>CM070640.1:25363986-25963986 GCA_036346255.1 Ampelocalamus luodianensis
AAGCCAAGACGTATTCTTAGAATACGCCGACGCCACCATCTACGGCTGGCTGGTTCCCGGCGATCGCGGCCCCGCGTCGATGTCTGTGGCTAGCTCGCTGTCGGTAGGAAAAGGATTAAATGTTTTAGTTTAGCTGAAATAGATTTCTGATGCACTGTTAATTCATTTAAACTTAGAAAATTCATAACTAACTCAATTTTTCTTCAAATCGCATGAAACCAGTTCTGTTAATTTTCATTTAAAATGTGCTATTTCCTAAAAATGGTTTCAGCTTTGTCTCTGTATCACAAATCTGATAGTTGATTAAATGGTGTTTTATGTATTTTCCAAATTAGAAAATTCATATCTATCTCAATTTTTGTCTAAATTCAGTAAAACCAATTTTGTAAATTTTCATTTTTAGTGTACTAATTATCAGGATAGGTTTTAGATACTGTTTCTGTTCATGAAAATTTGTTAAGTAATTAACTAGTGCTTTATGTGTATTTTTAGCTTAGAAAATTATTAGAAAACTTTTCACCACTTTAAATAAGTTTTCTCTGTTTCTGAAAATGTGTTAGACCTTGCTTAGGCTGCTGTGTGAGTTTTGGTATGTTTTGTTGTTGTTGCATGTTTGAGTTTTGTCGGTGTTATTTGTTCTTATTTGTTGCTTTTGCTCGATCCATAGATTGCGACGGGTCTAGTATTATCGAGAGTGAATCTCTGCAACAGGTTGATATTTCTGAGCAGCAGCAGCTAGGCAAGCAGTTTGATCATGTTAACCCCAGTATTTTAAAGTCTAATATTTTGTTTCAGCTGTATGTATGCATTGCTTAATTTGTGTTAAATTGATTAGTTAAATCCGTAGCTGCATATCCTGTAGGTAAAACATTGATCTCTACTACCTGAGCCTAGGTTACTTGCTGTGATTAGAGTTCGTTGGATGAGCTCTTATCACTTAGTAGATTACGAGATCAGTTGCTTAGCCATGCTTAGCTTCCGGTAGATTTGGGCGATCATCGATTTAGTCGATGATCTTGATCACATAAATTTATTATTGTTCTTATGTTTCGGCTTATGTTATGTTAATTACAAAATTAAAACTGAAAACAAAAATGATTTAGACGCGGGCACAATGGTAAGATGGTGTGATTCTTGGGTGTGATCGAATGGTGCCCGCCAATTAAGGACCGAACATCTTGTGAGTGAATTTTTATCCAGCATTTCGCGTGCTAACCACACTAGAGTATATGAGACCTCTCTTGACCTAGTACTTTGCGTGTATTGGCTCCGGGTCGTAGGAGGTCGCGGGAGGGATGGTGTTGGGAGCATGGTAGTTGTCCAAAAGCTTTATCCCTGAGTGGGTAGTTGTCTTTCGGCTTTACCATGTAAGCGTATGGATTTCTATCCATACGAGCGCTCGAGTTAATACACAATATTGGAAAAAATCTCAGAGGACTTAGCTGTGCTTGCATACCTTCGGAAGTGTGCTTTGGCTTAAAGGCGGTCCAAGTGTGGGTATGATGGTACACCCTGCAGGTTAAAAACTATTCGAATAGCCTCGCCCTAGGTGATGGACACGCTTGGGTAAGCTTTTCAAGAGTTAGACTACAACCTTTAAAATTAAAACTTGAAGGGTGGTACGAACTGGGATTCGTGCTATGTTGTGGTGACTATTGGGATAGTCACTTCCTGTGTCGCTTTATCTTTACTCTTTGTTATTATTATCCCATCGTTATTTCAACTTTAAAAATGAATTGCAAACTTGCCTTCAAACTGTATTAAATTATTGCAAATAAAGTTGGCTTTATGCAAATGAAATATATAGCCTCCACCAAATAAGCCTACATGTAGCATATGAATAGGTCTGCTAGTTCACACGTCAGTCTTGCGAGTACAAAGACAATCTTTGTGTAATACCCCAAAAATTAAATCTGAGAGAATAATTAAATCGGAGAGAATAATTAAAATCGGGGAATATTTCTTTTAGCAAAGCGATTGAACAGAGAAAGAGGGGTTTTAATGTAATACTCCAATTTATTCTACGAAAGAAAGCGCTCAAAAGAGAAATTAGACATAAAAATGGGGTTTCTGCAGGTTTTTCTAAGAACTTGGGCCTTGGGCCTTGGCCCAGAGGCCCATGAGGGTCGGCCACCAATAAAAGGAAGGGAAAACCCTAGGTGCACTGTAGCTACAGTGCCGCCAAGATCAGTAGCACACCTCTCCTCCATGGTGGTGCCCCTCCATTGGTGCCTCCTTCCTCGCCGTCGGTGCTCCTGCGCCGATCAAGTGAAGAAAGGAGAGGAGATCAACTTCGTGGGGAGAGTTCATCATCTTGCTGCGATTCTACAAGGGTAACGTCGCGTGTTCTTCGTTGTTTGATGCGTAATAGTTGCGGTTGATGTCGTTTGGTAGATTGATTTGCGTCGGTTTAATAGATCGTGTTATGTCCAGATTATTGCGTGGTCCGTTTCGGGTGTTTAGAGGCCGAATTAGGAGTTTTGGTCTCCTAGAGTTATGTAGATAATGTTCTTAGCTTTCAGTGGCCGCCAAGAACGCCAAAATCTGATTAACGTTTAGAAAGTTATGAATTGTTTAGTGCCGCTGTCTGGTTAATCTGTCAACATTCTGACAGTCCGTAGAAAACTGAGTTAATCTATTATTTAAGGACGAAATCAGAGGATCTCAGTATAACGAAAAATGTAGGTAATTTCTATACCTTTTCATAGAGATAAAGAACGCAAGATTTGGACCTTCGTAGCAAAAGTTATGGTGGTTTTAGTGTACTGTCCAGAGAAACCGACGTGAAAATTGTTGTTTTGTAGGTTGGCTTGGTAGAGGCAATAGTTGGCATAATCAAAAGGGCTCCCCAACTAAGTTTATTTAGGTAATATAATTACCTTTCCAGAAAGTCCAAGAACATCCTATTTGGACTTCGGAGCAGAAAGTTATGTATTTTAGAAGTTGACTGTCCGCAGTGAACACCAAAAGCGATCGCTAGAAATTGGAAGATTGGAAAATGCCCTGAAGTTTAGAGAGTTCAATTGTGTTGTTATTTATGCTTTTGGTCCAGTATGTTGGTCTTAGATTGGGTTATCTCTATGTTCAGGTGGGAGCGAGATCCCAGGGGCAGCACCCACTTCGCGTCCACCGTTCTCGCACGGTTGAGGTACCACTTGCAAGAATGGCATGCATGGGAGGGAGTAGACTTGAGTTGGACACACACACTACCCATCCACCTTAAAAGTTGATAAATTTTTAGTTCATACTTTAATAAAGGAGCAACCTGCTTAGAGATTGTTTATGATTATGCTTCATGCATTGGATTAAGTGTAATAATGATAGGTAGTGTCTTTTGGATATCTCTGGATATGCTAGTTGCTTTCATGTTTTGAATGACTATTGATTATGCTGAATGTTGGATTAATTATATACGCTTTATTCAAATATTGAACCTCTGGTAGTTAATAATACAGGGAGGTTTCGCCAAAAATTTGGTAGGATGTTTTGGCATAAAATTGTTTAATGTTAGTTTGGTAGCATTCCAGGCTAAATGCTGAGCTGGGGTGTTACACTTTGTACTCATTGGCTTGCTTAATGTTTTTGTTGCAGAGAAAGAAGGTGAGCCCCAAGGGCCTCACTTCTGTGAGTTGTGCTGCCGCTTCGTGTATGACGACTAGGCTTGGCGGTCCGGTCAGATGCCTTGTGGGTTGAAGGCACGCTGATTGGCTTTGTTTATAGCCATCTTATAGCACTTTTGCTTCCGCTGTCGTTCTTCTGTTATGTGTGTATCTTTTGGCCGGTCGGCCCTGGTCTGTAATAATCTACTGTTGTTACCTTCTGCTTTGTAGTGTAATGTTTGGACTCTATGTTTGGAATGGAGTTGATGCATAATTTTGTGGTGAGGTATGTATACTTTGCAGGAAGTATACATATCTCGAGGCTCGGTTTATTTGATTTGTGATGCTAGGGCCAGGTGGTTGGCTAAGCATTACAAGCCAAATAAATTGGGGTCCTCACAATGAGCATGGTGTTGTGTGGTTTGGACAGCGCCTTGTGGTTCCAAAGGTCATAGAATTACAGGATTTGATTCTACGTGAAGCCCATGACTCCTCCTTGTCCATTCATCCCGGGGCTACCAAGATGTATCAAGATCTCCGGCAGAGGTTTTGGTGGACCCGAATGAAGAGGGAAATCGCAAGGTTCGTTGCCGAGTGCGATGTGTGTCATCACGTTAAGGCCGAACATCAGCGCCCAGTAGGCCTTCTCCAGCCTTTGCCAGTGCCTGAGTGGAAGTGGGATTCCGTTGGTATGGATTTTATCACCGGTTTGCCCCGTACCTTGTCAGGGAAGGATGCTTTATGGGTTATCATTGATCGGTTGACGAAAGTAGCCCACTTCCTTCCAGTGCGGGCTAAGATTGATGTGAGCCAATTGGCAGATCTCTACATATCCCGCATCGTGAGCTTGCTTGGTGTGCCACGAACGATTGTGTCAGATCGTGGTTCTCTTTTCACCTCTCGGCTTTGGCACAAGATGCAAGAGGCTATGGGAACTCGTCTCTCTTTCAGCTCAGCTTATCATCCCCAGACTGATGGTCAGACAGAACGGGTTAACCAAGTGTTGGAAGACATGCTCCGTGCTTGTGTTCTTTCCTATGGAAAGAATTGAGAGAAGTGCCTACCGTTTGCCGAATTCTCCTACAACAACAGTTTTCAAGCCAGTCTTGGCATGGCACCTTTCGAGGCCTTGTATGGGAGAAGGTGCAGAACCCCATTGAACTGGTCAGAAACTAGTGAGAGGCAGTTCTTCGGCCCAGACTCAATCAATGAGGCTGAAAGCCAGGTTCAGTTGGTTCGCGAGCATTTGCGCGTGGCCCAGTCCAGGCAAAAGAGCTATGCAGATCGCCGTCGCCGTGAATTGAGTTTTCAGCCCAATGACTTTGTGTACCTCAAAGTCTCGCCTTTGAAGGGCCACCAGCGTTTCGGCATCAAGGGCAAATTGGCTCCCTGATATGTTGGACCTTATCGCATCATCGAGAAAGTGGGGGCTGTTGCTTACAAGCTAGAATTGCCAGCTACACTTGAGGGTGTACACGATGTCTTTCGCGTATCCCAGCTGAAGAAGTGTCTCCGTGTTCCGACTGAGGAAACTCCGTTGGAAAATCTTGATGTGCAAGAAGACTTGACCTACAAAGAGCGTCCTCTTCGCATCCTCGATGAAGCTGAACGAAGAACAAGAAATCGTGCCATCAAATTTCTTAAAGTTCAGTGGGCAAATCATACCGAGGATGAGGCAACTTGGGAGCGGGAAGATCGCCTGCGTGCAGACTACCCTTCTTTCTTTTCCGAGTGAACCAAATCTCGGGACGAGATTCTTGTAAGGGGGAGATTTGTAACATCCCAAACATTAGTTTATGTTTCAAATGTGATTTAATGAGGATAATTTAAAACTTTTGATGCCTCATGAAGTCATTTGAAAATTTTCTAGAATTTACCCCTAGCCATTCCTAATTCAAAAGAACCATGTTTCTTTAATGGAATTGTTGTCATTAAAAACTCTCCAATCTAATCTTGTGGTCATCCTCTGGAAATATTTTTCCTATCATCTTGGTCATTTTGGCAACCTCTCTGAAAAATCTCATGATTTTTAGATTTTATTTGCTATTTCAAAAGAGCAAGTCAAACCAATTTGAATTCTGGTCAAACCCTTAGGGCAGCAGCTTGTGAATTTTCTTGGGGATAATGTACTGCATGAAAATTCCTAGAAAAATTACACAAGGTTGTTCTTGGTACCAGGAAGCTTCCATAAAATATTTAGAATTTTTGGAGCTACAGAGATACCTCTAAAAATTCCCTAATCCTCTCAGCCTTTTTAAATAAAAACCTGAAAGTACTGTTCCTCGGGCTCGGACCATACTCCGACTCGGGCTCCAACCCAAGCCAACTTGACTCAGCCCAACCTCATCGCCCGCGCATCGCATGCAGCCGTCCGATGGAGCATCAACGGTCGCAATCGTGTACCGCTTCACTCAGTTATGAAATGCCTCGCGTATTATTGACCGTTGAATCTCGATCCAACGGCTCGCCTCGTTTTCTCTCCGCTCGACCCCGCGCCTGCTCTGTGCCGCTGACAAAGAGGCCCCACCTGTCGGGTCTCTCTTCCACCTCTCAGTGAGGAGCGCACGGGCGCGAGCAGAGCTCAAGCGCCACGCAGCCGGGCACCTCTGTGCGTCTCCGTCAACAGCGTCAATCCGCCGCCCTCATCCTCCACTCAGAGCTTCGCCCGTTAACGCCGCTTCCATCCCGACCGTTGCCCACCTATATCCCGCCCCCTCTCGCTTCATTTCCCTCATTCTTCCTCTCGGGGCTGAGGAAGGAGAAGCTCTCCCGAGCTCGCTCCACGGGTGAGTTTTCTTCCGCATGGTTTTCCCTCGTTCCTCTTCTTTTACCACTCCTTTGTGCGCCGGTTTGAGCCCTTGTTTTCTTGTGTAGCTCAAGGAGGCGTGGCACACTCCTGGCTGCTCCAGAGCACGCGCCCGAGACCACAGCCGTGTCATCTTCGTCTCCGGTGAGACCTTCCCTCGTTCTTGCACGTCACATTATGTTCTGGAGTATGACATCTAAAACCCCTCTCTCAATTTGTCGGATTGTTCACAGGATTGTCGGCATATTGAAGTTTCCCCGTTTTCGGCCGCCGATACCCCTTTCTTCCCCGTCGACGGCACGGTGAGCCGTTCTCTAATTCCTCTCTCTTACACCATCTCAAGGCACATGTGATGTATTTCCCGTCACCCATTTCCTCCCTCCATCCTCAGGTTATCCTCTCCTCGGTAGCACCATCGCCGCCGCCGCTGTTCTTCGTCGCCGGCTTGACTCCGGCAACCTCTCCACCTCCGGGTCATCCTGGTAGCTTCCCTAACCCTTACTGTTGCTCGTGCTCACGCTAATTTGGATAATGCGTTGTCGTATCTCCGTTTTTGTTTTTCCCGTACTTGTCACTCCGCTCCGCCGCGTCGCGCCGCCGCTCTGGTCCAGCTCCGGCAATGTTCCGGCCACCGTCGGGTGCACATTAGCACGCTGGATCTATTTTGGTGGTTGGCGCGCCGAAGCCCTCCTTCGCGGCGACGCCGCAAAAGCTCGCGCGCAGCTGAGCTCCCGTGGCGCGTTCTGACCGGCATTGTAGCTCGTCATTAGGATTAAATCGCAATGATTAGCATTTAAGTGTAGAATCTGTGTCGGAAAGCACGTGGTTAGCTGAGGATTAAGTGTGATGCTTACATGTGGGCCCGAGGCCGTTAAGTGCACAGTTATAGACCTCGTGAGCCGGCCGTAGACTCTTAGTCCATGCACTATGCGTGTGGACCGAGAGTATGACAAGTGGGCCCCGCATCGTAACAGCTCACGAGCGGGTTACGCTTGGTTGGTTGTGGACCGTCGATTGTGAGATCAACGGCCCAGATTGATTTTGCAATCGCACGGTCCGGTCGTCGCATGGATCTGGATCATTGGATCTGAATCCAACGGCTCGCGAGCATGCCCTGCGTTTCGTGCGCGCGCCCGCGCCGCGCGGTGGGCCGCTAGCGGCAGACCACCGCGATGGCAGCGGCTAGCTGGCGTTCGGTAGAAAAAGTATTTATGCTTTGTAATTTCCGAAATGCTTTATTGTTGCACTGAAAAATCTATTAACTTCAAAATTGCATAACTAATTCATTTTAACACCAAAATTGATGCTCCAAATTTTGTTAGCTTCTATATTAAATGTACTTTAATACAAAAATAGGTTGAACCATGTTTCTACTCCAGAAAATGTTTATTAATAAAATGACACTAGGATAGATTTATTTTTGCACTCAAAATTGTTTAAACTTCAAAAATGCATAAGTATTTCTCTGTAACTTCAAATTGAGTGAATCCAATTTTGTTGGTTTCCTCTAATAATGAACTTTATGTAAAAATTAGTTTTAGGCAGGTTTCTGTTGATAGAGAAATTGCAAATATAATTGAATTGTGCTCATTTTATGTCTTTGAAAATTCATAGAAAGTGCATTATAGCTCCAAATGAGGTGAATCCAATTGGGTTGTTCATCTTATGAGGTGCTTGATTTACTGTAAAAATTTCAGATGCACCACCTTTCCAGAAAGTTTTGCCAAACAATTTAATTACATTGAATAGTAACAAATTGCATTTTTCTAGCTGAGCAGAATTGTTTTGCTTATAACTTTTGCTCAGAATGTCTGAATGAAGTGATTCCTGTTTCTAAATTCATTATAAATCATGATCTTGATTCTGTAAAATTTTCAGAGCATTTGGAGAAAGTTGATTTTTGAGTCTTTTCGATATTTCTCGTTCTTATCGTTTCCTATTTGCTTTTTCGTTAGGTGCCGACGAGTGTATCGATCTTGAGAGTACCCCTCTGCAGCAAACTGAGCAAAACCAGCAAGGCAAGCAGTTTGATCATGTTAATCCCTTTTATTTTAAAGTCTAATATATTGTTTTCAGCTGGTATGTATGCATTGCTATTTTGTGTTAAATTGGTTAGTTATTCCTTTAGATCCATAACCTGTAGGTAAATGATATTTCTCTACTACCGAGCCTAGGTTATTTGCTGTGATTAGAGTTCATTGGATGAGCTCTTGTCACTTAGTAGATCTGAAGTCGAATTGCTTAGCCATGCCTAGTTATCGGTAGTTTTGGGCGATCATCGACTTAGTCGGTGATCTTGATCACACAAATGTTAATATTATTCCATTATGTCTAGCCCTTGTGTTTTACTAATTGGTAAATCAAAACCCGAAAACAAAGGTTATATCTTGACTTGGGCACAAGGGTATGTTGGTGTGATCTGTTGGGTGTGATTGGAACGGTGCCTAAGTCCCTAAGGACCGAGTTACTTGCGCCACCGTGCTGAGCATTTTGCGTGCTAACCACACGAGAGGGATATGGGACCTCTCTTGACTAAGTACTTTGGGATGTGTTAATTATGAGCTGGTCGGTGGGTGCGTTAAAAATGTGTGTGTGTGTGTGTGTGTATGTGGTGTGTGCGGGGAGCATTAGCAGACCGGTTAGGCTGTCTAATGTATCCTTCTCCCGTGGGTTGCGGCTCTTAATTAGTATCGTCCATTGGAAAGCGTCTTGTTAGACTTAGCCTTGCCCGCATACCAAAGGAAGTATGCTAACCGTGGCTGGTGGAAAGGCGGTCTATCGTGTGGGTACATTGGTACACCCCTGCAGGGTTTGATCTATTCGAATAGCCTCGTCCTAGGTTATGGACACGCTCGGATACGCCCCGTGAGAACTAGACTACGACATTTTAAAAACTTAAACTTGACATGGGTGGTATGAATGGGTAATTCATGCTATTGTTGTGGTGACTATGGGATAGTCACTTCCAGGATGTTGTCATCTATCTTTTGTTACTATGATATTCTTGTTGCTTTTTGAACAATAAAATGAATTGCAAACTTGCTTTTAAATGTATTACATTATTGCAAATAAAATTTGCTTTGTGCTAAAATAAGCCATACAGCCTCCACTCAAATAAGCTTGCATGTAGCATATGTATAGGTCTGCTAGTCCACACGTCAGTCTTGCGAGTACATCTTTGTACTCATTTGCTTTGCTTAATATTATTTGTTGCAGAGGAAGAAGGTGAGCCCCAAGGGCCTAACTTTTGTGAGACCTGCTGTGGCGGGGTTTGGGATGACTAGTTTGGCGGTCCGGTCGGTTGCCTTGTGGGTAAAGGCACACTGATTGGCTTTTGTTTATCGCCATCTTATGGCACTATCGCTTCCGCTATTTACCTAGTCTTTTTATATCATTTGGCTGGTCGGCCCTCTTTTGTAATAACTCTTATTGTATGCCTACTATTTAGTAATGAGTTGTTTTGGATTCTATGTCTTGTATGGGATTGATGCATGATTTTGTGAAAAGAGGTGTGTATACTGCATTTCTGGGAAGTATACATATCTCGAGGCTTAGTTTATTTGATTTGTGATGCTAGGACCAGTTGGAAGGTTAAGCATTACAAGCCAAATAAACCGAGGTCCTCACAGTTATGAATAGACTAAGTAAAAGACGTTAAATTGAAACTTAGTCTGATTTCTAGAGTAGATAATAGTCTATGCAAACCTTAAGCTAACCCTAATCAGCCAGATTACAAAAACTACCAAGATTTCAAAAGTTGTCGGTTGAGCCGACAATAGCCGACAGAGGTAACATTTTACTACAAGCTTAAATAGATGACAACAAGAATTAAAAGAACAGAGGTTTATGCTACTAGGGTTTGGTTGAGACCTAAATAGGATGATCAGTTGATAAGAGAAACCCTAGAACCTAGAAAATGATAGGAAAGACCGAAAAGTTATAAAACAACTTTTTAGTTTAAAGCAAGTTAAAGCTACTGACATTCAAGTGAATGATTCATATGAGTTGCTAAGGTCCCTAAGATGCTTAAGCTAGCAAAACTCACAGTTTTAACTCACCAGGCTAAGGAAAACATCAAGGTTCCTAAAACCGAGTTGGATCAAGAGAGAAATAAGCTCGGTTTAACCTACAAAAGAGGCCAAATCTTTATCACAAGCCGATACTGTGGTTTAGAATGGATGAACAAATTGGAGAACCAAGAAACTCCACCGACAAAGAATGGAAGATGATAAGCTCCAGTGGTCAACAATGGCAAGCAGCCCAAAAGCTAGGATTATATATAGAGGTTGAGCTACGGGGCAAAGGAGAAGGGTCTAGAGTTGATGAGTTGTCCATTTAGGCTAAATATCCAAAAATTAGTTGCATAATCTTTGGATAATTCCTCTCCTCTCATTCTGAAATGGCGGCGCGCATGCAGGCAAGGAAGAAGATAAGAACTCTCTAACATGTGGGTCCCCTCACTGTACGCGATGTGCGCCTCCTAAATCGCGAAGAACAACAACCGTCCGATTAGAAATGGCGGTTGCGATAAATAGAAGGATTAAAAGGTTTTAATCGGTATCATTTAATAAGGGTCGTGCGATTTTAAACGAACGGTGGAGATTTAAAAGAGCGCCTCTGGATTTCAGGGGTCCACGTTCAAAGAGGGGCGTTGGATTGAAATCCAACGGTCAATCAAAAAGGATACACGTCACCCTTTAGATGAGATGACGCGCACCGTCGATGGACTTTCTACGGTCGGGATCAACGGAGGAACCGGATGGTCCGAATGCATACACGATATGGGCCCTACGGTTAACATCCAACGGCCCAAAGAAAACAGGCCCTAACGGCACGCGGTAAAAAGGGTGCCGTAGGATTTGAATCCGACGGTTAAAAGGAAAGCGCGCCTTTAAGTAAAAAAGGAAAAAGGGCGGCGCGGTTGGATCGGAATGGACGGTGGGGATCGAAAGGGGATCCGGAGTCGTCCGAATGCATACACCTCCCTTGATCGTCTGATCTAGATCCAATGGTGGGGATTGTGGCGCATACGTGGACAGCTCTCACGGCGTTGCGACCACGCCCGTTCGATTGGAGATCAACGGCTCTCAGCACGCGAAGAGTTTGGGCTCGCGCCCGAGCGTGGATCGAGCCGACCACAATGCGCGGTTGGAACCAACCTCCTGGGTTTGTGTCGCTACGATTGCTGTGGTTTGGATTTGGACCAGATTAGTTGACCAAACCTTATTCAAATACTCAAAAGTTTGACTGGCTTTTAAAAATAACAAATAAATTTGTAAAATCATGAAATTTTTCCAGAGGCTCTTTGGGATGATATATTTCCCAAATAAATTTCTAAAATCATAGTTTCATTTTGTAAAATTCATAAATAATTACCTTAGCCCGAATAGGTTTACTTGAAACCACATATTTTTCTTCAAGTCAAGATAATTTCTAAAAATTCAACAAAATTATTTTCACCAAGATAATTTATCTAGGCTTTAATAAAAACACTTCCAGTCATAATACAAGTTTTACCTTGTATTTCTTTTGAGATCAGTAAATGGGTTTTTGGATTTTGGTTAGAAAAGGAAGGTTTTAATTGGTAACAACAAATCCAAATTGTTAATTATGAACAGTAATGTTATGAACAGTATTCCATTACTGTTCATAAAGCAGATTATTACTGTTTATAAAATTGGGGCTATTACACTTACCATTGTGCCCAAGTCTAAATGATTTTATTTTCAGTTTTAGTTTTCTTAATTAAGCATAGCACAAGGTGCTGAAAGTAAATTCATAATAAGCTTTTGTGTGATCAAGGTTATCGACTACGTCGACAACCGCCCAATTCTACCGATAGCTGAGCATGACTAAGCAACATCAACTTGCAAACTACTAAGTGAAAAGGGCTCATCCAACGAGCCCCAATCACAGCAATATAATCCTAGGCTCAGTAGTAGAGGATAACATTTTACCTACAGATTATGCATCTAATGGGTCAACTAATCGACAATAGTTTAACACAAGATAGCAATACATACGTAGAATTTCCAAACAACATATTAGACATTGAAAATAATAGGAGCAATATGATCAAATGATGCTACATCTGCTTACCTTGCTGGATGTTCTCTTGCTGTAGAGGATCGCTTTCGGGCTCAACAAAATCTTCAGAACCTAACGCAAGAACGCAAAAATCCGATGAGAACAAAGAACACCGAAAGAAACTCAAAAACCAAAGTCATCCAAATTCCATGAAATTTACACAGCAGCAAGGTTATGATTTTTTAGAGGCAAATGTATGAACAAAACTTATTCTATATTAAAGTACATTATCAGAGGAATTAACAAATTTTAGTTTGTTTAGTTTGGAGCTACAGAGAAATACTTGTGCATTTTTCAAGTTTTAAATGAATTTCTAGACAATATTTAATGTTAAAACAAGTTAATACAATCTATACCATTTTATGCTACAAAATAGCACCTAAACATATTTTTAGATAAAAGCTTAGGTAAATAGAAATTTAACCTAACAGGAATCATCTAAAAAGGAGCTAAAATGAATTAGTTATGAATTTTTGAAGTTTTAATACCATGTTCAGTTGACAAATAAAGGCTTACCGAAATTAAATCAAACTTAACCAAAAGAAAATGACGTGGACGATCTTGGGCCACAGATCGCGAATCGAACAGCCCAAGCGCGAGGGCCGAACGGACGCGCGCAGCGCCACACATCATCGACCGTTGGATTAGATCCAACGATCCACAGCGGGGGAGGTGCTCGGGGTCCGAACGTCCCGACGGACGAGGACCACAGATCTAAAGATGAGCGGTTCACGGCGAGAGCTCCGGTCGGAGGTCCGAAGGGTCACGCCATTAGAGCCATTTGATCTAGAAATGGACGGCGAAAGGAGATCGGAACGCTAAGACTTTGAAAACGCTAAGGAGGTCTAGACCATTGGATTTATATCTAACGATCTAGAGCTGAGGGGAAGTCCTAAAGCTAAGGATCTAATGGAGGAGGTCCTGGACGACCCAGATCCTCAAGGGGACATCCTAGACGGCCAAGATCTAGACTAGGGAGGTCCTGACAGCCATGATTCAAGCTGCACCTACAAGGGCAACCCAAATCGAGTTAGGGAAACGATCCCAAAGGATGAGGTGGTCCAGGCGACGCGAAAAGAAAGGCTAGGGCACCACTAGAGCACCGCCGACGATGGGGAGCTCGAGCGGCCGATAATGGCGAAAATTGGGGCTTTCGGCGATTTGCGCTCAACGCACAGGGTGAGAGATGGAGAGGGAGGGAGGTGGTAAAGAGGACCCAGAGGAGGAGCTCGGAGGTCCTCAAGTATCTCGGGGGTCAACGATTGTGCGAGGATGAAGTGTAATGGCTACATGACTTAAAGTGTGCTCGGGACAACGTGAAGACGATGGGAGTAGTTGAGGACAAAAAGTTCACTGGCTATACGCTGACACAACTGAAAAGTCGAGCTCAGTGCTGTGAACAAGGGGCCCCACGAAGTGACCAAGCCTAACCTCTCCCTGCCATGGCGTGCACGAGAGTACGGGCGCAAGGAGGAAGAAGAAGAATAGAAGAGGTTGGGGAGGTCGTGAGCGGTTAGATCAGGGATGGACGGCCTAGATTACTCGAGATCTCCAAAGGTCCAGCCTAGCAGGTGAGGTCGTGAGCATTGTATCAAGATCCAACAGCTCACAAACGTGCCCAAACGACCGCGCCCGAGTGCGGCTTGATGACTTGGTTTCGACCTAGTCCAAAGGTTAGGCTCTGGTCTAACTCGAGCCTAAAAGTGGTTTTGAATTTAGGGTTTAGAATTGAACAGAACTTTGAGGAATTATTTGAGGTAGCAATTTAACTCCAAAAATTCTGAAATTTTAATAAGAACTTGCTAACTT
This sequence comes from Ampelocalamus luodianensis, assembly GCA_036346255.1. Classification (NCBI taxonomy): domain Eukaryota; kingdom Viridiplantae; phylum Streptophyta; class Magnoliopsida; order Poales; family Poaceae; genus Ampelocalamus; species Ampelocalamus luodianensis. The sequence continues at coordinate 25,378,288 of CM070640.1, forward strand.
TGATATTGACCTTGTATAAAATTTTCAGAGGTTTTCATGTTGTACATTTTCCTCCAAAAATTCTGCAAGGTGTTGAGCTAGGGTTTGACTTAGAGTCAAACTGGTTTGACTGACCTCATAAAATATTCAAACCATTTCTAAGAATTGTGAAATTTTTCAGAGAGGTCACACATTAACCCTAGAACTTAGGAAAAGTATTTCCAAAGGATGATCATAAGGTTAGACAAGAAAGTTTTTGAAAGGCAAGGTTTAGGTCAAAAGAGACTTGTGGTTTTGTATTTCCATAATTCTTTCACAAGAATTTTTCAGAACATACATGAAATACAAGATGTAAGAAAAGTTTTAAATTTCTACATATTTTATTACATTTGAAACACAAGCCAATACTTGGGATGTTACAAATCTCTCTCCCTTACAAGAATCTCGTCCCGAGATTCCGTTTACTCGGAGAAGAAAGATGGGTAGTCCGCACAAAGACGATCTTTCCACTCCCAAGTTGCCTCATCCTCGGAATGATTCACCACTGAACTTTAAGGAACTTGATGGCACGGTTCCTTGTTCTTCGTTCAGATTCCTCAAGAATACGAACAGGATGCTCGCAGTAGGTCAAATCTTTTTGCACATCGAGATTTTCCAACAGAGTTTCCTTGGCTGGAACACGAAGACACTTCTTCAGATGGGACACATGGAACACATTATGTACCCCCTCAAGTGTACCTGGCAAATCCAATTTGTAGGTAATAGCTCCCACCTTCTCGATAATGCGATAAGGCCCAACATATCGAGGAGCTAACTTGCGCTTGACGCCGAAACGCTGATGGCCTTTCAAAGGTGAAACTTTGAGATACACAAAGTCATTGGTCTTGAAACTCAACTCACGACAACGGCGATCCGCATAGCTCTTTTGCTTGGACTGGGTTGTGCGCAAACGATCCCGAATCAGCTGAACTTGACTTTCGGCCTCATTGATCGAATCTGGGCTGAAGAACTGCCTCTCACCAGTCTCTAACCATTCAATGGGGTTCTGCACTTTCTCCCATACAAGGTCTCGAAAGGTGCCATGCCGAGACTGGCTTGGAAATTGTTGTTGTGGTAGGTATTTCTCCCACTTCTTCCCACAGGAAAGAACACAAGCACAGAGCATGTCTTCCAAAACTTGGTTGACTCTCTCCGTCTGGCCATCAGTTTGAGGATGATAGGTGGTTCTGAAAGAAAGACGAGTCCCCATCGCCGCCTGTAAGCTCTTCCAGAAACGGGCAGTGAAGAGTGCACCGCGATCAGAAACGATTGACTTCGGCACCCCGTGCAAGCACACGATGCGAGAAATGTAGAGATCCGCCAACAGACTGACACTGAGGTTGGTTTGTACTGGTAGAAAATATGCTACCTTTGTCAACCGATCAATGACAACCCAGATAGCATCCTTCCCAGAAGAAGTACGGGGCAGACCGATGATGAAATCCATGCCGACGGAATCCCATTTCCACTCAGGCACTGGCAAAGGCTGAAGAAGACCTGCTGGACGCTGATGCTCGGCCTTAACATGACAACACACGTCGCACTCAGCAACGAACTTGGTAATCTCGCACTTCATTCGGGTCCGCTAGAATCTCTAACGAAGGTCCTGATACATTTTTGTGGCCCCGGGGTGAATGGACAAGGGGGAATCATGGGCTTCGCGGAGAATCGAATCCCGCGACTCCATGACCTTTGGAACCATAAGGCGCTGTCCGAACCACACAACACCATGCTCATCTTCTGAGAAGCATTTGGCTATCTCTTTTTTGATGTTCTGCTTGATTTAATCCACACCAACATCCGATTGCTGCGCGGCCTTTATTTGGTCCACCTAGGTGGGTTGCACAACCAAGGTAGCAAGAGAACCGTGCTCAATCAAACCCAAATTGAGCTGCTGAAATTCTTCAAGGAGGGTGGGCTGCTGCTCTTGGAGCATCAAAGCATTGCAGTACACCTTTCGACTCAGTGCATCGGCAACGATGTTAGCCTTGCCCGGATGGTACTGGATACCCATATCATAATCTTTGATCAGTTCCAACCATCTTCTTTGCCTGAGGTTCAGATCTGGCTGGATGAACAAATACTTCAAACTCTTGTGATCTGAATACACCTCGTAACGATTACCGATTAGGTAATGTCGCCAAATCTTGAGTGCATGAACCACAGCAGCTAATTCCAAGTCATGGGTTGTATAATTTATCTCATGAGTCCTCAACTGTCTTGATGCATAGGCCACAACCTTGCCTTCTTGCATAAGAACACAACCGAGTCCCTAACGAGAGACATCACAAAAGATATCGAAGCTCTTATAGACATCAGGAAGAACAAGAATTGGGGTTGAAGTCAAACGCTTCTTGAGTTCCTGAAAACTCTCATCACAAGCAGAGGACCACACAAACTTCTTGTCCATATTGAGCAACACAGTCATCAGCTTCGCGATCTTGGAGAAGTTCTCGATAAAGCGACAGTAGTAACCTGCTAAACAAAGAAAACTCCGCATATCTGTGACCGACTTGGGCTGACCCCAAGATAGCACATCACTGACCTTGCTAGGATCCACAGCTACGCCTCCCGCTGAAAGAACATGGCCCAAGAATGCCGCTTCCTTCAACCAGAACTTGCACTTGCTGAACTTTGCATACAACCAGTGCTCACGCAGCTTTCCCAACACAAGCTTCAGATGCTCAACATGCTCTTCATCATCCTTGGAGTAGATAAAAATATCATCGATGAAGACCACAACAAACTTATCCAGATACTCCATGAATACTGAGTTCATAAGGTTCATGAACAAGGCAAGAGCATTGGTCAAGCCAAAAGACATGACGGTGTACTCGTAAAGACCATAACGAGTAGTGAAAGCCGTCTTCGGAATATCTTCAGCCCAGATCCTGACTTGATGATACCCCAATCTCAAATCAATCTTGGAGAATACCCAACCTCCGGTCAACTGGTCAAAAAGATCGTTAATGCGGGGCAAAGGGTACTTATTCTTTACCGTTACTTTATTAAGCGGATGGTAATCAACGCACATGCGCAAGGTCTTGTCCTTCTTCTTCACAAAGATCACTGGACAACCCCAAGGAGATGAGCTGGGACGGATGAAACCATTCTCTTGAAGCTCAACCAGCTGCTTCTTCAACTCCTCCAACTCATTAGGAGGCATTCGGTATGGCCTCTTCGAAATTGGGGCGGTACCAGGCAACAACTCGATGACGAACTTTAGGTCTCGAACTGGAGGCATCCCAAGCAAATCTTCGGGGAAAACATGCATGCAGTCACACACTATCAGGACATCCTGAATATCCAAGGCTGGCTTCACTTCAAGTGCGCAAAGATGCGGCCCTTGCAGCTGCGGCGAAAACCCAACATGTTCACCTGAGGGACTGGTGAGGTAGACGACCTTCTTGGCACAATCAATTTGCCCCAAATGTTGGGACAACCAATCCATGGCAAGAATCACATCCAAACTCACTGAGTTGAGTAGGATAAGATTCGCCAAGAATCCTACTCATTCGACTTCAATGGGTACATCCCGGCATTCTTGATCAGCTCTCATTTCCGAACCCAGAGAGCGAATAAGCAAAGGAACACCCAAAGGAACAAAGTGAAGATCGATGAGCAAAGAAAAGATCTTGAAATAAAAAAATGCGAAGCTCCTGAATCAAACAATACTACAGCAGGGCGAGAATTAACAAGAAGCGTACCCAACACAATGTCGGGTGCCTCCTGTGCCTCCTCAGCCGAGATGTGGTTGACTCGACCACTTGCCACGCCCTGGGTCCTCTGGATAGTCTTCTGGTCAGGGGTGTAACAGCCCTAATTTTATGAACAGTAATAAAATGTTTTTTGAACAGTAATGAGGTGCTGTTCATAGCATCACTGTTCATTTTTACAGATTGGACATTATGTTGCAAATGAAAACCTTCCTTTTCTAGCCAAAATCCAAAACCTATTTGAAGTTTCTAAGGAAATACAAGTTAATGCTTGTATTATTGACTGGGAAGTATTTTTCTTAAAGCCTAGATTAATTATCTTGGACAAAAGTAATTTTTGTTGAATTCTTAGAAATTATTTTGCCTTGAAGAAAAATATTTGATTTTAAATAAACCTATTCGGGTTATGGAAATTATTTTCGAAGTTTTTAAAAGTGAAACAGTGGTTTTCGAAATTTATTTGGGAAATATATCATCCCAATAGCCTCTTGGCAAAATTTCATGATTTTACAAATTTATTTACTATTTCTAAAGCCCAGTCAAACTTTTAAATATTTGAATAGGGTCTGGTCAACTATCCCGGTCTAAACCCAAGCCCTAGCACTGTAGCGACTCGAACCTCATGAGGTTGGGTCCAACCGGTGCAATTGGGTCCGGCTCAGTCACGCTCGGGCGCGAGCCCAACCCTTCACGTGACGCGAGCTGTTGATTTTGAATCGAACGGGCGGGGGCGCGAAAACAATCGGACCACTCCGGATCACCTCTTGATCTCCACCGTCGATTTTAGATCCAACCGCGCCGCCATTTTTATTTTGAACTTAAAGGTGCGTAGTCGTCGTTGACCGTTGGATTCAAATCCTACGGTGTTCCTTTTTACCGCGTGCTTTTAGGGCCTGGTTTTATGGGACCGTTGGATTTGATCGTAGGGTCTATAATAAGATGACATTCGGACCACTCCGGTTCCTTTTTCAATCTTGACCGTAGAAAGCCAATCTGACGGTACCACGTCATCCCTTTTTAAGAGTGGCGTGTATCCTTTTAAATCGATCGTTGGATTCTAATCCAACGCTCCTTTTTGAATAAAACCTCCAGACTTCCGTAGGGCTCCATTAAATCTCAATCGTCCAATTGAGATCGCACGGCCCATATTAATTGATATCGTTTAAATTCTTTTAAACCCTGGGATCATCGTAGCCGCCCATTTCTAATCGGACGGTCGGTGTTCTTTCGCGTTTTAGGAGCGCGCGCGACTGCGTCTGCTAGTGGGGTCCGCATGCCAGTGGATCGTATCTCTTCCTCCTCGCCTCTGTGCGGCGTCGCCGGCTCTGTGACCGGAGTAGAGGTATTATCCAAAGATAATACAACTATTATTTGGATATTTAGCCCTAATTGGACACCTCACCAGCTCTAGACACTTCCCCTTTGCCCTGTAGCTAAACATCTATATATATACCCTAGCTTTTGCTGCTGCCATTGTTGACCGAAGGAGCTTTTCATCTTCCACTGCCGATCCAGTGGACTTTCTTGCTCCTACCCTTTTGCTTATCTATCCTAGCTGCTTGTTTCACTTTGTGATATGAACTTGGCATCTTTTGTAGGTTGAAACCCAGAGTTTATTTCTCTGTTGATCAGAGTCGGTTTTCAAAATTTTCGGTGTTTCTCATATCCTGGTAAGCTAAGGCCCTAGTTCTTGTCATCTTAAGTACACTATGGACCTCTGTAGCTTACCTACATCTTTCACTTGTACATAAGTGGCTCCAACCTTCTTTAAACTGAAAAGTTGTTTTTATAACTTTTCGGTCTTTCATATTGTTTTCAAGTTCTAGGGTTTCTTCTATCAACTTATCATCCTGGTTAGGTCTGAGTTGAACCCTAGTAGCATAAGCAGTGGTTCTTTTGATTCTTGTTGTCATCTTTTTAGCTTTGTCTCAAAGAGCTACCTCTGTCCTCTATTGTCGGTTAAACCGACATCTTTTGAAATTCTGTCAATTTTTGTAACTTGACCGATTAGGGTTAGATTAGGGTTAGCCTGAGGTATTATTTACCTTAAAAATCAGACTAAGTTTCAATTTAAAATCTTTTACTTAATCTATTTTCAGTTAACCCAAAATCTGAAAAGGCAGTACATGGTAAAATGGGTTATTCTCTTTATTGGGGTAGGTATAACTTAAGCATCTTTGTTAAAACATGCATTTCCATATTGACCATATACTTTCTGTTCATTTTCATTTCTTCGCTAGCTTTCATATTCATTGGATTTTATTTGTCTCTTTTAGAATCTGGTTCTTCTGAGGTGTTTGAATCTATTTCTGAGCAACTGAGCCTGCACAAGAAGTATATTATTATCAAGGCAAGCATCCTCTTTGCACCATGTTGATCCCAAAGTTTTATACAATAGATTTTCAAAACACGTTGATAATCATGTTGCATGCTACTTTTTGAAAATACAATTGTGATCTGTAGTAGTTAGTTATGACCTAACATTGTGGATTACCTTAATTCTAACCATACACTCAAACTTAGAGTAGTCTTGTATATTATAAGCTTTAGTTTGAGTTTGCTTAGCCATGCGGTCTAGATAACTCTAAAGTTTGACAAGATTATCTTGTCAAACATGGGAACTACAAATGAATTTGATCCACTTTAACTCTTTGTCCAGTTTCTTTAAATCAGATTTGAACTTCTAATTTCTATTGATCTGGACAAGAGGAAGCTAGTGGTGGTGCCTTCGTGCACGAGATTGGGAATTGTGGTGGACTTGTCTGGACCAATTAAGGTGAACTCGACTATTCAATTCAAGTCCCCACGTACTTGCACACGCGGTGTATGGGCGCTGTTTGGTTAAGTAAAGAGTTAATGCTATTGAGTTGGAGACAGGGGAGTAAGAATATGTGTATTGATCTTGTATGGCATAGATGCTTTGGTCTTTGGGCTGCGTTTTATGCCGTGTTAGTTTTATATCAATATCAAATGTTCTTAGAAGGGTGAGGGCGTATTTGTGTTCCATCGCAGGTACGTACCTTAAAGATGCCGATTGCAATCTAACATGGGTAGCTAATCCAGTTCGTATTTCTTTTGTTTGGGTCGGCATTCCTGACGCAACATGTGTGCCCCGGTTAAGCAGATGCTATCAGTCGTTGTTTAAGCGAGATCAGTTCACACATGGGTATCCAACTCAATAGTGTCAGCTTGTTGAAAAATACCAAATCTTAGTTTCCCCGGTCGGCATACCAAAGGAAGTATGTCATCATTCGGAGGCATCCGAAGGCAACGGGATGACTAAGTCGTGTGGGTAAAGTTGTACACCCCTGCAGGGTATTAACCTATTCGAATAGCCGTGTCCACGGTCATGGACGATAACTTGAGTTGATGTCACCTGTATAGAGTTTTGATTTAAACTTTTGTTTTGGTTTTCAGTTCGACATGAGAGAATTCATGCAATGTATTGTTTATATTTACTTTTATTTACCGATCGTTTTAGTCCAATTTGATTTATTAAATTGCTTTATCAAAACTTAGCAATCAGAGGTTGAGATGTATTGCTTTATGCAAAATTGAACCAATATGCCTTCTGTTGCAACCTTATGCACGATAAATTCTACTCCTTTGTATAGGTTCTAACAAACACATTCTTTTATTAGTTTGTGTAAGTCTTGCTGAGTACCTTCCGTACTCAAGGTGCTATAACCTATTGTTGCAGGTGAGGACGGCTATTTATATGAAGTGCCCGTTAGCGCCGATCAGGGTGACGCTAACAAGTGAAGCTGTTTCTAATCTCCACGCAATAGCCTGCGGGTGATGGGGCCATTGGTGGTTTTGTCGTTTATTTTGCTTCCGCTGTCAGTCTTTTGTAGTGACCAAGTCACTTGATATTGTAGTACTAAACCGAATTGTAACCTTATGTTTAATTTTGTAAATGTACGACGTGTATGTATATGATGCAATGTTGTTTAAGGATATGTGTACAATGGTCACTGATCCTGGGAACCATTATGAGATATATATCTGGGATGCCTAAATATTGGGTTTGTTACTTATTAAATTTATGCTTCTGGCATGATCTTTAATAAATGGGCAGCACTGTTCCTTAATTAAGAATTGTGCTACAGTATAACTTTAATTAAGTACATTTCCAATATTCTGGGGCGTCCACAGCGTTGGTATTAGAGCATATGTTGCCTATAGGTTAGAAATAGCATGGTTGTTGTTATTAGAGAGTCTTCTGAGAAAATTATTTTCAAGTCAGTAGTATAATTTTGAAAGTTTAAGTATGACATCTTTTATTTCTTATCTTCCCTAGTATCAACTCTTGTCCCAACTTTCTGTTGGTTTTTCAAGAGTAACTTGTTTTCTTACCTTGTCTTTTTGTCTATAGATGAGCGGGTGGTACTTGGTCAAGGAAACCCGAGCTGAAGGTGTGGATGGATTTCCGGCTTTGCCGCGGGACATGATGTGGTGAGCTAATTTCACCTACCAGCCGGAGTACGCCATCTATCGACGAGATCGAGGACTTGGGATGGAGGAGTACCGCGCCATCCTCAACATCATCGCTAGGCAGGTAGCGAGCAGTGTCCCATACTGTGTCCAAGCACTTTCCACTTCTGAGTCTATGGCGGTTCAGGAAGCTGCTATTAGGATGATGAGCCTCCTTCGTCACGATTTGACGGAGTTGTCTCAACCACCCTATGATCACTTCCCGAAGCAAGGTCCTAGTGCAGAAGTGAGCATGTTCGATGAGATACAGTTTTGGGGAAGATCCTCAGGTGCGGCAGTTGGCGAGGATGGTCCGCATCATGGACCAGATCCATCGCTGCCTTATGAGGGAGTTGTGGGAAACTCGGCATCGTTTTAACGAGGCCCAGGAGTACCTAAGACTTGGAGTCAACATGAACCGCGTTCCTCGTAACGTGCTTTATGGTGACAACGAGTTCTCTCCATTCCGCCGCACCACCGCTTATCGACTTCCCAGTAGCCGTGCGTGCTGTTTATGGACAAGTGCGTCAAGCCCGGATGACTGCAGGTTTTCCTCGCACTCTGCGGACTGCACCTCCTGGAGGTCATCAGCCACTACTAGGATCTCCGAGGCGGCTCATTAGTCCTTTAGATCCTATTGACACGGGTTCCCCTGGAGCTCATCTTCTGAATGAGTTTCCGGTGAACTTTAACTGTGATCTTTATGCTAGTACCTCGACGATGAACCCTCGCGGCTAGGTGTTATATCGTCTCGTAGTTGCCCTTAAGTAAATGTAATAGGGTAGTAGTACTTTGTAAAGCATATGTGAGCCAGACTTTTGGTTTGTATTATGACCTTGATGGCCGGCTATTATATGAGGCTGGGACCGAACTCCTTTTGCTGTATATATGAAGCTTATGGTTCTGGTGTTAATCTGGATGCATGTCATCACATAATGCATGTGTAAATATAGTGTTTATTTCTTTTCTATTGATAACCTTGTTTGTGCTTGCTCGAGTATATCCTTGTTATGTTGTTGACCATGGTGTGGTAACAGGATGACAGGACCTACTACTCGTTTGCAAACACAACAAGGGAAGGGTCTTTCAACTCCAACGCCCCACTCTCAGGGAGAGCATGCTGAACCTTCTGATTCTCAAGGTCCACAAGGTGGTCACCAGGAAGAGGAGCTTCCTCCACCACCCACTATGGTTGTTGTGCTCATGCAAATTGAGCGCAATCGAATGGACCAGATGCGCATTTTGGAGCAAATTGTGCGCAATACTTCTTCCCCTGCCACGCCAGCTGTCAGAGCAGGAGGTCATCATGTGCAGGGAAGTCTTGCTGAATTTGTGAGACTAACCCGCCGATGTTCTCCGACTCTCAAGATCCAATGGAAGCCGAGGACCGCTTGGACTATTGAGAAGAAGTTGTTGATTTCCCAATGTTCCGAGAGGGAGAAAGTTCTTTTTGCCAGTTACCAATTGGACGGAGCGGCTAACATTTGGTGGGATAATCTTCTTGCCATTCAACCTGCTGGACACGTCCCTACTTGGGATGAGTTCATAGAGGCATTTCGTGAAGCCCATATTCGGAGGAGTCATGATGATCAAGCAAAGCAAGAGTTTCGCCCTTAAGCAAGGACAAAAGATCGTGGATCGAGTATCCGCATGAATTCAACTTCCTTGCCAGATATGCTCCTGATGATGTTTCGACTGACCTTCGTCGTCGAAACCGATTCTTGAATGGGCTGTCTGAAGAAATGCAGCTGGCTGTAGCTTTGCATGACTTCAGAAATTTTTCCCATCTTGTCAACAAAGCCATTGTTGCTGAAATCAAGAGCAAGGCTTCGAGGAGTCATGCAAGCGGCGAGAACTTCGTTTGTTCTCGGTGGCGATTCGCCAAGGCCTCGCATGTGGTTGCCCCGACCTCCGCGAGCATCAGCTTCATTTTCACCAAGGCCGGCAGTATTTGCACCTCGTCCATCTCCTCCCACTACTCAGCTGAGGCCTAATGGAAACCGGCCCCCTGCGGTTGTTAATGTTAGGCCGGGAGTGATTTGTTATCACTGTGGACGCCCAGGGCATTTTGCTAATCAATGTTATGCCAAGGCACGTGGGATACCACCTATTCAACCTTCTCCAGCTGTAGTGCGTCCTGCACCACCTTCCTCGACAGTGGTCAACTCTGACCCAGCTCCAGTCCGAGGCCATGTGAATCAGATTACCACTGAAGAAGCAGTTGATACTCCTGAAGTTGTCCTTGGTATGCTCCTAGTTAATTTCAGCCCTGCCACTGTTTTATTTGATTTTGGAGCATCACATTCTTTTGTTAGTAGGCAGTTCGCTGCTCAACATCAGTTAGTTGTGCATCATCTTCATCCACCCTATAGTATCCACTCACCTGGATCAGTCTTTATGACCGATCAAGTTTGTCGTAATGTCAATATAAATATAGAAGGGGTAGACTTTTGGGTGGACTTGATTGTGATAGATTCTAAAGGATTGGATGTTATTATAGGAATGGATTGGTTGTCCAAAAATCTTGGGCAAATTAATTGTGCTCAAAGATCCATTTCTTTAACTAATGAAGGCGGCACCTCAGTCGTTTTTCAATCCAGGACAATGGATTCTCACCTTTGTGCTCACCAAGTTGATGCTACTCCTTCCTTGGAGTCAGTACCAATTGTTTGTGAGTATGTTGATGTCTTCCCTGAAGACCTTCCCGGAGTGCCCCCAGATCGGGAAGTGGAATTCGTAATTGACCTAGTTCCTGGAACTGCTCCTATATCCAGAAGTCCTTATCGAATGCCTCTTAATGAGCTGGTTGAATTAAAGAAACAGCTCAGAGAATTGTTTGACAAAGGATTTATTAGACCGAGTTCCTCACCTTGGGGATGCCCGGCAATATTTGTCAAAAAGAAAGACAATACTTTACGGATGTGTGTGGATTACCGTCCGTTAAATGAGATCACCATCAAAAACAAGTATCCTTTGCCTCGAATTGATGATCTTTTTATCAGTTAGTTGGAGCCCGAGTCTTTTCAAAAATTGATTTACGATCGGGCTATCATCAAATCAAGGTTCGAGCTGAGGACATTCCAAAAACAGCTTTCTCTACTCGTTACGGGTTGTACGAGTATACTGTCATGTCCTTTGATCTAACCAATTCTCCAGCTTATTTTATGAATCTCATGAATTCAGTGTTCATGGATTTCTTGGATAAGTTTGTTGTCGTTTTCATTGATGACATTCTTATCTATTCCAAGTCTGATGAGGACCATGAAAAGCATTTGAGACTTGTGCTGGAAACACTTCGCAAGCATCGACTATATGCTAAGTTTAGCAAGTGTGCTTTTTGGCTCAAGCAGGTTGCATTTTTGGGGCATGTGTTATCTGAAGGAGGTATTGCTGTTGATCCAGGCAAGGTACAAGATGTACTGGATTGGAAACAGCCCAAGAGTGTTCCTGAGATCAGAAGTTTTCTTGGACTTGCGGGTTATTACCATAGGTTCATTGAAAATTTCTCCAAAATCGCCAGACCTCTGACCCAGCTTTTGAAGGAGACTAAGTTCGAGTGGTCAGTTAAGTATGAGGAGAGTTTTCGACTTTTGAGAAAACTCCTCACCGAAGCTCCCGTTCTCACCCTTCCGGACGTTCATAAGAGCTTCGATATTTATTGCGATGCATCTCGCCATGGACTTGGTTGTGTGCTTATGCAAGAAGGCCGAGTTGTGGCATATGCATCCCGGCAGTTGCGACCTCATAAGTAAATTATCCTACTCATGATTTGGAATTGGCTGCCGTAGTCCATGCATTGAAGATTTGGCGACATTACCTTCTCGGTAATCGTTGTGAGATCTATACTAATCATAAAAGCCTAAAGTACATATTCACTCAAGCTGATTTGAATATGAGACAGAGACGATGGCTTGAATTGATGAAGGACTATGACATGGGCATTGATTATCATCCAGGCAAGGTCAATGTTGTGGCCGATGCTTTGAGCAGAAAATCACAGTGCCACTGCATATCATCTGTGCCTATGACTAAGAGCTTATGTGCTGATTTTCAGCGCCTAAGTCTCGAAATGGTGGGAGAAGGTTTTCTCACTGCATTAGAAGTGGAGCCCACGTTAGAAACTCAGATTCTGGAGGCCCAGAAAACTGATGCCGAGGTAGCCGAGATCAAAGAAAATTTGAAGGCAGGTAAAGCCAACGAGTTTTCTGAAGATAACCGCGGTATTCTTTGGTATCGCAATCGTTTGGTGGTGCCTGCAGATCCTCAACTAAAGGGTCTAATTTTTAAAGAGGCTCATAATTCCAAGTTTTCCTTGCATCCTGGGAGTACCAAGATGTATCAGGATTTGAAGAAGACATTTTGGTGGAGTCAAATGAAAAGGCAGATTGCTCAGTATGTTGCTGAGTGTGATATTTGCTAAAGAGTTAAAGCTGAGCACCTGAAACCAGCTGGTACCCTTCAACCTTTACCTATCCCACAATGGAAATGGGAAGAAATCGGTATGGATTTTGTTACCGGTCTTCCAAAGACTCCGAATGGATCCGATACCATTTGGGTAATCATTGATCGTCTAACGAAGGTAGCCCATTTCATTCCGGTCAAATCTATTTTCTCTGGCAAACAATTAGCAGAGCTTTATATTGCTAAGGTTGTTTGTCTTCACGGTGTTCCGAAGGTCATTGTTTCTGACCGTGGCCCTCAGTTTACCTCTCATTTTTGGAGTTGTCTTCATCAGGCTATGGGGACTGAACTCTCTTTTAGTATTGCGTATCATCCTCAAACTAGTGGTCAAACTGAGAGGGTGAATCAAGTGATGGAAAATCTTCTTCGAGCCTATGTGCTATCCTATGGCAAGGACTGGGAGAAATCTTTGCCATATGTGGAGTTTTCCTACAATAACAGCTACCAAGCAAGTATTCAAATGTCACCTTTTGAAGCTTTGTATGGAAGACCTTGTAGGACTCCATTGAATTGGTCCGAGTCTGGTGAAAGGTCATTCTATGGTCCAGACTTGGTGATAGAAGCAGAAGAGCAAGTTCGCCTGATTCGAGATCGTTTGAAAACTGCACAGTCTCGTCAGAAGAGCTATGCGGACCATCGTCGTCGTGAATTAAGCTTTGAGGTAGATGATCATGTCTATCTTAAAGTATCACCGATGAAGGGCACTCATCATTTTCAGGTGAAAGGAAAGCTAGTACCTCGTTATATCGGACCCTTCCAAATTATTGCAAAACGAGGAGCTGTGGCTTATCAATTGGGACTACCTGAATCCCTCTCGGCAGTGCATGATACTTTTCATGTGTCTCAATTGAAGAAATGCCTTCGTGTTCCTATTGAGGCAACTGCTTATGAGCATCTTAATCTTCAACCTGACCTTTCCTCTCAAGAGCAACCAGTGCGTATCCTCGACGAAATGGAACGCAGGACAAGAAATCGCACTGTCAAGTTCTTGAAAATTCAGTGGGCTAATCATTCTGAGGATGAAGCCACTTAGGAGTGCGAAGATCTGATGCAGATTGAGCACCCCCATCTTTTTGTTGTTTAGAACTTGCCTTTGAGTCAGGAAAGGCAAGGTTAAACAAAGCAATGTAAACGAAGATGTAATAATAACACTATGTTATTATGTAAAATCTTTCTTTACTATCTTTGAAGGAAATAAAGACAACAAATGTGGGATGTCCATAAAAACCATTTCAATCTCACTTTCTCTCAACTTCTATCTTTTCTGAAATCTCGGGGACGAGATTTTCTTAAGGGGGGTAGGTTTGTAACAGCCCTAATTTTATGAACAGTAATAAAATATTTTATGAACAGTAATGAGGTGCTGTTCATAGCATCACTGTTCATTTTTACAGAGTGGGCATTATGTTGCAAATGAAAACCTTCCTTTTCTAGCCAAAATCCAAAACCTATTTGAAGTTTCTAAGGAAATACAAGTTAATGCTTGTATTATTGACTGAGAAGTATTTTTCTTAAAGCCTAGATTAATTATCTTGGCCAAAAGTAATTTTTGTTGAATTCTTAGAAATTATTTTGCCTTGAAGAAAAATATTTGATTTTAAATAAACCTATTCGGGTTATGGAAATTATTTTTGAAGTTTTTAAAAGTGAAATAGTGCTTTTCGAAATTTATTTGGGAAATATATCATCCCAATAGCCTCCTGGCAAAATTTCATGATTTTACAAATTTATTTACTATTTCTAAAGCCCAGTCAAACTTTTAAATATTTGAATAGGGTCTGGTCAACTATCCCGGTCTAAACCCAAGCCCTAGCACTGTAGCGACTCGAACCTCATGAGGTTGGGTCCAACCGGTGCAATTAGGTCCGGCTCAGTTACGCTCGGGCGCGAGCCCAACCCTTCACGTGACGCGAGCTGTTGATTTCAATCGAACGGGCGGGGTTGCGACGACGCAAGGGCTGTCCACGTATGCAAAGCAATCTCCACCCTTGGATCTTGATCGAACGGCCGAGGGGCGCGAAAACAATCGGACCACTCCGGATCCCCTCTTGATCTCCACCGTCGATTTTAGATCCAACCGCGCCACCCTTTTTATTTTGAACTTAAAGGCGCGCAGTCGTCGTTGACCGTTGGATTCAAATCCTACGGTGTTCCTTTTTACCGCGTGCTTTTAGGGCCTGGTTTTATGGGACCGTTGGATTTGATCGTAGGGTCTATAATAAGATGACATTTGGACCACTCCGGTTCCTTTTTCAATCTTGACCGTAGAAAGCCAATCTGACGGTACCACGTCATCCCTTTTTAAGAGTGACGTGTATCCTTTTAAATCGATCGTTGGATTCTAATCCAACGCTCCTTTTTTAATAAAACCTCCAGACTTCCGTAGGGCTACATTAAATCTCAATCGTCCAATTGAGATCGCACGGCCCATATTAATTGATATCGTTTAAATTCTTTTAAACCCTGGGATCATCGTAGCCGCCCATTTCTAATCGGACGGTCGGTGTTCTTTCGCGTTTTAGGAGGCGCGCGCGACTGCGGCTGCCAGTGGAGTCCGCATGTCAGTGGATCGTATCTCTTCCTCCTCGCCTCTGTGCGGCGTCGCCGGCTCTATGACCGGAGTAGAGGCATTATCCAAAGATAATACAACTATTATTTGGATATTTAGCCCTAATTGGACACCTCACCAGCTCTAGACACTTCCCCTTTGCCCTGTAGCTCAACATCTATATATATACCTAGCTTTTCTGCTTTGCCATTGTTGACCAGAGGAGCTTTTCATCTTCCATTGCCGATCCAAGTGGAGTTTCTTGCTCCTACCCTTTTGCTTATCTATGCTAGTCGCTTGTTTCACTTTGTGATATGAGCTTGGCATCTTTGTAGGTTGAAACCTGCAGTTTATTTCTCTGTTGATCAGAGTCGGTTTTCAAAACATTCGGTGTTTCTCATATCCTGGTAAGCTAAGGCCCTAGTTCTTGTCATCTTAACTACACTATGGACCTCTGTAGCTTACCTACATCTTTCACTTGTACATAAGTGGCTCCAACCTTCTTTAAACTGAAAAGTTGTTTTTATAACTTTTCGGTCTTTCATATCGTTTTCAAGTTCTAGGGTTTCTTCTGTCAACTTATCATCCTGGTTAGGTCTGAGTTGAACCCTAGTAGCATAACCAGAGGTTCTTTTGATTCTTGTTGTCATCTTTTTAGCTTTGTCTCAAAGAGCTACCTCTGTCCTCTATTGTCGGTTAAACCGACATCTTTTGAAATTCTGTCAATTTTTGTAACTTGACCGATTAGTGTTAGATTAGGGTTAGCCTGAGGTATTATTTACCCTAAAAATCAGACTAAGTTTCAATTTAAAATCTTTTACTTAATCTATTTTCAGTTAACCCAAAATCTGTAGCCTGCCCTGTTTTCAGTTCTTTTCAAAATCTGAAAACTGAAACTTTGACCTAAACTCTAGTTTCTGTCATTTAAATGCAGTACATGGTAAAATGGGTTATTCTCTTTATTGGGGTAGGTATAACTTAAGCATGCTGTTAAAATATGCATTTCCATATTGACCATATACTTTCTGTTCATTTTCATTTGCTGCTAGCTTTCATATTCATTGGATTTTATGTCTCTTTTAGAATCTGGTTCTTTTGAGGTGTTTGAATCTATTTCTGAGCAACCAGAGCCTGCACAAGAAGTATATTATTATCAAGGCAAGCATCCTCTTTGCACCATGTTGATCCCACAGTTTTTCAAAATACAGTGATAACTGTTGCATGCTACTTTTCTGAAAATACAATTGTGATCTGTAGTAGTTAGTTATGACCTAACATTGTGGATTACCTTAATTCTAACCATACACTCAAACTTAGAGTAGTCTGTATATTATAAGCTTTAGTTTGAGTTTGCTTAGCCATGCGGTCTAGATAACTCTAAAGTTTGACAAGATTATCTTGTCAAACATGGGAACTACAAATGAATTTCAGTCACTTTAACTCTTTGTCAGTTTCTTTAAATCAGATTTGAACTTTTAATTTCTATTGATCTGGACAAGAGGAAGCTAGTGGTGGTGCCTTCGTGCACGATATTGGGAATTGTGGTGGACTTGTCTGGACCAATTAAGGACTGAACTCTGACTATTCAATTCAAGTCCCCACGTACTTCCACACGCGGTGTATGGTATTTGTTTGGTTAAGTAAAGAGTTAATGCTATTGAGTTGGAGACAGGGGAGTAAGGATATGTGTATTGATCTTGTATGGCATAGATGCTTTGGTCTTTGGGCTGCGTTTTATGCCATGTGAGTTTTATATCAATATCAGATGTTCTTAGAAGGGTGAGGGCGTATTTGTGTTCCATCGCAGGTACGTACCTTAAAGATGCCGATTGCAATCTAATATGGGTAGCGAATCCAGTTCGTATTTCTTTTGTTTGGGTCGGCATTCTGACGCAACATGTGTGCCCAGTTAGCGGATGCTATCGATCGTTGTTTAGCGAGATCGGTTCACACATGGGTATCCAACTCAATAGTGTCGACTTGTTGAAAAATATCAAATCTTAGTTTCCCGGTCGGCATACCAAAGGAAGTATGTCATCATTGGAGGCATCCGGCCAGCGGTGACTAAGTCGTGTGGGTAAGTTGTACACCCCTACAGGTATTAAACTATTCGAATAGCCGTGTCCACGGTCATGGACGATAACTTGAGTTGATGTCACCTGTATAGAGTTTTGATTTAAACTTTTGTTTTGGTTTCTGGTTCAGCATGAGAGAATTCATGCAATGTACTGTTTATATTTACTTTTATTTACCTCTGTTTTAGTCAATTTGATTTATTAAATTACTTTATCAAAACTTAGCAATCAGAGGTTGAGATGTATTGCTTTATGCAAAATTGAACCAATATGCCTTCCTGTTGCAACCTTATGCACGTATAAATTCTACTCCTTTGTATAGGTTCTAACAAACACATTCTTTTATTAGTTTGTGTAAGTCTTGTTGAGTACCTTCCGTACTCAAGGTGCTATAACCTATTGTTGCAGGTGAGGATGGTTATTTATATGAAGTGTCCGTTAGCGCCGATCAGGGTGACGCTAACGAGTGAAGCTGTTTCTAATCTCCACGCAATAGCCTGCGGGTGATGGGGCCATTGGTGGTTTTGTCGTTTATTTTGCTTCCGCTGTCAGTCTTTTGTAGTGACCAAGTCACTTGATATTGTAGTACTAAACCGAATTGTAACCTTATGTTTAATTATGTAAATGTACGACGTGTATGTATATGATGCAATGTTGTTTAAGGATATATGTGCAATGGTCATGATCACGGGAACTATTGTGAGATATATATCCGGGATGCCTAAATATTAGGTTTGTTACTTATTAAATTTATGCTTCTAGCATGATCTTTAATAAAGGGGCAGCATTGTTCCTTAATTAAGAATTGTGCTACAGTATAACTTTAATTAAGTACATTTCCAATATTCTGGGGCGTCCACAAGGGGGATGACCACTTCCTTGCCCGCGTCCTCCATTAGGACGAGGGGCCGCTCCAGTCTTCTTAGGGCAACTGTTAGCATAGTGGCCCTTCTGGTTGTAGGAGAAGCAAGTGACCTTAGCAGCCGGATTACAGAGACCACCTTGCTGGACCACAGGTGCACGTGGCTGAAACACGTCCTGCGGGGGACGAGGAGCTAGCGCCAACGGCCTCGGCGGTGGTGAAGCCTGAGAATGGGCCACTGGTGCTAGCCCAACATAGGGACGAGGAAGGCTGGCCCGAGCTGCCTTCTGGGCCTCCCACTTGTGCTTGCAAGACTCGCCCAACACCCTCGCCTTGTGCTCGGCGATGATGGCCTTGTCCACCAAGGTCTGCAAGTCGGGGAAGTTGACGATAGAGAGCTTGTCCTGCAGCTCCTCGGACAAGCCCTTCATGTGTAGGGCTACGGGTAGGCTACACTAGCGCAAATTAAAAAATTCTACCTGTAATCCAAGATCACTGCAGTTATAGATCACGGTCTTACCACTTGACGCGCAGATGCGGAAGTTGTTGCGGCACGTCGGGGCAGTGTAGTTGTACTAAGTTGATGCAAAGACGTTGGGGCGAGTAGTCGTACTACTTCCTTGTCCTCGTCGTGGCGCCCCACGTCTGACTCCTCTTTGCGATTCGTCCCAACGCCACGAATCGGCGCCTTCAAAGGTATCCACATGTACGCGGGAAGCGGCGACGCCGGACTACTAGATCGCGCGGCGACTAGGCGTGGGAGGGTGGCGGCGGGGTTTGAGGTGTCACAAAAACTCATCTCTAAACCGATGCGCCTGCTCTCCTTTTATAGGCGTCCTTATAATGGGCTTCTACGAATAGAAGCTCATTAGGACTCAATGCCCGATCTAATTCGGATCCAATCCGATTAGGCTTCACTTTAAGTGTGTGACCCTATAGGTTCACGTATGTTTAGACATGGCGTAAGTACACATACTTGGTCAATAGTTGGTAGCGGCCTCTAGCAAGGCGTGCCAACTCCTAAACGCTGCGTAAAGATCATATCGGACGAACCATCACAGCGTTATGTACATGCCAATCCCTTTGCCTCACGATATTCGGTCGAGCTCCAAGTGACCACTCTTTCTCGATCCTGTGATCCGGAATCCCTTACTAGGTTAACTCTTAACCTTAAGTAGCATGGCCATGCATTTCTGGATCCGATCACTCGAGGGGCCCAGAGATATCTCTCTTAGGTAGAGAGGTGCAAATCCCATCTCGACTGACCATGCCTCGCAGCATGCTTCATGACAAACCAGCTACCTTTATAACTACCCGATTCACGAGTAGCGTTTGATAGCCCCTAAGTAGGTCGATTCACATCTCAAGTACATGCGACAATCTCAGGTCTAAGGACAAGGCGTACACATTGTGTAGAGAGAACCATAAGTATAATTGCTATGTCTCATGTTGGGTCGGTCCAACCCCATGTTCTAAACATGTGTCCACATTATTGGTTTGACATCTCCATGTCTATGACCTGTGAAACATGGTCATCAACCGATACATGTGCTAATCCATCATTCACGTGTGTCCTCACATGAACTCGGACTAGGGACAATTTTAGAATAACCATACAAGTAAAGAGTTTCACAAACAAGTCACATACTTGTTAATCAACACAAATGCAATATTCAAGGAACATTTATTAAATCATGGATACAACAAAATATCATCATCAATATGATTGCCTCTAGGGCATATCTCCAACATCATGAACTTCTCCTGCTTGGCCTCATCAGTGTAGGACCCCGTTGAACTGGTCTGAGACCGGTGAGAGACCTTTCTTTGGCCCGGACTCGATTAATGAGGCCGAGGGTCAAGTCCAGCTCATTCGTGATCGCTTACGCACAGCTCAATCCAGGCAAAAGAGCTATGCGGATCGCCGTCATCGTGAGTTGAGCTTTGAGCCCAATGACTTCGTTTATCTCAAGGTTTCTCCTCTAAAAGGTCACCAGCGTTTTGGTGTCAAGGGCAAGTTAGCTCCTCGATATGTCGGTCCATACCGTGTCATCGAGAAGAAGGAGCTGTCGCCTACAAGTTGGAGTTACTGCTGCACTTGCGGGGTACATGATGTGTTCCATGTGTCCCGGCTAAGAAGTGCCTCAGTGTTCCAACAGAGGAAGCTCCGTTGGAAACTCTTGATGTTCGTGAGAATTTGACCTATCGCGAGCACCTGCTCGCATACTCGAGGAGGCGAGCGAAGAACAAGGAACAAGACCATCAAGTTCCTTAAAGTTCAGTGGTCAAACCATTCCGAGGATGAGGCTACTTGGGAGCGAGAAGATCGTCTTCGTGAGACTACCCTCTTTCTTTTCCGAGTGAACCAAATCTCTGGACGAGATTTTTGTAAGGGGAGGTTTGTAACATCCCCATTTTGGCTTGTGTTTCAAATGTAATAAAATGAGGGTAAATTAAAACTTTTCCTTCATCCTTTTACTCTTGAAACTTTTAAATTCTTCTAAAGGAATTTTGGGAAATTCAAAATCAAAATCCTCATTTATCTCAAGTCAAAACCTTCAGGTGAAATCTTATGTCAAACCCTTGGTAATAATTTTCTGGGTTCTAGGGTTGCTTGGTAACACCTCTGAATTATTTCATAATTTTTGGAAATTATTTGAAATATTTTAGAGGCAAGTCAAACCTTGGTCAAACCTTTGAAATCACCTTACGGAATTTCTTGAGAAAATTTCAGTGCACAAAAATCTCTGGAAATTTTATGGAAGGTTAATCCTTAAGTCAGAAGCTCAGTTAAAATTTCATAAATTTTGGAGTTGATTTGATGCCTCAATTTAATCCCCAAAGTTTCAGCTCAAAAATCAAACCTAGGTGGTTTTCACTTGTTCCTCGGTGCGAGTCGGACTGGGCTCGAGTCACTTGACTCGACCGAGCCAACTAATCGCACCGCGCGATCGAGCGGCGTGCGCGTCATCGGCGTTGGATCTCCATCGAACGGCTCTTATTCGTAAGCATTCGGACAACTCGTTGCCTCTGTTTCTCGGACCGTTGGATTTCCATCGGACGGTGGGCGACAGCGCGTCGCTGTTTTGACTCGATCGCACGGGAGCCGTTGGATGCAAATCGGACGGCTGGCCATCGTCGTCCTCCTCTCGCTCGCGCGGCGCTGAGCCATGGCGGAGCCGAGCGTGGGTGCGTAGTGCCCTGTCACCTCCGTCTTTGTCAACGGCTCTCTGCAGGCGCATTAAATGCCCGTCACTCCACCGCCCCGTTTAGTCGTCGTCTCAACTGCTCCCGTCGCTCACGGCGACCGCAGCGGCAGCGGGAACCCGAGGCGGCCAACGGTGCCATCCTCGCTCCTCAGGCCTACTTAAGCCCCCATTGTCCTCCTTTATCCTTCTTTACACACCCCTTGAGCTCTCCCGTGCACCCACTGCCCTTGTGGAGCTCCCGTGCGCTCGAAATCTCCTCGACGCCATTGTTGCCCGCGGAGCTTCTCGGTGAACCCAGTGCTCCAGTGATTCCCTGGCTCCCACCTTGCTCCTGTTGTTTCTCCTCACCTCGGTGGTGCTTAACCCCCTCCATTTCAGGTTGCTTCAACGGGAGCACCGGGATTTTGGATTTCCCCCAAATCGGCCGCGAGCACACTTCTTCGTCTCGGTCGCGGTGAGGCCTTCTCCCTCTAATTCCTCTCTGGTAGCATCGGTGGGGTTATCGACCTATCTTGATCACGCGGGCTCCTTGTTTTGGCTCGGTGATCTTCCTCGTTGTCGCCATTGTTGCGCCACGGGCCGTCGCCGGGTCGCTCGGTCGTCCTCTGCACCTCCGCGTCACTCGGTAGCATCGCCGTAGTCCCTAGATGCTCGGGCACCGCTTGTTGAACCGCTGCGGAGCTCTTTGCTGCTTGTCGTCGTTGCCGTCTTTACCGCGCCGCCGCTCGTCGTCGCGCCGGCGCTCTGGTCCACCACCGTCGGTGTGGGTGGTAGCGGAGGGTGCGCAACGCTATTGCGCACCCACTCGGCATTCACTCGCGCGCGCCGCGTTTTGGTCGCCGGCGTTTTGCGGTGAAGCCGGCGCGTTGTCGGACGACAGCGTTGCGGAGCGGCGTGGTGGTCTTCGGCCGTTGGATCCGTGGATCAACGACCACGAGCCTCCACGTCGACCCTCATTCGCGTGAGGAGTGTTTTGGTCTGGTTCAATGTCGTCCGTTCAATGTCGTCAGACCTCTAGTTGCATAATCTGTAGGTAAATAGTTATCCTCTACTACCTGAGCCTAGGTTATTTGCTGTGGTTAGAGTTCGATGGATGAACTCTTATCACTTAGTAGATTACGAATGAATATTGCTTAGCCATGCCTAGTTATCGGTAGTATTGGGCGATCATCGACTTAGTCGATGATCTTGATCACACAAATACTTATACTACTCCATTATGTCCAACCCTTGTGTTTTATTGATTTACAAATCAAAAAAAAAACTGAAAACAAAAATATATCTTGATTTGGGCACAATGGTATGTTGATGTGATCTGTTGGGTGTGTTGGAATGGTGCCTAAGTCCCCAAGAACCGAGTTACTTGTGTCACTAAGCCAAGCGCTTATTGCGTGCTAACCACACGAGGGGGATATGGAACCTCTCTTGACTAAGTACTTTGGGGGGTGTTAATTATGAGCTGGTCGGTGGGTGTGTTCTTGTGTGTGTGTGTGTGGTGTTGGAGGGGAGCATTAGCAGACCGGTTAGGTTGTCTAATGTGTCCTTCTCCCGTGGAGTTTGCTCTTAATTAGCATCGTCCATTGGAAAGCGTCTTGTTAGACTTAGCCATGCACGCATACCAAAGGAAGTGTGCTAACCGTGGTTGGTGGAAAGGCGGTCTATCGTGTGGGTACATTGGTACACCCCTGCAGGGTTAAAACTATTCGAATAGCCTCGTCCTAGGTTATGGACATGCTTGGTAAGGTCGTGCAAGAACTAGACTACAACATTTTAAAAACTTAAACTTGACATGGGTGGTATGAAGGGGTACTTCATGCTATTGTCGTGGTGACTATGGGTTAGTCACTTCTAGGTTGGTGTTGTCATCTATCTATTGTTATAATTGTCTCTCTTTTATTTGAACAATAAAAGTTAATTGCAAACTTGCTTTGAATCTATTACCTTATTGCAAATGAAAACTTGCTTCATGCTGAAAATAAGTCCAGAGCCTCATCCACTTAAATAAAGCTTGCATGTAGTTAATTATAGTTCGTTATCTCACACGTCGGTCTTGCAGTACAAAACAAGTTTTGTACTCATCGCTTGCTTAATATTAATTGTTGCAGAGGAAGAAGGTGAGCCCCAAGGGCCTCACTTTTGTGAGTGTGTTGTGCTGTTTGGGACGATTAGCTTGGCGGTCCGGTTGGTTGCCTTGTGGTAAAGGCACACCGATTGGCTTTGTTTATCGCCATCTTATGGCCATTTGCTTCCATTGTGTATTTACTTATTTGTATGATATTGGCGGTCGGCCTCTCTTTGTAATAGCTCTCTTTATATTATCTATGTCTTTCAGTTGTTGCTTTTGCTTTGGCTCTATGTGTATGAATGGAATTGATGCATGATTTTGTAACGGGGTGTGTATACTGCAATTCTAGGAAGTATACATATCTCGAGGCTTAGTTTATTTGATTTGTCTTGTTAGGACCAAGTGGATGGTTAAGCAGTACAAGTTTAATAAACCGGGTCCTCACAGAGCAAAGGCCACGGTGAAAACGGCAATACCTAACTAGCAACAATAAACACGAACTAACGCGCTAAAGCAACTCGAGGTCCCTGCGAACTTGCGGGATGACGGAGGAGAGGAGCTTGCCGGGGATGGGTGGCGGCGATGGGATGCGGCGCCAAGGGTGCCAGTGGAGGGAACAACCTAAGCCAAAACAGGAGTGGAAGGTGGAAATAGTTCGGGTGAGTGCGAGATGGTGCTAGTGCGGGCAAAAGCTCTAGAATCAACTCACGGACGAAGATTTGAACTTTCGGCCGAGGAAGAGGAAGTTGAAATTCAACGGCTCCTGTGAATAAAACTTCAAATTAGTTGAGAAAGCACGGTTGAGAGTCTGGAACACGAAATGGCGCGCAAAGGAAGGGATGATATTCCTTGTTTGCGGTAATGACACGGCGGCGCGCCACGGCCGTGCACGAGCTCGAACACTTCTTGATTTGAGCTCGGAAGAAGCAATGGGTGATAGGGATGGCTTAATGGTGTCTAAAGAAGGAAGAGGGCTTTGGGTGAGCTTAAGTAGGGAAGAGGCGGAGGAGACAAGATCAGAGCTCTCGCACCGAGACGCATGGAAGAAAAAGGCAGCGAGTTAGTGAGGTAGATGACGCGATTAATGCCGCACGGGGTATGGGCTAGCGAGCGATGCGGCCGAGGTGAAATGCGAAAACCGAGAATGGACGGCGAGGCGAGGTGGCGCGCATGCATGCCGCCGATGGCACTCGGCTCGGTAGCGAGGTAGGTGACGACGACAAGTGGGGCCCGCCGTCGGTGACAGCGACAAGCGGCGCGAGACGGAGTTGGTTGCGACGCAGCGAGTTGGTCGACTCGATCACGAAGATGTCGATCGCTCGATCTAGAATGGACGGCCGAGATCTCTGGTGCAATCGGACGAGTTGATTAACTCGGGCGCCACGAGGGCCGTGCGATCTGCATCGGACGGTTGATAGCCATCGGGCTCGCGCGGTGCAGCTAGGCGGTGCGGCTGAACCAAGCGGCGCGTTCGGACTCGAGCCAAAGTCGGGTCCGAGCCCAATGAATAGCGACTTCAAACTTTTGATTTTGCAAGGCTGAGAGAATTGGGGAATTTTTTGAGGTAGCTCCAGAGCTCCAAAAATTCCAAAATTTTTATGGGAGCTTCCTGGGACAGAGGACAACCTTGTGTAAATTTTCCAGGAATTTTCATGCACTAGATTTCTCCCAAGAAAATTCACAAGCTGCTGTCTTAAGGTTTGACCAGACTTTTGAACTGGTTTGACTTGGCCATTTGAAATAGCAAACAAAATCTAAAAATTGTGAAATTTTTCAGGGAGGTAACTAGGATGGTCAAGATGATAGGAAAAATATTCTCAGAGGATGATCACAAGTTTAAGGTTTAGAATTTTGTTGACAACAACTTCCATTCACAAGAATTTAATTCTATAAAATGGAAATTGCTAGGGGAAAATTTAGAAAACTTCCAAATGATTTCATGAGGCATCAAAAGTTTTTATTTCTCCTCAAAATCTTACATTTGAAATACAAACCCTAACTTAGGGCTGTTACAGCTGACCAAGTGTGCCGGGACGTTCCTATCCACATCGAAGGAGTGGGATTCTTGGCGAGTCTTATCCTACTCGATTCGGCGCGCTTGGATGTGATTCTTGGCATGGATTGGTTGTCCCAACACTTGGGGCAAATCGATTGTGCCAGGAAGGTTGTCTACCTCACCAACCCTTCAGGTGAACAAGTTGGGTTTTCACCGCAGTTGCAAGGACCCCACCTTTTTGCCCTTGAAGCAAAGCCAGCATTGGAGATTCGCGATGTCCCCACTGTATGTGACTTCGCGGATGTCTTTCCTGAAGATTTGCCTGGGATGCCTCCCGTTCGAGACCTGGAGTTCGTGATAGAGTTGCTGCCCGGTACCGCCCCTATTTCAAAGAGGCCGTATCGTATGCCTCCTAATGAGTTGGATGAGCTGAAGAAGCAACTAGGTGAGCTGCAAGAGAAGGGTTTCATTCGTCCTAGCTCATCCCCTTGGGGTTGTCCAGTTATTTTTGTGAAGAAGAAGGACAAGACCTTGCGCATGTGTGTTGATTACCGTCCGCTTAATGAAGTGACGGTGAAGAACAAGTATCCTTTGCCCCGTATTGATGATCTTTTCGATCAGTTGACCGGAGCGTGTGTCTTCTCCAAGATTGGCTTGAGATTGGGCTATCATCAAGTCAGGATCAGGACCGAGGTGTGAGGACCCCAATTTATTTGGCTTGTAATGTAACCAACCACGGTCCTAGCATCACAAATCAAATAAATTGATCCTCGAGATATGTATACTTCCCATAAAGCAGTATACACACCCCGTTACAAAATTAGACATCAACTCCATTCCAAACATAGAGTCCAAATACCACACTACCAAATGGAAGATAAACAAATAGTAGAGTTATTACGGACAAGGGCCGATGAGCCAAGATACACAAATAAACAAGAACGACAACGGAAGCAAAAGTGCCATAAGATGGCTATAAACAAAGCCAATCAGTGTGCCTCCAACCCACAAGGCATCTGACCGGACCGCCAAGTCTAGTCGTCCACGAAGCGGCAACACGACTCACGAGTGAGGCCCTTGGGGCTCACCTTCTTCCTCTGCAACAAAAACATTAAGCAAAGCACCTGAGTACAAAGATTCTCTTTGTACCCGCAAGACTGACGTGTGAACTAACAGACCTGTTCATAAGCTACATGCAGGCTTATTTGGTGGAGGCCATATGTCTTGTTTGCATAAAGCCAATTTTCATTTGCAATAAGGTAATACATTTTAAAGGCAAGTTTGCAATTCATTTTTAAGATTGAGATAACAGTAAAGATAATAATAATAAAAGAGGAAGATAAACAACCTAGAAGTGACTATCCCGATAGTCACCACAACAATAACACGAATCCCAGATTCGTACCACCCATCAAGTTTTAATTTAAATGTTGTAGTCTAACTCTCGATAAGCTTACCCAAGCGTGTCCATCACCTAGGACGAGGCTATTCGAATAGTTTTTAACCCTGCAGGGGTGTACCATGCACCCACACCTCGGACGCCTTTAAGCCAAAGCACACTTAGAAGGTATCTTTGCACAGCTAAGTCCTCGAGACTTTTTCCAATATTGTGTATTAACTCTACGAGCAGCTCGTATGGATGAAATCCATACGCTTACATGGTAAAGCCGAAAAGGCAACTACCCACTCGGGATAAAGCTTTTGGACAACTACCATGCTCCCACCTCCATCCCTCCTGCGACCGGAGCCAATACACGCCAAAGTACTAGGTCAAGAGGTCCCATACCCTCTAGTGTGGTTATGCACTTGAAATGCGGATAACAAAAACTCACAAGATGTTCGGTCCTTAATTGACCGGGCACCTTTCGATACACCCAACAGATCACACCAATCTTACCGGGTTGTGCGCGTCTAAATCATTTTTGTTTTCAGTTTTAGTTTTGCAATTAAACATAGCAGAAATGCTGAAATATAAAGTTATAGAAAATTTTGTGTGATCAAGGTTACCGACTAAGTCGATAACCGCCCATTTCTACCGATACTAAGCATGTCTAAGCAATTTGACCCGGATCTACTAAGTGACAAGAGATCATCCAGCGACCTCTAATCACAGCAAATAACCTAGGCTCGGTAGTAGAGGTCAATGTTTTGTCTACCAGGATATGCAGCTACGGATTTAACTAATCAATTTAACACAAATTAAGCGATGCATACATACAGTTGAAACAAAATATTAGACTTTAAAATCTTTGGGATAAACATGATCAAAGCTGCTTGCACATTCTGCTGTTGCTCAAGTTGTTGTGGAGGGTCGTTCTCGGGGTTGCCGCAAATATCGAATCTAACGATTGAACAAAGCAGTGAATAAGAACGAATAACACGGCAAAAATCAAAGATCACAAACCAACACCAATTTATACACAAAGGCTAGACTATCACAAAAGAATGACAAATAACTCCTCAGAGACCCACTCACTTATTTGTTAGGTTAACCACAAACCAAACCTCTTACGATTTAAACTTTGGATGGACTTTGATGGTGATTGTGTGCACATCTATTATTTAATCATCAAGTTAATATATCAAAAGCAGCTAGTTTCTCTAACTCAACCATTATTAGCTGATATTACAGAACCTACAAAAAGCTATTGACAACACTAACCAGCCAAGTATCCAACTATGAGATGCTAAACAAAAATCTTCTACCCAAGATAGGATGCTAAGGATGCTCAGCTATTCATACCCCTAAGCATCACACCAAGATTTTGCAAGGCTAACAAGTTTCGACATGCGGCTACCACATCAAATCTTATAGCACCGACAACTCAAAAGTGCAGAGACAATAAAATGAACGACTAACTATCCCTTATGATTAAACATGACAACAAGAGCTTTGAAATTTAAAGATACTAACTAAGCGATTTCGGGCTAACCACCACAACAAAGGGAGCCAACTAGCACTAAACAAGAATTCAAAGCATAAGCATGAAATTAGAATCTAGCCAACGACAATAGAACCGACAACGGTGACAAATTCGAGAGAACACACTAAAACACTTCCAAACTTCAATCCCAACTTTTAATCAAGCATGAGAGGAATCAAGAACATTCCTAATCATGATTAGAGACTAAAGAACTGGTTTTGAAGGAGTGGGCCCCATGTCGGACAGATGAGAGGAACACAATCGAAGAACAGAGTCTTAGGCGACTCACGGACTGGATTAAATCGCCGGTGAAGGAGTGGCGGCGCGATCGCGACGATGGCCAAAATGGGTTGCTCGAGGACCACTGAAGGTGAAGGTGGTCACGCGCGGTGGAGATGCTCGAGGTGGCGCGCGACGGAACACGGCGGCGGCGGTGGGGTGACAAGGTGCGGTGCACGAGAGAGGTAGACAATGAAAATTAGCGCGCATGGGCATCGGTGAGTTATCGGGAACTCACCGGTGTGCTTGGCGGCGGCGAGAGGCACCGGGTGGCTCGGCGACGAGAGCCGCGGCGCAAGGCGATCAACGGTGACGGAGCACAGGGGTGAGCGAGGGCGAGTGAGAGAGTGGAGAAGAAAGGTGGAGTCGGTGGCGCTCACCGAGCAAGGAATCGAGTTGGAGCTCACCGGAGAAGATACGGCGGAAAAGGCGGTTTCGGCGGACTTGGAGAAGAAAGCCCACGCGCAGCCTCACGAACGATGAAATCCGAAATTCCTTGAGGGGTTTACTTCAGGAGTTGGAACACACCGTGACGCGGTCGGCCGTGTTCGGAGATCACGGAGCGGCGAGAGCGCTCGGGCGCGCGCGGCGCTCACGGCTCTGAGCTCGATGGAGAAGAAAGGCAATGGAGGCAGCGAGGTAGGAAAACCCTCGTGGGCTTTTGTAGGAGCGGCGGCAGCGGCGAGGTGAGGCGGTGGGCGGTGAAAGGCCGGTGGCGAGGTGGCGGCGTGCATGCGCGCGGCGAGCGGTGAGCCGAGGCGAGCGTTGCGGCGGAGAGTGGCGAACGGCGTGGCGGAAGCGACTGCAGTGGGACCGCCTGTCGGCTTGTCGAGCGGTGCGAACCGGTGGTTTGACTTGATCAAGCGCACCGACCGTTGGATGCGAAATGGGCGGCACGAGATTGGCGTATGCATTCGGACAGTCGGTTGCGCGACGCGGCGTGGATCGTTCGATCTTCATCGGACGGTCACGATTGATTGGACTCGAGCGGTGTGATTAGTTGACGCGACCGAGTCCATTAGTGCGGTCGGACTCGAGCCCAAGTGTGGTTCGGGCCCGACAAGCGATGTTTCAGAATTCGATTTGAAAGACAGAGAGGTTTTGGGAATTTTTTAGAGATAGCTCCAGGGCTCCAAAAATTTCGAAATTTTTATGGAAGCTAACTGGAACAGAGGACCACCTTGTGAAATTTTTCCAGGAGTTTTCATGCACCAGATTTCTCCCAATAAAATTCACAAGCTGCTGCCTAAGGGTTTGACCAGATTTCTAAACTGGTTTGACTTGGGCATTTGAAATAGCAACTAAAATCTAAAAATTGTGAAATAATTCAGGGAGGTAGATAGGATGATCAAGATGATAGGAAAAATAATTTCAGAGGATGATCACAAGTTTGAAGGCTAAGAATGTCTGACAACAATTTCCATTCACAAGAATTTAATTCTAAAAAAATGGAAATTGCTAGGGAAAAATGTAGAAACTTTCAAATGATTTGAAGAGACAACAAAAGTTTTATTTCTCCTCAAAATTTTACATTTGAAATACAAACCCTAAGTTAGGGTACATTACGAGGATATTCCTAAGGCGGCCTTTGCTACTCGTTATGGTCTTTACGAGTACAGTCATGTCTTTTGGTTTGACTAATGCTCTGCTTTATTCATGAACCTTATGAACTCGGTATTCATGGAGTATTTGGATAGGTTTGTGGTGGTATTCATCGACGATATCATATCTACTCCAAGAATGAAGAAGAGCATCTTGAGCATCTTAAGCTTGTGTTGGGCAAGCTGCGTGAGCACTAGTTGTATGCAAAGTTCGGCAGAAGTGCGAGTTACGGTTGAAGAAGTGGCATTCTTGGGCCATGTTCTTTCAGCGAGAGGTGTAGTTTGTAGATCCTAGCAAGGTCGGTGATGTACTATCTTGGGGTCACCAAGTCGGTCACCGATGTGCGGAGTTTTCTTGGGTTGGCTGGCTACTATCGCCGCTTTATCGAGAATTTCTTCAAGATTGCGAAACTATGACCGAATTGCTCAAGAAAGACAAGAAGTTTGAGTGGTCTACTGGTTGTGATGTGAGTTTTCAGGAACTCAAGAAGCGGTTGACTTCAGCCCCAGTGCTTGTTCTCCCTGATATTCACAAGAGTTTTGATATCTATTGTGATGCTTCTCGTCAGGGTCTTGGTTGTGTTCTTATGTAGGCGGGCAAGGTAGTGGCCTATGCATCGAGGCAGTTGACGCCTCATGAACTCAACTATCCTACTCACGACTTGGAGTTAGCTGCTGTGGTTCATGCACTCAAGATTTGGTGGCATTATCTGATTGGTAACCGTTGTGAGGTGTATTCTGACTACAAGATTTTGAAGTACTTGTTCACTCAGCCAGATCTGAACCTCAGGCAAAGGAGATGGTTGGAATTGATCAAGGTCTATGATATGGGTATTGGTATCACGGGCAAGGCCAATGTTGTTGCAGATGCGCTTAGTCGAAAGGTGTATTGCAACATGTTGATGCTCCAAGAGCGTGACCTACCCTTATTTAAATTTCAGCGCCTCAATTTGGGTTTGATAGAGCACGGCTCTCTTGCTACCTTGGTTGTGCAGCCAACCTTGGTGGACCAAATCAAGGCGGCACAGCAGTCAGATGTTGGTGTGAGCCAGATCAGCGAGAACATCAAGGATGGGAGCGAAGGGGAGCACTTTTGGCCGCGAAGATCCAAGAACTTCAAATTAGGCGGTTCGAGAATGCAACCCAAATTGAGTTAGGAGAGGACTTGCGACAACAAGAGGTCCACAAATGAAGTGAGACAAGGGCTAAAGAACCCTTTGGAGGACCCAAGTCGCATTTGGAGCTCACGCGCGAAATGGCGGAAATGAGCCCAAGGTGAGGTTTGGCGCTCAACCTTACGAGAACGCTTTGGGAGGCGCGAGGTGGAAGAGACTTAGAGAAAGCCTCGGAGGTGCTCATGTAGCTCACGGTGTGAGCTTCAAGACAGATGGTTTAATGGCGATGGGACAAAGGTTTCTACAATGCGAAAACGAGGAGGGGCGGTGCGGTCGGCTCGCACTTGACATGGGCAAAGCGAGGCTCGGGGCCGTTAATGGAGCCCGCGAGGCGACCCAACGCCGCACAACTCACCTACCACGGCGCGCGCAGCAGTGCGAGGCGGGAAGAAGAAGAGCGAAGGAGCTCGAGGTGGTTTGTGGCGTTGGATTTCAAATCCAGCGGCTCACACACTGATGAACCAGGATCAAGCTCGGGTGCGGCACGGTGACTTGACTCGAGCAAGTCAATTGGTGGTCGGACTGGTCCGACTCGAGCCCGAGTTTGACTCACCTAACTTGGTTTCCAAAGCGATGCGGAGTTTGAGGATTTATTTGAGGTAGCAAACTCACTCAAAAATTATGAAATTTTACAGGAGCTTGCTAGCTGAGTTATTGACCTTGTGTAAATTTTGCAGGTTTTTGTGCTATACATTTTCCTCCAAAAATTCCAAAGGTCTTGGCCTGATTTGACCGAATTTGAGTAGGTTTGACTAACTCCAAAAGTATTCAAACAATTTCTAAAATTGTGAAATTTTTCAGAGGGTCACATACCAACCCAAGAATTTAGGAAAAATATTTCCGGAGATTATCGCAAGATGGAACAAGAATGTTTTGAAGGATCAAGATTTGGATCAAAGACTTGTGACTATGTATTTCCATAACTCTTGTACAATAATTGTTTAGTACATACAGGAAATACATGATGTAAGAAAAAGTTTTAATTTTTACTCATTTTCTTACATTTGAAACACAAGCCCAAAATTGGGATGTTACAACTCTCCCCCCCTTAAAAGAATCTCGACCCGAGATTCCGTTTACTCGGAGAAGAAGGATGGATAATCTGCATGAAGGCGATCCTCACGCTCCCAAGTTGCTTCATCTTCAGAATGGTTTGACCACTGAACCATAAGGAACTTGATGACCCGGTTCCTTGTTCTTCGCTCAGCTTCCTCGAGAATACGAACAGGATGCTCGCGGTAGGTCAAATTCTCTTGCACATCGAAAACCTCCAACGGAGTTTCCTCAGTCGGGACACGGAGGTACTTCTTCAGGTGTGATACATGGAACACATCATGCACACCCTCAAGTGCAGCTGGTAGCTCCAATCTGTACGCCACAGCCCCAACTCTCTTGACGATGCGATATGGCCCAACATAGTGAGGAGCCAACTTGCCCTTAACGCCAAAACACTGATGGTCCTTCAAGGGTGAGACTTTGAGATACACAAAGTCATTGGGCTCAAAGCTCAACTCACGGCGACGACGATCTACATAGCTCTTCTGCTTGGACTGGGCCGTGCGCAAATGCTCGCGAATCAACTGGACCTGACCTTCGGCCTCATTAATCGAATCTGGGCCGAAAAATTGCCTCTCACCGGTCTCTGACCAGTTCAATGGGGTTCTACATCTCCTCCCATACAAGGCCTCAAATGGTGTCATGCCAAGACTAGCCTGAAAGCTGTTGTTGTAGGAGAACTCAGCAAATGGTAGGCACTTCTCCCACTTCTTCCCATAGGAAAGAACACAAGCACGGAGCATATCTTCCAACACTTGGTTGACTCGCTCCGTCTGACCGTCAGTCTGGGGATGATAAGCTGAACTGAAAGAAAGAGCTGAGGATATTCCGAAGACGGCTTTCACTACTCGTTATGGTCTTTACGAGTACACTGTCATGTCTTTCGGCTTAACCAATGCTCCAGCTTTATTCATGAACCTTATGAATTCAGTATTCATGGAGTATTTGGATAAATTTGTGGTGGTCTTCATTGATAATATTCTTATCTACTCCAAGAATGAAGAAGAGCATGCTGAGCATCTGAATATTGTTTTGGGCAAGCTGCGAGCAGCACCGTTTGTCTGTGAGTTCGACAAATGCGAGTTAGTTGAAGGAAGTGGCATTCTTGGGCCATGTTCTTTCAGCAGGAGGCGTATCTGTGGATCCTGGCAAGGTCAGCGATGTGCTATCTTGGGGTCAGCCCAAGTCAGTCACCGATGTGCGGAGTTTTCTTGGTTTAGCGGGCTACTACCGCCGCT
The DNA here is from genome assembly GCA_036346255.1 of Ampelocalamus luodianensis. NCBI lineage: Eukaryota > Viridiplantae > Streptophyta > Magnoliopsida > Poales > Poaceae > Ampelocalamus > Ampelocalamus luodianensis. The sequence continues at coordinate 25,411,984 of CM070640.1, forward strand.
TTATCGAGAACTTCTCCAAGATCGCAAAGCCAATGACCAAATTGCTCAAGAAGGACAAGAAGTTTGTGTGGTCTTACGCTTGTGATGAAAGCTTCCGGGAACTAAGCGGCGATTGACATCACCCCGTTCTTGTTCTTCCGATGTCCACAAGAGCTTGATATCTTTTGCGATGCCTCTCGTCAGCACTCGGTTGTGTTCTTATGCAAGAAGGCACGTGATGGCCTATGCATCAAAGTTGTTGAGGCCTCATGAACTCAACTATCCTACCCATGATTTGGAGTTAGCCGTGTGGTTCATGCACTCAAGATTTGGCGGCATTATCGATCGGTAACGTTTGTGAGGTGTATTCTCGATCACAAGAGCTTGAAGTATTTGTTCACCCAACGATCTGAACCTCGGGCAAAGAAGATGGTTGGAATTGATCAAAGATTATGACATGGGCATTGAGATCATCAGGGCAAGGCCAATGTCGTTGGATGCAATCGAGTCGAAAGGTGTATTGTAATACTTTGATGCTCCAAGAGCGAACGCCCTTCTTGAAGAATTTCAATGGCTCAATGCGGGTTTGGTTGAGCATGGTTCTCTTCTTTGCCTTGGTTGTGCAACCAACCTTAGTGGATCAAATCAAGGCGCACAAAGAATCGGATGATGGTGTAAGTCACATCAAGGAGAACATCAGGAATGGGACAGCCAAGTGTTTCATAGAAGATGAGCATGGTGTCATGTGGTTTGGACAGCGGCTGGTTGTTCCTAAGGACATGGAATTGCGGGATTTGATTCTCCGCGAGGCCCATGATTCGCCCTTGTCCATCCATCCCGGGGCTACCAAGATGTATCAGGATCTTCGTCAAAGATTCTGGTGGACCCGAATGAAGCGCGAGATTGCCAAGTTCATTGCCAGGTGCGACGTGTGTTGTCGCGTGAAGGCCGAGCATCAGCGACCAGCAGGTCTTATCCGGCCCTTGTCTATACGAGTGGAAGTGGGATTCCGTTGGTATGGATTTCATCACCGTTTGCCCGTATTTCTTACGGGAAGGATGCTATCTGGGTTGTTATCGATCGGCTGACTAAGGTAGCACACTTTCTGCCAGTGAGTACCACTCTCAATGTCAGTCGACTGGCGGACCTCTACATATCCCGCATTGTGAGCTTGCATGGTGTGCCACGAACGATTGTATCTGATCGTGGTTCTCTTTTTACCTCTCGGTTTTGGCACAAATTGCAAGAGGTCATGGGAACCCGTCTTTCTTTCAGTTCAGCATTTCATCCCCAAACTGACGGTCAGACTGAGCGAGTCAACCAAGTGTTGGAAGACATGCTCCGCGCTTGCATTCTTTCCTATGGGAAGAACTGGGAGAAGTGTTTGCCGCTTGCAGAATTCTCCTATAACAACAGCTTTCAGGCAAGTCTTGGCATGGCACCGTTTGAGGCCTTGTATGGGAGAAGGTGTAGAACCCCATTGAACTGGTCGGCGGTGAAAAGCGATTCTTGGCCCGATTCTATCAATGCCAAAGCCGTGGCAGCGATTGATTCGTGAGCATCTGCGTGTAGCCCAGTCCAGGCAGAAGAGTTATGCAGATCGTCGTCGCCGTGAGTTGATTTTCTAGCCCAATGACTTTGTTTATCTCAAAGTCTCGCCTCTAAAAGGGCATCGGCGTTTTGGCATCAAGAGCAAGTTAGCTCCTCGTCGTTGGGCCTTATCGCATCATCAAGAGAGTGGGAGCCGTTGCATACGATTGGAGTTACGGCTACACTTGAGGGAGTGCATGATGTATTCCATGTGTCGTGATTGAAGAAATGCCTTCGTGTTCGGCGAAGAAACTCCATTGGAAAATCTTGATGTGCGCGATTTGTCGCATCGCATGACGTCTGTTCGATTACGGATGAATCGAGCGAAGGACAAGGAATCGTGCAATCAAGTTCCTTAAAGTCCAGTGGTCAAATCACTCCGAGGATGAGGCCACTTGGGAGCGGGAGGATCGTCTCCGTACAGACTACCCATCCTTCTTTTCTCAGTGATCCGAATCTCGGGACGAGATTCTTGTAAGGGAGATTTGTATGACCCTAAGTTAGGTCTGTGTTTCAAGTGTAAAATTATGAGGAGAAATAAAAACTTTTGATGCCTCATGAAATCATTTGAAAGTTTCTACATTTTTCCCTAGCAATTTCCATTTTCTAGAATTATATTCTTGTGAATGGAAGTTGTGCCAACAAAATTCTTGGCCTTAAACTTGTGATCATCTTCTGGGAATAGTTTTCCTATCATCTTGACCATCCTAGTTACCTCTCTGAAAAATTTCACAATTTTTAGATTTTATTTGCTATTTCAAAAGGACAAGTCAAACTAGTTCAAAATCTGGTCAAACCCTTAGAGAAGAAGTAGAGCAGAAGCTGGTGAATTTTCTTGGGAACAATTCTTTGCATAAAAATTTCTCGAAAATTTATGCAAGGTTCTTCTCTGTCCAAAGTAGCTACCATAAAAATTTTGGAATTTTTGGAGCTATGGAGCTACCTCTAAAAATTCCCCAAACCTTCTCTGCCTTTTTAATTCAAAATCTGTAGTCACTGTTCATCGGGCTCGAACCCGAGCCCGACTCAGGTCCGACCGAACCACCTCGCCGAGCCGCTCTCTTCCTCTCACCGTCATCCCGGCCCCACCTGCAGGCCCTCTCCTCCACGCGGCCTGTGGCATCGCGCAGCCTCCGCGCATCACCACCGGGCACTCGCTACCGCGCGCCAAGATGCAGCTGCCGCAGCAGCTCACCGGTCACCTCGCTGCCCTACCGCCTTCACCTCGCTGCCTCCGCCTGCTCCTACTTAAGCCGTCGAAAGCCTCACCTACCTCGGTTTCCTTCTCCTCCTCTACCCATTCTTCTCCCTGAGCTCTCAGGCCGTGGCGTCGCCGCGCCGCCTCCGAGTGTTCGGCTACCCGGTGATCTCCGACCATCGCCGCGTCACGGTGTGTTCCGCTACCCTGTGAAGCAAACCCCCAAAGAATTTCAAGTTTCACCGCTGAGGCTGCGCCACCTTCTTCCCAACTCGGCCGAATCCGCTCCTTCCGCGCGCATTCTTCTCGGAGAGCTCGAGTTCGATTCCTACCTCCGTAAGCATCCTCGGCTTCCTCTACATCACCATCACTCACACGCTCTCTCTTTCACCTCGGGTCCTGCCGACGGTGACCACCTCGCGCCGCGCGCGAGCTCTCGCCGCCTTGACACTCCGCCACTCTCGTCATCGGCGACCACCGGTGAGTTCCTTGAGTCTCACCGATGCTCATGCGCGCGCTAGTTTCGCCCTCTTCCTCCCGGCGCCTGTCGCCCCTTGTCACCCCCATCTGGCGACGCGCGCGTCGCGCACCATCACGGTGCATCTCCGGCTACCACAGAGACCACCTCTAGGTTCGTGAACCGTTGGCAACTGTTTTGGCCATTGCCACGGTCTCCCGTCGCTCCAACCACCGCGACCATCTTGGCCCCAGCCTGCCGAGCGCTCTCTGCTCCTTCCTTGTGCTCTGTGAATGACAAGTGGGGCCCACCCTTTAAGCAAATTCTTTAGTGCTAATCAATCTTATGAATATCTATTAGTTCACTCACATGCATTAGCAAAGATGGAAGTTGAGTTTTGAAAGAAAGTTAGACTCTAGTTCTCTGTTGTTTTTCTCTATTGTCGATGGCCGAAATGGGTGGTTTGCAAATTGAATCATTTGTTTAGCTTTTGGAATCACCCAAGCATGTTTGGTAATTGGTTAATTAAATGAATGTTTGACATTTAGTTGTAAAGGTAGTATAGTTTTTAGTATAAGTGTTGAGCAGGGAAGAGCAAAATGATTTGGAGTCAATATTGAGATGTCAGTAAACCTTTCTTCTAGCCCAACCATTTTCATTCTAGCAAATTGGGTGTATGTCCCTCAAATTACTCTAGTTAGCCATTCTGAAATTGAGTTACAAGAAAGTTTAGTTGTAACATTTCTGCCTAAAGAGAAGTATTGCTTTCGCAGGTGTATAACTAATAATCTGAAGCTAATAAAAATGGCAATAAGTTATGTTTTTGCTAAATCTAGTAGTTACGAGTCTCTCTTTGATCATAAGGCCAAAGTTGATTAGAAATCTGTTTAGTCTTGGTTAGTTCACTTTTTAGCTAGTCAGTATTCCAATAAACAAAATTGTAGGTCTAAATGAACTCATATGAAGTGAGGTTGCGTAGAATAGCTAGTTAATTAAAATGTGGTAATTTCTTGCTTAATTAATAGATGTGCACACAATCACCATCTAAGTCTGTGAAAGATTAGAACATATAAGAGAATTGATTTTGACTATATGCTTATCGTGGAAAGTAAGTAAGTTTGGAAAGAAACAGATGAAGAAATCCTATCTAATTTAAAACAAACCACGAATCAACTAAAATGTTGTTCCTTAAGTTCATAATCTATCTCCAATGAAATTTCTTGATGTTTGGATGAATTTGAATTTTGGTTATTGTCGGTGTTATTTGTTCTTATTCGTTGTTGTTGCTCGATCAATAGATTGCGGCGATTCGGTGTGTTTGAGAGTGAACCTGCGCAACAAGTTGATCATTCGAGCACAATGAATGCGAACAAGCAGTTTGATCATGTTAATCCCGTATTTTAAAGTCTAATATTTTGTTTCAACCGTATGTATGCATCGCTTAATTTGTGTTAAATTGGTTAGTTAATCCTTTAGATGCATAATCTGTAGGTAAATGATTATCCTCTACTACGAGCCTAGGTTATTAGTTGTGATTGGAGTTCGTTGGATGGACTCTTGTTGCTTAGTAGATTACGGGTCGGTTGCTTAGCCATGCTTAGTTAGCGGTAGTATTGGCGATCATCGACTTAGTCGATGAGTGCGGACCACATAAAATTATTATTGTTCCTTATGTTTGATTTATGCTACGTTTAAGCGCAAAATTAAAAATGAAAACAAAAATGATTTAGACTTGGGCACAACGGTATGTTGGTGTGATCTGTTGTGTGTATGGAATGGTGCCAGTCAATTAAGGACCTAACATCTTGTGAGTGAATTGTTATCCAGGCATTTTTGCGTGCTAACCACACTAGAGTATATGGGACCTCTCTTGACTTAGTACTTTGGTGTGTATTGGCTCCGGGTCGCAGGAGGTCGTAGGAGGGATGGTGTTGGGAGCATGGTAGTTGTCCGAAAAGCTTTATCCTAAGTGGATAGTTGTCTTTTCGGCTTTACCATGTAAGCGTATGGATTTCTATCCATACGAGCGGCTCGTAGTTAATACACAATATTGGAAAGCGTCTCGTAGGACTTAGCCGTGCTAGCATACCTTGAGTGTGCTTTGGCTTAAAGCGATGAAGTGTGGTGCAGATGGTACACCTGCGCAGGGTTAAAACTATTGAATAGCCTCGCCCTAGGTTATGGACAGCTTGGGTAAGCTTTTCAAGAGTTAGACTAAAACCTTTTAACTAAAACTTGATGAATTAAATTTAATCGAGGATTCGTGCTATGTTGTGGTGACTATTGGGATAGTCACTTCCAGTGGTTACTTGTATCTATCTTTATATCATGATTATTTCAACGGTAAAAATGAATTGCAAACTTGCTTTAAAGCAGTATTACATTATTGCAAATAAAGTTGGCTTTGTGCAAATGAAATATATGGCCTCCACGAGATAAATGCATGTAGCATATGTATAGGTCTGCTAGTCCACACGTCGGTCTTGCGAGTACAAAAACAATTTTTGTACTCATTGGCTTGCTTAATATTTTTGTTGCAGAGGAAGAAGGTGAGCCCCAAGGGCCTCACTTTTGTGAGTTGTCTTTGCGGAGGAGTGTGGGACGACTAGGCTTAGTGGTCGGTCATTGCCTTGTGGGTTAAGGCACCTTTGGTTGGCTTTGTTTATAGCCATCTTATGGCACTTTTGCTTCATTGTTTAACTATTTATCTGTTATAATTTGGCATCGGCCTCGTTGTAATAACTCTACTTGTGTTGCTTCTTTTTTAGTCTTGTGATGTTTGGACTCTATGTTTAGAATGGAGTTGATGCATAATTTTGTGAAGAGGTGTGCATCTGCGATTAGGAAGTATGCATGTCTCGAGGCTTAGTTTATTTGAGTTGTGATGCTAGGACCGGTGGTTGGTTAAGCATTACAAGTCTAATAAACTAGGGGTCCTCACACTGGAATTTCAAATGAGGGTGAATTTCTGCTTGCTCTTGGAGCATTAACATGTTGCCATACACCTTTGTTGAGTGCATCATAGCGACATTGGCCTTGCCGGATGATCTTGAATACCCATGTCATAGTCCTTGATCAATTCCAACCATCTTCTTTGCTTGAGGTTCAGATCCGCGGGTGAACAAGTATTTCAAGCTCTTGTGGTGAATACACCTCACAACGGTTACCAATCGATAATACCGCCAAATCTTTGAGTGCATGAACCACAGTGACTAACTCCAAGTCGTGAGTAGGATAGTTGAGTTCATGAGGCCTCAAGCTGCGATGCATAGGCCACTACCTTGCCTTCTGCATAAGAACACAACCAAGGCCCTGACGAAGCATCACAATAGATATCAAAACTCTTGTGAATATCGGGAGAACAAGCACTGGCCGAGGTCAACAGCTTCTTAAGTTCTGAAAACTCACATTACAAGCGGCAGACCACTCAAACTTCTTATCTTTCTTGGCGATTCGGTCATAGGCTTTGCAATCTTGGAGAAATTCTCGATAAAGCGGCGATAGTGCCAGCCAAACCAAGAAAACTCCGCACATCGGTGACCGACTTGGTGACCCCAAGATAGCACATCACGACCTTGCTAGGATCCACACCACACCTCGCTGAAAGGGCATGACCCAAGAGTGCTACTTCCTTCAACGAACTCACACTTGCTGAATTTTGCATCTGGTGGTGCTCGCGCAGCTTGCCCAACACAAGCTTAAGATGCTCAGCATGCTCTTCTTCGCTCTTGGAGTAGATAAGGATATTGTGAGGACCCGGTTTATTTGGTTTGTAATGTAACCAACCCCGGTCCTAGCATCACAAATCAAATAAATCGATCCTCAGATATGTATACTTCGACGATATACACCGGTACAAAATTAGACATCAACTCCATTCCACATAGAGAGTCCAAACACCACACTTCAAGCGGAAGATAAACAAATAGTAAAGATATTACAGGACAATGGCCGTGCCACAAGATACACAAATAACAACAAAGCAGTGAAGCAAAAAGTGCCATAAAATGGCTATAAACAAAGCCAATCGGTGTGCCTTCAACCCACAAGGCATCGACCAGGACCGCCAAGCCTAGTCGTCACCCACGAGCGACAAAGCCTGACTCACAAGTGAGGCCCCGAGGCTCACCTTCTTCCTCTGCAACAAAACATTAAGCAAAGTACCGAGTACAAAGATTGTCTTTGTACACAAGTGACGTGTGAACTATGGACTGTTCATAGACTACATGCGGGCTTATTTGGTGGAGGTCATATGTTTCATTTGCATAAAGCCAATTTTCATTTGCAATAAGGTAATCGGTTTAAAGGCAAGTTTGCAATTCATTTTTAAGATTGAAATATGTATGGGATAATAATAACAAAAAGCGAAAGATAAACAACCTAGAAGTGACTATCCCAATAGCCACCACAACAATATACGAATCCCGGATCAGTACCACCCATCAAGTTTTAATTTAAATGTTGTAGTCTAACTCTCGATAAGCTTACCCAGCGTGTCCATCACCTAGGGCGAGGCTATTCGAATAGTTTTTAACCTGCGGGGGTGTACCACTGTACCCACACCTCGAGATCGCCTTTAAGCCAAAGCACACTTCCGAAGGTATGCTGGCACTGACTAAGTCCTCTGAGGCTGCTTCCAATATTGTGTATCAACCCGAGCCGCTCGTATGGTAGAAACACCATACGCTTACATGGTAAAGCCGAAAGACAACTACCCACTCGGGATAAAGCTTTTGGACAACTACCATGCTCCCACCTCCGTCCCTCTGCGACCTCTGCGACCGGGACCAATACACGCCAAAGTACTAGGTCAGAGAGGTCCATACCCTCTAGTGTAGTTATGCAGAAATGCTGGATAACAAAAACTCACAAGATGTTAGGTCCTTAATTGGCCGGGCACCTTTCGATCACACCCAATAGATCACACAATCTTACCATTGTGCGCGTCTAAATCATTTTGTTTTTGGTTTTAGTTTTGCAAGTAAGCATAGCAAAATCTTTGAAACATAAAGTTGTAGTAAATTTTGTGTGATCAAGGTTACTGACTAAAGTCGATAACTTGCTGATTCTAGATAGCTAAGCATGTCTAAGCAAGTTGAAATCGTATCTACTAAGTGACAAGAGATCATCAAGACCTCTAATCACAAACAAATAACCTAAGCTCGGTAGTAGAGATCAATATTTTGCCTACGGGATATGCAATACAGTTTAACTAGTCAATTTAACACAAATTAAGCAATGCATACATACAATTTGAAACAAAATATTAATCTTTAAAATCTAGGATTAAACATGATCAAAGCGCTTGCACTTTTGCTGTTGCTCAATATCTTGCGGAGGATGGGTCCTCGGGGTTGCATAAATATCGAAGCTAACGATCGAACATAACGACAAATAAGCGAATAACAAACAAAACTCAAACATTCAACAACATCAAACAAGCCAAAACAGCCAATTTTCATTTGCAATAAGGTAATACTGCTTTAAAGGCAAGTTTGCAATTCATTTTTAAGATTGAAATAACAGATGGGATAATAATAACAAAAAGCGAAAGATAAACAACCTAGAAGTGACTATCCCAATAGCCACCACAACAATAGCACGAATCCCAGATCCGTACCACCCATCAAGTTTTAATTTAAATGTTGTAGTCTAACTCTCGATAAGCTTACCCAAGCGTGTCCATCACCTAGGACGAGGCTATTCGAATAGTTTTTAACCCGCAGGGTGTACCATCAGACCCACACCTCGCATCGCCTTTAAGCCAAAGCACACTTCGAAGGTATGTCACCTACCTAAGTCCTACGATCGTTTCCAATATTGTGTATCAACCCAGCCGCTCGATGGGTAGAAACACCATACGCTTACATGGTAAAGCCGAAAAGACAACTACCCACTCAGGATAAAGCTTTTCGGACAACTACCATGCTCCCACCTCCGTCCCTCCTGCGACCTCCTGCGACCCGGGACCAATACACGCCAAAGTACTAGGTCAAGAGAGGTCCCATACCCTCTAGTGTGGTTAGCACGCCTGAAATGCTGGATAACAAAACTCACAAGATGTTCGGTCCTCCACTGACCCGGCACCTTTCCGACACACCCAATAGATCACACCAATCTTACCATTGTGCCCGTCTAAATCATTTTGTTTTTGGTTTTAGTTTTGCAAGTAAGCATAGCAAAATGTTGAAACATAAAGTTGTAGTAAATTTTGTGTGATCAAGGTTACCGACTAAAGTCGATAACCGCCCAGTTCTACCGATAGCTAAGCATGTCTAAGCAAGTTGAAATCGTATCTACTAAGTGACAAGAGATCATCCAATGACCTCTAATCACAAGCAAATAACCTAAGCTCGGGTAGTAGAGATCAATATTTTGCCTACAGGATATGCAAATACTGATTTAACTAGTCAATTTAACACAAATTAAGCAATGCATACATACAGTGAAACAAAATATTAATCTTTAAAATATCGGGATTAAACATGATCAAACCGCTTGCTTAGCTGCTGTTGCTCAATATCGCGTGAGGATCGTCCTCGTGGTTGCCGCAAATATCGGCCTAACGATCGAACATAACAGCAAATAAGAACGAATAACACCGACAAAACTCAAACATTCAACAACATCAAACAAGCCAAAACTCACACAGCAGCCTAAGCATGAAATAACAAAATTTTAGAAACAGAGAACAAATTATTTTAAGTTATTAATAATTTTCTATGAATTTTCTAAGCTAGAAACACAACAAGTCACTAGTTAATTACTTAGCAAATTTTCATGAACAGAACCAGTGTATAAAATCTATCCTAATAGTTAGTATACTGAAAATGAAATTTTACAGAATTGGGTTCATTTAATTTGGACAATTATTGAGAAAGGTATGAATTTTCTAATTTTGGAAAATGCATAAAGCATCAATTAATCATTTAACAGATTCGATACAGAGACGAGGTTGAAACTAATTTTAATAAATAGAACATTTAAAATAAAATTAACAAAGACTGGTTTTATGCAATTTGGATAAAAATTGAATTAGTTATGCATTTTACAAGTTTAATCGATTTAATAAAGGCAACGTAAAAGCATTTCGTAAATACTAAAGCATTAAACCCTTTTCTACCCACAGCCTATCTAACCCCGCACATCGACAAATGGGTCTGGCGAAAATGCGACCTGCAACAATACACCGAAAGTGACGCCAGGCGTATTCTAAGAATACGCCTTCGCTTACCAAAGTGCAAACCTAACATACCATTACAGAAATACGCTTCCCAACAGAGAAAACGATTAACAAAACTACACAATCCCTAATCGACATTCCGCCCACATGACAATGACTCGTGAGGGAAATATAACGGCCGGATTAAAGGTTCTTTAAACGGATTAGCCAACAGGCCCACAAGATGAGACTCAGGTAGACATGATTAGAGTCGAACAAATCATCACCGGCGTTCACCGCGTAGCACGGGCACGGCAGATGCTGCCGCGCAGAATCGTTCTTGCAAACCGTGAGGTTTCGGCGAAAGAGTGGTACCTTCGGTTCGCAAGAACCTCGCGAACTCGATGACGGTGACGCTGAGCACAATGGTCGCCGAGATGGGCTCACGACGGCCGGAGGCGGAGAAGAAGCTACGGCTCGTGGAGAAGATGCTGCGCACTTCGAAGCCGAAGGTGCGCCACGCGAATCGCCGACTCCGTGGAGCAATAAGCACAAGATAACGTCAAGAAGAAGGTCCGAGGCGCCGGATTAGCTACGCGCGCGCCGAGCTTGGAGAAGAAGGCGTCGCAAAGCCTCGTGAAGCACCAAAGAGTTAAACAAGGTCACGGTTAGACTCGGTGGTCGCATTGCGATCCTAAAGGACCAAAAGTCGATACTAGGAACTCACCGTAACGCAGATGAGCTTGCAGCCGAGATCACCGAGGCGGAGACGACGGAGGTGCCTGGCGATACTAATCGACGCCGAGGGTCCCGATGGGCAAAATGGAAGCGGCGAAGAGAGGATCACGAGGTGCGGTCTCGGGCTCGAGAGGCGGCGCTTAACACGGCGGCGTTGCCCGGTTCTTCTCCGCCGGAAGGAAATTTGGGCGGAGAAAACACGAATGGACGCGAAGGGTAGTGGATGGGCTCGGTGGGTAGATGAGATCCCGGCGATGCTTCACGGCCGACACGAGGACAAAAAGGTGGCAGCGACGCAGGGACGTGGCAAGCATGCGCGACGGCCGTGGAGCTCCGGTGAGGTGCGGAGAAGACGAGGTCGATGCCGACAGTGGGACCCACATGTCGCCGACAGGAGCAAAGCGTGCGAGCCGCAGGTTCTACTCGATCGAAAGATGTCGACCGTTAGATCCGAGATGGACGGTCGAGATTGATGTATGCATTCTGACAGTCGGTTACAAGACGCGACGTGGATCGCTCGATTTGCATCGGACGGTCACGATCGATTGACTCACGCACAGCGCGTAGTTGACGCGACCGAGTCAAGTGGTATGAGCCGGACTCGAGCCGAGTTGGGTTCGGGCCCGAGAACAAGATTTTTAGAATTTGACTTAAAAGACAGAGAAGGTTTGGGGAATTTTAGAGGTAGCTCCTGAGCTCCAAAAATTTCGAAATTTTTATGGTAGCTACTAGGGGACAGAGGACAACCTTGTATAATTTTTCCAGAACTTTTATGCACTGCATTGTTCTAGAGAAAATTCACAAGCTGCTGTACAGGAGTTTGACCAGATTTCAAACAGAGTTGACTTGGCCATTTGAAACAGCAAACAAAATCTAAAAATTGTGAAATAATTCAGGAGGTAGATAGGATGATCAAGATGCTAGGAAAATAGTTTCAGAGGATGATCACAAGTTTGAAAGCTAAGAATTTGCTTGACAACAATTTCCAATTACAAGAATTAAATTCTACAATTTGAAATTGCTAGGAAAATTGTAGAAACTTTCAAATGATTTGAAGAGACAACAAAAGTTTTTATTTCTCCTCAAAATTTTACATTTGAAATACAAACCCTAAGTTAGGGCTGTTACAAATCTCCCCCATACAGAATCTCGCCCGAGATTCTCGATCACTCGGGAGAAGAAGGATGGGAAATCGCCGAGACGATCTTCCCGCCCCAAGTGGCTTCATCCTCTGAGTGGTTCGACCATCGAACTTTGAGGAACTTGATCACACGGTTCCTCGCTCTGCTCAGCTTCTTCGAGGATACGAACGGGCGCCACGATAAGACAGATCTTCCCGCACATCGATATTTTCCAATGGTGTTTCTCAACTCGAATACTGAGGCACTTCTTCAATTGTGACACATGGAAAACATCATGCACCCTTCGAGTGTAGCCGCAACTCCAACTTGTATGCAACGCTCCCACTTTCTTGATGATGCGATATGGCCCGACATATCGAGGAGCCGCTTGCCTTGACACCAAACGACAATGTCCTTCAAAGGTGAGACTTTGAGATACACAAAGTCATTGGGCCGGAAACTCACCACGACGACGACGATCCGCATAGCTCTTCGCTCGATCGAGCACGCGCAAGTGCTCACGAATCAATCGCACTTGACTTTCAAATTTCATTGATGGAACTCGATCAAGAACCGCCTTTCACCGCCTCTCACTCAGCTCAATGGTGTTCGCAGCGCCCCATACAAAGCCTCAAACGGTGCCATACCGAGACTAGCCTCGAAGTCGTTGTTGTAGGAGAACTCGGCAAGTGGTAGGCACTTCTCCCAATTCTTCCCATAGGAAAGAACACAAGCACGAGCATGTCTTCAAGCACTCGTTGACGCGCCCGCTCGACCATCGGGCCTGAGGGATGATAGGTCGAGCTGAATGAAAGACGGGTCCCCATGGCTTCTCGTGAAATCAAGCATAGCCGAGAAGTGAAAAGAGAGCCACGATCCGACACAATCGTCGTGGCACACCATGCAAACTCACAATGCGGGATATGTAGAGGTCCGCCAACCATCGACGCGAGGGCGGTACACACCGGCGTAAAATGCGCTACCTTCATGCCAATCGATCGATAACAACCAGATAGCATCCTTCCTCAAGAAGTACGGGTAGACCAGTGATGAAGTCCATACCAACGGAATCCCACTTCCACTCCGGTATGGGCAAGGGTCAAGAAGACTGGCCGACGCCGATGCTCGGCCTTCACACGACAACATATGTCGATCCGCAACGAACCCGCAATCGCGCTTCATGCGAGTCCACCGTAATCTCGACGCAGATCTTGGTACATTTAGTGGCCCAGGATGGATGGACAAAGGCTAATCATGGGCCTCTCAAGAATCAAATCCCGCAACTCCGGACCTTTGGGACCACAAGACGCTGCCCAAACCATACAACACCGTGCTCATCTTCTCGCGGAAACACTTGGCTGATCCACCCTTGATATTCTCGCTTGATTTTACCCACACCATCATTCGATATCGTGCTCGCTTTGATTTGATCCACCAAAGTTGGTTGCACAACCAAGGCGACAAAGGAACCATGTTCAATCGGACCCAAGTTGAGACGCTGAAATTGCGCAAGCGGTGCGAGTGCTGCTCTTGGATCATCGAGTATTGCAATACACTTTTCGGCTAAGTGCATCAGCAACCACATTGGCTTTGCCAGGATGATACTGAATACCCATGTCATAATCTTTGATCAATTCTAGCCATCTCCTCTGCCTGAGGTTCAGATCTGGCTGGGTGAACAGGTATTTCAAGCTCTTGTGATCGGAATACACCTCACAGCGGTTACCGATCAGATAATGCCGCCAAATCTTGAGCGCATGCACCACAAAGAACCAACTCTAAATCATGGGTGGGATAGTTGAGCTCATGAGGCCTCACTGCCTAGATGCATAGGCATCGCTTGCCTTCCTGCATAAGAACACATCCGAGTCCCCGACGAGAGGCATCGCAATAAATATCGAAGCTCTTGTGGATATCAGGAAGAGTAAGGACTGGAGCTGAAGTCAATCGCTGCTTGAGCTCCTGAAAGCTCTCATCACAAGCAGAGGACCATACAAACTTCTTGTCCTTCTTAAGCAATTCACCATCGACTGCGATCTTGGAGAAGTTCTCGATAAAGCGGCGATAGTAGCCCGCTAAACCAAGAAAACTCCGCACATCGTTGATCGACTTGGGTGGCCCAAGATAGAACATCGCCGACTTTGTCGGGATCTACGACTATTCCTCCAAATGAAAGAACATGGCCCAAAAATGCCACTTCCTTCAACGTAACTCACATTTCTTTGAACTTCGTGATACACTGATGCTCCCGCAATTTGCCCAAAACAATCTTCGATGCTCAAAGATGCTCGCTTGATCTTGGAATAGATAAGAATGTCATCAATAAAACCACCACAAATTTGTCCAAATACTCCATGAATACGGAATTCATAAGGTTCATGAACAACGCTGGAGCATTGGTCAAACCGAAAGACATGACGGTGTACTCGTGCAAAGCCATAACGAGTAGTGAAAGCCGCCTTCGAATATCCTCACGATCCGACTTGATGATAGCCCGATCTCGCATCAATCTTGGAGAACACCGAGCTCCGCATAACCGGTCAAAAAGATCATCAATGCGGGTAGAGGATATTTGTTCTTCACCGCTACTTCATTGAGAGGACGGTAATCAACACACATGCGCAAAGTCTTGTCCTTCTTCTTCACAAAGATCACCGGACAACCCCAAGGAGATGAACTGGGACGGATGAAACCCTTTGCTTGGAGCTCACCAAGCCGCTTCTTCAATTCTTCTAGCTCATTGGGAGGCATCCGACACTGGCGCCAAATCGGAGCGGCACCGGCAAGAACTCGATGGCAAACCTGGATCTCGAACCGGAGGCATCCTGTGCAAATCTTCAGAAAGACATCCACAAAGTCGATACTATGGAACATCTTGAATTTGCAAGGTGGCTTTGCTTCTAATGCACATAGACACGCCCCAAGCCGTGGCGAAAACCCGACTTGCTCACCCGAAGGGCGGTAAGATAGACAATCTTCCGGCACAATCGATTTGCCCCAAGTGTTGGGACAACCAATCCATGCCAAGAATCACATCGCACTCATTGAATCGAAAGCGTAATGAGATTTGCCAAAATCCCACTCCTTCAACTATGATAGGAACATCCCGACATCAGAATCGGCTCTCATTTCCGACGAGAGCGGATGAGCAAAGGAACTTCCAAAGGAACACGTGAAGACCACTAGCAGCAGCAAATGATCTTGAAATAAAGAATGCGATGCTCGAGTAATCAAATAATACCGCAGCAGGACGAGAATTGACAAGAAGTGTACCAATCACGACATCCGCGCCCCGAGCCTCCTTAGGTGAAAGGTGGTTCACTCGACCACCGCCGCACTCGGGTCTTGAATAATCTCTCGGTCGCGGTGACCGCTCCTCGCCGCGTCCTCCATTAGGACGAGGGCCGCCGCAACACTCGAGGCGAGCATTCGCATAATGGCCCTTGTTGTGGCAATAAAACAAATCACCTCGGCCGCCGGATTGCGGAGACCGCTCGCTGCTGGATCGCAGCGCACGTGGGTGGAAACACGGCTGCGGTGGGCGAGGAGCTGGTGCGAGATGGTCTCGCGCCGGTGGAGCAAAAGAACGGGCCATCGGTGCCGCCCACCGAGGACGAACGAGGCCGTGTGAGTAGACCGATGCGCTCCCATTTGCGCTGCGGACTCGCCAGCGCTTTGCCTTATGCTCGCAACGATGGCCTTATCTACCAAGGCTGAAAGTCCGAGAAGTCCACAATGGATAGCTTGTCCGCAGCTCCTCGGACAAGCCATCCATAAACTTCTCCGCTAGCCTCATCCGAGGCCACCTCACCCGAGCATAACGAGCCGGATGATTGAACTCGTGCATGCTCCGTCACGATTTGCGCCCTTGCTTGAGCGAGGAATTCTTTCTTTTCAGCTTCATCGTGCCATCCGGGATGTGGGCCCGATTTAAAAGTCGATCCGAACTCCTCCCACGCGACCACATGGCCCGCGGGTCGCATGGCGAGATAGTTCTCCCACCATGAGAGTCTGCCGCCCTCAAGCCGGTGGGACGCGAAGAGCGCCTTGTCTGCGCTCGCATCAGCTATGTTGAGCTTTCGCCAACCATGCGCACCAATCGTCCGCATCGAGAGGGTCTCAGGAGCGGAGAAAGTCGGCGGTGTGTACGGAGGAACTCGCAAGTCCCCGCGAAGTCCGTGGCGCCACCACGGCAGGAGTGGAGGTATTCCTAGCAATAACCTCCAAGATGCGCGTCGTCCATGCGGTTCGCTCGATTCGAGCGAGAACTCAACCATGGTCTGAGGAGGGAAGCTCCTCATCATGACCAGCCTGCTGACTGCCACGCGTTCTCCCGGCCATCCTGTTTTACTAAGACAAGTTAGCAATAGCCGGAAAACACGAAGTCAATACCCACTGCAATTAACTTACTAACAAAGACAAAACAAGCACAAGACTTTTAAGTTACAAAAACCAACTGACAAAGATCAGACACTTAGCAAACTCATACATACCTTACCCTTATGCCCCCACAAATTTTTAATTAAACTAATTCTCTATGGTTCTCCCAAAGACTGATTCTACCGGTATTAACTATCTTTTGATAGGAAAGAGAGAAACCAAGTTTCAAAACTTAAATTAGAGTAAGATGAGAGTAGAAAACTAAGATAGGTAAGGAATAAAATCTGAGAATCTGCCTAGGTTTTCATAAACCTTTTTATAATTTGAAAATAAGACTTTCAAAATATCCTAAGGACGGCTATGCTTTGTTACTACGGTCGTAATGGCTCGATACCAACTCTGTGAGGATTCAGCTTATTTGGTTTGTAATGCTTAACCAACCCCTGGTCCTAGCATCACAAATCAAATAAATGATCCTCTAGATATGTATACTTCCTGAGCAAAGATACACACCCGGTACAAAATTAGACATCAACTCCATTCCACACATAGAGTCCAAACACCACACTTCCAAACGGAAGATAAACAAATAGTAAAGATATTACGGACAATGGCCGATCGCCACAAGATACACAAATAACAACAAAAGACAGCGGAAGCAAAAGTGCCATAAAATGGCTATAAACAAAGCCAATCAGTGTGCCTTCAACCCACAAGGCATCTGACCGGACCGCCAAGCCTAGTCGTCACCCACGAAGCGACAAAGACTGACTCACGAAGTGAGGCCCCGAGGCTCACCTTCTTCCTCTCGCAACAAAAACATTAAGCAAAGTACCTGAGTACAAAGATTGTCTTTGTACCCGCAAGACTGACGTGTGAACTAATGCACTGCTCATAGACTACATGCAGCTTATTTGGTGGAGGTCATATGTTTCATTTGCATAAAGCCAATTTTCATTTGCAATAAGGTAATCTGGTTTAAAGGCAAGTTTGCAATTCATTTTTAAGATTGAAATAATGAGAAGGATAATAATAACAAAAGCGAAAGATAAACAACCTAGAAGTGACTATCCCAATAGCCACCACAACAATAGCACGAATCCCGCATCCATTACCACCCATCAAGTTTTAATTTAAATGTTGTAGTCTAACTCTCGATAAGCTTACCCAAGCGTGTCCATCACCTAGGACGAGGCTATTCGAATAGTTTTAACCTGCGGGGTGTACCATCGTACCCACACCTCGGATCGCTTTAAGCCAAAGCACACTTCCAAGGTATGCGGCCTGACTAAGTCTACTGACTGTTTCCAATATTGTGTATCAACCGAGCCGCTCGTATGGGTAGAAACACCATACGCTTACATGGTAAAGCCGAAAGACAACTACCCACTCAGGATAAAGCTTTTGGACAACTACCATGCTCCCACCTCCGTCCCTCCTGCGACCTCCTGCGACCGGGACCAATACACGCCAAAGTACTAGGTCAAGAGAGGTCCCATACCCTCTAGTGTGGTTAGCACGCGAAATGCCTGGATAACAAAAACTCACAAGATGTTCGGTCCTTAATTGACCGGGCACCTTTCGATACACCCAATAGATCACACCAATCTTACCATTGTGCGCGTCTAAATCATTTTTGTTTTTGGTTTTAGTTTTGCAAGTAAGCATAGCAAAATGTGAAACATAAAGTTGTAGTAAATTTTGTGTGATCAAGGTTACCGACTAAAGTCGATAACCTTGATTCTACCGATAGCTAAGCATGTCTAAGCAAGTTGAAATCGTATCTACTAAGTGACAAGAGATCATCCAATGACCTCTAATCACAAACAAATAACCTAAGCTCAGGTAGTAGAGATCAATATTTTGCCTACAGGATATGCAAACTCTGATTTAACTAGTCAATTTAACACAAATTAAGCAATGCATACATACAATTGAAACAAAATATTAATCTTTAAAATACTGGGATTAAACATGATCAAACTGCTTGCATTCTTTGTTGCTCAATATGTTTGGAGGATCGTCCTCGGGGTTGCCGCAAATATCGCCTAACGATCGAACATAACAAAGAAATAAGAACGAATAACACCACAAAACTCAAACATTCAACAACATCAAACAAGCCAAAACTCACACAGCAGCCTAAGCATGAAATAACAAAATTTTAGAAACAGAGAACAAATTATTTTAAGTTATTAATAATTTTCTATGAATTTTCTAAGCTAGAAACACAACAAGTCACTAGTTAATTACTTAGCAAATTTTCATGAACAGAACCATGTATAAAATCTATCCTAATAGTTAGTATACTGAAAATGAAATTTTACTGCATTGGGTTCATTTAATTTGGACAATTATTGAGAAAGGTATGAATTTTCTAATTTTGGAAAATGCATAAAGCATCAATTAATCATTTAACAGATTTTCGATCTGAGACGAGGTTGAAACTAATTTTAATAAATAGAACATTTAAAATAAAATTAAGACTGGTTTTATGCAATTTGGATAAAAATTGAATTAGTTATGCATTTACAAGTTTAATCGATTTATGATTGTAAAAGCATTTCGAAATACTAAAGCATTAAACCCTTTTTCTACCACGACTATCTAACCTCGGACATCGACGGCGGGCCGCGCGAAAATGTCGACGAACGGCCACCGCGAAAGTGGCGTCGGCGTATTCTAAGAATACGTCTTCGAAACACCAAAGTGCAAACCTAACATACCCATTACGTAGAAATACGCTTCCCAACAGAGAAAGCGCATTAACAAAACTACACAATCCTAAGCGACATTCAGGCCCACATGACAAATGACTCAGGGAAATATAACGGGCTGGATTAAAGGTTCTTTAAACGGGATTAGCCAACAGGCCCACAAGACAGAGACTCAAGGTAGACATGATTAGAGTCGAACAAATCATCACCGGCGGTTCACCGGCGAAAGCACGGCACGGTATGGTGGCGCAAGAATCGTTCTTGCAAACCGGGAGGTTTCGGCGAAAGAGTGGTACCTTCGGGTTCGCAAGAACCTCGCGAACTCGATGACGGTGACGCTGAGCACAATGGTCGCGGAGATGGGCTCACGGCGGCGGAGGCGGAGAAGAAGCTACGGCTCGTGGAGAAGATGCTACGCATTTCGAGAAGCCGAAGGTGCGCCACGGAATCGCCTCGACTCCGGGAGCAATAAGCACAAGATAACGTCGAAGAAGAAGGTCAGCGGCGGAATTGCCACGCGGCGCTACCGAGCTTGGAGAAGAAGGCGTCGCAAAGCCTCGGTGAAGCACCAAAGAGTTAAACAAGGTCACGTTAGACTCGGTGGTCGATTGCGATCCTAAAGGACCAAAAGTCGATACTAGGAACTCACCGTAACGCAGATGAGCTTGCGAGCCGAGATCACGGAGCGGAGACAGCGAAGGTGCCCTCGGCGATACACCGGACGCCGAGGGTCTGGATGGGCAAAATGGAAGCGCGAAGAGAGTGGATCACGAGGTGCGGTCTCGGGCTCGAGGGCGGCGCTAACACGGCGGCGTTGCTCTCGGGTTCTTCTCGGCGGAAAGGAAATTTGGGCGGAGAAAACACGAATGGACGCGAAGGTAGTGGATGGGCTCGATGGGTAGATGAGATCCCGACGATGCTTCACGCCGACACGAGGACAAAAGGTGGCGGCGACGAGGACGTGGCAAGCATGCGCGCCGCGGCCGTGAGCCCGGTGGTGCGGAGAAGACGAGGTCGATGTTGACAGTGGGACCCACATGTCGGCGAGGGATAAAGCGGTGCGAGCCGAGGTTCTACTCGATCGGAAAGATCCGACCGTTAGATCCGAGATGGACGGTCGAGATTGATGTATGCATTCGGACGGTCGGTTGCGCCGCGGCGTGGATCGTTCGATTTGCATCGGACGGTCACGATCGATTGGACTCGCGCTGGTGCGTTGAATTGACGCGACCGAGTCAAGTGGTGCGAGTCGGACTCGAGCACGAGTTGAGTTCGGGCAGAGGAACAAGATTTTTAGAATTTGACTTAAAAGACAGAGAAGGTTTGGGAATTTTTAGAGGTAGCTCCTGAGCTCCAAAAATTTCGAAATTTTTATGGTAGCTACTAGGGACAGAGGACAACCTTGTATAATTTTTCCAGAACTTTTATGCACTGCATTGTTCTAGAGAAAATTCACAAGCTGCTGTACAGGAGTTTGACCAGATTTCAAACAGAGTTGACTTGGCCATTTGAAACAAACAAACAAAATCTAAAAATTGTGAAATAATTCAGGAGGTAGATAGGATGATCAAGATGCTAGGAAAAATAGTTTCAGAGGATGATCACAAGTTTGAAAGCTAAGAATTTCTTGACAACAATTTCCAATTACAAGAATTAAATTCTACAATTTGGAAATTGCTAGGAAAATTAGAAACTTTCAAATGATTTGAAGAGACAACAAAAGTTTTTATTTCTCCTCAAAATTTTACATTTGAAATACAAACCCTAAGTTAGGGCTGTTACAGATATCATCAATGAAAACCACCACGAACCTATCCAAATACTCCATGAATATCGAATTCATAAGGTTCATGAAAAAAGCGGGAGCATTGGTCAAACCAAAAGATATGACGGTGTATTCGTAAAGAACATAACGAGTAGCAAAGGCCGTCTTCGGAATATCCTCGGTCCTGATCCTGACTTGATGATAGCCCAATCTCAAGTCAATCTTGGAGAAGACTCGTGCTCGGTCAAGCGATCGAAAAGATCATCAATACGGGCAAAGGATACTTGTTCTTTACCGTCACCTCATTGCGGACGGTAATCAACACACATGCGCAAGGTCTTGTCCTTCTTTTTCACGAAGATAACTGGACAGCCCCAAGGAGATGAACTAGGACGGATAAAACCCTTCTCTTGCAGCTCACCTAGTTGCTTCTTCAGCTCCTCCAACTCATTAGGAGGCATGCGATACGGCCTCTTTGAAATAGGGGCGTGCGGGCAGCAACTCTATAACGAACTCCGTGTCTCGAGCAGGAGGCATCCTGTGCAAATCTTCGGAAAACATCCACAAAATCACATCTTGTGGGAACATCCCGGATCTCAAGGTGGCTTTGCTTCAAGGGCATAAAGATGTGGCCCTTGCGGTGCGGTGAAAACCCAACTGTTCACCAAGGTGGTGAGAAAGACAATCCTCCGCTGTCGATTTGCCCCAAGTCTTTGGGACAACCAATCCATGCCAAGAATCACATCCAGCGCGGCGAGTCGAGTAGGATAAGATTCGCCAAGAATCCCACTCCTTCGATGTGAATAGGAACATCCCGGCATACTTGGTCAGCTCTCGTTTCCAAACCGGAGAGCGAATAAGTAGTGGAACCCCCAAAGGAACATAGTGGAGACCATTATCAACAGCAAACGACCTCGAAATAAAAGAATGCGAAGCTCCAGAGTAAAATAAAACTGTAGCAGGACGTAAATTGACAAGAAGCGTACCCAACACCACGTCGGGCGCCTCCTGTGCCTCCTCAGCAGAGATATGGTTGACTCGGCCGCTCCCCAAGCCCGGGGTCTTCTGATCAGGTGGGTGACCACTCCCTTGCCCGCGTCCTCCATTAGGATGAGGGGCCGCTCCAGTCTTCTTAGGGCAACTACTCGCATAGTGGCCCTTGTTGTGGCAGTAGAAGCAGGTGATGTCGGCAGCAGGGTTGCGATGAGCAACCTGCTGCTGGATCGCAGGCGCACGTGACTCAGTCACAGCCTGCGGAGGACGTGGAGCTGGTGCCGAAGGCCTCGGCGGTGGTGAAGTCAAAGAACAGGCCACCGGTGCAGGCCCAACTCGGGGACGAACGAGGCCGTCCTGTGCAGACCGCTAGGCCTCCCACTTGCGCTTGCGGGACTCGCCCAGCGCTCTCGCCTTGTGCTCGGCAACGATGGCCTTGTCCACCAAGGTTTGGAAGTCGGGGAAGTCCACAATAGAGAGCTTGTCCTGAAGCTCCTCAGACAAGCTCCTGCTTGGCCTCATCAGTGGCCACCTCAGCGGGAGCGTACCTCGCCATATGGTTGAACTCATGGAGGTACTCAGTCAAAGATTCGCCCCCCTGTTTGAATGCAAGGAACTCCTTCTTCTTCAGCTTCATTAGGCCGGCGGGGACATGGGTCCGACGGAAAGCTGACCTGAACTCCTCCCACGAGACCACGTGTCCCGCGGGCTGCATGGCGAGGAAGTTCTCCCACCATGAGAGTGCCGCACCCTCCAACTGATGGGATGCGAAAAGTGCCCGCTCCTGCTCCTGGCACTGAGCGACGTTGAGCTTCCGCTCAACCAGACGCAGCTAGTCATCTGCGTCCAAGGGATCCTCGGACCGGGAGAAGGTAGGAGGCTGAGTACGGAGGAACTCCGCAAGCCCCCCACGAGTCTGATGTCCACCACCTCCACATCCGGAGGCGCCAGAGGGAGTGGAGGTGTTCCTCGCGATAACCTCCAACACCCTGCGGTCCTCCGAACGGTTGCGTTCGATCTGCATGAGGACTTCAGCCATGGTCGGAGGAGGGGGAAGCTCCTCATCGGGACTACCCGGCTGATTCCGACCACTACGGGTTCCTCCTGCCATCCTGTTTCACTAAGACAAGTTAGCTCCAAGCCTGATATCAAAAGGCAAGGAAATCCAAAACTCAATTAAAATGACCAAAGAACAACCATAAGAAGGCATCAAACCATAAGTCACCAAATCAACTTCCCGAAACGAATAACCCGTATGGAAAGACCGAGTAACCATTTAGGAAGGAAAAATTTTAGAACTTAACCCTACTCTAAACAGCCCAAAAATCAAGGTATAACCACCTACTAGAGTATTAGGCATTTAGCTAACTCATATCACTTCTTACCCTTTCATTCCCTCAAGTTTTAGTTGAATTAACCTCTCATTTCCTACCTCCTATACTAATTACTAGCTAGTTGTCCAAATCTGCCCTTTTAAGCTCCTGGCCGAAACCTCATATTTAGGAGCCCCTACTCTTCTCCCAAAATAGCCCATTTCAAGTTACACTCTCATGGTTCTCCCAAAACCAAACTTAATCGATAAATGGTTAGCTTTTGAACGGAAGAGAGGAACAACTTTTCCAAAACTTAATCAAGAGTAAGGTGAGATGAGCAAGATAAGATAGGTAAGGAGTAAAGTCTGAAGGCTTACTTAAATTTTTATAAACCTTTTTGACACTTGAACATAGGTTTTCAAAATATCCTACAGGCGACCAAGCTAGGGGTTTCTACGGTCAGTATGGCTCTAATACCAACTTTGTGAGGACCCAGAATATTTAACTAGTAACACTTAACCTCCAAATGGTTCTAGCATTACTAAATAAACATTCTAAGCCTTGATGGGCATATGCTTCCCAGAATTGCAACACATGCACATCATCACAAAATTACACATCATTTCCATACAACATACATTAACAAGTCTAGTAAAGGACATAGATAAAGTAAGTTATTATAAAAGAGCCGACCGGCCAAATAACACAATATACAAGAACGACAGCGGAAGCAAAAGGTGCCATCAGATGGCTAGAACAAAAGTCGACCGGTTAGCCACACAACCCACAAGGCAACCGAACGGGCTGCCAAGCTAGACGCCTCTAAGGCTACCACAGCACAACTCACAGAAGTGAGGCCCCTCCAGCTCACCTTCTTCCTCTGCAACAAATACATTTAAGCAAGATAACTGAGTACACAACGGTACTCGCAAGATTGACGTGTGGAATAGCAGACCTATTCATAAACTACATGTAAGCTTATTTAGGTGGAGGTTGTATGTCTCATTTTGCACAAAGCCAACTTTATTTGCAATAATGTAATACGTTTAAGAGCAAGTTTGTAAATCTGTTTTGTTGACAAAATAACTGCGAGATAAAGATACATACAAGTAACCACCTGGAGGTGACTATCCCAATAGCCACCACAACATAGCACGAATCCCTTATTCGTACCACCCACCAAGTTTTAATTAAAAGGTTGTAGTCTAGTTCTCACGGGTCGTATCCGAGCGTGTCCATAACCTAGGACGAGGCTATTCGAATAGTTTTAACCCTGCAGGGGTGTACCAATGTACCCACACTTCAGACCGCCTTTAAGCCACAAAGCACACTTCCGAAGGTATGCCGGCACGGCTAAGTCCTACGAGACGCTTTCCAATATTGTGCATTCACTACGAGCCGCTCATATGGATCGGAATCCATACGCTCACATTGCAAGCCGAAAGACAACCAGCCATCACGGGGAAAGCCTTTCGGACACTACAATGCTCCCAGCACCATCCCTCCTGCGACTCCCTGCGACCCGAAGCCAATACATGCCAAAGTACTAAGTCAAGAGAGGTCCCATACCCTCTAGTGTGGTTAGCATGCAAAATACTCAATGCGATTGGCGCAAGTAACTCGGTCTTAATGACCGGGCACCATTCGATCACACCGAAGCACACCAACATACCATTGTGCCCAAGTCTAAATCATTTTATTTTCAGTTTTAGTTTTCATAAGTAGACATGGCACAAGGCTGAAATCATAAATCATAATAAGTTTTTATGTGATCAAGGTTATCGACGAGTCGATAACCGCCCATTTCTACCGGAAGCTAAGCATGGCTAAGCAATTAATTCGCAACTACTAAGTGACAAGAGCTCATCCACGAGCCCTAATCACAGCAATAACCTAGGCTCACGGTAGTAGAGAATAATCATTTGCTAAGGAAATGCATCTACTAGGTCAACTAACGACAATAGTTTAACACAAAGTAGCAATGCATACATAGAATTTGTAATTAACATAAATACTTAAAATACTGGGATTCACATGATCAAACTGCTTGCCTTGCTGGGATGTGTCTTGCTGCAGAGGGGAGTGCTCAGGTTCAAAGTTTTCTTCAGAACCTAACGCGAAAAGGCGATAAAAACCGATAAGAACGAAGAACACCAAAAGGAACTCAACAGCAAAGAACATCCAAATCCCATGAAATTTCTACAGCACCTAGAGGTTGATTTTAGACAATTTTAGAAACAAGAAACACTTTATTTGGACTTAGCATGAAAAAGATATGCCCTAAACAATTTCTCTCAGCCTGAAAAATTCTAATTAAATTAATTTCAGTTACTGTTCATAGCAAAAATTTCTAGAATGATCTGGAATCTGAAATTTTTATG
This sequence comes from Ampelocalamus luodianensis, assembly GCA_036346255.1. Taxonomy (NCBI): domain Eukaryota; kingdom Viridiplantae; phylum Streptophyta; class Magnoliopsida; order Poales; family Poaceae; genus Ampelocalamus; species Ampelocalamus luodianensis. The sequence continues at coordinate 25,437,778 of CM070640.1, forward strand.
GTAGGTAGATAAGGTCATCCTAAGAACAGCAAAGTTGAGTTTACTTCATTTGGAGTTATAATGAATTAGTTATGAATTTCCTAAGTTCTAACACTAGCATATATCACTCTTCAAGAACATGAATAAAGATAAAGCCTAGTTCATATAAAAGCATGTCTACAGAAAAATTTCACCAAGTTGAGTTTGCTCAGATTGGATTTACAGAGAAAAAGTTATGTATTTTACAAATTTGAGATCATTTCTAAACAACCATTTCATATTAAACAAGTTCTTGCAGTTTATATCACTTTACTGCTACATAACGATTGCCTAAATTCATTCTCGATTAAAGTTCATACTATATGAGCTACGAGAACAGGAATCATTCAAAAGGAGCTAAAATGACAAAGTTATGCACTTTTGAAATTTGAAACAATAAAAGACTTAGAAAATTGGAGCTCTCGGGAGGTCCAAATGAACTGAATGAATAAGGAGAGGTCGTGGGCCGTTGATCTTGCATCGCAGGGCCACGGACCTCGGCACTGCCGCGACGGAAGACCTCCTCCGCTGACCGGGAGTTCTGGACCGTTGAGATTGGATCCAACGGCCACGACCAGTGCATGCACAGCGCACGCAAAGGAGGTCCTCGCGCCTAACGGAGGTCGCGACCGTCAGATCGAGATCTGGCGGTCCCGAGCACTAGGGTAGGTCCTAAGGCTTTAAATCCAAGGAAGGAGGTCGGGGCGGTTAGGATCTCTCGGGGGAGGTCCCAACGATCTAGATCTCCAGAGGGAGGTCCTACGGCTAAATCTACGGAGGGAGGTCTAGCCCGTTAGATCTAAATCTAACGGTTTAGACCAGAAGAGGAGGTCCTAAAGCTACGGATCTAAACGATGAGGTCCTAGACGGTCAAGATCTCCAGAGGGAGGTCTTGATCGGCTGGGATTTACACGAGGTCTTGGATGGCTCAAATTAGGCCTAGGGAGGTCCTGAACGGTCTAGATCGACGCGGAGGGAGGTCCTGAGACTAAGGATTTTACAAAGGAGATCTAACACTCAGATCTAGATACGGGGAGGTCGTGAATGGCTAGGATAGAGCCTAAGAGGTCTTGAGCGGGGTTTTCTTTGTAAAAGACCAGGGGTGACTTTTTACAAAGATGACCCCGAGGGTGGTCTTTGCAAAATGACCAAGGGAGGTCTTTTGCGCACGGGGAAAGGTCTAAATGGCTAGGATTTAACCGGGATGGTCCTAGACGGCTAGGATAGACACTAGGGGAGGTCCTGGCACTTATAGTTTTCGCAGATCAGGATCTAACGGCTAAGAGCTAATCCTAGGAGGTCTTTAACGGCGGAGATTGCTCTAGGAGGTCTTGGGACTTAGAAAATACACGGAAACCCTCTCTGATGCATTTGACTTGGAGGTGATCTAAACGGCTGAGATTACATCTAGGAGGAGGTCTAGAGGCTTAAGCTTTTCGGAAAGGAGCCAAAGGCTCGGATCTAAACTGGGGTGGTCGGGACGGCCACGATGAACCCGAGGAGGTCTTGGGACTTGTCGGAAACCCGACAAAAGACAGGCTAACGCAGTTCACTCACCGGCACGTCGCCGATGACCAAGGCCACGGCAGCGCTAACTAAAGGTACCAACACGAGCGCAATACTATTGCGAACCTAACGGAGGTATCCTCGACGGCGGGGCAGGCCTAGAACGTCGACGAGCCGGAGAAGGGCGGAGGGCAAGTTTTCGGCAAAAACCGAAAACATGAAAAGGGCTCGACACGACCTAATCTGACAAGTGCCCGAGCTCTAGGAGGCTAGAACGAACTTACCAGTGCCAAGATGAGGTTCAGAGGAGCTCGGAGGAGGTCGGCGGCGGAGACGCGCAATGAGTGGAGAAGATGATGGCGACAAAGTGCTCGAGCAATGCAAGGTACAAAGAATGGTCGAACAACGATGCGATGGCTCCGGAGGTGGTCCAGGCCAAAGAATTGAACGGAGAAGGTCTTACTGGAGATGGGAGCGAAGGAGCACTTTTGGCGCGAAGATCCAAGAACTTCAAATTAGGCGGTTCACGAGAATGCAACCCAAATTGAGTTAGGAGAGGACTTGCGACAACAAGAGGTCCACAAATGAAGTGAGACAAGGGCTAAAGAACCACCGAGGACCCAAGTCGCCGCTGGAGCTCACGCGGCCAGAAATGGCGGAAATGAGCCCAAGGTGAGGTTTGGCGCTCAACCTTACAGAGAACGCTTTGGGAGGGCGACTGTAGGTGGAAGAGACTTAGAGGAAAGCCTCGGAGGTGCTCATGTAGCTCGGTGACCGAGCTCGAGGACGAGTGGTTTAATGGCGATGGGACAAAAGGTTTCTACAGTGCGAGAAAACGAGGAGGGGAGTAGGTGCGGTCAGCTCTGCACTTGACATGGGCAAAAGCGAGGCTTAGGGCCGTTAATGGGGCACGCGAGATGACCCAACGCCGCAACTCACGCCCACGGCGCGCGTGCGGTGCGGGAGCCGGGGAAGAAGAAGAAGCGAGGGGAGCTCGAGGTGGTTTGTGAGCGTTGGATTTCAAATCCAACGGCTCACACGGTGAACCGAGATCAAGCTCGGGTGCGGCTCGTGACTTGACTCGAGCGAGTCAATTGGCTGGGTTGGACTCGGGTCTGACTCGAGCTCGAGTCTGACTCAGCCCTAACTTGGTTTCCAAACTGATCTGGAGTTTGAGGGATTTATTTGAGGTAGCAAACTCACTCCAAAAATTATGAAATTTTTACAGGAGCTTGCTTGTTGAGTTATTGACCTTGTGTAAATTTTGCAGAGGTTTGTGTATTGTATATTTTCCTCCAAAAATTCTACAAGGTGCTGGCCCACAGTTTGACCAGAATTTGAGTAGGTTTGACTGACCTCCAAAAGTATTCAAACAATTTCTAAAAATTGTGAAATTTTTCAGAGGGGTCACATACCAACCCAAGAATTTAGGAAAAATATTTCCAGGAGATTATCACAAGATGGAACAAGAATGTTTTTGAAGGATCAAGATTTGGATCAAAGACTTGTGACTATGTATTTCCATAACTCTTGTACAATAATTGTTTAGTACATACAAGAAATACATGATGTAAGAAAAAGTTTTAATTTCTACTCATTTTCTTACATTTGAAACACAAGCCCAAAATTGGGATGTTACAGTTATGGCTAACCGGTCGTATTGTGGTTAAAGCCATCTTATGGCACCTTTTGCTTCCGCTATTGTTGATACTTTGATGTCTTTTGGCTAGTCGGCTCCTTTGTAATAACTTTATATTATGTATGTCTTTTGGTAGACTTGTTATACTAAGATGTATGGAATTGATGCATGATTTTGTAACGGGGTGTGTATGCTGCATTTCTGGGAAGTATACATATCTCGAGGCTTGGTTTATTTGCTTTGTGATGCTAGGGTCAATGGAAGGCTAAGCATTACAAGTCAAATAAATCGGGGTATCAGAGCCATTCCGACCGTAGTAACAAGCTTGGTCGTCTTTAGGTTATTTTGGAAAACTTAATTTCAAAGTATCAAATGATTTATGAAAGCTTAAGTAAATTCTCATATTTTATTCCTTACCTATCTTAGCTTTCTACTCTCATCTTACTCTAATTTGAGTTTTCAAAAATTGGTTTCCTCTCCTTCCTTCAAAAGATAGTTGTTATCGTTTAAATTGGGTTTTGGGAACCAATGAGTTTGGCAAATTGAAGTGTTAGCTGCCCTTTTACAAGGTTTTGAAGCTTCTGGAATGGTAAGTTTCGGCTAGGAGCTTGGATGCAAAATCTGGACAGCGAACGTCAATTTCTGGGCAGTAAGCAGGGTATTCTAGACAGCTAGCTATTAATAGTATATATAATTAAAAATGAGAGGTTAAATTCAACTAAAACTTGTGGGAATAAAAGGGTAAGATGTGATACTAGTTAGTTAAGTATCTACCCCTAGTTTGTTTTGCCTTGCTTTTTAGGTACATTGGGCTTTTAGATGTGTCCTGATTTTGGTTCTTCCCGACATGACTAACCCGTTTTGAGTTTTACCCGGCTGTCGGGAAGTTGGCTTTTAATCTTGGGTTTTCCTTGCTGCGTCTTGAACCTCTTTGTAAGTTGTGAAGTTATTTTCTCACTGTTTAGTTGGCTCTTAGGTTAGGGTAATTTTCCACTCCCCTAGTCGCGTCCTTCAGCTTCTAGTTTTCGGGTTCGTGCTAACCCATCTCTTCGTAGCAGGATGTATGGACAAACAAGCAGCAGACTAGGTCAGCAAGCTGGCTGAAATGGAGATCTCCCTGACAAGACTCGCAAACACCTTCACCCTGGCCAGTGTGACGGATTTTGGTCACATTGCCCCGAGGAACGGCGATTACCTCCTTTTTGTTTAGGCTGTGGTGAAAAGAGCCATGCCGCCAAAGGTTGCAATCTAGGGAAGGTCAAGGTCTGCCAGCGCTGTGGTGAGGAAGGACACTACAGCAACAAGTGTACTACAACTTGTCCGAACTGTGATAATGACCACTTGCCCGGGAATTGTCCGACTGCCAAAGTCACGTGTTTCCTCTGCGAGGGAAACGATCACTATCCCAAGGAGTGTAGTATGAACCGGGTAATCACCGGGTCGTTAGAACTTCAACGACTGCTTCTTCGGTCGTCTGTAAGCACCGCGACCGCCAATGCCTCCAAACTAGAGAAGTTCCTAGATGATTTGTCTATGGAGCTACGGGACAAATTACCAGTCTATACTTTCCCTAATTTTCAGATTGTAGTCGAAGATCCCGTTGTTGCTGTGGTCAGAAAGAGAAAGCTTAAGAATCATCGCAAGAGTCAGAAAAAGGCTCCAAATGACCTTCACCATCTAGCCGATGTCACTTGTTTCTTCTGCAACAACAAGGGTCACTATACGCATAGTTGTCCTAAGGTGGTTGCAGCAACCCCTCGTCCTCCGCAGGCCGTGCCCCAATCACGTGCACCTGCAAGTCAACCAAGTGGCCTCCGCGATGTGGCCAAGGTCACATGCTTTCATTGCCTCAGAAAGGGGCACTACGCCAACAAATGCCCTGTGAAGAATCAAGATCCGAAGACTGCTCGTGGCCAAGTCAACTCCCTCTCCGCCAAGCAAGCACTGGAGGCGTCTGACGTCATGTTGGGTACGCTTCTTGTCGAATCTCACCTTGATACTAGTTTCTTTAAATCAGGGCATCAGCCCACCCTTTTTGAAAGAATCCCAGCCGCTCAACCTGGAAGTAGTTGAGCATGGCTTTCTCGCTACCTTGATTATGCAACCCACCTTAGTAAATTGGATCAGGTCCGCTCAGCAATCGTTTGGCTAGAGTGACACATTTCCCTTCCTATACATCTAAGGGCATCACATACCTGCTACTGCCTCAAACTTCCGTGGCCTAAATGGCCATAGTCCCTCTAAGTAACTAGCTACGGAGGGATGACTCCGCATAGCTACTTAGCGACTAAGATTCCGTTGTTGGCGGAATTAGCCAAACAAATCGCTCCACCAGCTAACAACGATCTTACCCCACCACCCTTAGGATCGAGAAAGATCCCTCAATCTGTCGATCCTTGTTTTATTTAGACCTGGTAAGTTTTCCCGTGTCGACTAAAGTGGCACGTTTTCTACCAGTAAGAACCAGGGTTCGTACCGGTCACTTGGCTGAGCTTTATGTCTCAAGGATCGTAAGCTCGTTGGGTACTGAAAGCGACCACTCAGATCGTGGTTCTCTTTTCACTTCTCGACTCTGGCATAGTCTGCAAGAGACTATGTGATGAGGATATCCCTACTACTTATGAGGTTATTCGTGAAGCAGGAGCTAAACTTCTCAAACAACAGGTGCATTTGTTTCTTAATGAATTTCCTTTTTTTGCCAATGAGAATTGGTTACTACCTAAAGCAATACTTGGTGCATTCTCAGGTTTGACAAATTTAAAGACTTTGGAACCGAGAGGGAGGAGAGGGAGGCCAGGAACAAATTCATGGAGGAGAAACACATGAGGCCAACAAGGAGAAGAAACTCATGTGGCCAACCAGAGGAACGTGCTCTCGAGGATAAAACCCTAGCACATGCGGAGCGGTCAAGAAAGACATATGGTGACATGGCAACAACGGTTACATTGGCATAAAAGAAGCATCAAGTGCATCGAACAAATTCGCAAGCTAAGAGAAGGAAAGCTCACAATACAAGGGAAACCGAGAGGGAGACTAGTTTAAATTTCCAAATTAAAGTAGGACGTTTTTGAATCGGATTCATCGTTCACGTGAACAAAGAGCGATGTCGGACTCGGATTGTAGCACTCGGTTCGTTCATCCGAGTTTTGTGCTTGCGTGGGAGGCTATATAAACCCCCATGGCGCACCATAGAGGTAGACCAGTTTATGCATAAGATTGAAACATAGCTATTGCTTGTTCTTTCGACACCAGAGTTCATGCGAGGACTTTGAGAGAGAATTAGGCGATCCATTTGTTTTGTTCTGCAATCCAAGGTCAAGCCGTCGTTCCATTGGGAATTGGGGACTTGGCGTTCGTCGTTCGTGGTCTCGCGACGAACAACTACCCGGTGTGTTTTGGGCGTATTCCGAAGAGTTGAGGGTTCGTGCATTGGCGCGAGTGTTCAGCTAGCGACATCGTCTACTTCGCATCAACTATCCACGGTTCCTCACTGAGAAGATCGGGCCTCCCCCGTATCATATGGTATCAGATTCTAGGTTTACTCGGTGAGAATTTGTTTACCCGTAGTTAGATTCGTTTTCTATCCTATCGTCCAATAAACCAAAAATTGTAATACCAAAACCATAGTTTAATCTGTTATTTCTTGTGCGTTTAGTTAAGTTTTCATCCATTAGAGTTTTTGTTTTTAGTGCTGATCCATGTGTTCCTTTTTGCGTTGCTTAATCATTGTGTTCACATAAACCGTACTAAATTGCTGATTGAACTCCTCAATTAGCACCCAAAAGAGATAGTGGAATCAAACACTTTGGGTTTCTTGAGCTTCACTTATATCCTTTCATCCTTGAGACTAGCTTTTGTACATTGCACTAGGGCTGTTCTTTGGTTTATTTACACGTTGTTGAATTGTGAGACTTGTGCAATCAAGAGGAGCAAACCCTATTTCTGCCATTGCAATAAGAAAAGAGGAAAAGGCACGGTTACAAGAAAAAGCCACGGCTTGAAAAGGTATTAAAAACAAAAGATCAAACCCGCAAATACCAGTACCAAATTTTTTCCTTTCGTTTTCCTTAATAGCCGAAGGGCGAAGAGCTTTGTTCATGCGGTTTTGAGAAAAAAACAAACAAAAAGGTGGCCGAAATTGGGAAGAGTAAACCTTAGTCCATAATTTCAGATTGTGTATTTAATCTATTTGAGCAATCTTGTGCCCTAACATTGATATCTTTGCAATTGGCTAGCGTCTCTCATAGTACTTGGTGCAAAACGAGCTAGTTTTCATCTCAATTTCAGTTTGTCTCTCACTAGCTCATTCCTTTGTTTGCATTAAGTCACATTTATCTTTGTTTGTGCGTTCATACACTTCGCTTAAACCTTTTGGATCAGCACATAGGCAAAATACTCTAGCTTGGATCATTACTTAGCTTTACAATACCTTGAATATCAGATTGCATAGGATATACACATACCGCCTCGAGCTCCACCTACACCCGTTTGTGTACTCCCTTGCTCTTGGTTACGCTCATACATTACCGGGTTAAGGTCGCCATTTGTCTGGCAATCGATTTGCCGCCCTTGATTCACTTTGGAGCAGTAGCTTGTCTTGTGTTCGTGGCGGTGAGTTGCGAGCGTAGAGAGCAAGTTTTTTTACTAACCGGATATAATTTCATTTGCTATTTGTGAGTTGTATCCATGTCGTCATCGGAGAATCCACCTATTACGTGGACGGAGTATATACGGTTTTGTGGGACGCTACAAAACCAACTTCATGATCGTGATAATGGTGTGTGCGATGAGCTCGGTCCGTTCGATTGGATTGAACAACCTCGGAGAGGAGGTTACGCAACTACGCACGGACATCAACAACAACTTCTTGAGCCGCACGCCATGTTCAATCAACCAAACGTGCATCGTAAGGATTTTCACGATAAGCCCAAATTTTCTATCCCTATATTTTCTGGTCGTACAGATGTACAAGAATATCTCACTTGGGAGCTAGAAATTGATACTCTATTTCGGATGCACAACTATACCAATGAGAGGAAGCTCTTACTTGCGTCTAGTGGCTTGGCTGATTATGCCACACATTGGTGGGAGCAGTTTTGTCAGAACCCGGGTATTAATACACCCAGATCCTCTGTGCATAACTGAACTAGTCCCATGATCAGTGGCTAGCTCAACTGTTGCATTAATTGAGTCTGGGTGATGAAAAACTTGTTCATATTCCGAAGGGTTTCTGTTATTAGTTGCGGATTGCCTTCAGCAGGGACATCCTTGTTGGTGTTGGTGTCGTCTTCAGAACAACGGGTGTTCTTCATCTGCCGGTTACATCAAAGATTTAGGAAAAGAGGACAAAGGATAGGGAAGAGACAAATATGAGGAACTAAGGGAATAGAGCGAAACAAAACCCTCAAACAAAAGAACCAACTGAAAAAGCTTTTCAGAACAACTTTGTAAAACGTTCTATCGATCGAGACTCTTAATTTGGTAAAATGACTCAATGCACAGAATGAGTCTTGGCAAACTTATGCTATATGGCTAGGCTGACAAAACGATCTTCGGTATATCTTACATGGCGATGCTTTATGGAAGGTTCCATGTCTTGTAGTCTTGAACGCGATGGGAAGGACGTGTTGACCATCTATAGAAATTTTCAAGGAAAAGATGATCCATTTAACTTATAAAATGGTGAAGAAAGAATTAGGAGAGAAAGAATCTCTATGAGGAAGCTATAGATAGATGACCAAGATGAGAAGAGAACAACTTATTTTTCTTATTATATAAACTAAGTTTTGAAGTATTCTACTAACGGCCATTCTAACTAGGTCACGACATACAGTCGATATGGTTCTGATACCACTTTGTCAGAACCCGGGTATTAATACACCCAGATCCTCTGTGCATAACTGAACTAGTCCCATGATCAGTGGCTAGCTCACACAGTAAACAAAATGATAACAAATTCATATCACAAATTTATTAATAACAACAGAGTTGATTACAAAAGAGGCTTACAGACCAACAATAAAATAAACACAGCGGAAGACGAAGAAGTAGTAGGGTCCAGCAATCTGCCACAGGCAATCGACTGGGGAAGCGGCCTAGTCGTCGAGATCCACATCGGTAGCAAAGTCCTTTTCCTCTGAAATTTGTTTGCATAAGCAAGAATGAGCACAACTTCCGTGCTCGCAAGTTACACCGTCAACAAATGAATGACATGCATATATGGATGTAACAAAGGATGGCTTATAAAGTTATTTGCATAAAGCAACATTTTCTTTAAATACTGGTACTAGATTCCAAAGCAGTTATTCTATAACTAAAGTTTATAAAATTCTCAATTTTATAGTCAGATAACGTTCACACATGAATGGTGAAGGATATCCTCCTATCACATGGCTGTTTGCCTAATTCCCAATTGGATAAACCAGTTTTGAAGATGTTTGTTTCAAACAAAACCAAAGTCTAACTTTGAGTAGTTCTGCTAGCATGTCCATAACCGCGGACACGGCTATTCGAATAGTTTTACACTCTGCAGAGGTTGTACAGCTTTACCCACATGACAAGACTTCTCTAGTTTGTCCGGCATATATCTATGCCACCGCTCACTACCTTTGGTAAGCGGTCTAGAGCACGTGTCGAGGCCTTTACAAAGCACCATTCCACCGTAGTTACCCCTCGCTAAGGTTTCGCCACCTCCTTTGGAATAAAGACCTCCGGATTCAGGCCCCCTCTTGCGCTAAGTGGGATTGATATAAGTCGTAACATGACTACCCAATACATCTGTAGGGAGCGACTATGGTGGAACATTGCAAATTATTTAGCCAAGTCCCACCCATACGAGACATGTGGTGGTACGGTTAGGCGTAGCATCATGCGCTCTAAGACCGGTCCTTAACTGACTTGGGCAACTTTCCAATAAAACCCATGGGACTTAACTCTGACCAAATTAAGCCCTGCATGAACTCGCACTCCACCAATCATCCATTATGCCCAAGTCCAAACCATCATTTTATTTTATTTTCCAAGTCATTTGTAAAACTTCCATGACACATGGATGCCAAGGGTACAATTTAATCAATAATTGATTGATGGCTGAAATTCCCCAAAACAAGTTTGGTCTAAAAGCATGGCTAAGCAATACGTTTAAATGATCCTAGTTCATACTATCGTATCAACCAGGTTTGATCTAGGGTGACAATGTGTTTGATTCAATATCAACATTGGCCATACAAAGGATTTTAGGCATAACTATATATTTAAAACAGGAATTTAAGATACTGATATAAATAAGCATGCAGTAATAATTTAAAACAGAATATAAATAATTTAAAATAGTAGGATGAATATGATCAAGGGTATAACTTGCCTCGCTTGATGAGGTGACGTTGTTTTTCTTAACAAGATCACTTTAACAGAACTTCGGTGTTGAGGTGACGTTGTTTTTCTTAACAGGTCACCTAGTACTCACAAGTACTATCTTCAGGTAGTCCAAGTGTACGATCACGATGATCATACAGTCAAAATCAATCCTCTTATGTTGCTCTTCAGTCGAAATCTGATTCTCCGAAGTCGTTGATGATCACACAGTCAAAATCAATCTTCTTATATTGCTCTTCAATTGGTGTCGAAATCTGATTCTCCGAAGTTGTCAAACTCTAATCGTGCAATACAACCAATTCAACTCAAATTCAAATAAATTCAAAAAGATAGATCAAATTAACTCCAAATAAAAATATTTTACTTTAGATAGCTAGATAATAATTTTATATGAATTTACAAATTTGAATGGACTAAAACGGAGTTCGGGAGCAAAAGATATGAATTTTAGAAGATTGGGAATACATGGAATGATAAACTAGGGTTTTAAAGGAATTGCAGGTCAAATGAACCCAAAATCAAATGATTTAGGTTTAGATGGCTAGATCTTGATTTTATAGGAATATAGAAATTTGAATGGACGAAATCGGAGTTCGTATGAGGGAGAACGAACCCCAGGAAGTTCTAAATCTAAATAAAACCTAAAATCAGATTTTATTAATTTTCCCGAATTATTTTTCTAAAGGAAAATCGATTTATTGCGCAAGCATGACGCCAGCAAGGATTTTCCGGAAATTAAAAGAAATGAAATGATTTTTCTGACATGTGGGCCCCATTGGTCAATGACTTGGCTCATGTGGACCGAGTCCACAATGGTTCGGACGCGGGGAAATGCGTGGCTTGCCACGCCGAGCCCACGTGGCGATGAGGTGGATGCCTTGGTGGGCAATAAGTGGTGACGTGGGTGCCGATCGCCACCATCCGACAAAATCGGTGACGTGTCATCTACGTGGCGATGCCACGTCGGCCGATTTAAAACGGCGACGCTCGGCCGTCGGACAACGGCAAGACGGCGGCGTTCGCCGGCGGCGGATGGTACCGTGTAAAGCTACGACTATTGCGGTCATATTGGTATACCTCCGGTTGAAGTGGGCGGCGGTGATGGCGGCGGCGAAAAAGGCGCGAGCGGACGGTTGTTGTCGCGGCGAAGTCCGGTGGCGTTCGTGAAGCGGTGGTAGCACCGGATCGCGCGACGTGGTGAAGACGGTGGTGACGTCGGCGAGGTCGTGGAGGCGATGAGTGGCGGCGCAATCGGCGGCGACGCACACGGTGGCCGCGAAGAAAATCCCGACCCGCGGCGCGTCGAGAGGTAGAGAGGTGTGGGTGGTGCGAGTGTGTTGAGTGAGTCGAGGCTCACCGGGTGCCTTTATAGTGGCGGAGGGAGGTCGGAGGTCGGAGTTCGTGCGCGGGTGGTGCGGCGGCGACCGTTACGCGGAATCCCGGCGACTTCGTGCGAAATAAAGATAGAAAGCGGACGGAAGGTGGCGGCGTAGTGCGTGGGTGTAAGTGCGAGTATTTATTTGTGTAACGGTGGCGAGAAAGCGGCGGCGAGCTCGCGACGCGGCTCTGGCGGCGGTTTCGGAGGAAGAAGAAGGAGTGGGGGCGAAGGTGTGGCCGTCGATTTTTATCGGCGGTGGGAAGAGATGGTGTGGCGTGGAGAATTGTGAGCCGTTGGATGTAAATCCAACGGTCAATGACGAGGCGCGGATGTGCGGGCGTGCGATCCGGATCCGGTGTGGAGAGAGATGGTGGCGTGGAGTTTTGCTCACCGTCCGATCTAATCGGACGATGGAGAAAGGAGTAGGGAAAGCGGAATGAAGCGGTGATAGATAGCCGTCGGATGTAGATCGGAGGGTTCACGATAGGATGACGTTCGAACCCCGAAGGTGCTTCAAGATCTCGACCGTGAATTCTCGATCCAATGGTGCGGAGAAAATGGGTGGCGTGGGAATAGATGACCGTCGGATGGCGATCAAAGCGGTGGGACGCGAGCGAGAGAGAGAGAGCGCGGGCGGTGGAGTGGGCGGATTGGGTGGCGCACGGTGAGAATAGAAGTGGGCTGCGGAGGTTTCGCCCAAAAGCCGTTTAGGGTTTTTAAATTGATTTTTCTATTAATTTAATCCAGATAATTCATTTAGGCTTTGGAAAATAGCAATTTAACTCCAAAAATTCTAGAAAAATTCACAGAAACTCCTAGAGTTATTTTGGACTTAAATAAAATAGTTCCAACTTTAAGTTGGCTTTTAATTTTGCAAATAAATTATTTTGGCTTGAAAATACTTAGGAAAAAGCTTTTAAAAACTCAGAAAATTCTAGAAATTAAGTAAATTTTTATTTTTCAATTTAAATCCAATAAAACTTCACTAACTTCAAATAAATTTTAAATTTGACCTTCAAAACTTTAGAGATTCAAATCAGGCAATCAAACTCTGGCAAATTATCAGAAAATCCAATTAGAATAATAACTTTATTTTAATTTATTTTGGTAACGTAACTTTGGGATGTTACAAGTTTATTCGTAAGCGTATGGAGCGCCATGAATTGCCGATTATCACGTGGGAGCAGATGAAGCAGCATTTCCGGGCACGTTTTGTACCTCGCCACTACAAGCGTTCTCTACTTGACAAGTTGACTTGTCCACGAAAAGGTTTAAATGCCGCTAGTATATCACATGTGAAGGCGACCGAGCATGGGACATTCCCTTCGGTACATGTTTCGTGTTGTGCTGCCCCATTGCTTCATGAAGAGTTTGTGGTTACTGGTAATTGCTCAATTGCTGACCCACAATCTTTGGGGGACGGGATGTATCCAAACCCATATGAGAATGAGTGCCACATAGCCAAATTGAGTGAGAATGATAAAGAGAGTGACCTATGTGATTCCACCATATGTGAGGTTGAGAGCATCTCTATTGAGTGTGAGAAAGATGCACCAACAGAAAAGAGAGAAATAGATGATAGTGAAAGTGAGGTTACTACTGAAATTCACGATTTATTTTCTACTTCTAGTGTTTTTTCTCACATTGTGCAGGTTGATATTAAAGAAAATGAGTTGAAAGTTGAACAACCGGCACCGTTGGACGTGAAAGACGAGGAGATAACCACGGTGGGGGATAGAGTGCTTGCGATCCAATGGTTTCATGATGATGATTTGATATCTACAACACCTACAACAACTGAGGAGGATGGTAAAGGTAACATTAATGGTGTTGAATTGCATACTCATCAAGAAGAGGTACGTACGAGTTCGATCTCTAGTGTTCCTTTGAATATTCCATGTTCTGAAATTTGTACGCTCAATTTACATAATGTGGAATTGATTACCCATAAGGACGTTCTTACTAAAAATATCTTTTGATGATCTTTTATACTATATCATGTTCGATGTTCATAGAGAGCTATCTAGTGTGATTGAGAATCTTGCTAAAGTTTCATGTTTAAAATCACTCGTTAGTACTTATGCCTACACATATACATTCAATTTGATTGGAGATTATGGTGTAGATGACAAGTTCTATGTTTATCGAATATGCATTACCTGTGATAATCTTGCTGATTTAAACTTGCATGTTTTGCGCAAACCATCTATTGAGAAATATCATGATCATTTTGAGATGGATTTTAATACAAGTGCCTATTGTTTAGAACGCAATATGATGCCTACTTGTTTCTCCTATCCATGTAAACAACGTAGTCGAGTTGAAGCATGGAAGAAACTAAAATTTGTCTCTCCAATATTTGAACAACTTGATCTAGTGGGTCCCTCTTATATCTTGTCCATGTACTTACCAAAGTCGAGGACGATTTTTTCTCATGGGAGGAGAATGATGTGGTGAAAGTATCGCAATGTATATATCAAATACATCCTATGGCTGCTATGATCCTAATTATTTTGTGCGCAACAACGAGAATGTCACAACAATTGATGCATACATATACCACGTATATACGTTGTTCTTTTTGTTTATTACACTTTCAGCAAATCATCATGTGCTAAGCGAAAGGAGTTTGGATGAAAAATATATATAACATGCATATACGTTGTATTTTTTGTCTAGCACATCTTCAGGCTATCAAAAGTCGAGGACGGCTTTTTTTGAAGAAAGGGAGGATGATGAGGATATCCCTACTACTTATGAGGTTATTTGTGAAGCAGGAGCTAAACTTCTCAAACAACAGGTGCATTTGTTTCTTAATGAATTTCCTTTTGTTGCCAATGAGAATTGGTTACTACCTAAAGCAATACTTGGTGCATTCTCAGGTTTGACAAATTTAAAGACTTTGGAACCGAGAGGGAGGAGAGGGAGGCCAGGAACAAATTCATGGAGGAGAAACACATGCGGCCAACAAGGAGAAGAAACCCATGTGGCCAACGAGAGGAACGTGCTCTCGAGGATAAAACCCTAGCACATGCGGGCGGTCAAGAAAGACATATGGTGACATGGCAACAACGGTTACATTGGCATAAAAATAAGCATCAAGTGCATCGAACAAATTCGCGCAAGCTAAAGAAGGAAAGCTCACAATACAAGGGAAACCGAGAGGAGACTAGTTTAAATTTCCAAATCAAAGTAGGACGTTTTTGAATCGGATTCTTGTTCACGTGAACGAATCGGACTCGGATTACTATAGCAATGAGCGATGTCGGACTCGGATTATCGTAGCACCTTGCCATTCTCGTTCATCCGAGTTTTGTGCTTGCGTGGGAGGCTATATAAACCCCCCATGGCCGCACCATAGAGGTAGACCAGTTTATGCATAAGATTGAAACATAGCTATTGCTTGTTCTTTCGACACCAGAGTTCATGCGAGGACTTTGAGAGAGAATTAGGCGATCCATTTGTTTTGTTCTGCAATCCAAGGTCAAGCCGTCGTTCCATTGGGAATTGGGGACTTGGCGTTCGTCGTTCGTGGTCTCGCGACGAACAACTACCCGGTGTGTTTTGGGCATATTCCGAAGAGTTGAGGGTTCGTGCATTGGCCCGAGTGTTCAGCTAGCGACATCGTCTACTTCGCATCAACTATCCACGGTTCCTCACTGAGAAGATCGGGCCTCCCCCGTATCACTATGGGAACCCGTCTTCCTCCTACGAGCAAACGGAATCTCGGGATGAGATTCTTGTAAGGGGGGAGATTTGTAACATCCCAATTCTCAACTTGTGTTTCAAATGTAAGAAATTGTGTAAAATTTAAAATTTTCTTACATCTTGTATTTCCCTATATGTCCTGTACAGGAATTATGGAAATACAAATCACAAGCCTCTTTTTGACCTAGAATCTTGACCTTTCAAAAACTTTTCAAGGTAACCTTGTGGTCATCCTCTGGAAATATTTTTCCTAAGTTCTAAAGATGGTTTGTGACCCCTCTAAAAAATTTCATAATTTCCAGAAATTGTTTGAATATTTTAAGAGGCAGTCAAACCATTTTGACCCTTGGTCAAACCCTAAATCAATCCTTGTAGAATTTTTGAAGAAAATTGCAATGCATAAAAACCTCTGGAAAATTTATACAAGGTTTATCATAGAATCAGCAACCTCCAGTTAAAATCTTAGAAATTTGGGAGTTAATTTGCTATCCCTAAAAATCCCTCCAAATTTCAGCTTCAAAATCAAAACCCTAAGTCAACTTTGGTTTGGGTCCGAGTCAAACCCGAACCCAAACCCTATTTTGGTTGCACCCAACCCCATCAGCGCCTGGCTCGGCCCTTTCAAACGCGCAATTTATCTCCACCGTTGGATCCTCATCGGGCCGCCATCGCCGCGTGTGCCCTTTGGGTCTCCGATTTCGCCACCGCTTGTGAACCGTTAGATCCCCATCGGGCGGTCCACGTTGCTGTGAGCATTCGGGCCCCCCCGAACGCGCCATCGATTGCTAGCTGTTAGATCTTAATCCAACCGTTGCGGTGAGCACCCCTACACTCTCGGTCGTTTATTTTAAACAGGCTCGAGCCACTTGGTTGAGCCCAATCAACTAACCGCACCGAGCCAGTTCTAAAGCGACGCGCGTGTTTTAGCCCTTGGATCTTGATCCAATGATCAAGATCGCCTGTGCGCATTCGGACCCCCTGTTTGGCCCAGTCAATCTGAGTTGTCCATATCGCATTGGACCGCCTAGATTGGTTCAAGCGTGTTAGGGCCCCGAACGAGAGATTCAATCCTGGCCGTCCATTTTCTATCCTACCGTTGAGTGCGTTGGGTCCGTGCCTTAGGGTTAGGCTCAACCCACTTAACAGTTGGGCTCGATCCTCCTTGTTTCTTTCACCGACATGTGGGCCCAGCGTCGGTGCTGGTCATCCCCTACCTCTCGCCCACGCCATTGCCGTACACGAACGTGGAGAGGCAGCGCCTTGTCATGTCCATGGAAGCTTTAAACGGCTCTCTGCTACAAACATTCATTGCGCCCCAAGACTTCTCCCCCAAAGTCATCGTTCCTACCTGCTCCCATCTTTCACAGTGTCCATGGCAGAGCCCTGAACCAAGAGCATGTAAAACCCTAGTCTTTGCTCTTCTCTACTTGTCCGGCTATAAATAGCCTTTCCCCTACCCATTTGAGCTCAATACACCTGTGAGCCCCAGATCGCCATTGTTGGGCCTTGAAGCTCCTCGGTGGAATTAGGGTTCTAGTGGCTTTTCTTCCTTTTTCTTTGCTCCATCTTATTCCTCTCATCTCCTGGAATAAAACCCCTAACCTGTTTTCGAATTGCATTCACAGGAATTCTTCAATTTTGGGGTTTGTTCAAATTCGGCTGAAATCACCCCTTTTCTTCCTCAGCTCCGTTGAGTGCCTCATTTCTCAATTGTTGCTCATGGACCTTCTATGGGCCCTAACGAAACTCTCTGGATGACCCGGAGTTGTTATTGCTGCTCAGGCCATTTTTCCCCGAGTCATCTTCTTCGTTGCCGGTGCTGGTCATCGTCGTCGGGGCTCCTCCGGCCGTCTTTGAACTTCTACTGCACTAAGGTAGCTCCTTTGTAGCCCCTAGATGCTCGGGCACCGCTTCTCAGAACGGCTGCGGAGCTCCTTTAGCTTTTTCGTCGTTTTCGGTTTTGGCCGCGCCGCTCTCCTCCGGCTTGCCAGCGTTGTGGGCCGCCGCCGCCGTCAAGGTCATCACCATCGGGTGCGCACTGCTATTGCGAACCCATTTTGGCCAGTAGCCCGCGCCACCACGACCGGAGACGCCGGCGACGAGCCCGTCTTTGCCGCTCAGTTTTTGCCAGACGAAACTCCCTTTGTGCCGTCGTCATTAGGACATCATTAATGGCCTAATCATTGCTAATATTTGGGGGTAATTATTTTGTCTTAAGACGACCCACTGTGCCACTGACCAGTGGGCCCAGCCACTTAAAAACCCTCGTCGACTTAATTCAACACCGTTAGGACACCATTAATGCTTAATGATTGATAATCAGAATTTAGCATTAAATGGCTGTCGGAACTGACCCATTGGGTCACTACCCGGGTGGGCCTGCGTGCACTGTGCGCGTGCATTAAAACCTCTCGGGCGTGACTCTTAGTCGCTGACAGCGGGCCCCGCTTGTCAGAGCCACTGTCCATGTCGCGATCGGCCCAATCTTTAGCAGTCGTCCATTTCCAGATCAACAGCCTTAATCTTTTGGGCCGTTCGGGTCACCCAATTGTCCCAGTCCCTGTGGACCCACCATCACGTGATTGAAGGCCCAGATTGAAGGGGCGTTCGCGAGGTCCGAACGTCGCCTTGACCTGGACCGATGATCTTAAATCCATCTGTGGTCTTTTGTGGGCTGTGCGCGCGTGCGCTGTTTTCCAGTGCACGTGTGTCGTTGGATTTGATCTCAACGGCCCACGTTTGCCCATGTATATTCTTTTCGGTAATTGGTTATTAATTCCCTATAAGCTTTATTTCACAACTGAATAATGCATTAAACTTTAGAAATTGATATCTAATTCAATATAATTCTTTTTCGGTTGATTCCAATTTTATTAATTTTGTTGTTAACTAAACTTTAATCTAAAAATGGTTTTAAGTTTAGTTTAACTCCAAAAAAAATATAAGAATAGATTTAATTCGTGTTTAGGGTTATTTGGTGCATTAAAAATTCATTCAAATTTGGAAAATGCATAGCTAAATCTCTGTAGATCCTTTTTGGGCGAATCCAACTGTATTAAATTCATGTTTCACCAAAGTTTAATCTAAAAATATATTTAGGCATGTTTCTGTAACAGAAAAATTTGTAAACATTATTAACTTGATTTCAGCCATTTTAGAATATTCTAGAAAATACTTTGAAACTTGTAAAATGCATATCTTTTTCTGTATAACTCCAAAATGTGCAAACTCAATCTTGTTAAATTCATCTACCAGCATATTTTAATATGAAATAGGTTTTGGATCATGATTCCATCTCTGAAAAGTGATGTGTGTTAGTGTTACAACTTAGAAAAATCATAAGTAATTCATTTTAACTCCAAATAGAGTAAACTCAGTTTTGCTAACCTTAGGATACCATTATCTACCTAGCATAAAAATTTCAGACATTAGATCATTCTATAAATTTATGCCATGAACAGTACCAGAAATTAATTTAAATTGGATTTTTTCAGGCTGAGAGAACTTGTTTTAGCTATAACTTTTTCATGTTAAGTGCAAATTGAATAATTTTTGTTCCTAAATTTGTATAAAATCATGCTCTACCTGCTGTGTAAATTTCATGAGATTTGGATAACTGTTGCTTTTGGATTCTTTCGGTGTTCGTTGTTTTTATTGGATCTTCTCGTTCTTACGATAGGTTCCAACGATTGTGCCAAGTTGAAAAGAAATCCTATGCAGCAAATAAGTGATCTCCAGCAAGGCAAGCAGTGTAACATCATTTGATTATATTGTTCCTATTACTTTTAAAGTCTAATATCTTGTTTGCAAAACCTAAGTATGCATACTCCTTGTGTCAAAGTTAATTTTATCGATTAGAGGTAGCTAAGCCTATTGCATTGTTGCTTTGAAACTGTTCACCCCTACCACTGCCCTAGGTTATTATCCTCACTGGTGAATTAGAGCCCGGTGAATGATTTGTAGTCTTTTATTGTCTTTACGATATGATGCTTAGCAATGCTTAGTTACCGGTAGAATTGGGCGGTTATCGACCTGTCGATAACCTTGATCACACAAACTTATTATGATCTTTATGATTTAGCCTTTGTGCTATGTTTATTTGTGAAAACTAAAAATAAAAACAAAATGATTTGGACTTGGGCACAATGGTAAGATGGTGTGCGTTTGGGTGTGACTGGATTGGTGCCCGAGTTATTAAGGACCGAGTTACTTACGCCACTGTACTGAGCAATTCGCATGCTAATCACACTAGAGATATATGGGACCTCTCTTGACTAAGTACTTTGGGGGTGTTAATTAATGAGTCGCGTGTGGGTTGCATATTTAACTATATGCAACATGGACATGTTTGTGGGGGGGAGTGGAGCACCCGCCGAGGCTGGTGTATCCTACTCCACGTATGGGTCCTTGTGATCCATATTCTGTCGGCAGATCACTAAGGGTTAACCCCCATACGTGTGGCTCTTGATTAGCATTTTCCATTGGAAATGTCTCGTAGGACTTAGCCGTGCCGGCATACCAAAGGAAGTGTGCTTAATAGCTTGGCAAAAAGGCGGTCTGAAGTGTGGGTACATTGGTACACCCCTGCAGGGTTAAAACTATTCGAATAGCCTTGTCCTAGGTTATGGACACGCTCGGATACGCCCCGTGAGAACTAGATTACAACCTTTTAAATTAAAAACTTGACATGGGTGGTACGAATGGGTAATTCGTGCTATGCTGTGATGGCTATTGGGTTAGTCATCTCCAGGATGTCTTTATGTCTATTACTTATTGTTTCGCTGTTATTTATGCAAATAGAATTCAGATTGTTAAACAGCCTTCAAATTATTATCTATTGCCAATAAAACTTGCTTTATGCTGAAAATTTAACCTTGAGCCTTCTCCTTTGATTAAAGCGTGCATGTAGTAGTAACTAGGTTTGTTACCCGTAAGTCTTGCGAGTACATTTTTGTACTCATTTGCTTTGCTTAAATTGTTGCAGGGGAAGAAGGTTGATCCCCAAGGGATCATCTTTGGTGAGTTTTGCTACGGTATGGACGACTAGCTTGGCGGTTCGGTCGGTTGCCCTGTGGTTATGGCTAACCGGTCGTATTGTGGTTAAAGCCATCTTATGGCACCTTTTGCTTCCGCTATTGTTGATACTTTGATGTCTTTTGGCCAATCGGCTCCTTTGTAATAACTTTATATTATGTATGTCTTTTGGTAGGCTTGTTATACTAAGATATATGGAATTGATGCATGATTTTGTAACGCGGTGTGTATACTGCATTTCTGGGAAGTATACATATCTCGAGGCTTGGTTTATTTGCTTTGTGATGATAGGGTCAATGGAAGGCTAAGCATTACAAGTCAAATAAGTCGGGGTCTCACAGTACACCCCTGCAGGGTTAAAACTATTCGAATAGCCTCGTCCTATGTTATGGACACGCTTGGCAAGGTCTTTCAAGAGTTAGACTACAACATTTTTAAATTAAAAACTTAACATGGGTGGTACGAATGGGTAATTCATGCTATTGTTGTGATGGCTATTGGGTTAGTCATCTCCAGGTTGTTGTTATGTTATTACTTATTGTATCGCTGTTATTTATGCAATTAAAATTCAGATTGTCAAAATTGCCTTCAAATTATTATCTATTGCAAATAAAACTTGCTTTATGCTAGAAATTAACCTTGAGCCTTCTCTTTTGATTAAAGCCTGCATTTAGTAGTAACTAGGTTTGTTACCCGTAAGTCTTGCGAGTACATTTTTGTACTCATTTGCTTTGCTTAATTGTTGCAGAGGAAGAAGGTTGATCCCCAAGGGATCAATTTTGGTGAGTTTTGCTGCGGTATGGACGGCTAGCTTGGTGGCCCGGTCGGTTGCCTTGTGGGTTATGGCTAACCGGTCGTATTTTGGTTAAAGCCATCATATGGCACCTTTTGCTTCCGCTATTATTTGATATTTATATCTTCTGGCCAGTCGGCTCCTTTGTAATAACTTTATATTATGTATGTCATTTGCTAGACTTGTCATAATATGATGTATGGAATTTATGCATGATTTTGTAATGGGGTGTGTATACTGCATTTCTGGGAAGTATACATATCTCGAGGCTTGGTTTATTTGATTTGTGATGCTAGGGTCAAGGGAAGGTTAAGCATTACAAGTCGAATAAATCGGGGTCTCACAAAGTTGGTATCAGAGCCATACTGACCATAGAAACCCCTAGTTTGGTCGTCCTTATGATATTTTGAAAACTTAATTTCAAGTGTCAAATGGTTTATGAAAATTTAAGTAGGTCCTTAGATTTTACTTCTCATCTATCTTAGCTTGCTCATCTCACCTTACTCTTGATTGAATTTGAAAAATTGTTTTCCTCTCATCTTCTTCTAACGATAGAGCTTATCGGTTAAATTGGTTTTGGGACCATGAGAGTTTAAGTTGAAGTGTTGGCTGTCTTCTGGAGAAGGTTAGGAGCTCCGGGAGATGAAGGATTCGGCTAGGGAGTGGAGAAGAAATCTGGACAGCAAGCATAATTTCTGGACAGCTAGCTTTTAATTAGTAAGTAGTGCTGAAAATAAGAGGTAAATTCAACTAAAACTTGTGGGGATAAAAGGGTAAGAAGTGATATGAATTAGCTAAGCATCAAACCCTTCTTTAGGGGGTTTTACCTTGCTTTTTAGCTGGGTTGAACCAAGGGTTATGTTCTGAAACTGTCTTCCTAAAACTGGTTGCTCGTTCCTCTATACGAGTTAATCATACCAGGGAGTTGATTTTGCAAATTGAGATCTTGCATTGATTTTATGCTGGTGTTAAGCTTTCGAATGTTCATTTGGTAGAGATGTTAATTGTTTTTCCTTGCCTTCAGTTTTCGGGTTTGTCCCTTGTCCGTCTCAGTATCTATCCCCACCCTAACTTTCAGCAGGACTCTCTAGTCCTTGGCTTTTCTTCCGCGTCCTTCAGCTTCTAGTTTTTGGGTTCGTGCTAACCCATCTCTTCGTAGCAGGATGTCTGGACAGACCAGCAGCGGACTGGGTCAGCAAGCTGGCTGGGATGGAGATCTCCCTGGCCCCAACTGTCCGGACAAGGCTCGCAAGTGCCTGCCATCTGGCGATTGTGACGGATTTTGGTCCTATTGCCCCGAGGAACGGCAACTACCTCCTTTTTGCTTGGACTGTGGTGAAGGGAGCCATATCGTCGAAGGCTGCGAACTCGGGCGGGTCAAGATCTGCCAGCGCTGTGGTGAGGAAGGACACTACAGCAACGAGTGTACTACAGCTTGTCCAAACTGCGATGAAGACCACTTGCCCGGGAATTGTCCGACTGCCAAAGTCACTTGTTTCCTCTACGAGGGAAGCGATCACTATCCCAAGGAGTGTGGTATGAACCAGGTAATCGCCAGGTCGTTAGAACTACAACGACTACTTCTTTGGTCATCCTTAAGCATCGCAACCGCCAATGCCTCCAAACCAGAGAGATTCCTGGATGATTTGTCTGAAGAGCTGCGGGACAAATTACCAGTTTATACCTTCCCTGACTTTCAGATTGTAGTCGAAAATCCCATTGTTGTTGGGGCCAGAAAGAGAAGGCTAAAGGATCGTCGCAAGCGTCAACAGATAGCTGATGTCACTTGTCTCTTCTGCAACAAGGGTCACTATGCACATATTTTCCCTAAGAAGTTTGGAGCAACCCCTCGTCCTCCGCAGGCCGTGTCTCAACCACGTGCACCTGCAAGTCAGCATGGTGGCCTCCTCAACCCGACTGCTAAGGTCATTTGCTTCCACTGCCACAAGAGAGGGCACTACGCCAACAATTGCCCTCTGAAGAATCAAGATCTGAAGACTGCTCGTGTTCAAGTCAACTCCCTTTCTGCCAAGGAAGCACAGGAAGTGCCTGACGTCATGTTGGGTACGCTAATTGTCAACACTCGTCTTGCAACTGTTTTGTTTGAATCCGAGGCATCAGCCCACCCTTTTTGAAAGAATTCCAGCCGCTCAACTTAGGAGTGGTTGAGCATGGCTTTCTCGCTGCCTTGGTTGTGCAACCCACCTTGGTGGATCGGATCAAGCCCGCTCAGCAATCGTTTGGCTTGAGTGGCACCTTTCCTTCCCTATACACCCAAGGGCATCACGTACCTGTTATTGCCTCAAACTTTCGTGGCCTAAACGTCCATAGTCCTTCTAACAAACTAGCTGAGGAGGGATGACTCCGCATAGCTGGCTAGCATGCTGAGATCCCGTTGTTGGCGGAATTAACTAGACAAGTCACTCCACCAGCTAGCAACGGTCTTGCACCACCACCTTAAAATCAAGAAAGATCTCTCAGTCTGTCAATCCTTGTCCTATCTGGACCTAGTAAGTTTCTCTGTGTCAACTAAAGTGGCACATTTTTTTTACGGGTCAGAACCAAGATTCGTACCGGTCACTTGGCCGAGCTTTATGTCCCAAGGATCGTAATCTTGCATGGACCAAGAAAATATGTAAAATTTAAAAAAAATTCCTACATCATGTATTTCCTATTTGTTCTAAACAATTCATGTACAAGAATTATGGAAATACAAAGTCACAAGTCTTTTGATCCAAAACCTTGTCTTCTAAAAATATTCATGTCAAATCTTGTGATCATCCTCTAGAAATATTTTTTCTAAGTTCCTGAGATGGCATGTGACCCCTCTGAAAAATTTCACAATTTTTAGAAATTGTTTGAATATTTTTATAGGGCAGTCAAACTTGTTTGACTTTTACTCAAACCCTAAATCAGAACCTTGCAGAATTTTTGGAGAAAAATGCATTGGATAAAAATCTCTGAAAATTTTTCACAAGGCTAATATCAAAGTTAGCAAGCTCCTGTAAAAATTTCATAAGTTTGGGAGTTCATTTGCTACCTCAAATAAATCCCCAAAGTTTAGCTCAATTTAAAACTCTAAACTTTAACTCTGGTCTAAGTCGGACTCGGGTTCGAGTCAGACCCGAGCCCATAGTCCTTGTCTTGGTCGGACCAAACCATCTAAGCGCACCAGGCTCGCTTTACTTCAATCTTAGCGGTTGGATTTAAATCGAACAGCCCGCATTGATTGGGCCGTTCGGAACTCGCGAATCGCCCACTCATTTTTGGCCGTTGGATCAAGATCTGAGCGCCCAGATTCAGTGTGTCGTTCGGGTCACTCGGAGGACACATTAAATCGTGACCGTTCATTTTTTATCCAATGCTTGCAATCTCCTCTATTGTTTTGAACCTCAGAAACGTGGAGCGATCTGAGCCGTTCATTCTCAATCCGACGGCTCACAGCGTCCTAGCCTTTTCTCTGGTCATCTTCCTCCTCGCGCTGTGCGTGAATAGAGAGAAAGGGAGAGAGGCATGGCACTGTCAAATCATGTTCCCTTGTCAACGTCCCTTTTGGCCGGCAATTCGTGGGCGCAGGTGTTTTCGGCCATGTCCATGCCCTACTCCTGCACCCCATCACTTCTTTTTCGGGCTATGGCAGCCCTATGGACCTAACAACCATGAATCTCATTTTGATTGCCAAACCCTAATCCTTTAGTTATTAAAGGTCCCCAAACCCTTCCTGGTACTCCTTTGCACCACCCTCAGCTCTTGCTCTGTGTGTTGAGCTCAAAACCACCAAAAACACCAAAATCGCCATTAATGGACGTGGAGCTCTGTTGATGGCTTTGGTTTTCTAGTGGTTCATCTTCAATTCTCTTAGTGCCCTTTTGAGCTCTTTAGCTCCATATTCATTTCCCCTCACTCAATTTTGTGTTTCATTCACAGGAATTGACCAATTTCGAGTTTGGGTCATTTCGGCTGAAATCATCCCCTTTCTTCTCCAACTCCGGTAAGTGGTTCTTTTTGCAATTATTTGCTCATGAAGCTTCTATGAGCTATAATGAAGCTATTATGACCACCCGGTGGTGTTCATTTTTGCTTAGGTTGTCATTTCCATATCATCTTCTCCAACTCCGACGGGTTCTTTCTCTATCAAAGCTCTCCGGCTATCTTTTGATGCCCTTCTCGGTTGAGGTAGCTTCTATTTAGTCCCTAGATGCTTAGCACACACTTCTCTCGACTGCTGCGGAGCTTTTTGTGCATTTTCGCTTTTGGTCGTTTAGTGTCACTATCTTGTTTTCCGACTAGCCGGCGTTCTAGACCTTCGCCGCCGGCGAGGTCGCCACCATCGGGATCGCAAGACTATTGCGAACCCATTTTAGTCTTAAGGTTGCGCCGCCGTGGCCAGAGCCGCCGGCGACAAGCCATTCTTTTCGCTCGGGTGTTTGCCGGCGGAAGCCTTCTCTGAGTCATTGTCGTTAAGACACAATTAATGCTCTAATCATTGCTGATCTTTAGGAGTAATTAATCTGTCTTAAGCCGGCCCACTGTGCCACTGATCAGTGGGCCCAGCCTTTTAAGAACCCCCGTCGGCCTAAATCAACACCGTTAGGACATCATTAATGCTTAATGATTGATAATCAGATTTTAGCATTAATGGGCTGTCGGAAATGACCCTTAGGTCACTGTTAGGTGGGCCCGTCGGCTTTAATTCACAATCACGGGTTCATTAGGACAAAATCTGGGGGCATTAATTGCTAATCATCACTAATCATTGGTTTCGTAATTAATGGTTGTCTTAAAATAACCCCTCTGTCTCACTGGCAAGTGGACCCACGCAGTTAATCGCCGGTGCACTTAAAAATCCTCACGTGGTTATATCTTGCACTGTGGGCCATCGATTTTCAGATCAACGGTCTAGATCTGTTTAAATTATTGAACTTCGGAGGTCTCAAATGTCGTAGGCCGTCAGATCTAGATCAACGGCCTAGATCTAGTGGCCGTTCGGACCCCCCAGGCTTCCCAACCGCTCTGGACCACCCATCTCAAGATCAACGGCTAAGATGCGTGTGTTGTTCGGACCTGCCGGAGGGAGCAGCGCTCTGAGCCCTTCATCTGGAGATCAGCGGCTGCAGTTGATTGCGGCAATCGCGTTCCCTGATCAACCCAATTCACGTGGACCGTTGGATCTAAATCCAATAGTGAGCTTCTTTGAGATCGCGCGCGTGCGCTATTCTCCGTGCGCGTGGGCCGTTCGATTTCGCATCAAGGGCCCACGTTCGTCCACGTCACTTTATTTCGATAAGTTTGTTCTTATTTCGGTAGGCTTTTATTTATCAATTAAAAATTGTTTTAAACTTTTAAAACCCATAACTAATTCTATTTAAATCCTTTCTAGATGTTTCCAGCTGGAATAAATTCATGTTTAAATAGAGTTAAATCTAAAAATGCTTTTAGACATGTTTCTGTAATAGAAAGTTTGGTAAGCAATATTAACTGGTTTTCTGCTATTTTACAATATTCCAGAAATTGATTTAAACCTTGTAAAATGCATATCTTTTTATGTATAACTCCAAAATGTGCAAACTCAATCTTCTTAAATTCCTCTGTTAGCATACTTTAATATGAATTTGGTTTTGATCATTGTTTTATTTCTGAAAAATGATATGTGCTAGATTTACAACTTAGAAAAATCATAAGTAAATCATTTTAACTCCAAATTGAGTAAACCCAACTTTGCTAACCTTAGGATGCCATTATCTACTTGGCATAAAAATCTCAGACCTTAGATCCTTCTAAAAATTTATGCCATGAACAGTACCAGTAATGAATTTCATTGGAATTAACAGGCTGAGGGAATTTGTGTTAGCAATAACTTTTTCATACTTAGTCTTAATGACTTGATTCTTGTTTCTAAATTCATTTAAAATCATTCCCTTGCTGATGTGTAAATTTCATGAGATTTGGGTAACCTTTGCTATTGAGTTTCTTTTGGTGTTCTTCGTTCTTATTGGTTTTATCGCATTCTGCGTTAGGTTTCGAAGAAATTATTGATTACGTGAGTGATCCTCTGCAGCAAGAAAGTGATCTACAACAAGGCAAGCAGTGTAACATCATTTGATCATATTGCTCCTACTACATTTAAATTCTAATATCTTGTTCGCAAAAACTAAGTATGCATGCTTCTTGTGTCAAGATTTATTTTGTCGAATAGAGGTAGCTAATCCCCTGCCACAAAACATAAGTTATTAATATCGCTGGTGAATTAGAGCTCGGTGATTTAATTATGCTCTTTTATTGTCTTTATGGCGTCATGCTTAGAATGCTTAGATAACGGTAGAATTAGGCGGTTATCAACCTAGTCGATAACCTTGATCACACAAACTTATTATGACTTTATGATTCATCCTTTGGGCTATGTTTATTAATGGAAACAAAAAATGAAAACAAAATGATTTGGACTTGGGCGGTTCAAAGCGACCGAGGGCAACGCGACGGTCGGATTAGAATCCAACGGCTCACAAGCGGGGGCGGGATCGGAGGTCCAAACGGCCACACGAATGAGGGCCGCACGATGGCGATCCAACGGCGGACATTGTTTGCGCGTTCCACAGGTCTCGGGATGGCGCTAAGGGGTTGGGTCGCACCAAGAAATGGAGGTTGGGCTTGAGGCCGGCTCGAGTCCAACAGCACATTGACCTAGGGTTTAAATTGAAGCTAAAAATTTGAAAGAAATTATAGGGGTAGCAAACTAACTCCAAAAATTCTGAAATTTTTACACGAGTTTTCTGACTCTAGGATTGACCTTGTGAGAAATTTTCAGAGGTTTTCATGTAGTACATTTTCCTCCAAAAATTCTGCAAGGTGCTGAGCTAGGGTGTTACTTAGAGTCAAACTAGTTTGACTGACCTCTTAAAATATTCAAACAATTTCTAAAAATTGTGAAATTTTTCAAAGGGGTTACACCTTAACCCTAGAATTTAGGAAAAATATTTTCAGAGGACGATCACTAGATTTGACAAGGGTTGGAAAAGAAGGGTCATGACTTTAGTCAATTTGGAGGTTTGGGTTTTTGATTTCTCACAATTCCTTTACAAGAATTACAGAAAAGCTCAAAAACTTCAAGATGCAATAAAAGTTTTTAATTTCTACTCATTTTCTTACATTTGAAACACAAACCCAGATTTGGGCTGTTACATGCCTCCACCACCTCCTCTAGTGACAGTGGCAGATCCAGGTTTGGAGCAGTTTATGGCCGTTCAAGCTCAAATGATGAGTTCCATGATGCAAAACATGAATCAATTGATGGCCCAGCAAAGTCAGACCACCAATGCATTGCTTGCCATGATGAGTCAAAACAACCAAGCAGCGGTTGTGCCACCACCTCCACCCTTTGTGTATCCTCAATCAAGATTGTCTGAGTTCATGAAGACTCGCCCAACCACCTTTTCAAGCTCCCATGAACCTCTAGATGCAGATGATTGGTTGAGATCAATGGATAAGAAGCTTGATATTGCTCGTTGTGAAGACCGAGAGAAGGTCTTATTTGCATCACACCAATTAGAAGGTGCTGCAGCTGAGTGGTGGGACACTTTTTATGCCTCTCATGTTGATTCTTAGAGGATCACTTGGGCTGAATTTTTAGCAGCTTTTTGCCATTCCTATATCCCTGACGGGAAAGTAGAGTTGAAGAAGAATAAATTTCGAGACCTCAAGCAAGGCAGTATGACAGTGAGTGAGTATCTCAGCAAATTTACTCAATTGTCACGGTATGCTCCTAGTGGTGTCATAGTGAAATTTGAAGCCTCCTCAGAGAAGCTTAGTGGAGCTCTAGCCTGTAGTACACAAGTTCAAGCTTTGGAAGATGTCCCTATGGTCCAAAAGTTTGCAGATGTGTTCCCTGATGAGCTCCCAGGAATGCCTCCAGATATAGACCTTGAGTTTGTTATTAACCTTGTTCCAGGGACCTCCCCCATATCCAAAAGGCCTTATAGGCTGCATGTTGATGATCAAGTAGAGTTGAAGCAATAGATTGAAGACATACTGAGTAAAGGATTTATTAGACCTAGCTCCTCACCTTGGGGAGCTCCGGTGATATTTGTGGCTAAGAAGGATGGAACTCAAAGAATGTGTGTGGACTACAGAGCTCTAAATGAAGTCACCATCAAAAATAAGTATCCTTTGCCAAGAATTGATGATTTGTTTGATCAATTGAAGGGAGCTGCGGTGTTTTCAAAGATAGATTTGAGGTCAGGGTATCATCAACTCAAGATCTGCAAGAAGACATTCCAAAGATAGCTTTTTCCACTAGATATGGGCTATTTGAGTTCACTGTTATGTCATTTGGGCTGACCAATGCCCCTACTTATTTCATGAACTTAATGAATAGAGTGTTCATGAAGTACCTAGACAAGTTTGTCATTGTCTTTATTGATGACATTCTTGTGTATTCCAAAAGTGAAGAAGAGCACGCAGACCATCTTCATTCGGTTTTGGAGAAGCTGAGAGCCCACCAACTCTTTGCTAAGTTTAGTAAATGTGAGTTTTGGTTGAAGGAAGTGGTTTTCTTGGGTCATATCTTATCCGAAAATGGGGTCTCTGTTAATCCCAGTAAGGTCCAAGATGTGCTCAATTGGGAGTATCCTAAGTCTGTGCCTCAGGTCCGAAGCTTCCTTGGTATGGCAGGGTACTACAGAAGGTTTATTGAAGGGTTTTCTCGTATTGCAAGACCTCTCACTCAGCTATTAAAGAAAGAAAAGAAGTTCTTGTGGACCTCTGATTGTGACCGAAGTTTCCAAGAGCTCAAGATAAGATTGACCTCTGCCCCAGTTTTGGTATTGCCAGATGTCAGAAAAGACTTTGAAGTCTATTGTGATGCATCAAAACAAGGTCTGGGTTGTGTCTTAATGCAAGAAAGAAGAGTGGTAGCCTACGCCTCAAGGCAGTTAAAACCACATGAAGCAAATTATCCTACTCATGATCTAGAGCTGGTTGCAGTAGTTCATGCTCTGAAGATTTGGCATCATTATCTTATTAGGAACCGATGTGAAGTCTACACTGATCACAAGAGCTTAAAGTATATATTTACTCAAGCCGATTTGAACATGAGGCAGAGATGGTGGTTAGAACTAATTAAATACTTCAATTTGGGAATTCATTATCACCTCGACAAGGCTAACATGGTGGCTGATGCTCTAAGTAGAAAGGTTTATAGCAGCACATTGATGGTCAAAGAGAGCCAACCCACCTTGCATGAAGAATTTCAGAAGCTTAGGCTTCAGTTAGTTGAAGAAGGATTTTTGGTAGCTTTGGAAGTGCAGCCCACCTTGCAAAAACAGATTAGGGCAACTCAAGTTGAAGATGCTGACATTCAAGAAATCAAGGCCAACATGAAAAAGGGGAGATCTTTAAGGTTTTCTGAAGATGAACAGAGGACTATATGATTTGACAAAAGGCTCTGTGTGCCAAATAACATGGAGCTCAAAAGGATACTTCTCAAAGAAGCCCATGAAGCCTTGTATTCCATTCACCCTGGAGCTACAAAGATGTGTCAAGACATTAAGGAAATGTTTTGGTAGCCTAGTATGAAGAAAGAAATTGCCGAGTATGTGGCCAAATGTGATATTTATCAAAAGGTTAAGGCTGTGCACCAAAGACCTGGAGGTCTTTTGGTACCATTACCCATACCCGAGTGGAAATGGGAAGAGGTTGGGATGGACGTTATAACTGGTCTACCCCGGACTCAAGCTGGATTTGACTCTATTTGGGTCATTGTGGATCGTCTAACCAAAATGGCTCATTTTATCCCTATGAAGGCTACCTATTTTGGAGACAAATTGGCAAAAATCTACATGGCCAAGGTTGTGTGTTTGCATGGTGTGCCCAAAAAGATAGTGTCAGATAGAGGATCTCAGTTCACCTCCAAATTTTGGCAAAAATTTCATGACGTTATGGGCACAGACCTCAATTTCAGTACAGCTTACCACCCACAAACTGATGGCCAAACTGAAAGGGTCAACCAAGTACTTGAGGACATGTTGAGAGCTTGTGCTCTGGAAAAGCAAGGAAGTTGGGACCAAATGTTACCATATGCTAAATTCTCCTACAATAGCAGTTACCAAGCAAGCCTCCAAATGTCTCCCTTTGAAGCTCTTTATGGAAGAAAGTGTAGAACACCCCTGTACTGGACAGAGAATGGTGAAGGCCAAGTTCTTATCCCAGACCTTTTGAAAGAAGCTGAAGACCAAGTAAAGTCGATAAGGGAAAAATTGAAGACTGCACAGACCAGGCAAAAGAGCTATGCAGACAATAGACGTCAAGATCTAACCTTTACTCCAGGAGATCAAGTTTATCTCAAAGTTTCACCTCTCAAAGGAATGCAGCATTTCAGAATTAGTGGAAAGCTAGCTCCAAGATTTATTAGACCTTTTCCTATTCTTGCCCGAAGAGGTGAAGTGGCCTATAAGATAGACCTCCCTTCTCAGCTTGCTGGAGTGCATAATGTGTTTCATGTATCTCAGTTGAACAAATGTTTGCGAGTGCTAGAAGATAAAATACCTTTAGAAGCTGTGGACCTCCAAGAAGATCTTTCATACCAAGAGCAACCTATCAAGATCTTGGACGTATTTGAGAGAGTTACAAGGAATAGAACCATCAAGCTTTGCAAAGTGCAGTGGAGCAACCACACTGAAGCAGAAGCGACTTGGGAGCATGAAGAAGACCTCAAAAGGGAGTTCCCGCACCTATTCTCTAGCTAAGCCTGAATCTCAGGGTCGAGATTCCCTTAAGAGGTGAAGGTTTGTAACGTCCCGTTGCCCTAGAGCTCTTGCTGTTTTCAAAACCTAAAAAGGAACTATTTGGTTTTGATGAGAATTCAAAGCTTAACTTGAAATTTTAGAAGAACTTTAAATGACTAAACCAAAACCTCAACTAAGTCCTTTTCGGTTTGTGTTCTTTGTCCTTTTGGAGTTCTCTGGTGCTCTCCGGCTTTATTTCTCTTCTTTTCCTTTGTTCCCTTTGTGTTCTTTTTGTTTAGATGTTTTCCTCTGGACCTCCTCTGTGTTCACAGGACCTCCTTAGAGTTCGTTGGACCTCTTCTGAACTTGGATCTCTCCCTCTCCTTTAATCTAGACTTCCTTTGTTGGTTTGAATCTCTTTAAGATTTAGACCTCCCTCCCTGTTTGAATTTATCTTTAGTTCTGACCTATTTTCTTTTGGGACACAACCACCCCGTGGTTCTTTGCTTGGGGTTGTGTTTCAAACCCCTTTGTTTTTCCGTAGGGTCAAGCTTGGCTTAGTTTGCCCTTGTGTTGGATCTCCTTTGTTATTTAGGACCTCCCTGTGTCCTTTAGGACCTCCCCTAGCTTATTTCAACCTCCCTTGCGTCCCTTAGAGCCTTCTGAGGGTCCAGACCGCTCCTTTGATTGATCCGAGGGTCCGAACCTCCTTAGGTCCAGACCTCCCTAGCGCGTGACTCTACCGTTGTCCTTCTTGCAGTCGTACCCCTCGAGTTTTGCCTTCATCGCTTAAGGGCCATCCGATTCGTGTTGGACGGCCCAACCCTGTTTGGTGCGTTCGGCGGTCCGAATGTTCCCTTTTCCTTAGTCGTCCGATCTGCATTGGATGGCCCCGATCTGTTGAAGCTTCTGCTCGGTCCGAACGCCCCCTTTGTCTATATCCGTTCGATCGAGATTTGGTGGCCCCAGTTTTCCCCGCGTATCCTTACCCGTCAGGACCTCCCCTTGTAGATCTTGACCGTTGAGACCTCCCCTTTGGGGATCTTACCCGTCAGGACCTCCCCTTGTAGATCTTGACCGTTATGACCTCCTCTTTGGAGATCTTACCCGCTAGGACCTCCCCTTGTAGATTTTGACCGTTAGGACCTCCCCTTTTGAGATCTTACCTGTTATGACCTCCCCTTGTAGATCTTGACCGTTATTGTAACATCCCAATTTTAGGCTTGTGTTTCAAATGTAAGAAAATGAGTAGAAATTAAAACTTTTTCTTACATCCTGTATTTCCTATTGTACCAAGCAAGTATTGTACAAGAAGTTATGGAAATACTGAAGTCACAAGTCTTTTGATCCAAATCTTGAACTTTCAAAAACAATCTTGTCAAACCTCTGGATCATCTCACGAAATATTTTTCCTAAGTTCTTGGGATGATATGTGACCCTCTGAAAAGTTTCACAAATTTTAGACATTGTTTGAATATTTTTGGAGGTCGGTCAAACCGATTCAAAATCTGGTCAAACCTTGGGCAGTGCCTTGTTAAATTTTTGGAGGAAAAAGCATAGCACAAAACCTCTCAAAATTTTATACAAGGTCATTAACTCACTAGCAAGCTCTGTAAAAATTCCATAATTTCTGGAGTGAGTTTGCTATCTCAAACAAACCCTCAAACTCCAAATCTGTTTGAAACTCAATTTAGGTCCGAGTCAAACTGGGCTCGAGTCGGACCGAGTCGACCTGCACGATCGACTCGGTCGAGCCATATGCGCAGCGCCGCACCCGAGCTCGATCTCGTGCGCGCAAGCCGAGTCGTTGATCTCCATCCACCGCCACGACCTCCCACCGATCCGGAGCTCTTGCCGCCCTCGGCGCTTTGGGGTGGTCCAAGCCGTGGGATGTCCATCGTGGGGCTCACGACCTCCCAGGACCTCCTCGCCCGCGCAAGACCTCCCCACCTCGGCGATTCTGGGACGTCCAGGACCTCCCCAAGCAAATCTGGGACGTCCAGGACCTCCTTAGCGCTGTGTCTCTTCCTCACGACCTCCCTGAGGTCTGCCCGCCATGAAATTTCGCACCTCTGTGCGTGTGTCAGGGTCAGAGCAGTTGGGGCAGTGAGATGTCACCTTTTGCCTCTTGTCAATGACTTTTTCTGCTGACATGCATTTATTGCTAGTCAGCTTTAACCTCCAAAGTCTTCACCTGCTCTGCCACTTGTCCTGTCGTGCGTGCCGTTGGCAGGGGCATGGTTCTTGCTCACAGTGAGTTGCCCTAGCCCTTGCCAAACTCCCAGGCTATACATAGCCTGAAAACTTCCTCTCCTTTTTCCTTCTTCGTTCTTGGCTGTGCTTGAGCTCCCTCAGTTGAGTGGTCCTCAAACTCAAACCCCAAGAACACCACCACCTCGAAACCCCCATTGCCACCTTTGGAGCTCCCTGCCGAAGCTCGAGCTCCAGTGGTTCCATCAACGTTCTTGCCTGTTTTTCTTGTCATCTCGAGCACCTCGAGCATTCTCTAACTTGCTGTGGTTATCCATCGCAGAGGTGGTCAAGTTTGGGAGCTGCTTGTCGGGGTCGAGGTCGCCTTCTTCTCCATCTCCGGCAAGCTCTTCACCGCGGAACTTCATCGACCTCCTCCAAGTCCCTCCGGCTTCCCCTGGACCTTCCCTACACTCGGGTAAGTTCGTTTTAGTCCCTTAGAGCTCTAGGTTTAAGTAGCATACCTCGTAGCGCCGATTATGACGTTTCGGTTTCTGCCAAAAGTTTGTCCTCCGCCATTCTCGGCTCGCGCGGCGTTTAAAACGTCGCCGCCGCCGAGTGCCTCCGCTAGGTCCGCGACAATATTGCGAGTATATCGGTGTTTGGTCGGCGCCGGCGAGGTCCCCATCGCCGCGGCAAACCGTTGAGCCCGCCGGGATTTTGCTTGGGTTCAAAACCTCCGTTTCGTCACTTCCTTAGGACATCATCAATGCCCCATTTATTGCTAATCATTGGGTGCATTAATCTCGTCTTAAGCG
Source organism: Ampelocalamus luodianensis (assembly GCA_036346255.1). NCBI lineage: Eukaryota > Viridiplantae > Streptophyta > Magnoliopsida > Poales > Poaceae > Ampelocalamus > Ampelocalamus luodianensis. Next base: position 25,472,954 of record CM070640.1, read on the forward strand.
TGCCATTGTGTCACTGACATGTGGGCCATGGGCTTAGAAGTTAAATCCGGAAGTCTTTTGGTGCCCCTTTTAGGTTCATTCATTGCCAATCTTCAGGAGCAATAAATTTGTCTTAGCCGCCCTTTTTTTGTCGCTGTCCGGTGGTCCCGCGCCATTAAAAGAAAACCCCGGACCTCCTGGGCTAATCTTGGCCGTTCACGACCTCTCCAAGATTAGATATGGGCCTTAGGTTCTTTTCCGCAAAAACCTCAGTGTCTAGGACCTCCCCTCGAGTTGATCCTAGCCGTCTAGGACCACCTTGGTTAAATCCTAGCCGCTAGGACCACTATTGCGCAAAATGACCTCCTCGAGGTCATTTTTGTGAAAACCACCTTCGGGACCTCCACCGAGGTCCTCTTTGCGAAAGACCTCCCATTGGTCATTATGCAAAGACCACCTCAGGACCACCCTCGGGGTCGTCTTTGTAAAAGCCACCCGTGGCCTTTTACAAAGAAAACCACCGCTCAGGACCTCTTAGGCTCAATCCTAGCCGTTCACGACCTCCCCGGTTTAGATCTGAGCGTTAGATCTCATTTTGTAAAATCTTTAGCGCTCGGACTCTCCTCGCGCCGATCCGGACCGCTCAGACCTCCCTAGGTCTAATCCGAGCCGTCCAGATCTTCTCCCGTTAGATCACTACCGTTTAGGACCTCCCCGAGTAGATCTTGGCCATCCAAGACCTCCTCGGTTAAATCCCAACCGTTCAGACCTCCTCGCTTGATCGCGTCCCGCTAAAGACCTCCTCCGAGATCTAGACCGTTGAGGACCTCCTCCGCTTAGATCCGTAGCTTTAGGACCTCCTTCACTCTGGACCGTTAGATCTAGATCTAACGGGCTAGACCTCCTCTGTAGGCTTAGTCTTAGGACCTTCCCTAGTGCTCGGGACCGCCGGATCTTGATCCGACGGCCACGACCTCCGTAGCGCGAGGACCTCCTCTGCGTCGCGTTGTGCATGCACCGGTCGTGATCGTTGGATCAGATCTCAACGATCCGCACCTCCCGATCGCGGAGGAGGTCTTGTGCGACTGTGCCGAGGCTCGTGAGTCGTCGGACCTTGATCTAACGGCCCACGACCTCTCTTGGTCTTCCAGTTCGTTTGGACCTCCCGAGAGCTCAAAGTTTCCTAGTCTTTTGCTGTTTCAAATTTCAAAAGTGCATAACTTTGTCATTTTAACTCCTTTTTGAATGATTCCAGTTGCTGTAGCTTGGTTATAGTATGAACTTTAATCTGAGAATGAAATTAGGCCCTGTTTTGTAGCAGAAAATGATTTAAACAACATGATCTTGTTTAATGAAAAATGATGTCTAGGAATTCATGGAAAAGTTGTAAAATACATAATTTCCTCTCTGTAGTTGCAAACTAAGCGAACTCAACCTGGTAAATTTGGCCTGTAGACATGCTTTAATTGGATCTAGGCTTTGTCTTTATTCATGTTCCTGAGAAATGATATATGCTAGTTGTAGAACTTAGAAAAATCATAACTAAATCATCTTAACTCCAAATGACCTAAAATTTTATATGGGTTACCACAATACCAGTAGGTAGCTACCATAAAAATTTCAGCTTCAAAACCTTTCTAGAAAATATTTTTGCTACAGTGCTAATTATGGCCGAAAATGAGTTTTTAAGTAATATCTTTTGCACCACAAATCCAAATTAGGTTTTTCCAGTTTCTATGACTAGGTATATTCGTAGTTTACCTTGTGTATAAATTTCGTCGTATTTGGATAATTTTTGCTTGCTCTTTTGTTTAAGTTTTGCTCGTCTTATTGGTTGTTCTTGGTTCTTTTTGCCTTTTCGCTTAGGATTCGACATTTGCGGTAACCCCGAGAACGATCCTCTGCAACATATTGAGCAACAGCCAGCAGGCAAGCAGTTTGATCATGTTAATCCCAGTATTTTAAGTATTTATGTTGATTACAAATTCTCTGTATGCATTGCTATTTTGTTTTAATAGTTGGCCTAGTAGATGCATTTCCTTAGCAAATGATTATCCTCTACTACCATGAGCCTAGGTTACTTGCTGTGATTTAGAGTTCGTGGATGGGCTCTTGTCACTTAGTAGTTGCGAATTAATTGCGTAGCCATGCTTAGCTTCGGTAGGAATGGGCGGTTATCGACTTGTCGATAACCTTGATCACATCAAACTTATTATGATTATGATTTCCACCTTGTGCTATGTCTACTTATGAAAACTAAAACTGAAAACAAAATGATTTAGACTTGGGCACAATGGTAAGATGGTGTGATTTTGGGTGTGACTGGAATGGTGCCCGGGTCAACAAGGACCGAACAACTTGTTACACTAAACCAAGCATTTTAGCGTGCTAACCACATTAGAGGGTATGGGACCTCTCTTGACTTAGTACTTTGGCGTGTATTGGCTCCGAGTCGCAGGAGGGATGGTGTTGGGAGCATTGTAGTGTCCGAAAGACTTCACCCGTGATGGGATTTGTTGTCTTTCGGCTTGCAATGTAAGCGTATGGTGTTTCTACCCATACGAGCGGCTCGTAGTTAATACACAAGATTGGAAATGTCTCAGGACTTAGCCGTACAAAGATACCTTCTAAGTGTGCTTTGTGGCTTAAAGGCGATCCAGAGTGTGGGTACATGGTACACCCTGCAGGTTAAAACTATTCGAATAGCCTCGCCCTAGGTCATGGACACGCTTGGCAAGGTCTTTCAAGAGTTAGACTACAACCTTTTAAATTAAAACTTGATGGGTGGTACGAATCGGGATTCGTGCTATGTTGTGGTGGCTATTGGGATAGTCACTTCTGTGGTTACTTGTATGTATCTTTACTTATCTGTTACTTTGATAACAAAATAAATTTGCAAACTTGCTTTTAAAAGGTACTACATTATTGCAAATAAAGTTGGCTTCATGCAAATGAGACATACAACCTCCACCTAAATAAGCTTGCATGTAGTTTATGAATAGGTCGCTATTCCACACGTCGATCTTGGGTACAAAGACAATCTTTGTACTCGGTTGCTATGCTTAATTGTTTTGTTGCAGAGGAAGAAGGTGAGCTCGAAGGGCCTCACTTTTGTGAGTGTGTTGTGGTAGCTATGGGCGACTAGCTTTATGCCCGGTCGGTTGCCTTGTGGGTGTGTGGCTAACCGGTCGACTTTTGTTCTAGCCATCTTATGGCGCTTTTGCTTCCGCTGTCATTCTTGTATATTGTTCTATTTGGCCGGTCGGCTCTCTTTTGTAATAACTTTACTTTATGTATGTCGTTGTTGAACTTAGTGGTATTGTTGTATGGAAATGATGTGTAATTTTGTGATGATGTGCATATGTTGCAATTCTGGGAAACATATGTCCATCGAGGCTTAGAATGTTTAATTAGTAATGCTAGAACCATTTGGAGGTTAAGTGTTACTAGTTAAATATTCCGGGTCCTCACAAAGTTGGTATCAGAGCCATACTGACCGTAGAAACCCCTAGCTTGGTCGCCTTTAGGATATTTTGAAAACTTACTTTCAAATAGTTTATGAAAACTTAAGTAAGTTCTCTAATTTTTCTCCTTACCTGTCCTAGCTTGCTCATCTCACCTTACTCTCACTTAAGTTTGAAAAAGTTGTTCCTCTCTTCCTTTCAAAAGTTAGCCTTTATCGATTAACTTGGTTTTGGGAGGAACCTGAGAGCTTGGAAAAGGAATTTGGACAGCTAGCTAGTGGTTAATAATTAAGGTAGGAAATGAGAGGTTAATTCAACTAAAACTTGTGGGAATGCAAGGGTAAGAAGTGATATGAGATTAGCTAATGCCTATACTCTATTAGGTGGTTATACCTTGATTTTTGAACTGTTTTGAGCTGAAATTTAGTTCTGAAAATTTTGGGTCTTCTCAAACGATTACTCGTTCTTCCATACGGGTTAGTCGTTTCGGGGAGTCGATTTGGTGATTTTTGGTCTTGTACTCTTGGTGGTTATTCCTGAGCCCTTTTTATTGAGTTTGCATTTCTTTGCTTTCTTTTATCTCGGGCTTGTAGCTAACTTATCTTAGTGAATCAGGATGGCTGGTGGGACTCGTAGCGGCCGGAATCAGCCGGGTAGTCCCGATGAGGATCTTCCCCCTCCTCCGACCATGGCGGAAGTCCTCATGCAAATCGAACGCAATCGTTCGGAGGACCGCAGGGTGTTGGAGGTTATCGCCAGGAACACCTCCACTCCCTCTGGTGCCTCTGGATCTGGAGGTGGGCACCAGACGCGTGGGGGGCTTGCGGAGTTCCTCCGTACGCAGCCTCCTACCTTCTCCCGGTCCGAGGATCCCTTGGACGCAGACGATCGGCCGCGTCTCGTTGAGCGAAGCTCAACGCTGCTCGCCGGGAGCAGGAGCGGCACTTTTCGCATCTCATCACCGGAGGGTGCGGCGCTCTCTGGTGGGAGAACTTCTCGCCATGCGACCGCGGGACACGTGGTCTCGTGGGAGGAGTTCGTCGACTTTCCGTCGGGCCCATGTCCCCGCCGGCTGATGAAGTCAAGAAGAAGGAGTTCTTGCGCTCAAACAGGGCGCAGATCGGATCGAGTACCTCCACGAGTTCAACCATCTCGCGAGGTACGCCTCGCCGAGGTGGCCACCGATGAGGCCAAGCAGAGAAGTTCATGGAGGGTTTGTCCGAGGAGCTTGTGACAAGCTCTCTATTGTGGACTTCCGACTTCCGCACCTTGGTGGACAAGGCCATCATCGCCGAGCACAAGGCGAGAGCGCGGGCGAGTCCCGCAGCGCAAGTGGGAGGCCCCGGTCCGCGCAGCTGGCCTCGTTCGTCCCGTGTTGGACCTGCACCGGTGGCCCGTTCTTTGGCTTCACCACCGCCGAGGCCTTCAAAGACCAGCTCCACGTCCTCGCGGTCGTGACTCGACCACGGCGCCGCGACCAGCGAGCAGGTGTTCCCGCAACCCGCGCCGACGCCACCGCTTCATCGCCACAACAAGGGCCACTACGCGAGTAGTTGTCCTAAGAAGCTGAGCGCCCTCGCCCCAATGGAGGGCGCGGCAAGGGAGTGGTCACCACCGACCGTAAGACCGGGCTTGGGGAGCGCCGAGTCAACCATATCTCGCCGAGGAGGCACAGAGGCACCGACGTGGTGTTGGGTACGCCTTGTTAATTTGCGCCTGCTACGCTTTATTTGACTCTAGAGCTTCGCATTCCTTTATTTCGAGGTCTTTTGTCGTTGATTGTGGACTTCTTTGTATTCCTTTGGGGATTCCATCGCTTATTCGCTCTCCGGGTTCGGAAATGAGAGCTGACCAAGTATGTCGGGATGTTCCTATCCACATCGAAGGAGTGGGATTCTTGGCGAATCTTATCCTACTCGATTCGGCACGCTTGGATGTGATTCTTGGCATGGATTGGTTGTCCCAACACTTGGGGCAAATCGATTGTGCCAGAAGGTTGTCTACCTCACCATCCTTCAGTGAACAGTTGGGTTTTCGCCCGCCATGAGAGCCCCATCTTTATGTCCTTGAAGCAAAGCCAAGATTGGAGATTCACGACGCCCCACGGTGTGTGACTTCGCGGATGTCTTTCCGGAAGACTTGCACGGCATGCCACCTGCTCGAGATCCGAGTTTGTAATCGAGTTCTTTGCACCGTACGCCCTATTTCTAAGAGGCCGATCGTATGCCTCCTAATGAGTTGGAGGAGTGAAGAAGCAATCGGGTGAGCTGCAAGAGAAGGGTTTTATCCGTCCTAGCTCATCTCCTTGGGGTTGTCCAGTTATCTTTGTGAAGAAGAAGGACAAGACCTTGCGCATGTGTGTTGATTACCGTCCGCTTAATGAGGTGACGGTAAAGAACAAGTATCCTTTGCCCCGTATTGATGACCTTTTCGATCAGTTGACCGGAGCACGAGTCTTCTCCAAGATTGACTTGAGATCGGGCTATCATCAAGTCAGGATCAGGACCGAGGATATTCCTAAGACGGCTTTTGCTACTCGTTATGGCCTTTACGAGTACACCGTCATGTCTTTTGGTTTGACTAATGCTCCTGCTTTATTCATGAACCTAATGAACTCAGTATTCATGGAATATTTGGATAGGTTTGTGGTGGTATTCATCGACGATATCCTTATCTACTCCAAGAGTGAAGAAGAGCATCTTTGAGCATCTTAAGCTTGTGTTGGGCAAGTCGCGTGAGCACCGTTGTATGCCAAATTCAGCAAGTGCGAGTTCTGGTTGAAGGAAGTGGCATTCTTAGGCCATGTTCTTTCAGCAGGAGGTGTGGCTGTGGATCCTAGCAAGGTCGGTGATGTGCTATCTTGGGGTCACCAAGTCACCACCGACGTATGGAGTTTTCTTGGTTTGGTGGCTACTATCGCCGCTTTATCGAGAATTTCTCCAAGATCGCGGCCTATGACCGAACTACTCAAGAAGGACAAGAAATTTGAGTGGTCCGCTGCTTGTGATGTGAGTTTTCAGAACTCAAGAAGCGGTTGACCTCACCCAGATGCTTGTTCTCCCGATATTCACAAGAGTTTTGATATCTATTGTGATGCTTCGTCGTGGTCCAGGTTGTGTTCTTATGCAGAAGGCAAGGTTGTGGCATATGCATCGCGGCAGTTGAGGCCCCATGAACTCAACTATCCTACTCATGACTTGGAGTTAGCTGCTGTGGTCCATGCACTCAAGATTTGGCGGCATTATCTGATTGGTAACCGTTGTGAGGTGTATTCCGACCACAAGAGCTTGAAGTACTTGTTCACCCAGCCAGATCTGAACCTCAGGCAAAGAAGATGGTTGGAATTGATCAAGGACTATGACATGGGCATTCAGCACCATCCGGCAAGGCCAATGTCGTTGCGGATGCACTCACGGAAGGTGTATTGCAACATGTTGATGCTCCAAGAGCAGCCTACACTCATTTCGTAATTCAGCGCCTCAATTTGGGTTTGATCGAGCACGGTTCTCTTGCTACATTGGTTGTGCAACCAACCTTGGTGGACCAAATCAAGGCGGCACAGTGATGATGCCGGTGTGAGCCGATCAAGCGTAACATCAAGGATGGGATGGCCAAGTGCTTTTCGAGAGGATGAGCATGGCGTTGTGTGGTTTGGGCAGCGCCTTGTGGTTCCTAAGGTCATGGAATTGCGGAATTTGATTCTCCTTGAAGCCCATGATTCTCCTTTGTCTATCCATCCCGGGCTACCAAGATGTATCAGACCTTCGCCGAGATTCCGTGGACCCGAATGAAGCGCGAGATTGCCAAGTTCGTTGTCGAGTGCGACGTGTCTTTGCCGTGTGAAGGCCGAACATCGCCCAGCGGTCTTCTTCACCTTTGCGGTGCGAGTGGAAGTGGGATTCCGCTGGCATGGACTTCATCACCGGATTGCCCGCTCATCCAAGGGGAATGATGCTATTTGGGTCGTCATTGACCGGTTGACTAAAGTGGCACATTTCCTTCCTGTCAAGACTCAGCTTCGTGTGGGGCCTTTGGCCGAACTTTATGTCTCGAGGATTGTGAGTCTTCACGGTGTACCGAAGACGATTATTTCTGATCGTGGTGCACTTTTCACCTCGCGGTTTTGGCATAGTCTGCAAGAGGCTATGGGGACCCGCCTTCACTTCAGTACAGCCTTTCATCCTCAGACCGATGGTCAGACGGAGCGAGTCAACCAAGTGTTGGAAGATATGCTCCGTGCTTGTGTTCTTTCCTATGGGAAGAAGTGGGAGAAATGCCTACCATTTGCTGAGTTCTCCTACAACAAGCTTTTCAGCCGATCTTGGCATGGCACCATTTGAGGCTTTGTATGGGAGAAGGTGCAGAACCCCGTTGAACTGGTCAGAGACTGGTGAGCGGCAGTTTTTCGGCCCGGATTCGATCAATGTGGCCGAAAGTCAAGTTCAGTTGATCCGCGAGCATCTGCGCACGCCCATCCGCATAAAAGAGCTATGCAGATCGTCGTCGCCGTGAGTTGAGCTTCGAGCCCAATGACTTTGTGTATCTCAAAGTCTCACCCTTGAAAGGCCATCAGCGTTTTGGCGTCAAGGGCAAGTTGGCCCCTCGATATGTTGGGCCTTATCGCATTGTCGAGAGAGTTGGGGCCGTTGCATACAAAGTTGGAGCTACCACCGCGCTTGAGGGTGTGCATGATGTGTTCCATGTGTCACACCTTAAGAAGTGCCTCCGTGTTCCAACTGAGGAAACTCCTTTGGAGGTTCTCGATGTGTGGGAGAATTTGACCTACCGCGAGCATCCTGCTCGCATTCTTGAGGAATCGAGCGAGAACAAGGAACCGTGTCATCAAGTTCCTTAAGGTTCAAGTGGTCAAACCATTCTGAAGATGAGGCAACTTGGGAGCGAGAAGATCGCCTTCGTGCAGATTTTCCTTCTTTCTTCTCCGAGTAAACGGAATCTCGGGTCGAGATTCTTGTAAGGGGGGGAGAGTTGTAACATCCCAATTTTAGGCTTGTGTTTCAAATGTAAGAAAATGAGTAGAAATTAAAACTTTTTCTTACATCCTGTATTTCCTATTGTACCAAGCAAGTATTGTACAAGAAGTTATGGAAATACGAAGTCACAAGTCTTTTGATCCAAATCTTGAACTTTCAAAAACAATCTTGTCAAACCTCTGGATCATCTCCTGGAAATATTTTTCCTAAGTTCTTGGGATGATATGTGACCCCTCTGAAAAGTTTCACAAATTTTAGACATTGTTTGAATATTTTTGGAGGTCAGTCAAACCGATTCAAAATCTGGTCAAACCTTGGGCCAGTGCCTTGTTAAATTTTTGGAGGAAAAAGCATAGCACAAAACCTCTGAAAATTTTATACAAGGTCATTAACTCAGCTAGCAAGCTCTGTAAAAATTCCATAATTTCGGAGTGAGTTTGCTATCTCAAACAAACCCTCAAACTCCAAATCTGTTTGAAACTCAATTTAGGTCTGAGTCAAACTCGGGCTCGAGTCAGACCCGAGTCTGACCAGACGATCGACTCGGTCGAGCCATGTGCGCAGCGCCGCACCCGAAGCTCGATCTCGTGCGCGCAAGCCGAGTCGTTGATCTCCATCCACCGCCACGACCTCCCACCGATCCGAGCTCTTGCCGTCCTCGCCGCTTTGGGGTGGTCCAAGCGTGGGATGTCCATCGTGGGGCTCACGACCTCCCAGACCTCCTCGCCGCGCAAGACCTCCCCACTCGGCGATTACGGGACGCCCAGACCTCCCCAAGCAAACTGGGACGCCCAGACCTCCTTAGCGCTGTGTCTCTTCCTCACGACCTCCCTGAGGTCTGCCCGCCATGAAATTTCGCACCTCTGTGCGTGTGTCAGGGTCAGAGCAGTTGGGGCAGTGAGATGTCACCTTTTGCCTCTTGTCAATGACTTTTCTCACGACATGCATTTATTGCTAGTCGCTTTAACCTCCAAAGTCTTCACCGCTCGCCACTTGTCCTGTCGTGCGTGCAAGTTGGCGAGGGCATGGTTCTTGCTCACATGAGTTGCCCTAGCCCTTGCCAAACTCCCGTGCCATACATAGCCCAAAACTTCCTCTCCTTTTTCCTTCTTCGTTCTTGGTGTGCTTGAGCTCCCTCGGCTGAGTGGTCCTCAAACTCAAACCCCAAGAACACCACCACCTCGAAACCCCATTGCCACCTTTGGAGCTCCTGCCAAGCTCGAGCTCCGATGGTTCCATCAACGTTCTTGCTGCTTTTTCTTGTCATCTCGAGCACCTCGAGCATTCTCTAACTTGCTGTGGTTATCCATCGCAGAGGTGGTCAAGTTTGGGAGCTGCTTGTCGGGGTCGAGGTCGCCTTCTTCTCCATCTCCGGCAAGCTCTTCACCGCGGAACTTCATCGACCTCCTCCAAGTCCCTCCGGCTTCCCCTGGACCTTCCCTACACTCGGGTAAGTTCGTTTTAGTCCCTTAGAGCTCTAGGTTTAAGTAGCATACCTCGTAGCGCCGATTATGACGTTTGTTTCGCGAAAAGTTTGTCCTCCGCCATTCTCGGCCGCGGCGTTTAAGCCGTCGCCGCGCCGAGTGCCTCCGCTAGGTCCGCGACAATATTGCGAGTATATCGGTGCCCTTGGTCGGCGCCGGCGAGGTCCCCATCGCCGGCGGCAAACCGTTGAGCCCGCTCGGGATTTTGCCGGTTCAAAACCTCCGTTTTCGTCACTTCCTTAGGACATCATCAATGCCCCATTTATTGCTAATCATTGGGTGCATTAATCCTGTCTTAAGCTGTGCCATTGTGTCACTGACATGTGGGCCATGGGCTTAGAAGTTAAATCCGGAAGTCTTTTGGTGCCCCTTTTAGGTTCATTCATTGCCAATCTTCAGGAGCAATAAATTTGTCTTAGCCGCCTTTTTTTGTCATTGTCCGGTGGTCCCGCGCCATTAAAAGAAAACCCCGACCTCTCAGGGCTAATCTTGGCCGCTCACGACCTCTCCAAGATTAGATATGGGCCTTAGGTTCTTTCCGCAAAAACCTCGTGTCTAGGACCTCCTCGAAGTTGATCCTAGCCGCCTAGGACCACCTTGGTTAAATCCTAGCCGCTAGGACCACTATTGCGCAAAATGACCTCCTCGAGGTCATTTTTGTGAAAACCACCGGGACCTCCACCGAGGTCCTCTTTGCAAAGACCTCCCATTGGTCATTATGCAAAGACCACCTCAGACCACCCTCGGGTCGTCTTTGTAAAGCCACCGTGGCCTTTTACAAAGAAAACCACCGCCAGACCTCTTAGGCTCAATCCTAGCCGCTCACGACCTCCCGGTTTAGATCGAGCGTTAGATCTCATTTTGTAAAATCTTTAGCGCTCGGACTCCCCTCCGCGCCGATCCGGACCGCTCAGACCTCCCTAGGTCTAATCCGAGCCGCCCGCATCTTCTCCCGTTAGATCACTACCGTTTAGGACCTCCCGAGTAGATCTTGGCCATCCAAGACCTCCTCGGTTAAATCCCAACCGCTCAGACCTCCTCGCTTGATCGCGTCCGTTAAAGACCTCCTCTCCGAGATCTAGACCGCTGAGGACCTCCTCCGCTTAGATCCGTAGCTTTAGGACCTCCCTTGACTCGGACCGTTAGATCTAGATCTAACGGGCTAGACCTCCTCTGTAGGCTTAGTCTTAGGACCTTCCCTAGTGCTCGGGACCGCCAGATCTTGATCTGACGGTCACGACCTCCGTTAGGCGCGAGGACCTCCTCTGCGTGCGCTGTGCATGTGCATGCACTGGTCGTGATCGTTGGATCAGATCTCAACGATCCGCACCTCCCAGCGGGAGGAGGTCTTGTGCGCACTGTGCTTCGAGGCTCGTAGCCGTCAGACCTTGATCTAACGGCCCACGACCTCTCTTGGTCTTCCAGTTCGTTTGGACCTCCCGAGAGCTCAAAGTTTCCTAGTCTTTTGCTGTTTCAAATTTCAAAAGTGCATAACTTTGTCATTTTAACTCCTTTTTGAATGATTCGATTCTTTGTAGCTTGGTTATAGTATGAACTTTAATCTGAGAATGAAATTAGGCCCTGTTTTGTAGCAGAAAATGATTTAAACAACATGATCTTGTTTAATGAAAAATGATGTCTAGGAATTCATGGAAAAGTTGTAAAATACATAATTTCCTCTCTGTAGTTGCAAACTAAGCGAACTCAACCTGGTAAATTTGGCCTGTAGACATGCTTTAATTGGATCTAGGCTTTGTCTTTATTCATGTTCCTGAGAAATGATATATGCTAGTTGTAGAACTTAGAAAAATCATAACTAAATCATCTTAACTCCAAATGACCTAAAATTTTATATGGGTTACCACAATACCAGTAGGTAGCTACCATAAAAATTTCAGCTTCAAAACCTTTCTAGAAAATATTTTTGCACTGATTGCTAATTATGGTAGAAAATGAGTTTTTAAGTAATATCTTTTGCACCACAAATCCAAATTAGGTTTTTCCAGTTTCTATGACTAGGTATATTCGTAGTTTACCTTGTGTATAAATTTCTGTCAGATTTGGATAATTTTTGCTTGCTCTTTTGTTTAAGTTTTGCCTGCCTTATTGGTTGTTCTTGGTTCTTTTGCCTTTTCGCTTAGGATTCGACATTTGCGGTAACCCCGAGAACGATCCTCTGCAACATATTGAGCAACGACCAGCAAGCAGTTTGATCATGTTAATCCCAGATTTTAAGTATTTATGTTGATTACAAATTCTCTGTATGCATTGCTATTTTGTTTTAATAGTTGGCCTAGTAGATGCATTTCCTTAGCAAATGATTATCCTCTACTACCATGAGCCTAGGTTACTTGCTGTGATTTAGAGTTCGTGGATGGGCTCTTGTCACTTAGTAGTTGCGAATTAATTGCGTAGCCATGCTTAGCCGGTAGAATGGGCGGTTATCGACTTGTCGATAACCTTGATCACATCAAACTTATTATGATTATGATTTCCACCTTGTGCTATGTCTACTTATGAAAACTAAAACTGAAAACAAAATGATTTAGACTTGGGCACAATGGTAAGATGGTGTGATTTTGGGTGTGATCGAATGGTGCCCGGTCAACAAGGACCGAACAACTTGTTACACTAAACCAAGCATTTTAGCGCATAACCACATTAGAGGGTATGGGACCTCTCTTGACTTAGTACTTTGGCGTGTATTGGCTCAGTCGCAGGAGTCGCAGGAGGGATGGTGTTGGGAGCATTGTAGTGTCAGAAAGACTTCACCCGTGATGGGATTTGTTGTCTTTCGCTTGCAATGTAAGCGTATGGTGTTTCTACCCATACGAGCGGCTCAGTAGTTAATACACAAGATTGGAAATGTCTCGTAGGACTTAGCCGTACAAAGATACCTTCGAAGTGTGCTTTGTGGCTTAAAGCGATGTCTGGAGTGTGGGTACAGTGGTACACCCCGCAGGTTAAAACTATTCGAATAGCCTCGCCCTAGGTCATGGACACGCTTGGCAAGGTCTTTCAAGAGTTAGACTACAACCTTTTAAATTAAAACTTGATGGGTGGTACGAATCGGGATTCGTATATGTTGTGGTGGCTATTGGGATAGTCACTTGTGTGGTTACTTGTATGTATCTTTACTTACTGTTACTTTGATAACAAAATAAATTTGCAAACTTGCTTTTAAAAGGTACTACATTATTGCAAATAAAGTTGGCTTCATGCAAATGAGACATACAACCTCCACCTAAATAAGCTTGCATGTAGTTTATGAATAGGTCTGCTATTCCACACGTCAGTCTTGCGGGTACAAAGACAATCTTTGTACTCAGTTGCTATGCTTAATTGTTTTGTTGCAGAGGAAGAAGGTGAGCCTGAAGGGCCTCACTTTTGTGAGCTGTGTTGTGGTAGCTTGCGGGGCGACTAGCTTGGCGGCCCGGTCGGTTGCCTTGTGGGTGTGTGGCTAACCGGTCGACTTTTGTTCTAGCCATCTTATGGCGCTTTTGCTTCCGCTGTCATTCTTGTATATTGTTCTATTTGGCCGGTCGGCTCTCTTTTGTAATAACTTTACTTTATGTATGTCGTTGTTGAACTTAGTGGTATTGTTGTATGGAAATGATGTGTAATTTTGTGATGATGTGCATATGTTGCAATTCTGGGAAACATATGTCCATCGAGGCTTAGAATGTTTAATTAGTAATGCTAGAACCATTTGGAGGTTAAGTGTTACTAGTTAAATATTCCGGGTCCTCACAGTTATGACCTCCCCTTTAGAGATCTTACCCGTCAGAACCTCCCCTTGTAGATCTTGACCATTAGGACCTCCCCTTTGGAGATCTTACCCGTCAGGATCTCCCCTTGTAGATCTTGACCGTTAGGACCTCCCCGTGGCCTTTTTGCAAAGACCAACTTTGTGGGTTGAGACCACCTTGTGGTCAAGGCCCATGGTATTTTTGCAAAGACCACCTATGCAGGTGAGACCGCCCCCATTTGACTGATCTGTTCACCCGAGTTTGACTGACCCCACTTGGCAGCCCCAGCACTTTTTTCTCAATTCCTCCGCCTCATAAGTCTGTGCCTATTTAATGCGTGTTGCATCACATTAAATGTGGTCACCTCTCAGGTACCTTGTTTCCTCCTTGTTATGGTAATACATTGTCAAATCCTTGTCCTGTTTTGCACCTACCCTTGACACGTTGCCCTGAGCCTCAGTACTTCCTCCACTACCTCTCTTGCTATAAGTAGCCCGAGAGTGCCTCCTTCATCACTATTCTCCTCATTTCTACTGCCTTGTTATCGCATAGTTCTTTCTGTGCTTGAGTTGGAGCTTCACTCACCTCTGGGTTGGACCTCCCCTTTTCCGCCAGGACCTCCTGCTCCTCTGGTTTTGAGTTGCTTTCGTTTACGTTCTTTTGAGCCTTTTGTTTCTTTTGCCCTGAGTTGTTTTGTTTATTTGGTTCCTTGCGATTTGTTGTCGAACCCAGGAGCGAAGGATCCCGAATTCTCTGTGTTCATACACCGGTCCAGGATTTTTAGTGTACACAGTCTCACAAAATTGATATCACAATCATATCACGAAAACGTAAATAACATTAAGTAATCAAATGTTTAATACAACTGAGTCTGATCAACAAATATCAAATAACAATTAACATTGCGGAAGCATAGTAATAATAGTGAGCCACACAATTCACCACAGGCAATCGTCTGGAGTCGAAGGCCTAAGCGTCCTGATCCTCACCGTCGGGGAAAAAGTCTTCTCCTGAATAAGAGTTATTCAGCAAGAGTGAGCACAACTTCGTGCTCGCAAGCTATACCCAATATGGAATGAAAATGCATGCATAAGGTAACAAGTGAATAAGGTAGGGGTTATTTTGCATAAAGCAATATTTTCATTTTAAATATCAATAGTACTTCCAAGGCAATTTTTATACTATACTTAAAATCAGATTTGAAATTGACATCTTTATAGTATGGATAACCTCCAAATGAACAGGTGAAGGATACCCTCCTATCACATGACTGACCGCCCAATTTTCCATAAGGATTAACCGTCCTCAAATTATTTGAATAAACATTTTGAAAATCAAAAACAAATCTAACTTCAAGTGGCCTTGCTAGCATGTCCATGACCGCGGATATGGCTATTCGAATAGTTTTCTACTCTGCAGAGTTTGTACAGCTTTACCCACACGAAATGACATGCTCATTATGTCGGCCAATACACGCTTCCGTAGGCGTGCGACTGAGCAGTTATCATGAGACCTTCACAATGTTCTATCCTAGTGTACTTATGCCTACTAAAGTTTCACCCCTTTGGACTAACCGTCCTCCGAAAGCCCCCTCTTGCGTTAGGTGGGAATAAAAGTCTAAACGACACCCACATAATCAACATGGCACAAATACACTAAAACATTACAAATTACTTAGCCAAATCCTTCCCATACAGGACGTGTGGTGGTACGGTAAGGCATAGCAAAAAGTGGCTCAAAGACCGATCCTCAATTGACTTAGGCGTCTTTCTAACAAACCCTGGGCCTTAATCTTAATCAGATTAATCCCGTGCATAAACTTGCACCCACCATGCAACCAATTCACCCAAGTCCAAACCTATTTTTGATTTTGTTTAGAGAAAAACCCTCTTTATAAACCTTCTATGGTAAAACAATACCACAGTGTCAAATTTAAATCAAGTTTATAAAAGATTTGGCTAAACCTTCCCAAATTCATAAGTGTGTTCTAAGCATGGCTAAGCATATGACTAGTTTTAGTACATTTTGTCTAATGGTGACAAGGCATTCATGTACAATATTCAAATTGGCCATACAATGAAGATTGGAATAACTATATACAAAAACAGGGTATTGAAATAATTATATAAACATATGCATGCATTAAATAATTTAAAAATTGAAAATAAATTTAAAGTACTGGGCTCAACATGATCAATGGTATAACTTGCCTTCGTTGACGTCCTGAAAATCTAGGTCCTCGGGATGGTCAAACTCTCCGGAGTCGTCGAAGTCTATACGTAAAAATACGACAAATTCAATTCAAATAAATTCAAAAAGATAGCTCAAATTAACTCCAAATTAAAATATTTTGGTTTAGTTAGCTAGATTATAATTTTATACAAATTTTGCAACTTGAATCACCCAATTTGGAGTTCAGATGCCAAAGTTATGAATTTTTGAAGTTTAAATCTATTAAAAACCTAAATTCTGAATTTATTAGATTTTCTTGATTTATTTTTCTAAAGGAAATTCAACTTATTGCGCAATGATGACGTCAGCCTTAGATATTCGGAATTTAAATAAATTAATTAATTTCTGACGTGTGGGCCCCACGTGTCATAGACACGGTCCATATGGACTAAGTTTATGGGCTTTTGGTTCTGGAGTTAGGCTGGACTGCCATGCAAGCGCGTGCGTGGGCGCTGACTGTGCGCCACGTAGGCGACACATGGGTGCCACGCGAGTCAGGGAGGTGATGTGGCGCTGAGGTGGCAAGGCCACGGTGGTTTGCCGGCGACAGGGCTCGGGTTCGCCCGACAACGGCGAACGGAGGCGTGTTACCGACGGTGAGTGGTATGGGCGGGTAGCTACGGCTATTGCGAATCTATCAGTATACCTTTGGGTGGTCGAGGGTGACTGTGGTGGCCGGCGGCGAGTTCAAAGCGGCGGAGGTGCTTCGGGTGTTGTCGGGAAGGGGCTCGGGGAAGAATCCGGTGACGTGGATGGGTGCTCCGGGTAGCCTAGGCGTCGAGGATGCCGGCGGTGTACTCCACAGCGGCGAGGCGACGAAGACGGCGGCGCAACTCGAAGTTTTTTTGCGGTGGCGAAAAACCCTAATCTCACAATTGCGGCGGTGCTGGATCTTTAGAGGAGCAGTGGATGGTGGTTCTGGAATGCGGGGAGTATTGCGAACCCGGGGGTCCCTTTTATAGGGCAAGGGGAGGCCGGGTGTGGCGTCGCGACGAGGTGAACGTGGTGGCGGTGGTTTGCGAGATCGTGGCATGCGTACGGAGAAGGAGGGGGAAAGGGTGGGGATCATGTGCGGCGACGGGCGCGGATCGTGCGCGATGACGCAGGGACGTTAGGGCAGTTGGAGGCGCCCGATTTCAAAGCTCGGCGTGAGCACGTCAATGGCGGTTGCGGCGTGGTCGCGCGGAGAAGAACGTGAGGAGAAGATGACGCGGAGCCGTTGGATGCTGATCTGGTGGCTGAGATCGCACGTGGTGACGTGGAAGGAAACGGGCGTGTGCGGCTCGTTGGATTTTAATCCAACGGCTGAGGTTACGAGTGGTGGAGAGAGAGAGGAAGAGATGGGGTGCGGGCCGTTGGATTTAGATCCAACGGTTGGATTTTGATGAGGGGGTGGTGAGGGCGCGGGCGGGCTGGTTTGGGCCGCGCATGGGAAACAGCTGGGCTGAGGTTTTGGGTTTCGGCCCAAAACCAGGTTTTGATATATATTTTTTTATTTTATATTTGTTTTAATTCTAATAATTCAAATAAGCTTTAGAAAATAACAAATTAATTCCAAAAATTATGAAAAAATTCACAAAAATTTCCTTATTTATTTTGGACTTAATAAAATTATTTCCAACTCAATGTTAGCTTTCAATTTTGTAAATAAATTTGTTTTAACTTTAAAATAATTATAAAAAGCTCTTAAAATTCCAAAAAAAAAATACATAAATTTTATTTTCTACTGAAATTTAAAAATTGGGTTGTTACATTTGTGTAGATCCCGAGCTTGAGGAGGAGTTCTTGGATCCGGCAATCGCAACCGAAGGCTCACCACTGCTTGACGAAGGCAAGTCGCAGACCCTTTGATCATGTTGAACCTAGCTTTTGAAATGTATTTTTGGTTTTACCTTATCATGCATGTCTAGTTTTATAAGAAATGTTTGGGCAGTAGCTATTATTCCCACTTGACATATTGCTTTCTTTGTAACTTGTACTCATCGTGTTATCATGATCACCTTGGAAACCTTAGTTTGGGTATTTTAGTTGGTACTGCTTGTTATTGCCAACTTGGGTCCGTAGGTTTATATTTAGCATTGCTCTAGAACCATGGGTGTTGTGAACTATGCTTCATTCAATTAATAATCTTGACTAATTGAACTATGAAACCTGTGGTTGGTGCCACTATTAGGCAACTTTGGTGTGATGCCATTGTTGTGTTGATTGTGGTGCGAGGCCACTTTTGGTTAATTTTGCTGTGCCAAGGCTGGGTGGTCTTTTGGCAGGGTTAATCACCCAAAATGGTTTTATGCTTTTGCAAGAAAGCAGGAAGTGAGTAGTGGGTGCTTTGCACGTCGGGCTGTGGAAGTCTTGCCTGAGTAGCATTAAGGACTTAACTTTGTGTTCTGTTGATCTAGGCCATTGAGTGCAACCACAAGATCACTTTACGGGGGTGGTCTGGGCTGAATAATTAGCAATGTTGTGACATGTTTCTGTTGTAGTGGTACGTGTTGATTCGCATGGCGCAAAAGGGGGTCAGGTTCCTTTTCAGGACGGCGAAACCTTAGTGGGTAGGTCAGGTCATGACAAAGCTTTGTAAAGACCTTGTCGCGCTCTCTAGACTGCTCACCTTTGGAAGTGAGCAAAGGGTTCCGACAGGAACCCGACCCGCTAGAGAGGTCATGAATTGTGGGTAAAGTTGTACACCTCTCCAGAGTAACAATCTATTCGAATAGCTAAGTCCTTGGTCATAGACAGTGCCTGGTGAAAATGGTGCAAGGGGTAGATTTTTGCTAAAAGTGGTGGTCTAGGGTTGACTGTGAATATCGACGAGTATTCTGGGTGGCTCCGAGTGCTCGTGATGCCCATGGTTATCCGTGGAGGTTTTGTGGACCCTAGGATGGCTCAAGGTGCTCCTGAGTTGGCACTCAAAAGGAGTTCTTGGAGCCTTATGGTCGTTTTGTTGCTCTGGAGTGAGTGCTCTAGTGTAACATCCCAAAATTTCCAAAATGCAAAAATACGAGACTTTTTAAACTTTTTGTATGATTATCTGTTGTCGTTCAGCTTGTCTGCAGTTTTTGTGAGTTATTTGATCTGCATTTCTTTTGCCAGCACAACTATTATGAAATGAAAACCCTAAATAGAAAACCCTAGAAACATAAAATTGTAAAAGTAAAAGAAGCAGATACAATTAAATCATCATAACAAAATTAACCTAAGATGTTGCCCTGTAAAAGATTACTAAAGTAAACCCTAGATCAAAGACCTGTTCAGAACCTAAATCACCGAATGAGTCAAAAAGCCCAATTTAAAGTGTCTGGCAAAGATCAAACTATATTTATCTTTGCCTGAGAAATTACCAAATAAAAATGCCAGAATAATTGCTAACCCTAAAATCCTGCCTGGGTCCTTGGCATATTTTCCTCTCCCTCTCACTGTTCCTTGGGCTCAACCCGATCCAATTGGTTGCATCCCAACCCCTTTTTCCCCTCCCGATCGAGCCGCTCCTGGCATTTGGCTCAGCCGAACCTCATCGCCCGAGCCCTGTGCACCTATCTCCTTTCTTCTCCAGGAGAGCCAGTGCCCCTGCCATCCTCTATCTCTCTTTCCTGAGCGTCATGTTCTGACCTGTGCTCCACGTTGCGGCCATGCAAGTGAATCCTGTCGTTCGGCCATCGCTCTCACGTCCCCTCAGCCCATGCCGCGTTGCTTCGTGGTCACTTGATTGCCAAACACAGTCTCGTTCTCGATAAAAACGAGGGCTGAGCTTGCGCCAAGACGTTGCATGCCTTGTGGTCTTCTCCGCCCTTCTCCCTCTTATTAGCCGCCTAGAACTCCCTGGACATCCACTCTTTTTCTCTATTCGCACCATTTGCTTCCCCAGGCCAGTTCTCCCCTTCCCCATTTTCTCCACAGAGAGCAATGGAGCCAAGCAGCACTGTCCCTCCCCACCGTGCTCTCCTCTTCCACCGAAGGCAGGCGCCGGCTCTCCTCGCCTCCATTGCCGAGCGCGCCACCTCCAGGCCCGGCCGCCCCTTAGCGTCGGTCGCCGCATCGCAGCTGCCCCGGCCCGGTTGTGCCGCCACCGCCTCCCCCGGTCGTCGGCCTCTTCAGCAGCCCGCCACCCCTGGCCCTCTCTCCGCTCAACCCGGCCCGGCCGCACCTCCTTTTCCCCCCAGATCCGACCACCTCCCCTGGTCCATGGCGCCTACCGCCCACTCATCCTCTCGCTCCACCGCCTGCGGCGCTTGGCCTGCCCGGCCATTGCTCGCTCCGCTGCCGTCGCCGCCGTCGCCGGCTCCTTCCTCGCGCTCGGCGCGTGCCTCGGCCCAGCCCGCACTGCCGCCTCCCAGCTCCACCGCCTCGGCGCGCTTTGTCTCCCTCGGCCCAGCGCTGAAGCTCACCTCTCCACGCCGTGGTCGCCGCGCGTAGTCGCCATGCTGGTTGTGACCACCCGGGGCATGCCTCCACCGACTAGAGCTCACCACAACACCGTCATGACTGCGCCGACCCAGTTGCCCCACCGCCGCCGACCTTCCGACCGCCGCCGACAGGCCATCGATGAGCTACCTTTGGTTCCTTTTGCTTACCCTCTATGTGTTTGTTTGAATGCCTCAAAGGCTGATTTTTGTTTCTCTGCAGGTGAGCCTCACTCACCGTGTATGTATAGAATGATTGTCCAGTCGCCTGGTTCCGGTTTGCCTCTCATGCGCGCCGTCGTCGACCCTCCTCACCGGCACCAAGCCATGCCCGAGCCACTCCTGTCTTTCCGTCGGCCTTCACTACCATGTGATATCCTGTGTGTGTGTATGACTAGGTGAGTGCATGTATGATCAGCAAGGTTCTGTTGTCAGAATGATTGATTAGTAGGTTAATTGTGATGAAGCAAATTTGTGTGAATGGATGAATCTGATTGACAAGATTTTCTGCTAGCATGCTTATATCGTGTTATATCAATTAGTGATTAGTTGGGTTATCATCTAGGTTCACAGATCAAGTTGCTTTTTGATTGTTGGGTGGTATAAGAGGAACTTGCTGTAGATAGTGCATGAGCAATAATCTGGGAATTATCAAATTTCTCATTAGGTCATGACCTTGCTTAGTCGAGTAGTTAGAAAACGTCTTTGATTCGTATAGCTAAGAGTGCTGTGTTGATGGCTTGGGTGTTCAGATTAGTGGATGAATCGGTTTTGTGGAAATTACTGTTAGCATACACTTATACCTCGATTCCATCAATTAGTGATTGGTTTAGAAATTTAAAAGTTAGTTAATGTTCCATTAGTATATTTTGTAGGCCTAAAATGAT
Organism: Ampelocalamus luodianensis; assembly: GCA_036346255.1. NCBI lineage: Eukaryota > Viridiplantae > Streptophyta > Magnoliopsida > Poales > Poaceae > Ampelocalamus > Ampelocalamus luodianensis. The sequence continues at coordinate 25,494,140 of CM070640.1, forward strand.
TTTATCGCAGTAAAGGTTGCATAGTATAGTTAGTTGATTATAATGTGGTAATTTGCTGCTTAGTTAATAGATGTGCACACAATCACCATCAAAGTCTGTCGAAAGAATAAATATATAAGAGAACTGATTTTGGCTGTATGATCGTCGTGGTTGTATACATAGAATGCCTGGCGTGAGAGTGCTGGTGAGTATTAGGTGGCCTGTTAAGGAAAATAGCATCACCGAAGCTCTAGGTATCGTCCGTCGTCATTCGTTCTCAGTAGCAATAACATGACAATTTTCAGATTTACCGATAGGATTATGTCTTGGTTAGTGCAGTAGTTAGATATGTTTCTGAGTCACTTAGTTGGTTGGGCTATTATCCGGTAGTAGTAACCTAATCTGAAAAATAAGCTTCGCTGGGATCCTCATAATCAAGCAGTGAAATCTTTGTTAATGTGAAAATAAGTGAGTTTGGAGAGAGCAATCAGAAGAAACCCTATCTAATTTAAATAATCTCCGAAGCAACTAATTTGTTGTTCCTAAATTCATAATCTATCTTCTGTGTTAATGATTTTTGGATCTTGTTGGCGTTCTGGTGTTTATTTGCTGTTTTTCGCTTTGGCAGTTTTTATCGTTAGATGACGTTGATATCGAGAGTGATCCTCTGCAGCAAGTCGAATATCTCAAACAAAGCAAAGGCAAGCAGTTTGATCATATCCACTCAATCCCATTACTTTTAAAATCTAATACTTTGTTTTACTCGTACGTATGCATGCTTTTGTGTCAATGATTAATTTTGTCGATTAGAGGTAGTTAATCCCATTGCATTGTTGCCCTGAAATTGTTCACCCCTGCCACTACCTTAGGAATATTATTCTCACTGGTGAATTATAGCCCGGTGAATGATTTAGGGCCTTTTAATTTTGTCTTTTCGATATGATGCTTAGCCATGCTTAGATACCGGTAGAATTGGGCGGTTATCGACTTAGTCGGTAACTTTGATCACACAAATTATTATATCTTTATATTTCAGCCTCTGTGCTATGATTACTTGTGAAAACTAAAAACTAAAAACAAAATAATTTCGACGCGGGCACAATGGTAAGATGGTGTGATTTCTTGGGTGTGACTGGAATGGTGCCCGGGTCAATTAAGGACCGAACATCTTGTGAGTGAATTTTTATCCAGGCATTTCGGTGTGCTAACCACACTAGAGTATATGGGACCTCTCTTGACCTAGTACTTTGGCGTGTATTGTATTGGTCGCAGGAGGTCGCAGGAGGGATGGAGGTGGGAGCATGGTAGTTGTCCAAAAGCTTTATCCCGAGTGGGTAGTTGTCTTTTCGGCTTTACCATGTAAGCGTATGGATTTCTATCCATACGAGCGGCTCGTAGTTAATACACAATATTGGAAAAGTCTCGTAGGACTTAGTCTGTGCCGCATACCTTCGAAGTGTGCTTTGGCTTAAAGGCGATGCAAGTGTGGGTACATGGTACACCTGCGCAGGTTAAAACTATTCGAATAGCCTCGCCCTAGGTGATGGACACGCTTGGGTAAGCTTTTCAAGAGTTAGACTACAACCTTTAATTAAAACTTGATGGGTTGGTATGAACGGGTGTTCATACTATTGTTGTGATGGCCATTGGGTTGGTCATCTCCAGGATATCTTTTTGTTACTACTTCATCAGACGCTGTTATTTCTGCAAATAAATTTTGAATTGAGAAAACTGCCTTCAAACTATTACATTATTGCAAAAGAAAACTTGCTTTCTCGCTAAAAGTAAGTCCAGAGCCCTCCACTTAAATAAAGCTTACATGTAGTTAAATTATAGTTACATTGTTCTTACACGTCGGTCTTGCGTAGTACAAAAACAATTTTTGTACTCGGATGCTTTGCTTAATGTTTTGTTGCAGAGGAAGAAGGTGAGCCCCAACGGCTTCCCTTTTGTGAGATGTCTTTGCGGGTTTGACGACTAGCTTAGCGGCCGGTTGGTTGCCTTGTGGGTAAAGGCACACTAATTGGCTCTTTATTTATCACCATCTTATGGCTTTGCTTCCATTTGTGTAGTTTGTTATTTTTTTATCTTGTAAGTTCAATCCGTTGTATATTATGAAGTTTTGATATTGTAACCTCTTGTTGTATGGAATTGATACATGATTTTGTAACGAGGTGTGTATACTACATTTCTGGGAAGTATACATATCCTGAGGCTTGGTTTATTTGAATTGTGATGCTAGGGTCAATGGAAGTCTAAGCATTACAAGTCGAATAAACTGGGGTCCTCACAAAGTTGGTATCAGAGCTGTACTGACCGTAGAAACCCCTAGCTTGGTCGTCATTAGGATATTTTGAAAAACTTATTTTCAAAATGTCAAATGGGTTATGAAAACTTAAGTAAGATCTCAGATTTTACTCCTTACCTATCTTAGCTTGCTCATCTTGCCTTATTCTTGTTGAGTTTTCGAAAAAGTTGCTCCCCTCTCTTCTCCTTTCAAAGTTAGTTGGTTATCGGTTAAATTCGGTTCGGGGAATAATGAGATTTGAAAATATGAAGTGTTGATTGTTATTTAGTGAAGATTTGAAGGACTCGGAGTTGAAGCACTCATCTCGGAGCTCGGATACAAAATATGGACAGCAAGCACAAGTTTCGGACTGCGAGCACTTAGTTCATCGTTAGGGATAAAAATGAGATGTTAAATCAACTAAAACTCATGGATTTGAAAGGGTAAGATGTGATATTAGATGGCTAGTGCCTAATGCACCTTTATATGGTTTTTGCCATGCCTTTTAGATGCGTTAGAACTTGAGTTGTGTTCTAAAATTTTATCATCCTAAACGATTGCTCGTTCATTCAATACGAGTTAGTCGTACCGGGAAACAAATCTTTTGCTTTGTGGTTTTGCACTGGTCTTATGCTTTCATACAAATATGTGGAGTTCATTTCTTGCTTGTTGTGTGTTTGCAACCAGGTTAGGGTAATGTCAATTTCCCCTAAACGATGCCTTATTGCGACATTAGGATTAAATTAGGGTTTATTCGTAGAATATATACACCCTAATGATATTAGTTAGCTTGTAGACGCTGGATTTTGTAATCGTTTGCTCTCCTTGTTCCAAGTAGTTGCACATCGCCTACGGACAGCATGTATAGCAACTATGTCGGAACCTTTTGGAGTAGTTAGTACATGCTAGAATTAAATTGCATACTCATTGCCATTCCCTCACCTTATGCCCATTCTTTCTTCAACTTATCTTTCATGTACCAAAATATTTAAGGGGGTCGAAGATACCTCAAAATACTTGTTAGGCATCTTGATTCTTATACTTGGATCATGCATATAGTTTCTAAATTAACTTAACCATGGCATGTTACTCAAGTTGCATAAAACAAGAAGCATGTAGGCATACATGTAAGCATTTGCACTCTCATTAACCAAAATTTAAAATTTGCCTTAGGACTAACTTGCACACATGCATCCCCTCGTGCATTCATCCTGTGCCTTTCCTATCCCAGCCAAGCAAATAGAACCAGATAAGTGAGGTTAAATGAGACCACCTTAAACCTTGCTTGCCTTCTCTTTTATGCACTGAATCCTGGTAGTGATACTAGATTACCATCTAACCAGTCTTTCCGTTCTATCGATCGATGCCCCTCTCGGTCGATTGAGTGGAGCAGAGTCTTTCGTACTACCAGAAGACGACGTGAAGCATGATGTCAAATTATCTTCGAATTAAGAAAGGAAAGATTAAACAAAGCAATGGAAAGGAAAATGTGACAAAGAACGTCAGATATCTTTGCGTCATGATCTTCCAGCACTATCTTTGAAGGAAATCAAGACAACAGATGGTGCATTTCGTTTATAGTTGAAAGGAACCACCTAGAAAACACTTAACAGAATAACATTACAAATCCTTCGGCAAAGCTTCCCACTTTAGAACCTAAAACTTCTAAAGAACCTCTCTGGACTCAGATTTGAGTTCGATTCGCGTCGAAATCCGAAAAGTGACCCCGTGACCAAACCCACCTAGGTTGCCACAGCCTTTCGTTCCGACTTCCGAACTACCGGAATCTCGGGACGAGATTCTGTTTAAGGGGGGTAGGTTTGTAACATCCCAAAATTTCCAAAATGCAAAAATACGAGACTTTTTAAACTTTTTGTATGATTATCTCGTTGTCGCTCAAATTTGTCTCATAGCTTTTGTGAGTTATTTGATCGCATTTCTTTTGCCAGCACAACTATTATGAAATGAAAACCCTAAATAGAAAACCCTAGAAACATAAAATTGTAAAAGTAAAAGAAGCAGATACAATTAAATCATCATAACAAAATTAACCTAAGATGTTGCCCTGTAAAAGATTACTAAAGTAAACCCTAGATCAAAGACCTATTCAGAACCTAAATCACCGAATGAGTCAAAAAGCCCAATTTAAAGTGTCTGGCAAAGATCAAACTATATTTATCTTTGCCTGAGAAATTACCAAATAAAAATGCCAGAATAATTGCTAACCCTAAAATCCTGCCTGGGTCCTTGGCATATTTTCCTCTCCCTCTCACTGTTCCTTGGGCTCAACCCGATCCAATTGGTTGCATCCCAACCCCTTTTTCCCCTCCCGATCGAGCCGCTCCTGGCATTTGGCTCAGCCGAACCTCATCGCCCGAGCCCTGTGCACCTATCTCCTTTCTTCTCCGGAGAGCGGTGCCCCTGCCATCCTCTATCACTCTTTCCTGAGCGTCATGTTCTGACCTGTGCTCCACGTTGCGGCCATGCAAGTGAATCCTGTTGTTCGGCCATCGCTCTCACGTCCCCTCAGCCCATGCCGCGTTGCTTCGTGGTCACTTGATTGCCAAACACAGTCTCGTTCTCGATAAAAACGAGGGCTGAGCTTGCGCCGAAGACGTTGCCTGCCTTGTGGTCTTCTCCGCCTTCTCCTCTTATTAGCCGCCTAGAACTCCTGGACATCCACTCTTTTCTCTATTCGCACCATTTGCTTCCCAGGCCGCTTCTCCCTTCCCATTTTCTCCAGAGAGCAATGGAGCCAAGCAGCGGTGTCCCTCCCCACCGTGCTCTCCTCTTCCACCGAAGGCAGGCGCCGGCTCTCCTCGCCTCCATTGCCGAGCGCGCCACCTCCAGGCCCGGCCGCCACTTAGCGCCGCCGCCGATCGCAGCCTGCCCGCCCGGCAGCCGCCACCGCCTCCCGGCCGACGGCCTCTTCAGCAGCCCGCCACCCCTGGGCCTCTCTCCGCTCAACCCGGCCCGGCCGCACCTCCTTTCCCCGGATCCGCCGCCTCGTCCATGGCGCCCACCGCCACTCATCCCTCTGCTCCCCGCCCGCGCGCCGGCGCCGCCCTGCCCGGCCGCTCGCTGCCGCTGCCGCTTCGTCGCCGGCTCCTTCCCGCGCTCGGCGCTGCGTGCCTCGGCCCAGCCCGCTCGCCGCCTCCCGCTCCACCGCCCTCGGCGCTTTTCTCCTCGGCCCAGCGCCGAGCTCACCTCTCCACACCGTGGTCGCCGCGCGCAGTCGCCATACTGGTTGTGACCACCCGGGGCATGCCTCCACCGACTAGAGCTCACCACAACACCGTCATGACTGCGCCGACCCAGTTGCCCCACCACCGCCGACCTTCCGACCGCCGCCGACAGGCCATGGATGAGCTACCTTTGGTTCCTTTTGCTTACCCTCTATGTGTTTGTTTTAATGCCTCAAAGGCTGATTTTTGTTTCTCTGCAGGTGAGCCTCACTCACTATGTATGTATAGAATGATTGTCTGGTCGCTGGTTCCAGTTTGCCCTCATGCGGCGGCCGTCGTCGACCCTCCTCACCGGCACCAAGCCATGCCTGAGCCACTCCTGTCTTTCCGTCGGCCTTCACTACCTTGTGATATCCCTGTGTGTGTGTATGACTAGGTGAGTGCATGTATGATCAGCAAGGTTCTGTTGTCAGAATGATTGATTAGTAGGTTAATTGTGATGAAGCAAATTTGTGTGAATGGATGAATCTGATTGACAAGATTTTCTGCTAGCATGCTTATATCGTGTTATATCAATTAGCGATTAGTTGGGTTATCATCTAGGTTCACAGATCAAGTTGCTTTTTGATTGTTGGGTGGTATAAGAGGAACTTGCTGTAGATAGTGCATGGGCAATAATCTGGGAATTATCAAATTTCTCATTAGGTCATGACCTTGCTTAGTCGAGTAGTTAGAAAACGTCTTTGATTCGTATAGCTAAGAGTGTTGTGTTGATGGCTTAGGTGTTCATATTAGTGAATGAATCGGTTTTGTGGAAATTACTGTTAGCATACACTTATACCTCGATTCCATCAATTAGTGATTGGTTTAGAAATTTAAAAGTTAGTCAATGTTCCATTAGTATATTTGGAGGCCTAAAATGATTTTATCGCAGTAAAGGTTGCATAGTATAGTTAGTTGATTATAATGTGGTAATTTGCTGCTTAGTTAATAGATGTGCACACAATCACCATCAAAGTCTGTCGAAAGAATAAATATATAAGAAAACTGATTTTGGTTGTATGATCGTCGTGGTTGTATACATAGAATGCCTGGCGTGAGAGTGCTGGTGAGTATTAGGTGGCCTGTTAAGGAAAATAGCATCACCGAAGCTCTAGGTATCGTCCGTCGTCATTCGTTCTCAGTAGCAATAACATGACAATTTTCAGATTTACCGATAGGATTATGTCTTGGTTAGTGCAGTAGTTAGATATGTTTCTGAGTCACTTAGTTGGTTGTGCTATTATCCGGTAGTAGTAACCTAATCTGAAAAATAAGCTTCGCTGGGATCCTCATAATCAAGCAGTGAAATCTTTGTTAATGTGAAAATAAGTGAGTTTGGAGAGAGCAATCAGAAGAAACCCTATCTAATTTAAATAATCTCCGAAGCAACTAATTTGTTGTTCCTAAATTCATAATCTATCTTCTGTGTTAATGATTTTTGGATCTTGTTGGCGTTCTGGTGTTTATTTGTTGTTTTTCGCTTTGGCAGTTTTTATCGTTAGATGACGTTGATATCGAGAGTGATCCTCTGCAGCAAGTCGAATATCTCAAACAAAGCAAAGGCAAGCAGTTTGATCATATCCACTCAATCCCATTACTTTTAAAATCTAATACTTTGTTTTACTCGTACGTATGCATGCTTTTGTGTCAATGATTAATTTTGTCGATTAGAGGTAGTTAATCCCATTGCATTGTTGCCCTGAAATTGTTCACCCCTGCCACTACCTTAGGAATATTATTCTCACTGGTGAATTAGAGCCCGGTGAATGATTTAGGGCCTTTTAATTTTGTCTTTTCGATATGATGCTTAGCCATGCTTAGATACCGGTAGAATTGGGCGGTTATCGACTTAGTCGGTAACTTTGATCACACAAATTATTATATCTTTATATTTCAGCCTCTGTGCTATGATTACTTGTGAAAACTAAAAACTAAAAACAAAATAATTTCGACGCGAGCACAATGCTAAGATGGTGTGATTTCTTGGGTGTGATTGGAATGGTGCCCGGGTCAATTAAGGACCGAACATCTTGTGAGTGAATTTTTATCCAGCATTTAGTGCTAACCACACTAGAGTATATGGGACCTCTCTTGACCTAGTACTTTGGCGTGTATTGGCTCCGGTCGCAGGAGGTCGCAGAGGGATGGAGGTGGGAGCATGGTAGTTGTCCAAAAGCTTTATCCCGAGTGGGTAGTTGTCTTTTCGGCTTTACCATGTAAGCGTATGGATTTCTATCCATACGAGCGGCTCGTAGTTAATACACAATATTGGAAAAAAAGTCTCAGAGGACTTAGTGTGTGTGCATACCTTGGAAGTGTGCTTTGGCTTAAAGGCGGTCCAAGTGTGGGTATAGTGGTACACCCTGCAGGTTAAAAACTATTCGAATAGCCTCGCCCTAGGTGATGGACACGCTTGGGTAAGCTTTTCAAGAGTTAGACTACAACCTTTAATTAAAACTTGATGGGTTGGTATGAACGGGTGTTCATACTATTGTTGTGATGGCCATTGGGTTGGTCATCTCCGGGATATCTTTTGTTACTACTTCATCAGATCATTGTTATTTCTCGCAAATAAATTTTGAATTGATAAACCGCCTTCAAACTATTACATTATTGCAAAAGAAAACTTGTTTTCGCTAAAAGTAAGTCCGAGCCCTCCACTTAAATAAAGCTTACATGTAGTTAAATTATAGTTCATTACCCTTACACGTCGGTCTTGCGAGTACAAAAATAATTTTTGTACTCAGATGCTTTGCTTAATGTTTTTGTTGCAGAGGAAGAAGGTGAGCCCCAAGGGCTTCCTTTTTGTGAGATGTGCTGCGGGTTTGACGACTAGCTTGGCGGCCCGGTTGGTTGCCTTGTGGGTAAAGGCACACTAATTGGCTCTTTTATTTATCGCCATCTTATGGCTTTTGCTTCCGCTGTGTAGTTTGTTATTTTTTTTATCTTGTAAGTTCAATCCGTTGTATATTATGAAGTTTTGATATTGTAACCTCTTGTTGTATGGAATTGATACATTATTTTGTAACGAGGTGTGTATACTGCATTTCTGGGAAGTATACATATCCTGAGGCTTGGTTTATTTGAATTGTGATGCTAGGGTCAATGGAAGGCTAAGCATTACAAGTCGAATAAACTGGGGTCCTCACATCTAGAGTGGTTTTGGGAGAGGTCCTGGTCGTGGGTGCAACCAGACCTCCCCCAAGTGGTTCGGTTGTGAGTAGGTGCTCACTCTCTCTTGCAAAATCAAAAGTAGTTATGTATTATTGTTTTAACTTGCTGTTTTCCAATCTATTTATATTAATTATCGTCAAATTTAGCTTTGTGCAAACTAATCATACAGCTCTCACTTGGTAAGTCAATGCATGAATATTATTTGCATAATTGTTCTCTGCGATTGGCTGAGTACATTCAAAGTACTGATGGCTTTAAGCCCTATGTCAAAGTAGTGTATGAAGATGATCAAGTGCAGGGTGGCTCAGACCTCTTTGAAGAGAAGTTCTTTGTTGACCCAGCTGCTTAGGACATCCTTCACTCGACAGCCTGTGGGCTTGTCGGATGGCTTGTACGCATTTTGGTGTTCGGCTGTTAAGTGTTGTTGTCGGTTTTGTAAGCCCTGGTTGGCAAACTCCTGTAATCAAGCTTTGACCATAAGGTCCTGTCTAATATAGAGTTTATTTTGTCCGCTTCATCTTGTGTTTGACCTTGTGGTTGTGATTATACCTAAGTGTTTCTGAGAGAGCTATAGCTTTTGGTATCCTAGGACTAGCTCGGTGAACAGAGGCAGGAGCTCTAGGTGGTCCTTTGGGACATCTCTTGGGAGCTCCTGGCGGACCTCCTCTGGGGTATGTTGTGCGGTACTACCGGGTATCCTTGCGGTAGTACCTGCCGTGTAAAAAATATATATATATTTTGGTCCTTCCGGACCTTAAGTGCTCCCCTAGGAGTATTTTCCATGTATACCCGAGAGAGGTCCTCACAAAAATTGGGCTGTTACACTTATGCTATGGCGATGAGTGAAGCAAGGGTTGTTGTAGAGTCCAAACATGTCATTGGAGACGCTGCAAACCTTACTGAGCCACTGCATGTACTCAAGGGGAATTTTCGTCAGAAAAGGTTCTTGATGGTATTTGAGGATGCTGACATGCGCAAGAGGCAGATGCTGGAAGAGCTATTGCCGAGCCTGTGGTGTGGCAAACAGGGGAGCAAGGTCATGGTCACGACCAACAACAGGCATGTCGCAAGCATCGCAATAGAGCCGATCAAGCTGAAGGCTTTGCCCCCAACCAGTGTACTGGTTCTTCTTCAAGGCCCACGCATTCGCTTGCACACAGATTCGAGGAGAATCCGAGGCTGGCAGCGGCAGGCAAAGCAATTGCACCGAAACTAAATGGGTCATTCTTCGGAGCAAAGATCGTCCGAGGGATGCTGAGAGCCCATCCAAATCCCCAATTCTGGTGCAAGGTCCTGAGAAGCAATATAGGGGGCTTGTCGCTGTTGGGCGATGGCCTTGGCCCTTGGGTACATCGCAGATTTGGCAGAGAATTTGCTGCCAAGTCATGTGGACATGCCGGGTGATCATTTCTGCGACACCACTTTCTTCTCTCGGAGGATTGGCTAGGTTGCAGGATCTGTGCCTGCCAAGCCCTAGTGAGACCTGTCTTGCAGACAATGGCCACATTGCAAATGTATTGTCGTGCAAGTCAGTGTTGCCATTCCATTGTCTGAACTACACTGCTCATTGCACTATACGAGGAGCAAACAGTTCATCAGAGCTCACTTGTGGCGTCTCTACTTACCATGGAGGGAAACTAAGGCTTATACTTTCCAATCCTATGTGTTGATCCTTGTTTCTTTCTCTAGTACGTAGTAAAAAAAACTGAAAAATGTTACTCTAAAAAATTCTACATTTTTCTGACTTTTTGTACGGTCCATTTCTGTGTTTGTGCTTACTTGGTTATTTCATTTTCACATCGTTTCTTCTGAAGGTATATTCTTGACCCTTCCAAATCGTCCTTCCAGCAGTAATGGTCACCCGCTTTCGAAAGCTGAGCAATAAAAACAAGCAGGACATATAATGGTTCTAACAAAAACAAAAATTGGGGAAGTTGATTTTCCGATATTAACTAATGTCGGTGAGGATCGGACAGGAATTATATTTGATCACTATCTTGTTCAAGAATGTATAATGTTTTGGACAACGGCATAGTCTATAATATCTAACTTTGACTATTACTTTTCATATGATTATGTTAGTTAAAAATTACAAAATTATTATACTATGAAAATATTTATCATGACAAATCTAATGATATTATTCTCATGTGATATCTAAACAGTTGTCATATACTATTAGTCAAAGCTAGTGAAGTTTGACCGCATGTTTTGTAAAACATGGAGGAAGTAATTGGTTGTAAACTACGGGGAAAAAATTCTACCTTCGCAAAAGTGCCACCGTGTGGCACAGTGGCAACCATTGCAGAATTGGTAACCGGTGCCGTGTGGCCAGGTTGGCTGTGTTTCATGTTAGATATGTTGGCATTGTTCTCGTTGATACAAGATGAAAGGGGTAGCGTTTGTCTTCATATATTCGGGAGAAAAAAAGGAATAACACTCCAACAATGTTATTTTAAGGACCATGTCTCAATTCCATTCGCGTATATCAAACAACATGTTCTTTCGATCTCATAAGAAAAATGTGTTTCTCGATGGCTTTCTCAAATGCGCTAATTTTTAAGCAGCGCAGAGGAAATTTCACAAAAACAAATATCACAAGGAACATGGCAACGTGTTCCGTAGTCATCTAAGAGTTCCCTACACACGTTTACATCATCAATTTTTAACACCCATCCTTCAATTTTTCAGTTAGCCTCACTAGTCCCTGCAGGACCTTACAAAGTCGTTGGGTGTGCACAAAGTTTGCAGAATGCAGGGTTAGGTTTCAAGCAAGCCATCCAACCATAAATATCCATCCATCCCATCTCTTCCCAAACTGCCATTCCTACTCACTCGAAGTGAGAGAGCTATATCTCATACCCATTTATTACAGACTTACACAAACCCGTAGTCAGATCCGGCTCTCATGCTGCTTTCCTTTATATTCACCCCATTACTCCACTGGCACTCCGTAGTCTACTATACTCTTCTCACTTAAACTAATCATCTCTCTCTCTCTCTCTCTCTCAGATCTCTCTTCTTAACTCCTGTTCATGTTTGACCTTGCAAAGTAGCCGTCTAGGACTAGGAGCAGGGGAGACATGAAGTTGATCCACAGGGGCAAGGGTTTCAACAAGGCCAAGAAGGGCTCATCGGCTCTATTGCAATCCAGAGAGGAGGAGATTGTTGTGGCCGTTGATGGTGGAGCTGGCTCCAACAGCAGGCAAATAATGCCTGATGACGTCCCGTTGGGAACTAATGGATATGGTAATGCCTTTTTTCTTGCCTTGTTTGTATTCTTATGTTAGCAGATATGGATCATGGAGTGTTTCTCTTTCTTGTTTTTGAGAATTTTGTTTTTGGTTATGTTTGTGCTATTTCAGTGGTGGAATGGTATTGGTATATATTGGTACTTGTTGTGCCTTTGAGTTAGTCATGACACGGCATTTCTTTTATTATGAAGAAAAAGCAGCATTTATTTCAGAACAACTTTGATTAAATGAGAGGCCGGAAACTGTTGCTCCGTATTTTGATCTGAATTCTGGCTTATTTTGATTTCAAGTGGAGTTCAAGCACAACCTGTGTGTTATTGACAAATCTAATTTTTTTACTTCTAGCATGCAAGTGCTAATTTGAATTTTACGGGTACCTTATGTGGTGTTGAGTTTAATCGTATGATAAATCACATTTTATCTTCGTGGATGATTATGAAAGCTTACGGAAGGGCAAAGCTAGTTATCATGTATTAACTGTTGGCAATTTGATATTTACAAATGGTGGAATTTCTTTGAATGAAAATTCGGATCACAACTGCATTGTTTAACGATGTCATCGATTGCATCCCTTCCAACAGGGCCTACAACCAAATTCCTGCTTTTAGAGGGTAGGAGGAAGAGTTATTGTCAAATTTAAATATGAACCAAACACATTACTGAAATTAGATATCACCTCATAAGTTTCAATACTGAACTACCCCACTGCACTTCTGTCCGTTTGCCTCAGTGGACCATATCGGCACACGTGCACCACAAGCCGCCACCCGCTTGGTTTTGTTGATTTTTTTCGAAACAAGCATCAAATTTTATTATATGCTTTTAGCAGGGACATAATACAATTTTCAAATTTTCAAGAAAGGTATGTGTGTACATTTGCACATTGTTAGGAAACAAATTGATATCAGTGTAATCAGACTCGCTACTTCTTTGGGTCATGTAAAACTTTAATTTCCATCAAATTTATTTTGCGAGCGCGAAGTTCAACCACAACCGAACTTTTGTACACTACAACGGCCAAGTCATAATCAGATTAAGAAAAAATAAATAATGCAGATTATTTGCATGTGTTTCGTGCCACAAAAAGATCTGGTCCCCTCCCAATTAAAGAAAAGCACCAAAATGTAATCCATTTGAGCTGATCAAATGTTGACATTTATCTGCATCTCTTGATGGTACTAGCTAGTAGGGAAGCATGCACCTTTCCTCTTATTTAAGTGAATGACAGAATCACAGAAACACGGGCCTCCACAATTTTTGCATTATTGTGTCTAGTGGCAGTTGAACAATTCTCATTACAATCATTATTATGTTTGAACCAAATTTTGTTATCATGATTTACTTATCAATAATTTTCAAGTATAATTTTCTGATTGGCTTCTGCAGGTAGCTGCAGAGATGAAACTTTCTTTGAAGCCTCCCCTTGGTTAGACTCAGACTGCGAAGATGATTTCTTCAGTGTCAATGGAGGTAAATATGTAAATGCACACGATCCGTTAAAAACCAGATTAATATGTGAAAAAATGCGAATGATCTGACGTCTGATACATTGGACACTTGTTCCACCAGTTCATTTGAAGTGCTGCAACATTGTCCAATATTACTTTATTAAAAGAAACAGACGTTCAATATTTGGCAATTCCAAATTGATATATAGTACAAGACCAGTTGGTCTGAATCAATGGTTTCGTTTCATTTCTGCATCATCAGATCATACCCCTGCAAGAACATTCAGTATAACTCCAAACATCAACACCACACCATTTGGACCTCACAAGCTGCCAACACTGGAAGATATTCTGAAGGCTGAGCCCCTGAAGCCGCCCCCACAGGTGAAGCTTGCTGACCTCCTTCAGGAGAAGCAAGAAGGCAGCAATGCCATCGACCCCGACGACCTCTCCAGGAACAACTCTTCTCGCATCGGCGAGGAGGCGAGCCAGTGCTGCATCCCGCACTTCGTGCGGGCCATCAGCAACAAGGAGAGGAGGAAGGACAAGTGAAATGATAGCAGCAGTGTATGGCGTTATTGGCGTGGCAAGTCTGGGTTTACTGAAACAGAATTTTTGGTTTCCTGTCGAGGTGTAAAATATCAGATTTCACCTGTTCTATGCCTTATGGAACAACCGCAACAAATTAGCCATCCAAATGTATATACACGAGGGTACCATGTAAAAGCGTCAAAATGGTAAAAGAAGTCCACATCTTGGGCCTGTTTGGAATGGAGAAATTATGAAGGATTCGCTCTGTCTCCTGCAAAATTCCTGTGAAACTCACACGTCCCAAAAGGACCTGTAGCAGCTGCAACGTAGTCTGTGTACTTAGATAAAATTCTAGGACAAACTGTGTAGTCTGTAATACAATCCGACAGGCGACAGTGGTCTGAAAGTGTAACATGCAGACAATCAAGAAAATATCGAAGCATTTTAGTAGAAGCATCGGTTTCAATTAGACTTGGAACTTAGGTGTTTATATTGCAACAATGGAAGCAGAGAAAGACTCGTTCATGCGCAAACCAGCCAGGCCAGATTCTGTCTTGGAAATCATCGCCCGCAAGCCTGGGCCTAGCCCGATCAGGCACGATAATTAAATATATATATATATATATATATATATATATATATATATATATATATATATATATATTCTAAAAGATGTGCATTCACTTAACAATGTATAAACTGATATTTTGTTCCATTAAAAATAGAGAAATACCAGATTTTTTTAGCTTTTTTGGAGTCTTTAGGTCCCATGTAGGTTAATTAGGCCGGCCCATGCCTCGAAACTTGGGTCGGCCAAGTCTCAGCCCTAGAACACAGATCTTATTATCTAAAGGAAAAAGTTCAGTTTACTCTATCGAACTATCAGAAAAGTCTGGTTTTCCTCTGAACTACAAAACCGGTTATTTAACCCCCTAAACTTATCAAATCCGGTCATTTAACCCCTCTGACCGGTTTCAAATTGTGATTTTGCTGATGTGACAGTGGTTTTGCACACGTGACCTCTCATTTGTCCCAGTCAACAAGTGGGTCCCGCTGGACAGTGGCTTGGCTCACGGCCACAGTGCGTGGACCGAGCCCACATGCACTGGGTGGCTTGGGGAGGCTCCATCTCCCTCACTTCTCCTTTCTTCCCCAATCTCATTTCTTCTCCACGGTTCTTCTAGGTGCCGCCCTACTTGCCCTCGGCCCGGCGCTTCTGTCCACATGGCCCCGCCCTCTGGTTGGCCCGCAACCAACCTCTGGCTCCTAGCGCCGCTGTCGCCTCCGGCCTTCCCCTGGCCTCCCCGGCGCGGCCTGGTGGCCCGCGCCGCCGCTCGGCTCTCCCTCTGGCTCCTCCTCCTCCTGGCTTCTCCCGTAGGCTTGGTCCCACCATGTTGTGCCCCAGCATCGCCTCCCCCGACCGCCTCCAACCCGTGCGTGTGCGCGGCGGCCCGGCCCAGCCCTTAAAGCTCGACCCCGGTTCGCCCGCTTGCCTGTGGAGAAGAAATGGGATTGGGGAAGAAAGGAGAAGCGCAGGGAGGAGGGAGGCGTGCACACCAGCTGCGCTCGGGGGTGGGGAAGCTAGAGGGGAGGTCGGGGAAGCTCAAGGGCGCCCGTGGTGGCGGGGCAGCGGCGACAGGGGGTAGAGAAGAAGTCCGGCGGCGAGGGAGCTCCACGGTGGTGGAGAAGAAGAAGGGAGGTGGGGGAGGCTTCCTTGAGTCCTGGGACACCCGCCGCATGGGCGGATGCTCTTGAGGGCATGGGTGTTCAGCCGAACACCCATTTTTTTCTTCAAAATATCTGGTATATAATAGATATATTAGATGTATATGTTATTAGTTAGACTAAAACTATATATTTGTATTCGCAAATGAATTCAGTTCGTATTTCCACACCTTATGCGTGACCCATATAATACATTAGGCTCATTTTCCTTCCTACTTCAGCCCACTAAACCCTAACTTTTATTCTCTCTCTCATCTTGTGGTTGTCTGTGTGTAGGGGGGGCTCCGACCTCCAAGTGACAAACGAGCAGAAGCGCGGGCTACGAAAGCAAGCGACAGTCGGTAGGCACGGCGCTATAATGCGACGGCAAGCAGGCGTGAGACGGCGCAGGGCGAGTGTACGGCAGCGCACCTGCACGGGGCGAACAGAGATGCGACATGAGCAAGTGGGTGGTAACGTGATAAATAGGGAAGAAAGGAGCGGGCGACACCAAAGGACCAACGCGGTGGCTATGAGGTAGCGTGGCGGTGGGAAGAGAGCAACATATCCAGCTTACCGTCACCGTCCTCTCTCTAGATCTAGGTGTGTTCTACGCACTCCACTTCTTCTCCCTGACTCTACTCCACTCCAGCTCTGGTTCTTTCTGGAGTCTAGCTTCTTCCTCTGTTTTCTTGGTTCTTTCTAATGGATGTTGTAGAAAAATACAATCTTTGCCTTGGGCAATGAACAGATAGTTATACCCTTGTTACATATGTTTACATGCTAATTTTTGCTCTATGGAAAGAACATTTTTAGATTAGGTTCTTATTGATGGGAAAAGAGCAAAAGATAATAGGATGAGCAAAGTATGCATCTGTAAAAATAAATAAAAAAGAAGGCAGGAACTCTACCGATCACTATTAAAGGAAGAAAATAAGTTTTAGCAGTCTAGCTGTTATAACCTGGAACAGAAAAAAGTGAGAAAACAACAACAACCAAGACCAAGCACAAGCACAAGCACAAGTTTTTATATTAAAAAAGAAGACATGATCTCTACCAAGACAAAGCACAAGTTTTATTTTATTATATTATATATACGCATATCATCGTATCATTGTTTGGGGGGGGATGGCATCTCACGGTAACAACGTATTGGTATCGGCATATCTGGATAACTTAGCTCCAAAGTCCGAACACCCATCCTAAAAATCCTGGATCCGCCACTAACCCGCCGCTCAGCCTCCCTCTACGCCGGTGGCTCAGCCCAGCTCGCCGCCAGCGTCGCCTCCCTAGCTCCTTGGCCCGCCTAGCTCCTCTGGTCGCATCTCCCTTTGCGCCGCCCAGCTCATGGCCTGGCCACTACCGTCGCCTCTACGTGTCGCCCGACCGGCTTGGCCATCTACTGGTGAGGAAGGCCAACGGGGAGGGGGATGCGGTGGGCAGGTCCGGGAGGGAGAGGCAGTCGATGAGGAAGCGCTCGGCGGTGTCGCGCAGGGCGAGGAGGAGGGTGTCCCGCCTGGCTCCTCTGGTGCGCTACGGCCGCGACGTTGCCGGCTGGGTTGGGGACGCCATCGACGGGGGAGGAGGGGGCGTGAGGGAGATGAGGAGGCACGGTGAAGAAGATGGGAGGAGAGAGAAGACAAAGAAAGACAAGAAGAAGATGGGTGATGTGGGTGTCACGTGGGTAAAACCATACTACGTAGGCAAAACCACCGCTCTAAACCGCTGTGAGGGGTTAAATGACCGGATTTGACAAGTTCAGGGGGGTAAATAACCGGTTTTGTAGTTAAAGGGGTAAACCAGACTTTTCTGATAGTTCGAGGGAGTAAACCGAACTTTTTCCATTATCTAAGGGTCCCTTTGGTTGGGCTTTCCAACCTACTTTTGCTTTTGCAAAAAGTCAAAAGCCAACCAAAGAGCACAATTGTCACATGTGCTTTTAGCCGAAAGCAGCTTTCACTGCAGTACAATTTCAAAAGCACCTCTCCCCCGCTTTCGCTGGCTTTTGGATGGACAACTTTGAGAAAATTACCCACTGCCACTGGTTATGAAAGGAAAAAAAACGGTTCGCTTGTTCTATTCCTCCCTTCCGCCCGAGGCCAACCAAAGGGACTAGGGTTCCTCCGCCACCCCGCCGAGGCATTCTCCGGTCGCATCTCCGCTCGACGCCGGCCGCCCACCGGACGCTTAACGCCGCCGGCCGATCCTCGCTCGACCGCATCCCGCCCGACCGCATCCCCGCTCGGCCGCATCCCGCCGACCGCATCCCGCGAGGCATTCTCCGGCCGCATCTCGCCGACGCCGACCGGCCAGATCCGCCCGACCGCATCTCGCCGACGACGCCGGCGCTTTCCTCGCTTGGTCGCCTCAGACGGCGCCGGACGTCCACCTCGCCGAGGCATTCTCGGCCGGCCCGCGCCCACCACCGCCGCGCAGAGCAAGACGGCCGCCGGCGTGGCGCCGCCCCCAGTCGCCTGCTCCTCCACGGACTCGTCCCCTGCCGGCGACGAACCTGCAAGGTATGTCCGATCCCCTCTGCCCTTGTTGGAATGTGATGGATGCATGAGTAATCTGCAAATTGGAGTGATTGAACTATTGGGTAATGGTTCTGCAGCTAGAATTAATATAAGGAGAAAAGCGTACTAAGCAGCAGATGAACTACTGGGTAATGGTTCTGCAGATGAACTACTGGCCATTAGTTCTGATCCATTTTAATTCACCAGGTTAGGGGAAAGCCACATTTGCATACCTATAGCGTATGAAGAAATGAAATTTAGTTCTTGCAGTGATGATATTTACAAGAATTCCATTGCAGTGCAAAGATGCAAGTCATGGTGCATCCAAATTGATCCTCACTAACTAGCAGCCGGTTTGTGCGTGCAGATATCTGTCATGTTCAGCTAGAAATTAACTGATGAATACATATACATCTTTCTTTGTTCGGTTGTGCATGTATTCTTCATGATAATTTCAACTAAATTAAAGAGTTCATCAAAGATTTGTTTAGGGAAGACCTTTGTAAACCTTTTTGTCACTATGTTAACAGCGACCCTCTCTGATTCAAGTATTCTATTGTGCAGAGTTAATCATACTTGCAGCATAAGAACTGCCGAAGATTTCCAAGTTTGCAGCAATTAGTAGACCTTTCCATTTTTTTTAAAAAAAAAAAAAAGCACACGTTGGTGCCTGCTAAACTGATGCTAATACTTTGTGTACCTACACAAGCTTTGTTTCGAAGTTAATGTTGATAAGATTAGCACAGAATCCCCAAACATTATACTACCTTTAGTACTTTAACTCTGCAACAAGAGCCACTTAGATCAGATGCTTCACCCAAATTATATAGGAATAGGTACATATTACAAACGAAACTCGTGCGGTAATTACAATCGAGTGGATTAAATTGATTGAAATTTTTTTGTTTGGTTCTAGTATGGGTGACAAGGCAGATTGGAGTGATGGTTTTTTGAGGAATTTGTTTGATGCCTGCAAAGAAGAAATAGAAGCTGGCAATAGGCCGATGGGAATTTTCATCACACGGTTGGAAGAACGTTGTTTCCAAGTTTGCGATAAATCCGTGATAAGCGAACAAAAACAATTGAAGAACAAGTTAGATGTCTTGAAGAAGGAATATACATTGTTTATGGAGTTCAAGAATTGTGCCACTGGGCTTGGATGGGATGCGGAGAAAAAAACTATTGACTGCCCGGACGAATGGTGGAAGGAACACCTTGCTGTAAGAACTAACCTGTCATTGTAAATAAATTTTTTCAATTGTTTGTTTTGCTGTGCCTTGCTAATTTTTATTTTTAATTTGAGATGCAACAATCTGAGAAAGGAATCAAATGCGATCATGTGAAGTTTGTTAAGCATGGACCAAAGTTTCTTGAAGATATGCATATCGTTTTGGCAAGGCACATGTTAGTGGGTCTTCGCATCCGTCTGGAGATATATCCTCCGATGAGGCAAGAGATGAGGATGTGGTGAGGTACCAAAACCTCTGAGAAGAGAAGGAAAAGACAGTCAACCAGGCAAAAGGAAACGCAAGGGGACCTCAGTCTTTGTTGAATGAAGGAAGAGAAGAGCCCATTCTTTCGTATGTACAAGAACACTTGTTTGAAGATAGAAAATGCAGCCGAGAGGATCTCCACAAGTGTTGAAGCATCATCTGCTCCTCCAACCAACCAAATTCCTACCATTGCAGAGGCTGTGAAGATGGTGAAAGAATGTGGTGTGGAAGAAGGAACTGCTCTAATGTACACGGCTTGGTCTGCACTTGCTAAGCCTGAATTTAGAGAGTTCTTTACCTCTCTAGAAACAAATAAAGGAAGGCTTGATTTGATTCAGAGGGAGCATGAGAAGGAGATGAACAAGTAGGAAGGCTCGATTTGTTTCAGAGAGAGCTAGTGATTTGTTTATCTAGAATTGTGATCTGTGTGCTTGTCATATATTTATCTGTTATTGTGATCTGTGTGCTTGTCATATATTTATCTATTATTGAGATCTGTGTGCTTGTCATATATTTATCTATTATTGAGATCTGTGTGCTTGTCATATATTTATCTATTATTGTGATCTGTGTTCTGTAGATGGATGATAAATTGGGAGCTGTAGCCAAAGAAGGGCAAAAGGGACTACTGTTGCTTACTGAACTTGCACAGCATGCTGTTGTTATTGGAGAAATGGGCAACTCGTATACTGAAAGGTATTTGCACAAAGGTGGATATAGGGAAACACCAGAAACTGGCATTCAATGGGTCATGAGGTGTATGTCACGGCCGAGATATTTTTATAAGATGTTTCGGATGAGCCCTGAGATTTTCGAGGCACTTCATGACTTGCTAGTCTCTACCTATGGATTGACGTCAAGTAACAATGTTTCATCTACTGAGTCTTTGGCTATGTTCTTGTGGATCGTCGGAGGCCCACAATCATTTTCACAAGCTGAAAACCGTTTCACACGGTCACTTTGGACAGTTCACACCAAGTTTCATGAAGTGTTGAAGTGTTTGCGCAAGTTAGCTAAGGACAATATTAAGCCGAGAGATCCTACTTTTTGTACGGAGCATGAAAGGGTGAGAGAGAACCGTTTTTGGCCATACTTCAAAGGAGCAATTGGAGCAATAGATGGTTCACATGTTCCAGTGGTAGTGCCAGTGGACGAAGTGGTTAACCACACAAACCGTCATGGATATACATCTCAGAATGTGCTAGCTATTTGTGACTTTGACATGAGGTTTACATTTGCGGTTACCGGTTGGCCGGGTTCTGCACATGACACACGCATCCTCAATCATGCATTGGTAAATTTTCCTTCATTTCCTGTGCCTCCTAAAGGAAAATATTATCTTGTGGATTCGGGTTATCCAAATCGAACTGGGTATCTTGCACCTTTCAAAGGAAGCACCTACCATATACCGAATTTGAAATCGCTCAGGGCCTCCTCAAGGAAAATATGAGGTGTTCAATTTCTTGCATTCATCCCTTCGTAATGTTATTGAAAGGTCTTTTGGAGTCTTGAAGCAAAAGTGGCGTATTTTGAAGGGCATGCCAAGTTTCAATCCTCGTATTCAGAAGCAGATCATTACGGCTTGTCTTGCTTTGCATAATTTTATTCGTGACAACAAATTGCGTGATAAGGAGTTCGAGAGATGTGATGCCAATGAGGATTACTTGGTACAACATACAAGTGGCACGACACAAACACAAGGGGATGGTAGTGAGGATGTGGAGAACGAGGATACCATGAATACCATTCGTACTAGGATAGCAGATGCTTTGGTTAGTGCGAGAGGAGGCTAGTTATGTTGAGAGATAGCATCGTTTTATAAGCCCTTTGATGGATATTGTTCTATGGATGAAAAACTAAGAAAAACTACGAAAATTATTTTTATCTTGCTTAAATAGTCTTTTTCATGTGAATTAGTGAACAAATTGTTTTGTTACGAGCAATTTCCATATAAACATGTCCCCAGGCCTCCAGGGGCATTACAGGTATTTCTTACACAGCCTACAGTTTGACAGCAGCTCTAACCAAACGACCTTCTGCTTTTCACACAGCTGCTTTCCCACAGCTGCTTTTCCACAGCCCATAGCCCACAGCAGCTTTTTCAAAAGCCACAGCCCAACCAAAGGGACCCTAAATCTCTTATCTAGGGCATGTTTGGTTCTTTACCCCAAATAGCCCTACCAAATTTTGGTAATGCCCTAAGATTGTGGCTAGTATCCTACCGGTTAAATCCTGGGAGCTTTGGGGCTTCCTCGGCCAGGCCACGTTGCCCCTATTCTTATTGGCCTTCAGATTCAACGCTGGTTTGCTTCGCATCCGTCAGATTTCCTTCCGGTTTTGCTCGCCTGCCTTTCGTTCTCGTTCTGCGCCATCTGATTCTCTTCCTGCTTCCTTCTCTACCGTCTGATTTTTTCCTACCGAACCGCTCCCACGCGTGATCTCTCTTCGTTCCGCTCGCCACCCGCCACGCTGCCTGCCTTGTCCTCCTCTCTTGAATCTTCGGTCCTGGCTTTCTCCATCGCCTCTCCTCCCATTTCCCTCCCCAAGCCCCTGCAGGACTCCTTCCCTCCGCCCCCACGCCCAGCCCCCTCCGCCTGCCCCCACGCCTCGCTCCCTCCCCCATTCCTCGCGCCAAAATTCTCACCGTTGTAGGTGCCTCGGTGCCTGTTTTTATAGTATCTGCCGCCTGTTCTTGTAGGATCTGGCACCCACGGAGGTGTCGCTGTTCGAGGACGGAGAGATCCTGGTGCTCGGGTTTGACAAGGAGTTTCGCTCAGCGAGGGTGTGCTCAGGATGGACTTCAACATCACGCTCAACGATCAAATGAGGGGCTTCTACAGGAGGTATATATGGGTTCTTTCTTTCTGGCATTTGCGCTGCACGGCGTGGAAGCATTGTTATACGCGACGGCGGAGGAACGACAAAGTAAACAAGATCAATCGCAGAGAGATACGAGATTTAACGTGGAAAACCCTCATTGAGAGGGAAAAAACCACAAGCGCCAGCCAGCAACAATCTTCACTATATCGGGGTGAGGTTACAACGCTGGAGATTTACAACTCTAATTCAATATCCCAAACAGCGGCTTACAGGAAATATATATATCAGGGAAACCCTAATTCGACTAGGATCCATACCGCGGGGGGCTTCGCCCCCTGCACCCCCCAGGCGTCCCTGGGTGCACGGGCCTTGCACAATGGTCCGCTTCAGGACTCCGCTCCGCTCCGGCCCTAAGCCTCCGGCGACGGGCCTCCGCTACGCTCCGTCCAGAAACTGGCCTAGTTGATGTATAGAATTTGGATCACAAATCAACAAAGCATCTCATGGAAATCACCGACTCAGTTGAATTGGAAAAGGATAGAGTTCTGAATGCCATGATACTTTCTATAACCTCAAAGATTCGCGATCATTTATAGCAATTCATGGCCTATTGGCCTTGTAGTGAAAAAAAGATAAAAACTTGAAAGGTTGGTTTGCCCATGATTTCTTGCACCGGAGAGATTTGCGATTCACTGATCAGTTCCAAGAATGTACTTGCTGTAGATGTTGGGAACTGTGTTTGCGCAAGCATGTGGTTGGTTGGGAATTCGCAATGAAATTGTGCTACTAGGAATCATTTTGACAATTTGTGCGTAGGATCTGTTCATGTGAGTTCCTTCCTGGTCTTCATTTTTTATGCCATTTGATGCAGCAAGTATGAGTATAAGGGGGAGATAAAAAATATGGCGGTCATGCAGTTTGAGTCCGTGGATGCTCGACGTTGCTTCCCTGCTGGGATGAGCCTGCATTCAAGGTGATTATGATAGCAATACAAAATGTTCAGTAATCGATTTTGCTTGTCTAAGTGTTTGATAATTTGATGTACTACATTTTAGTTTTCTGCGCGACATTTTTACTGTACTCATAAGTTGACTATACATGTGGAATCAAATTCTACTTCTTCAACACATGACTTTATGTTCCTCTCATATACGTATACCTAGAATATCAAAGAGGTCAGATCTATTCTTCAACATGGCAAGGTGGTAACTCATGCTATTTCAATTTTTCAGGCCAGGTTTAAGCTAACATTTGATGTTCCATCGGAGCTGGTAGCACTGTCCAACAAACCTAACGAGACAGTTTCTGGTCCTATCAAGACTATCCATTACAAGGAATCACCTCTCATGTCAACTTATTTAGTGGCCATAGTTGTTGGTTTGTTTGATTATATAGAGGTGTAACATCAGAAGGTATCAGCTCCATGTTTCGCATTACTTTGACACGATCCATTAAAAGTGTTGTAGGAGTCATTTTTTTTCTTTCCCTTTCCGTTCATTGATTTGTTTAATTGTATTCAGGCACCAAAGTTCGGGTGTACACTCAAGTTGGTAAGCGTAATCAAGGGAAGTTTGCACTAGATGTTGGAGTGAAATCGTCGGATTTCTATAAAGAGTAAGATCACAACCTAACCTTGCTTCTAAAGAAGCAGCATATTTGATGTTAATGAATAGTCTGTCCAAATGTGGTTGTTACTAGATATAATCACTAACAAAAAGTTTATTTCCTCAATGGTTTAGTTACTTCGACACTCCTTATCCACTCCCCAAGTTGGATATGGTTGCTATCATGCTCAGAGAGTTGTTTAGTTACATTTCTTTTCAATGTTTATGGTTTACTTCTTAAATAATAATGTGTGACTATCATACGTAATTATTCTATAATTCATTCAGTTGATAATAAGTTATTCCTTAATTAGACCTTTTCTTTGGACTGATTGAATTCCAGAGTCTTAAATCTCCTTTGTTTATTCAGCTCAGCATCTATTCTGTTTAGGTTGTGATTACAGTGGCACATGAATTGGCTCATTAATGTTTTGGTAATCTTGTAACCATGGAATGGTGGACTCACTTGTGGCTAAATGAAGGTTTTGCTACATGGGCAATCAATTTGTAGACCAATTTTTTTTTAAAAAAATCAGGCTACCATTATATACTGAATGAATATACTTTCTATTTTAACAGATGAGCCATTTAGTAGTGGATTCTTTTTTTTCCACAATGGAATATCTGGACACAGTTTCTTGGTAGCACAACCACTGCTCTCAGATTGGATTCACTAGCCGAGTCTCATCCTATTGAGGTAACCTCATTGTTTGCTAATGTGCCATGGCCTGGTCCAGTGGTTGGAAAAATTGTTGCAACATTGAAAGGATAGTGCAGTGACTTGATTGGAGCATTGTGATGTTTACTGAAATTGTAACCTTGTATGCATAGTGCAGTAACTGAAATTGTTTCTTATGACATAAACTAGATCTGCACATTCTCTTATGTACTGAAGTTATAACCTTATAGGGATAGTGCAGTGACTAAATTGAGCAGTAATGTATAAAATTCTCTTGTTAAATCAGTGACTTGATTTGAGCATTGTAATGTTTTCTAAAATTGTAACCTTGTAAGGACAGTGCAGTGTCTTTATTTGAGCATTGTGATGTTTTCTAAAATTGTAACCTTGTAAGGATAGCGCAATGACCGGAATTGCTTCTAATGACATCACCTTGATTTGAGCATTAGTTTGTGTACTAAAAATGTAACCTTATATGGATAGCGCAGTGACTGAATTGAGCATTAATGTAGAAAATTGGTCATTAATCTATTTGTGTACTGTTCTCCATATGGACAAGGCCCCAGTGAAGGTTTACACTGGGAGCAAAATTGAGTTTCTTTTATCAATGTCAGTAAGTGATAAATTGGATTAGATTTAATTTTTCAACCTGCATATGCTTGGTTTGTTCCATGTATATTTCATAACACTAGTTTTGTTGCTCAAATGCAGTTTGATATCAGTCCTGATGGGCGTTTCTTTTATCAATGTCAGTAAGTGATAAATTGGATTAGATTTAATTTTTCAACCTGCATATGCTTGGTTTGTTCCATGTATATTTCATAACACTAGTTTTGTTGCTCAAATGCAGTTTGGTATCAGTCCTGATGGGACTCACATTCTAGCATGGCCCTTTATTTTTTGCGTGTGCTCATTTGTTATTTGTTGCTTACACATTACACGCTCTCTTACATTCTTTTCATGTGAATAGTTAAAAGGAGTATCGCCTTCGTCGAAAGTTGAGGAAGAAATGTGTTCGCTGTAATGTTGGCTCGGCGTGCAAATGCACGCAACAGGCTACTAGTTTGGTTGAGTTCCAAAATTTTGGCATGCCCTAAGAATTTTGGTATTGCCCACTTATTCCTTCCCATTTCTTTGGCTGATTTTTGGTGCCCAAATCGGTGGCCAATGTTTTGGCTTGGCAGCAAAGGGGCTGACTGCCACATGGCAAGTTTTGGTTGGCTCATTTGGGTGCATTAATGGTATGTTTAGTTTGATTAACAAGTTTCAAATGATCATATTTTTCTAAACCGGGTGTCCGATTTGCGATCCGATTGAACCGTTGTGTTCCTTGTTATTTAATCAACAAGACCACTGTTGGCATATTTTGGTGCAAAAAAGAATATATGTCATGCGGGCCTCACATGTCATACTCATTTTTTTGGCAAGTTTTAGCATGGCTACAATCCAAACGCATTAATTTTGGCATTGCCCGTGAATTAGCATGGATGCAATTCAAACACTTTTTTTCCTTAGTGTTGGCATTACTAAAATTTTGGTATGACTTCATGAGCTTACAAACCAAACAACCCCCTAATGCCTGCAGAAATTGGTAACGCTCTCTCATGCCCAGACCAAAGCTCTGCTTCAACCCAACGCAGACCAAAAGAAATGCCAAATTGCCTCTGCTGGGCCGTTCCCTACCATCTTGGTTGAGCACTCATGTCATCCAGTGGTGGGTGGGCATTTTTATACCAAAACCGAATTACCCAACCGATTTAACCAAAATATTCGGTAAATTTGGTGATCAGTTTGGTTTTAAATTCACTACTATTCGGTGATCGGTATTATGTTCGGTGTTGGTATCTCAGAAACCGAATAAGCCATTTTATCGATATTTCCTAGCGTTAACCAATGGAAGCCCAAGGCTCGTGGCCCGGCTAAGTGCACGAGCTAGTGAATCACCTCTCGCTGCCTCGCCTAGTCATCTCGCATGAACTCAAGACTCTCACTCCCGTCCAGTCATCCAGGCTTGAGGCTTCCTGGACCTAACCCTAGCTTTGGGTCATGTTCATTTATTCCTTGTTTGGTGTTTAAGATGCTCTGTCTTGTGTTGTCCATTGTTTGGTTGCTATGCGTTGTGCTTATGTGTTATTTGGTTGTGTAATTTCAATTAGAGTGTGTGAGGACCCCAGTTTATTTGTCTTGTAATGCTTAACCAACCACCTGGCCGCCCTAGCATCACAAATCAAATAAACCAAGCCTTGAGATATGTATACTTCCCAGAACTGCAGTATACACACCTCTTCACAAAATTATGCATCAATTCCATTCAATCGCATAGAACCGAAGCACAACAATAAAAGACATACATAATAGAGACTTATTACAACAAGGGCCAACCGGCCAAATAACAACTAAATAACAATTAAACAGCGGAAGCAAAAGTGTCATAAGATGGCGATAAACAAAAGAGCCAATTAGTGTGCCTTTACCCACAAGGCAACCAACCGGGCCGCCAAGCTAGTCGTCAAACCCGAAGCACATCTCACAAAAGGGAAGCCCTTGGGGCTCACCTTCTTCCTCTGCAACAAAAACATTAAGCAAAGCAACTGAGTACAAAAATTGTTTTTGTACTCGCAAGACTGACGTGTAAGGGTAACAACTATAATTAACTACATGCAAACTTTATTTAAGTGGAGGGGGCTCTGGACTTACTTTTAGCATAAAGCAAGTTTTCATTTGCAATAATGTAATAGATTCAAAGCAATTTGACAAACTGTTTGTAATTATTGAAATAACAGCGATACAATAATAAATAATAATAACAGTAAAGACAACCTGGAAGTGACTAACCCAATAGTCACCACAACAATAGTATGAACATCCATTCATACCAACCCATCAAGTTTTAATTAAATGTTGTAGTCTAGTTCTCACGGGGCGTATCCGAGCGTGTCCATAACCTAGGACGAGGCTATTCGAATAGTTTTAACCCTGCAGGGGTGTACCAATGTACCCACACTTCGGACCGCCTTTAAGCCACAAAGCACACTTCCGAAGGTATGCTGGCACGGCTAAGTCCTACAAGACGCTTTCCAATATTGTGCATTGACTACGAGCCGCTCGTATGGATAGAAACTCATACGCTTACATTGCAAGCCGAAAGACATCCAGCCATCACGGGGGAAGCCTTTCGGACACTACAATGCTCCCAGCACCATCCCTCCTGCGACTCCCTGCGATCCGAAGCCAATACACGCCAAAGTACTAAGTCAAGAGAGGTCCCATACCCTCTAGTGTGGTTAGCACGCAAAATGCTTAGTACGGTGGCGCAAGTAACTCGGTCCTTAATGACCCGGGCACCATTCCAGTCACACCCAGAAGCACACCAACATACCATTGTGCCCAAATCTAAATCATTTTGTTTTTAGGTTTTAGTTTTCACAAGTAAACACGGCACAAGGCTGAAATTATAAGTGATAATATGTTTTATGTGATCAAGGCTATCGACTAGATCGATAACCGCCTAATTCTACCGGTAACTAAGCATTGCTAAGCATCATATCGTAAAGACAAATAAAATGCCCTAAATCATTCACCAGGCTCTAATTCACCGGTGAGGATAATATTCCTAAGGTAGTGGCAGGGGTGAACAATTTAAGGGAAACAATGCAATAGGATTAGCTACCTCTATTCGGCAAAATTAATCATTGACACAAAAGCATGCATACATACAAGTAAAACCAAGTATTAGATTTTAAAAGTAATGGGATGGAGTGGATATGATCAAACTGCTTGCCTTGCTGTAGATCACTTTCTTGCGGCAGAGGATTCACTCACGTAAACAATAATTCCTTTGAAACCTAACGCGAAAAGGCGATAATCAAATAAGAACAAGAACTCCAAATAAAACTCAACAGCAGAAGTTCTCCAATGTAACAGCCCTAACTTAGGGTTTGTATTTCAAATGTAAAATTTTGAGGAGAAATAAAAACTTTTGTTGACTCTTCAAATCATTTGAAAGTTTCTACAATTTTCCCTAGCAATTTCCAATTTTTAGAATTTAATTCTTGTGATTGGAAATTGTTGTTATCAGATTCTTAGCCTTCAAACTTGTGATCGTCCTCTGCAAATATTTTTCCTAGCATCTTGATCATCCTAGCTACCTCTCTGAATTATTTCACAATTTTTAGATTTTGTTTGCTATTTCGAATGCCCAAGTCAAACCAGTTTAGAAATCTGGTCAAACCTCTGGACAGCAGCTTGTGAATTTTAGTGGGAAAAATCTAGTGCATGAAAACCCCTGGAAAAATTTCACAAGGTTGTCCTCTGTCCCTAGCAGCTACCATAAAAATTTCGAAATTTTTGGAGCTCTGGAGCTACCTCTAAAAATTTCCCAAACCCTCTCTGTCTTTTAAATCAAAAACTAAAATCACTGTTCCTCGGGCTCGGACCCAACCTCAGGCTCGAGTCCGACTCGCACCGCTTGGCTCGGTCGAACCAACTAGTTGCACCGCGTGCGCTCGATGGCCGTCAGCCGTCCGATGCAGATCGAACGATCCACGTGCGCGCATGCAACCGACCTGTCCGAATGCATACACTAATCTCAGCCGTCCGTTTTAGATCCAACGGTCGGCGCGATATTGATCGAGTCTAACTCGGGCTCGCGCCGTTTTGCTTTGTCGGCGACAAAGCGGGCCCTCTTGTCGGTCGTCACCTACCTCTCGCTCGAGTCTTTGAGTGCCGCGGCGGCATGCATGCGCGCCACCTCGCCTCGCCGTCCATTCTCGGTTTCTCGCGCTTCACCTCGGCGCATCACCCGCTAGCCCATGCCACCGTGCAGCATTAATCACCGTCATCTACCTCTTTGTCTCGCCGCTTTTCTTCCTTGCATCTCGGTGCCGAGAAGCTCCGCCTCTTGTTTCTCCGCCTCGTCCCTACTTAAGCTCACCCATAGCTCCTCTTCCTTCTTTAGACACCATTAGCGATCCCCTATCACTCATTGCTCCTTCCGAGCTCAATTCATAGTTGTGCTCGAGCTCGTGCCACCAAGTGCCGCCACCGCCGTGTCAACACCACAACCGGTGAAGCTCATCTTCTCCTTTTCGCGTCGATCGTGTTCCGGACTCTGTCATGTCTTTCCCTCAACTAATTTGAAGTTTTATTCTCGGAGCCGTTGAATTTTGGTGTCCCCTTCTTCTACCGAAAGTTGGGTTTCGTCCCCATCTCCGGTGAGTTAGTTCCTAGAGCAATTGCTCGCGCTTAGCACCATCTAGTGCACTCACCGAGCTACCCCATCTCTCTTTTCCGCTATTTTTCTCAGGTTGCTCCTCCTCGGTGACCCTGGATTGCCGCCGGTTCTCGTCGCCGGGCCATCTCCGTGACCTCTTGAGCTCAGCGTCATTCGGTGAGTTCACGGTAACTCGCGATGCCCATGCGCGCTAATTCTTGTTGTCTACCTCTGCGGTGTAGCCGCACCTTATCACCTCCACCGCCGCCGCCGTGCTCGTCGCGCACCACCTCGAGCTTCTCCGCCAACCCGCGACCACCCTCGCCTTGATGGTCCTCAAGCAACCCATTTTGGCCGCCTGACACCGCGCCGCCACTCCATCGCCGGCGTCGACTTCCAGGTCCAGCGCCACCCGAGTTGTTCTGTTCTTCGGTTTTGCCCTGTGGCTGGCAGTGAAGCCCACCTCCCTGAAACTTTGTAGTTAGCTGCTAATCATGCTTTCGGTTGTTCATTAGTTCACTCTCATTGCATGATCAAAGTTTGGTATTGGAGGTTTGAAAGCATTTTAGTTCTAGTTCTCTGTTTGATCCCTGTTGTCGTTTTTTTTGTTGTCACTAAACTGAAATTTGGTTTCATGATTATGCTATGTAGGTCCTGTTAGACTTGATAAATTGCTTAAGAAATAGTGTTTGGTAAGGAATTATGTTAGTTAGCGGTTCTAGATTTTAAAACCCTTGTTGGCATGAGTAATCTAAGAAGTTGTTATTGGAGCTAGTGGTTTGTCTCTGTACTTGTTTTTCCTACTTTTACCAGTGTAGTAAGGCCTTGTAGTGATAGCATGTTGTTATGGTTAACCTTCCTATATGTTGGTGTGATACTTAGATGTGTTAGTAGCTGAATTTTATTAAAGCCCTACCTCAATTAGAAAATTGTTAGCATCCAATGGTTGGTGATTATCTAGTTAATGTTTCAATAGCTTCCTATAGGTTACGTGGCTCTCATCCGATAATATTTGTTCTTGATGTGTTAACTTGATGATTAAATAATAGATGTGCACACAATCACCATCAAAGTCTGTAGAAAGATTAAAACATATAAAAGGGTTGATTTTGTGGTTATCTTGGTAAATCAAGTGAGTGGATAGGTCTATCATGAAAGCATGTCTATTTGAATCATCTCTGTAGGCTTTGTGTGAGTTTTGGCTTGTTTGATGTTGTTGAATGTTTGAGTTTTGTCGGTGTTATTCGTTCTTATTTGTTGTTATGTTCGATCGTTAGGCTTCGATATTTGCGGCAACCACGAGGACGATCCTCCGCACCATATTGAGCAACAAAGAATGTGCAAGCGGTTTGATCATGTTTAATCCCGGTATTTTAAAGATTAATATTTTGTTTCAATTTGTATGTATGCATTGCTTAATTTGTGTTAAATTGATTAGTTAAATCCGTAGTCGCATATCCTGTAGACAAAATATTGATCCCTACTACCGAGCTTAGGTTATTTCTTTGTGATTAGAGATGTTGGATGATCTCTTGTCACTTAGTAGATCCGGTCAACTTGCTTAGACATGCTTAGCTATCGGTAGAATCAGGCGGTTATCGACTTTAGTCGGTAACCTTGATCACACAAAATTTACTATAGCTTTATGTTTTAGCATTTTTGCTATGTTTAATTGCAAAATTAAAAATGAAAACAAAAATGATTTAGACTTGGGCACAATGGTAAGACGGTGTGATCTGTTGGGTGTGACCGAAAGGTGCCCGAGTCGCTTAAGGACCGAGTTACTTGCGCCACCGTGATCGAGCATTTTGCGTGCTAACCACACTAGAGTATATGGGACCTCTCTTGACCTAGTACTTTGGCGTGTATTGGCTCCGGTCGCAGGAGGTCGCAGGAGGGACGGAGGTGGGAGCATGGTAGTTGTCCAAAAGCTTTATCTGAGTGGGTAGTTGTCTTTCGGCTTTACCATGTAAGCGTATGGGTTTCTATCCATACGAGCGGCTCGTAGTTAATACACAATATTGGAAAAGTCTCGTAGGACTTAGCGGGTACAAAGATACCTTCTAAGTGTGTTTTGGCTTAAAGGCGTCCAAGTGTGGGTACATTGGTACACCTGCAGGTTAAAACTATTCGAATAGCCTCGCCCTAGGTTATGGACACGCCGGATACGCCCGTAAGAACTAGACTACAACATTTAAATTAAAACTTGATGGGTGGTACGAAACTGGGTTCGTGCTATCGTTAGGTGACTATTGGGATAGTCACTTCTAAGGTGTTTATCTTTCGCTTTTGTTATTATTACCCTTCTTGTTATTTCAATCTTAAAAATGAATTGCAAACTTGCCTTCAATCAGTATTACCTTATTGCAAATGCAAATTGGCTTTATGCAAATAAAACATATGGCCTCCACTAAACAAGCCCGCATGTAGCATATGAACAGTGCGCTAGTTCACACGTCGAGTCTTTGGGTACAAAGACAATCTTTGTACTCGGTGCTTTGCTTAATGTTTTGTTGCAGAGGAAGAAGGTGAGCCTCGTGGTCCTCATACGTGTGAGTCTTTGCCGCCGTGGGTGACGACTAGGCTTGGCGGTCGGTCGGATGCCTTGTGGGTTGAAGGCACACCGATTGGCTTTGTTTTTAGCCATTTTATGGCACTTTTGCTTCATTGTCTTTTTGTTGTTATTTGTATATCTTGTGGCGATCGGCCATTGTCTCATAATATCTTTACTATTTGTTTATCTTCCGCTTGGAAGTGTGATGTTTGGACTCTATGTTTTGAATGGAGTTGATGTCTAATTTTGTAACGAGTGTGTATCTCGCTCGGGAAGTATACGTATCTCGAGGATCGATTTATTTGATTTGTGATGCTAGGACCAGTGGTTGGTTAAGCATTACAAGCCAAATAAACTGGGTCCTCACAAAGTTGGTATCGAGCCATTCGACCGTAGCAACCCAAGCATAGTCGTCTTTAGGATATTTTGAAAAAGCTTAATTTCAAAGTATAAAAAAGGGTTTATGAAAACCTAGGCGATTCTCAGATTTTACTCCTTACCTATCTTAGCCTTCTACTCTCATCATACTCTAATTTGAGTTTAAAACTTGGTTTCTCTCTTTCCTTTCAAAAGATAGTTACTACTGTAGAATCAGTCTTTGGGAGAACCATAGAGAATTAAGTCTAAGTAAAATTTGTGGGAGCATAAGGGTAAGATATGTATGAGTTGCTATGTGTCCGATTTTGCTGGTCGAACTTTATCCCGCTTGTGTTTGTTTTCGATTTGCTTTCATGAATTTTGGGCTTTCTTGCTCTTAAATTTGTTGCTAACTTGTCTTAGTAAAACAGGATGGCGGAGAACGCGTGGCGTCAGCAGGTGGTCATGATGAGGAGCTTCCTCCTCCGACCATGGTGAGGTTCTCGCCGGATCGAGCGAAACCGCATGGACCAGACGCGCATCTTGGAGGTTATTGCTAGGAATACCTCCACTCCGCCGGTGGTGGCGGACACGGACTCGCGGGGACTTGCAGAGTTCCTCCGACGCAGCCACCGACTTTCTCCGCTCGAGGACCTCTCGATGCGGACGATTGGTGCGCATGGTTGAGCGAAGCTCAACATAGCTCGATGCGAGCGCAGGATAAGGCACTCTTCGCGTCCCACCGCCTTGAGGCGCGGCAGACTCATGGTGGGAGAACTATCTCGCCATGCACCGCGGGCCATGTGGTCGCGTGGGAGGAGTTCCGGTCGGCTTTTCGTCGGGCCCACATCCCGGATGGCCTGATGAAGTGAAGAAAAGGAGTTCCTCGCGCTCAAGCAAGGGCGCAAATGCGTGACGAGTACTTATGCGAGTTCAATCATCTGGCTCGTTATGCTCCGGGTGAGGTGGCCTCAGATGAGGCTAAGCAGGAGAAATTTATGGATGGCTTGTCCGAGGAGCTGCAGGACAAGCTATCCATTGTGGACTTCTCAGACTTTCAGGCCTTGGTAGATAAGGCCGTTGTTGCAGAGCATAAGGCAAAGGCGCTGGGCGAGTCCCGCAAGCGCAAATGGGAGGCGCATCAGTCTACTCACACCAGCCTCGTTCGTCCTCGGGCTGGGCCAGCACCAGTGGCCCGCTCTTTTGCTCCACCAGCACCGAGGCCATCTCGCACAGCTCTCGCCCACCGCAGCCGCGTGTTTCAGCGCACGTGCGCTGCGATCCAGCGGCCGGCGGCCTCGCAATCCGGCGCCGAGGTGACTTGTTTTGCCGCCACAACAAGGGCCATTATGCGAATGCTCGCCCTCGAGTGTTGCGGCGGCCTCGCCCTAATGGAGGACGCGGCAGGGGCGCGTCACCGCGACGTAAGATTATTCGAAGACCTGAGTGCGAGCGCGTCGAGTGAACCACCTTTCACCGAGGAGGCTCGGAGGCGCGGATGTCGTGATTGGTACACTTCTTGTTAATTCCCGCCCTGCTGCAGATTATTTGATTCGGAGCATCGCATTCTTTATTTCAAGATCATTTGCTGCTGCTAGTGGTCTTCTTTGTGTTCCTTTGGGGATTCCTTTACTCATTCGCTCTCCGGTTGGAAATGAGCCGATATGGAATGCCGCGGTGTTCCTATTGAGGTCAAAGGGTAGGATTTTTGGCAAATCTTATTCTCTTTCGATTCAGCAAGTGCGGATGTGATTCTTGGCATGGATTGGTTGTCCCAACACTTGGGGCGGTCGATTGTGCGGGAGGATAGTTTATCTCACCACCCTTCGTGCAAGCGGTCGATTTTTCGCGCATTGCAGGGGCCACATCTATGTGCATTAGAGACAAAGCCGCCTTGCGCATTCGTGGATGTTCCCATAGTATCGACTTTGAGGATGTTTTTCCCGATGATTTGCCCGGATGCCTCCGCTCGAGATCCGAGTTTGCCATCGAGTTCTTTGCATCAGCCCGATTTGAAAGCGCCGTATCGGATGCCTCCCAATGAGCTAGAAGAATTGAAGAAGCAGCTTGGTGAGCTCCAAGCAAAGGGTTTCATCCGTCCCAGTTCATCTCCTTGGGGTTGTCCGGTGATCTTTGTGAAGAAGAAGGACAAGACTTTGCGCATGTGTGTTGACTACCGTCCTCTCAATGAAGTGACGGTGAAGAACAAATATCCTCTGCCCCGCATTGATGATCTTTTTGACCGGCTTGTCCGAGCTCGGGTGTTCTCAAAGATTGATTTGAGAATGGGGTATCATCAGTGTCGATCAGATCGAGGATATTCAAGACGGCCTTCACTACTCGTTATGGTGCATGACGAGTACACCGTCATGTCTTTCGGTTTGACCAATGCTCAGCGTTGTTCATGAACCTTATGAATTCGTATTCATGGAGTATTTGGACAAATTTGTGGTGGTTTTTATTGATGACATTCTTATCTATTCCAAGATCAAGCGAGCATGCCGAGCATCCAAGATTGTTTTGGGCAAATTATGGAGCATCACCGTATCTAAGTTCAAGAAATGTGAGTTCTGGTTGAAGGAAGTGGCATTTTTGGGCCATGTTCTTTCAGCTGGAGGAATAGCTGTAGATCCCAGCAAAGTCAGCGATGTTCTATCTTGGGGCCAGCCCAAGTCAGTCACTGATGTGCGGAGTTTTCTTGGTTTAGCGGGCTACTATCGCCGCTTTATCGAGAACTTCTCCAAAATCGCAAAGCCGATGACTGAATTGCTTAAGAAGGACAAGAAGTTTGTATGGTCCTCTGCTTGTGATGAGAGCTTTCAGGAGCTCAAACAGCGATTGACTTCAGCCCCAGTCCTTACTCTTCCTGATATCCACAAGAGCTTGATATTTATTGCGATGCCTCTCGTCGGGGCTTGGGTGTGTTCTTATGCAGAAGGCAAGGCGCTTGCCTATGCATCCAGCGATTGAGACCTCACGAGCTCAACTATCCCACCCATGATTTAGAGCTTGTGCGGTGGTTCATGCACTCAAGATTTGGCGGCATTATTTGATCGGTGAATCAGTGAGGTGTATTCCGATCATAAGAGTTTGAAATACTTATTTACTCAGCGGATCGAACCTCGTGCAAAGGAGATGGCTAGAATTAATCAAAGATTATGACATGGGTATTCAGTATCACCCTAGCAAGGCCAATGTGGTTGCTGATGCACTTAGTCGAAAGGTGTATTGCAATACTTTGATGATCCAAGAGCAGCAACCTGCGCTTCTTGCTGAATTCCAGCGTCTCAACTTGGGTTTGGTTGAGCATGGTTCCCTTGCTGCCTTGGTTGTGCAACCAACCTTGGTGGATCGATCAAGGCAAAGACAAACAATCGATGATGGCGTGGGTAAAATCAAGCAGAACATCAGGGATGGTTCAGCCAAGTGTTTCACAGAAGATGAACACGGTGTTGTATGGTTTGGGCAGCGGCTTGTGGTCCCAAAGGTCCCCGAGTTGCGGGATTTGATTCTGCAGGAGGCCCATGATTCGCCTTTATCCATCCATCCCGGGGCCACTAAAATGTACCAAGATCTGCGTCAGAGATTCTGGTGGACTCGCATGAAGCGCGAGATTGCCAGGTTCGTGGCCAGATGTGACGTATGTTGTCGCGTCAAGGCGAGCATCGGCGTCAATGGTCTTCTTCACCCTTACCTATTCCGAATGGAAGTGGGATTCTGTAGGCATGGATTTTATCACTGGTCTGCCCCGTACTTCTTCGGGGAAGGATGCATTATGGGTTATAATTGATCGATTGACGAAGGTGGCCCATTTCCTTCCAGTGCGATCGAAGATTGATGTGAATCAGCTAGCGGATCTTTACATATCCCGCATTGTGAGTCTGCATGGTGTGCCACGAACGATAGTGTCAGATCGTGGCTCTCTTTTCACTTCCCGATTTTGGCACAGCCTGCAGGAGGCCATGGGTACCCGTCTTTCTTTCAGCTCAGCCTACCATCCTCAGACCGATGGTCGACATGAGCGGTCAATCAGTGCTTGAAGATATGCTCCGTGCTTGTGTCCTTTCCTATGGGAAGAATTGGGAGAAGTGCCTACCACTTGCCGAGTTCTCCTACAACAACAGCTTCCAGGCTAGTCTCGGCATGGCACCGTTTGAGGCCTTGTATGGGAGGCGATGCAGAACCCCGTTGAACTGGTCCGAAACTGGTGAAAGGCAGTTCTTTGGCCCGGATTCGATCAATGAGGCGGAAAGTCAAGTGCAGTTGATTCGTGAGCACTTGCGCGTAGCTCAGTCCAGGCAGAAGAGCTATGCAGATCGGCGTCGCCGTGAGCTGAGTTTCCAGCCCAACGACTTTGTGTATCTCAAAGTCTCACCTCTGAAAGGTCATCGTCGTTTCGGCGTCAAGGGCAAATTGGCTCCTCGGTATGCCGGACCCTACCGCATCATCGATAGAGTGGGAGTGTTGCTTACAAGTTAGACTTGGCTACACTTGAGGGTGCATGATGTTTTCCATGTGTCGCAATTGAAGAAGTGCCTCCGTGTTCCGGTTGAGGAAACACCATTGGAAAATATCGATGTGCAGGAAGATCTGTCTTATCGTGAGCGTCCCGTTCGTATCCTCGAAGAAGCTGAACGCAGAACAAGGAACCGTGTGATCAAGTTCCTTAAAGTTCAGTGGTCAAACCACTCCGAGGATGAAGCCACTTGGGAGCGGGAAGACCGCCTTCGAGCAGATTACCCATCCTTCTTCTCCCAGTGATCAGAATCTCGGGGCGAGATTCCTGTAAGGGGGGGAGATTTGTAACAGCCCTAACTTAGGGTTTGTATTTCAAATGTAAAATTTTGAGGAGAAATAAAAACTTTTGTTGACTCTTCAAATCATTTGAAAGTTTCTACAATTTTCCCTAGCAATTTCCAATTTTTAGAATTTAATTCTTGTGATTGGAAATTGTTGTTATCAGATTCTTAGCCTTCAAACTTGTGATCGTCCTCTGCAAATATTTTTCCTAGCATCTTGATCATCCTAGCTACCTCTCTGAATTATTTCACAATTTTTAGATTTTGTTTGCTATTTCGAATGCCCAAGTCAAACCAGTTTAGAAATCTGGTCAAACCTCTGGACAGCAGCTTGTGAATTTTAGTGGGAAAAATCTAGTGCATGAAAACCCTGGAAAAATTTCACAAGGTTGTCCTCTGTCCCTAGCAGCTACCATAAAAATTTCAGAAATTTTTGGAGCTCTGGAGCTACCTCTAAAAATTTCCCAAACCCTCTCTGTCTTTTAAATCAAAAACTAAAATCATCGTTCCTCGGGCTCGGACCCAACCTCGGGCTCGAGTCCGACTCGCACCGCTTGGCTCGGCCGAACCAACTAGTTGCACGCGCGGCGCTCGATGGCCGTCACCGTCCGATGCGATCGAACGATCACGTCGCGCATGCAACCGACCGTCCGAATGCATACACTAATCTCACCGTCCGCTTTAGATCCAGCGGGCCGCGATATTGATCGAGTCTAACTCGGGCTCGCGCTGCTTTGCTGCTGCCGCCGACAGCGGGCCCTCTTGTCGTCGTCACCTACCTCGCTCGAGTGCCGAGTGCCGTGGCGATGCATGCGCGCGCCACCTCGCCTCGCCGCCCATTCTCGGCTTCCTCGCGCTTCACCTCGGCGCATCACCCGCCGCTAGCCCATGCCCCGTGCAAGCATTAATCACCGTCATCTACCTCTTTGTCTCGCCGCTTTTCTTCCTTGCATCTCGGTGCCGAAGCTCCGCCTCTTGTTTCCTCCGCCTCGTCCCTACTTAAGCTCACCCATAGCTCCCTCTTCCTTCTTTAGACACCATTAAGCGATCCCTATCACTCATTGCTCCTTCCGAGCTCAATTCATAGTTGTGCTCGAGCTCGTGCATGTACTGCGCGCCACCGCCGTGTCAACACCACAACCAGTGAAGCTCATCTTCTCCTTTTCGCGTCGGATCGTGTTCCGGACTCTGTCATGTCTTTCCTCAACTAATTTGAAGTTTTATTCTCGGGAGCCGTTGAATTTGGTGTCCCCTTCTTCGGCCGAAAGTTGGGCTTTTCGTCCCCATCTCAGGTGAGTTAGTTCCTAGAGCAATTGCTCGCGCTAGCACCATCTAGTGCACTCACCGAGCTACCCCATCTCTTTTCCGCTATTTTTGCTCAGGTTGCTCCCTCCTCGGTGACCCCTGGATTGCCGCCGCTGGTTCTCGTCGCCGGGCCATCTCCGGCAGCCTCTTGAGCTCCGCGTCATTCCGGTGAGTTC
Organism: Ampelocalamus luodianensis; assembly: GCA_036346255.1. Lineage (NCBI taxonomy): Eukaryota > Viridiplantae > Streptophyta > Magnoliopsida > Poales > Poaceae > Ampelocalamus > Ampelocalamus luodianensis. The sequence goes on from CM070640.1 coordinate 25,533,259, forward strand.
CTGGTAACTCACTGATGCCCATGCGCGCGCTAATTCTTGTTGTCTACCTCTCCGTGTAGCCGCACCTTATCACCTCCACCGCCGGCCGTCGTGCTCGCCGCCGCACCACCTCTGCTTCTCGGCCAACCCGCGACCACCCTCGCCGGTGGTCCTCAAGCAACCCATTTTGGCCGTCGACAGCCCGCGCCGCCACTCCATCGCGCGCCGACTTCAGTCCAGCGCCACCCGAGTTGTTCGTTTCTTGGTTTTGCCTCGTGGTGGCGGTGAAGCCCACCTCCCCGAAACTTTGTAGTTAGCTGCTAATCATGCTTTGGTTGTTCATTAGTTCACTCATTGCATGATCAAAGTTTGGTATTGGAGGTTTGAAAGCATTTTAGTTCTAGTTCTCTGCTTGATCCTGTTGTCGTTTTTTTTGTTGTCACTAAACTGAAATTTGGTTTCATGATTATGCTATGTAGGTCTGTTAGACTTGATAAATTGCTTAAGAAATAGTGTTTGGTAAGGAATTATGTTAGTTAGCGGTTCTAGATTTTAAAACCCTTGTTGGCATGAGTAATCTAAGAAGTTGTTATTGGAGCTAGTGGTTTGTCTCTCAGACTTGTTTTTCCTACTTTTACCAAAGGTAGTAAGGCCTTGTAGTGATAGCATGTTGTTATGGTTAACCTTCCTATATGTTGGTGTGATACTTAGATGTGTTAGTAGCTGAATTTTATTAAAGCCCTACCTCAATTAGAAAATTGTTAGCATCCAATGGTTGGCTGATTATCTAGTTAATGTTTCAATAGCTTCCTATAGGTTCTGTGCTCTCATCTGATAATAGCTGTTCTTGATGTGTTAACTTGATGATTAAATAATAGATGTGCACACAATCACCATCAAAGTCTGTAGAAAGATTAAAACATATAAAAGGGTTGATTTTGTGGTTATCTTGGTAAATCAAGTGAGTGGATAGGTCTATCATGAAAGCATGTCTATTTGAATCATCTCTGTAGCTGCTGTGTGAGTTTTGGCTTGTTTGATGTTGTTGAATGTTTGAGTTTTGTCGGTGTTATTCGTTCTTATTTGCTGTTATGTTCGATCGTTAGGCTTCGATATTTGCGGCAACCCTGAGGACGATCCTCCGCACCATATTGAGCAACAAAGCAACAGCAAGCGATTTGATCATGTTTAATCGGTATTTTAAAGATTAATATTTTGTTTCAATTGTATGTATGCATTGCTTAATTTGTGTTAAATTGATTAGTTAAATCGTAGTTGCATATCCTGTAGACAAAATATTGATCTCTACTACTGAGCTTAGGTTATTTCTTTGTGATTAGAGATCATTGGATGATCTCTTGTCACTTAGTAGATCCGGTCAACTTGCTTAGACATGCTTAGCTATCAGAGAATCAAGGTTATCGACTTTAGTCGGTAACCTTGATCACACAAAATTTACTATAGCTTTATGTTTTAGCATTTTTGCTATGTTTAATTGCAAAATTAAAAATGAAAACAAAAATGATTTAGACTTGGGCACAATGGTAAGACTGGTGTGATCTGTTGGGTGTGACCGAAAGGTGCCAGAGCCGCTTAAGGACCGAGTTACTTGCGCCACCGCATCGAGCATTTTGCGTGCTAACCACACTAGAGTATATGGGACCTCTCTTGACCTAGTACTTTGGCGTGTATTGGCTCCGGGTCGCAGGAGGTCGCAGGAGGGACGGAGGTGGGAGCATGGTAGTTGTCCGAAAAGCTTTATCCTGAGTGGGTAGTTGTCTTTTCGGCTTTACCATGTAAGCGTATGGGTTTCTATCCATACGAGCGGCTCGTAGTTAATACACAATATTGGAAAAAGTCTCGTAGGACTTAGCCGTACAAAGATACCTTGGAAGTGTGTTTTGGCTTAAAGGATGCGAAGTGTGGGTACATTGGTACACCCGCAGGTTAAAACTATTCGAATAGCCTCGTCCTAGGTTATGGACACGCTCGGATACGCCCCGTAAGAACTAGACTACAACATTTAAATTAAAACTTGATGGGTGGTACGAATCTGGGGTTCGTGCTATCGTTGGGGTGACTATTGGGATAGTCACTTCTAGGCTGTTTATCTTTCGCTTTTGTTATTATTACCCTTCATCGTTATTTCAATCTTAAAATGAATTGCAAACTTGCCTTCAAATCAGATACCTTATTGCAAATGCAAATTGGCTTTATGCAAATAAAACATATGGTTTCCACTAAACAAGCTGCATGTAGCATATGAACAGTCCGCTAGTTCACACGCGGTCTTGCGGGTACAAAGACAATCTTTGTACTGTGTGCTTTGCTTAATGTTTTTGTTGCAGAGGAAGAAGGTGAGCCTCAGGGTCCTCACTTCTGTGAGCTGTGCTGTCGCTTCGTGGGTGACGACTAGGCTTGGCGGTCCGGTCAGATGCCTTGTGGGTTGAAGGCACACTGATTGGCTTTGTTTTTAGCCATTTTATGGCACTTTTGCTTCCGCTGTCTTTTTGTTGTTATTTGTATATCTTGTGGCCAGTCGGCCATTGTCTGTAATATCTTTACTATTTGTTTATCTTCCGTTTGGAAGTGTGATGTTTGGACTCTATGTTTTGAATGGAGTTGATGTCTAATTTTGTAACGAGGTGTGTATACTGCTTTCTGGGAAGTATACGTATCTCGAGGATCAGTTTATTTGATTTGTGATGCTAGGACCAGGTGGTTGGTTAAGCATTACAAGCCAAATAAACTGGGGTCCTCACAAAGTTGGTATCAGAGCCATTCTGACCGTAGCAACCCAAGCATAGTCGTCTTTAGGATATTTTGAAAAAGCTTAATTTCAAAGTATAAAAAAGGGTTTATGAAAACCTAGGCAGATTCTCAGATTTTACTCCTTACCTATCTTAGCCTTCTACTCTCATCTTACTCTAATTTGAGTTTAAAACTTGGTTTCTCTCTTTCCTTTCAAAAGATAGTTACTACTGGTAGAATCAGTCTTTGGGAGAACCATAGAGAATTAAGTCTAAGTAAAATTTGTGGGAGCATAAGGGTAAGATATGTATGAGTTGCTATGTGTCTGATTTTTGCTGGTCGAACTTTATCCTGCCTTGTGTTTGTTTCTGGACTGCTTTCATGAATTTTGGGCTTTCTTGCTCTTAAATTTGTTGCTAACTTGTCTTAGTAAAACAGGATGGCCGGAGAGCGCGTGGCGCCAAGAAGTGGTCATGATGAGGAGCTTCCCTCCTCCGACCATGGTCGAGGTTCTCGCCGATCGAGCGAACCGCATGGACAGACGCGCATCTTGGAGGTTATTGCTAGGAATACCTCCACTCCTGCCCGGTGGTGGCGGACACCGACTTCGCGGGGACTTGCAGAGTTCCTCCGTGACGCGACACCGACTTTCTCCCGCTCGAGGACCCTCTCGATGCGGACGATTGTCGCGCATGGTTGAGCGAAGCTCAACATAGCTCGATGCCAGCGCAGGATAAGGCACTCTTCGGCCCCACCGGCTGAGGGCGCAAAGCACTCTCATGGTGGGAGAACTATCTCGCCATGCGGCCGCGGGCCATGTGGTCGCGTGGGAGGAGTTCCGATCGACTTTTCGTCGGGCCCACATCCCGATGGCCCGATGAAGTCAAGAAAAGGAGTTCCTCGCGCTCAAGCAAGGGCGCAAATGCGATTTGAGTACTTATGCGAGTTCAATCATCCGCTCGTTATGCTCGGGTGAGGTGGCCTCGGATGAGGCTAGCAGAGAAATTTATGGATGGCTTGTCCGAGGAGCTGCAGGACAAGCTATCCATTGTGGACTTCTCGGACTTTCGTGCCTTGGTAGATAAGGCCGTTGTTGCGAGCATAAGGCAAAGGCGGCGAGTCATAGCGCAAATGGGAGGCATCGGCCTACTCACACCAGCCTCGTTCGTCCTCTGGCCGGGCGGCACCGATGGCCGCTCTTTTGCTCCACCAGCACCGAGGCCATCTGCACCAGCTCCTCGCCCACCGCAGGCCGTGTTTCAGCCACGTGCGCTTGCGATCCAAAGACCGAGCGGCCTCGCAATCCGGCGGCCGAGGTGACTTGTTTTCGCTGCCACAACAAGGGCCATTATGCGAATGCTCGCCTCGAGTGTTAGCGCCCCTCGTCCTAATGGAGGACGCGGGCGGGAGCGGTCACCGCATCGACTGTAAGATTATTCGAAGACCTGAGTGCGAGCGGTCGAGTGAACCACCTTTGGTGAGGAGGCTCGGAGGCGCGGATGTCGTGATTGGTACACTTCTTGTTAATTCCCGCCCCGCTGCAAGTATTATTTGATTCGAGCATCGCATTCTTTTATTTCAAGATCATTTGCTGCCGCTAGTGGTCTTCACTTTGTGTTCCTTTGGGGATTCTTTACTCATTCGCTCTCCGGTTCGGAAATGAGAGCCGATATGGAATGCCGGTGTTCCTATTGAGGTCAAAGGGTAGGATTTTTGGCAAATCTTATTCTCGGTTCGGCAAGAAGTCCGATGTGATTCTTGGCATGGATTGGTTGTCCCAACACTTGGGGCGATCGATTGTGCCGGGAAGATAGTTTATCTCACCACCCTTCGAGCAAGCAGTCGGATTTTCGCGCGGTGCAGGGGCCACATCTATGTGCATTAGAGACAAAGCCACCTTGCATTCGTGGATGTTCCCATAGTATCTCGACTTTGAGGATGTTTTTCCGATGATTTGCCCGGATGCCTCGGTTCGAGATCCGAGTTTGCCATCGAGTTGCTGCCCTGCATCGCCCGATTTTGAAGCGCCGTGATCGGATGCCTCCCAATGAGCTAGAAGAATTGAAGAAGCGACTTGGTGAGCTCCAAGCAAAGGGTTTCATCCGCCCCGCCATCTCCTTGGGGTTGTCAGGTGATCTTTGTGAAGAAGAAGGACAAGACTTTGCGCATGTGTGTTGATTATGGTGGCGACTAGGCTTGGCGGTCGGTGGCCGATGCCTTGTGGGTTGAAGGCACACCGATTGGCTTTGTTTTTAGCCATTTTATGGCACTTTTGCTTCCGCTGCTTTTTGTTGTTATTTGTATATCTTGTGGCGATCGGCCATTATTCGTAATATCTTTACTATTTGTTTATCTTCCGTTTGGAAGTGTGATGTTTGGACTCTATGTTTTGAATGGAGTTGATGTCTAATTTTGTAACGAGGTGTGTATCTGCTTCGGGAAGTATACGTGATCTCGAGGATCAGTTTATTTGATTTGTGATGCTAGGACCAGGTGGTTGGTTAAGCATTACAAGCCAAATAAACTGGGGTCCTCACATCCAAATACCATGGAATTCATACAGCAGCAAGATTATGATTTTAGACAATTTTAGAAACAAGAATTTCTTCATTTAGACTTAGTATGCAAAAGTTATGGCTAAAACAATTTTCTCATTTGACTAATTCAGATTAATTCCTATACACATCGTTCATGGAGAAATGTTCTAGAATGATCTAGAACCTAAAATTTTTATGGTAGGCAGGTTAAGACATTCTAAGAATAGCAAAATTGAGTTTGCACAATTTGGAGTTAAAATGAATTAGTTATGATTTGCTTAAGTTGTAAAACTAGCATATACCACTCTACAGGAATATAAACATGAACAAAACCTATGCTAAGTTAAAGTACATTACCGGAGGGATTTTACAGACTTGGGTTTGCTCAAATTAGGGTTACACACATAAAGTTTTATATTCTACAAATTTTGAAGTGATTTTCCTAACTCTTGAACAATTCAAACTCCAACTGCAATATTAATAAATCCCAGCCTAGAATAGTGACCACATACAATCTTAAATTAAAATTTATCCTACCACAAAGCTACTGTAACTTGAAACATTCAAAAAGGAGTTCAAATGACCAACTTATGCACTTAAGAAATTTGAATCTACAAAAGATTTAGAAAACTGGAGCTCTCGGGAGGTCCAACCGGCTTAACGAAAAAGGGGAGGTCGTGGCCGTTGAGATGAGATCCAACGGCTACGACCAGATGGGCGCACAGCGCACGCAAGAGGAGATCCTCGCGCGCCTAGGAGGTCGTGACTGTCAGATCAAGACCTGGCGGTCCCGAGCACTAAGAGAGGTCCTAGAACTCCAATCCAACGGAGGAGGTCTGGACGGTCAGGATTTCTCGGGGGAGGTCCCGACGGTCTAGATCTCCAGGAGAGGTCCTACGGCTTAAGACCACCGAGGAGGTCCCACGGCTAAGATCTCCCAGGGAGATCTTAACGGTCACGATCAGCGAAGGAGGTGCGAGCGGTAAGATCTAAGGAAGGGAGGTCGGAGCGGTCAAGATGTACCGGGGAGGTCTTGAACGATCCGGATTTAATCGAGGGAGGTCCGATGCGACATGGTTTTAGCGGGAGGAGGTCTGGACGGCTCAGATGGATCTAGGGAGGTCCTGAACGGTCCAGATCGAGGCGGAGGGAGGTCTAAAGCGATAAGGTTTTATAGAGAGAGGTCTCGGACGGCTACGATCTCCACAGGAGGTCTTGGGGTCCAGATCGCCCAAAAGAGGTCTGTGACTTAGCTTCTCGAACAAGGACCGGTGGGAGGTCTTTGCAAAGAGGACCCGAGGTGGTCTCGGGTGGTTTAAGTAAAATGACCATGGTGGTCCTTTGCGGAAACATAGAGGTGGTCTTAACGGTGAGATAAGGCCTAGGAGGTCTCAACGGCTAGGATTAAAACTAGGGGAGGTCCTGCGGCTAAAGACCTTACAGAGGGAGGATCTAACGGCAAGAGCTAATCCAGTGGTCTTTCACGGTCAAGATTAACTCTAGGAGGTCCGAGACTTAAGGTTTTCGCGAGAAAGGTTCTACCGCATGATCTACTCGGGTGCTCTTAACGCCGAGATCAAACGATGGGAAGTCCACGAGACTAGAGTTTTCCCAGAAATGAATCTGAGGCCCAGATCTAATCCCGGGGAGGTCATTGACGGCCAAGAACAACCCGAGGAAGTCCGAGGACTTGTCGAAAATCCGACAAAGTACAGAGCACCGCGTTGGGCTCACCGGCACGTCACCGATGACCAAGACCACAGCGACGCTAACCAACTGTACGAAAACGTTCGTAATACTATTGCGCACATATTGGAACCACTCTCAACAGAGGAGCGGGCCTGTAACGCCGGCGAGCCGGAGAGGGGCGGAGGAGTGTTTTCGGCAAAATCCGAAAACAAGAAAAGGGGGCGCTACGAGCTAACCTAGCTAGTGATTAAGCTCTACAGCGCTAAAAGGAACTTACCAGGGCACAGGAGAGGTCCAGGGGAGGTCGAAGAAGAGCGCGGCAATGAAGCCCACAGGAGATGAAGAAGATGGCGCGACAGAGCGCTACGAGCCAGCAGATGCAAAAGAATGATCGAGATTCTTCGCGATGACCACGGGGTGGTCCAGTAGCAAAGAATTGAGCAGAGAGCACTCACCGGAGCTGGGAACGATGAAGTCCCCTTTTTGGCCGCCAACTGCGGGAACTTCAATTCGAGCTGCTCCTAGGAAAGCAACCTAAAAATGAGTTAGGGACCGGACTTGCGATGACCAGAGGTCCAAAAGAAAGCGCATCAAAGGGCAAAAGAACCACTGGCACTCTGAAGTTGACGAGGGCCCCAAGGTTTGGCAATGGCGGATAACAAATACTCTCGGTGGCTTGCGCTCGAACGCACAGAGAGTGAGTTGGAGGGTGATTGTGAGTGGAAGAGGTCCAAAGGAGGTCCTCGGGGGCATTAAGAGATCAGTGAGCGACGGCACAAAAGAAGGGGGCCGAGATGAGCTCTGCGAGCTCAAACGCACCAACCGGGAGCTATGGGAGGCGAGCGGCGTGGAGCATGGCTTTTGGCGAAAGTCGCCACTGGCGCCATCGTCCCTACCAACGCAACGTTAACGGGCGCACGGCGACAGACCATCCTCCCATCGTTGAAGCGCCTGGTGCGAGGTAGAAGAAGGTCGAGGAGGGCGGGAGTGGGGTGGTCGTGAGCCCTAGGATTAGAGATGAACGGCCACGAGCACTTCCAACCTCAGGAGGTTAGCGCAGCCGGGGGAGGTCGTGAGCGTTGGATATGAATCCAACGGCTCTGCTTGCACGCGCCCGGGTGTGATTAGGTGGACAAGGTCTAACCTAGTCAGTTGAGTTAGGCTCGGGCTTGAGCCCGAGTCTGACTCGTGCCAGAGCAACAGTGTAAACCAAACCTGGTTTTCAAAATATCACAGAGACCTTTGAGGATTTCTTTGAGGTAGCAAAAAGACTCCAAAAATTCTGAAAATTTTACAGGAGCTTGCTGACTCAAAGATTGAACTAGCATAAAATTTTCAGAGGTTTTGGTGCTGCACAACTTCCTCTAAAAATTCTGCAAGGTGATGATCCAAAGTTTGACCAGGATTTGAATTGGGTTGACTTGCCTCCAAAGTGTTCAAACAATTTCCAAAAATTGTGAAACTTTTCAGAGGGGTTACACACCAATCCTAGTACTTAGGAAAAGTATTTCCAGGAGATGATCAAAATATTTGACAAAATTATTTTTGGAAGATGAGATTTTGGATCAAAAAGACTTGTGACTTGGTATTCCCATAACTTTCGTACGAGAATTGTTTGGTACAACTGGAAATACGTGATGTAAGAAAAAGTTTTAATTTCTACTCATTTTCTTACATTTGGAACACAAGTCTAAAACTTGGGATGTTACAACTCTCCCCCCTTACAAGAATCTCGTCCCGAGATTCTGTTTACTTGGAGAAGGAAGACATGCTCCCATAGCCTTTTGCAGACTATGCCAACATCGAGGAGTGAACAGAGAACCACGATCTGAAACGATCGTCTTCAGCACATCCTGCGAGCTCGCGATCTTTGAGACCTGAGGCTCAGCTAAGTGACCAGGACGAATCTTGGTTTTGACTGGTAGAAAACATGTCACTTTATCCGACACAGGGAAACTTACCAGGCCCAGATATACCAAGGATTGATAGACTGAGAGATCTTTCTAGGCTCTATGGTTGATGGTGCAAGGCCGTTGTTAGCTGGTGAGCGATTTGTCTAGTCAGTTCCGCCAACAACGGGATCTCAGCCTGGTAGCTAGGTATGCAGAGTCATCCCCCCACAGCTAGCTTCTTGGTGGAACCAAGGCCATTCTCAGTTAGGGGAGCAATTTGTCTGGTTACTTCACTAACGAATGGGGCCTCGGCTTGATAACTAGCTATACGGAGTCATCCCTCCGCAGCTAGTCGGTTAGAAGGACTATGGCCACTAAGGCCGCAGAACTTGAGGCAATAATAGGTATGTGATGCCCTCGGACGTATAGGGAAGGAGAAGCGCCTTTCAAATTAAAGAGCAGCAATTAGTCCTGGCATAAAAGACTCCTTTTTAGTTAATTGAGGAAGGGATAAGGCTCACGCCCCACAATGCAGTCTTACACAACATACATAACTGAATGGGTGCTATCCTATTACATTTTTCCAAAGGACAGCTATTAGCTGGATACAATTTTCATGGTAGTTCCCATACACCTAGATGTGGTCATCCCTGTTGAAGTTCACAGGGAATTCGTCCAGAAGATGAGCTCCAGGTGATCCGGTGTCCAGGGGAGACAAAGGGTTGAAGAGACGCCTCGGGGATCCTAATAAAGAGACATGACCTCCCGGAGGATCGGGCCTCCGATTGCTAGGGAATCCTGCTATCATGCGGACTTGGCGGCGCGGCCCATAGACAGGCACTGGCCCTGTCACTTCCGGAAGTCGAAACTCGGGTGGTGCCGCAGCGACTGGGGAGGTCTCATTGGCACCATAAAGCACATTGCGAGGAAGGCGATTCATGCTAACCCCGATCCTGAGGTACTCCTGGGCCTCCCTGAGGCGGCGCCGAGTTTCTGACAACTCAAACAGATTGCAGCGATGAACTTGGTCCATGGTGTGGACCAACCTCGCCAACTGACGCACTTGAGGGTCTTCTCCGAACTGGATTTCAGCGAATGTGTTTACGTCCGCTTCATAACCTCTTTGGGGAAAATGGTCGTAGGGCTACCGAGACAATTCCGTCAAGTCATGGCGGCCGCTCATAACCCTACCGCGGCTTCTTGAATGGCCATGGCTTCGAGGTGGCGTGAACCCAAAGTCGCACGGAACACTGCCGGACACTTGTCTTGCGATGACGTTAACCACGATCGATATTCTTCCATTCGTGTCCTCGGTCGGCGGTAGATGGCATACTCGGTGGTAGGTGAAATTGGGCGCCACATCATATCTCGCAGATGCGGGATACCCGTCCACGTACTCCGCACGCGTCTCCTTGACCAAATTCCAGCTGCCCATCTATCGCATATAAGAACAAGGTAGGTGAGCGATTAGCTAGGGGAATCTAACCGAAAGTTGGGTGGAAACAGATACTAAGATGGATAAGGGATAAGCCTGAAAACTGAAGGCAAGGAAAAACCATTAACATCTCTACGAAATGAATGCCAAAAGCTTAAAACCAGCACAAAATCAATGCAAGATCTCAATTTACAGAATCAACTTCCCAGTATGACTCACTCGTATGGAAAAACGAGCAATCAATTTAGGAAGGTAAAATTTCAGAAATCATCCCTTGGCCTATCACCGCTAAAAAGCAAGGTAAAATCACCTAAACGAGGGTCAGACACTTAGCTAACTCATATCACTTCTTACCCTTTTATTCCCACAAGTTTTAGTTGGATTAACTTCTTATTTTTAACACTATTTACTAATTAAGAGCTAGTTGTCCAGAAATTCTTGCTTGCTGTCCAGATTTCTTCCTTCGAGCTCTTGGCCGAAGTCTTCACTTCCAGCATCTCCTAATCTTCGCTCCAAAACAACCAAGACTCAATTTAAAGCTCTCATGGTCCTCCCAAAACCAGTTTAATCGATAAAACGTCTATCTTTGAAAAGAAGATGAGAGGGAAAACCATTTTCCAAATTTAATCAAGAATGAGGTGAGATGAGCAAGCTAAGATAGATGAGAAGTAAAATATGAGAATCTACTTAAATTTTCATAAACCATTTGACACTTGAAAATAAGTTTTCAAAATATCCTAAAGACGACCAAGCTAGGGGTTTCTACGGTCAGTATGGCTCAGATACCAACTTTGTGAGGACCCCAGTTTATTTGGCTTGTAATGCTTAACCAACCACCTGGCCCTAGCATCACAAATCAAATAAACCAAGCCTCGAGATATGTATACTTCCCAGAACTGCAGTATACACACCTCTTCACAAAATTATGCATCAATTTCATTCAATCGCATAGAACCGAAGCACAACAATAAAAGACATACATAATAGAGACTTATTACAACAAGGGCCAACCGGCCAAATAACAACTAAATAACAATTAAACAGCGGAAGCAAAAGTGCCATAAGATGGCGATAAACAAAAGAGACAATTAGTGTGCCTTTACCCACAAGGCAACCAACGGGGCCGCCAAGCTAGTCGTCAAACCCGAAGCACATCTCACAAAAGGGAAGCCCTTGGGGCTCACCTTCTTCCTCTGCAACAAAAATATTAAGCAAAGCAACTGAGTACAAAAATTGTTCTTGTACTCGCAAGACTGACGTGTAAGGGTAACAGAACTATAATTAACTACATGCAAACTTTATTTAAGTGGAGGGGGCTCTGGACTTACTTTTAGCATAAAGCAAGTTTTCATTTGCAATAATGTAATAGATTCAAAGCAATTTGACAAACTGTTTGTAATTGTTGAAATAACAGCGATACAATAATAAATAATAATAACAGTAAAGACAACTTGGAAGTGACTAACCAAATAGTCACCACAACAATAGTATGAACATCCATTCATACCAACCCATCAAGTTTTAATTAAATGTTGTAGTCTAGTTCTCACGGGGCGTATCCGAGCGTGTCCATAACCTAGGACGAGGCTATTTGAATAGTTTTAACCCTGCAGGGGTGTACCAATGTACCCACCTTCGGACCGCCTTTAAGCCACAAAGCACACTTCCGAAGGTATGCTGGCACGGCTAAGTCCTACGAGATGCTTTCCAATATTGTGCATTGACTATGAGCCGCTCGTATGGAAAGAAACCCATACGCTTACATTGCAAGCCGAAAGACATCCAGCCATCACGGGGGGAGCCTTTCGGGCACTACAATGCTCCCAGCACCATCTCTCCTGCGACTCCCTGCGACCTGAAGCCAATACACGCCAAAGTACAAAGTCAAGAGAGGTCCCATACCCTCTAGTGTGGTTAGCACACAAAATGTTCAGTACGGTGGCGCAAGTAACTCGGTCCTTAATGACCCGGGCACCATTCCAGTCACACCCAGAAGCACACCAATATACCATTGTGCCCAAGTCTAAATTATTTTGTTTTTAGGTTTTAGTTTTCACAAGTAAACATGGCACAAGGCTGAAATCATAAGTGATAATATGTTTTATGTGATCAAGGCTATCGACTAGGTCGTTAACCGCCCAATTCTACCGGTAACTAAGCATTGCTAAGCATCATATCGTAAAGACAAATAAAAGGCCCTAAATCATTCACCGGGCTCTAATTCACCGGTGAGGATAATATTCCTAAGGTAGTGGCAGGTGAACAATTTAAGGGAAACAATGCAATAGGATTAGCTACCTCTATTCGGAAAATTAATCATTGACACAAAAGCATGCATACATACAAGTAAAACCAAGTATTAGATTTTAAAAGTAATGGGATGGAGTGGATATGATCAAACTGCTTGCCTTGCTGTAGATCACTTTCTTGCGGCAGAGGATTCACTCACGTAAACAATAATTCCTTCGGAACCTAACGCGAAAAGGCGATAATCAAATAAGAACAAGAACTCCAAATAAAACTCAACAGCAAAAGTTCTCCAAATACCATGGAATTCATACAGCAGCAAGATTATGATTTTAGACAATTTTAGAAACAAGAATTTCTTTATTTAGACTTAGTATGCAAAAGTTATGGCTAAAACAATTTTTCTCAGCCTAACTAATTCCAGATTAATTTCTATCTGTTACTGTTCATGAAGAAAATTTCTAGAATGATCTAGAACCTAAAATTTTTATGGTAGGCAGGTTAAGACATTCTAATAATAGCAAAATTGAGTTTGCACAATTTGGAGTTAAAATGAATTAGTTATGATTTGCTTAAGTTGTAAAAATAGCATATACCACTCTACAGGAATATAAACATGAACAAAACCTATGCTAAGTTAAAGTACATTACCAGAGGGATTTTACAGACTTGGGTTTGCTCAAATTGGGGTTACACACATAAAGTTATATATTCTACAAATTTTGAAGTGATTTTCCTAACTCTTGAACCATTCAAACTCCTACTGCAATATTAATAAATCCCAGCCTAGAATGCTGACCACATACAATCTTAAATTAAAATTTATCCTACCACAAAGCTACTGTAACTTGAAACATTCAAAAAGGAGTTAAAATGACCAACTTATGCACTTAAGAAATTTGAATCTACAAAAGATTTAGAAAACTGGAGCTCTCGGGAGGTCCAACCGGCTTAACGAAAGGGAGGTCGTGGGCCGCTGAGATGAGATCCAACGGCCACGACCAGATGGGCGACAAATAAGACGCGAGAGGAGCTCCTCGCGCTTAGAGGTCGTGACCGCCGATCAAGATCCGCGGTCCCGGCACTAAGGGAGGTCCTAGAACTCCAATCCAACGAGGAGGTCCGACGGTCGATTTCTGGGAGGTCCCTATCGAGCCATACCGATCGTAGAAACCCCTAGCTTGGTCGCTTTAGGATATTTTGAAAACTTACTTTCAAATAGTTTATGAAAACTTAAGTAAGTTCTCTAATTTTGCTCCTTATTGCCTTAGCTTGCTCATCTCACCTTATTCTCACTTAAGTTTGAAAAGTTGTTCCTCTCTTCCTTTCCAAAATTAGCCTCTATCGATTAACTTGGTTTTGGGAGAACCATGAGGGCTTGGAGAAAGAAATTGGACAACTAGCTAGTGGTGAGTACTTAAGGTAGGAAATGAGAGGTAAATACAACTAAAACTTGTGGAATAAAAGGGTAAGAAGTGATATGAAAATTAGCTAAATGCCTATACTCTATTAGGTGATTATACCTTGATTTTTGGACTGTTTTGAGCTAGATTTTAGTTCTGAAATTTTGGGTCTTCTCAAGCGATTACTCGCTCTTCCATACGGGTTGGTCGTTTGGAAAGTTGATTCAAATGACTTATGGTCTCATGTTCTTTGTGGCTATTCTTTGGTCATTTTAACTAAGTTTGGATTGCTCTTGGGTCTTGATCTGTATCTAACTTGTCTTAGTAAATCAGGATGGTGGTGGGACACGAGCGCGGAATCACCGTAGTCCCGATGAGGAGCTTCTCCTCCTCCACCATGGCGAAGTCCTCATGCAAATCGAACGCAATCGCTCGTGAGGACCGCAGGTGTTGGAGGTTATCGCCAGAACACCTCCACTCCTCCGTGCCTCGATCTCGAGGTGGGCACCGACGCGTGGGGGCTTGCGAGTTCCTCCGCACGCAGCCTCCTACCTTCTCCCGCCCGAGGATCCTTGGACGCAGACGATTGGCTGCGTGCTCGTTGAGCGAAGCTCAACATTGCTCGCTGCCGTGGAGCAGGAGCGCACTTTTCGCATCCCATCGCTTGGAGGGCGGCACTCTCATGGTGGGAGAATTTCGCCATGCAGCCCGCGGACACGTGGTCTCGTGGAAGAGTTCCGGCCGCCTTCCGTCGGGCCCATGTCCCCGCCGCCCGATGAAGTCAAGAAGAAGGAGTTCCTTGCGCCAAACAGGCGCAAATCACACCGAGTACCTCCATGAGTTCAACCATTTGGCGAGGTACGCTCCGCCGAGGTGGCCACCGATGAGGCCAAGCAGAGAAGTTCATGGAGGGTTTGTCCGAGGAGCTTGTGACAAGCTCTCTATTGTGGACTTCACGACTTCCGCACCTTGGTGGACAAGGCCATCATCGCCGAGCACAAGGCGAGAGCGCTGGCGAAGTCCCGCAAGCGCAAGTGGGAGGCTCGGTCTACACAGCCGGCCTCGTTCGCCCTCGAGTTGGGCCTGCACCGTGGCCTGCCTTGGCTTCACCACCGCCGAGGCCTTCAAGACCCGGCTCCACGCCCTCCGCAGTCGTGACTCGACCACGTGCGCCGCGACCCACAGCAGGTGTTCCCCGCAACCCCGCGCCGACGCCACCGCTTCATCGCCATAACAAGGGCCACTACGCGAGTAGTTGTCCTAAGAAGATCGGAGCGGCCTCGTCCTAATGGAGGACGCGCAAGGGAGTGGTCACCACCGACCGTAAGACCTCGGCTTGGGGAGCGCCGAAGTCAACCACATCTCGGCCGAGGAGGCACGGGAGGCGCCCGACGTGGTGTTGGGTACGCCCTTGTTAATTTGCATCCCGCTACGCTTTATTTGACTCGGGCCTCGCATTCGCTTATTTCGAGGTCGCTTGTCGCTGATTGTGGACTTCACCGTGTTCCTTTGGGATTCCATCGCTGATTCGCTCTCGGGTTCGAAATGAGAGCCGACCAAGTATGCCGGGATGTTCCTATCCACATCGAAGGAGTGGGATTCTTGGCGAATCTTATCCTACTCGACTCGCACGCCCGGACGTGATTCTTGGCATGGATTGGTTGTCCCAACACTTGGGGCAAATCGATTGTGCCAGAAGATTGTCTACCTCACCACTCTTCAGTGAACAAAGGTTGGGCCGCCAGCGATTAGAGCCCCATCTTTATGCCCTTGAAGCAAAGCCGGCATTGGAGATCCGAGATGTTCCCACAAGATGTGAGTTCGTGGATATCTTTCCCAAGACTTGCTCCGCATGCCACCTGCTCGAGATCCGAGTTTGTGATAGAGTTGCTGCCCTGCACCCCTATTTCTAAGAGGCCGATCGCATGCCTCCTAATGAGTTGGAGGAGTGAAGAAGCAACCGGGTGAGCTGCAAGAGAAGGGTTTTATCCGCCCTAGCTCATCTCCTTGGGGTTGTCCAGTTATCTTTGTGAAGAAGAAGGACAAGACCTTGCGCATGTGCGTTGATTACCGTCCGCTCAATGAGGTGACGGTGAAGAACAAGTATCCTTTGCCCCGGATTGATGATCTCTTCGATCAATTGACCGAGCACGAGTCTTCTCAAGATTGACTTGAGGTCGGGCTATCATCAAGTCGATCGGCCGAGGATATTCCTAAGACGGCTTTTGCTACTCGTTATGGCCTTTACGAGTACACCGTCATGTCTTTTGGTTTGACTAATGCTCCTGCTTTATTCATGAACCTAATGAACTCAATATTCATGGAGTATTTGGATAGGTTTGTGGTGGTGTTCATCGATGATATCCTTATCTACCCAAGAGTGAAGAGGAGCATGCGTCGATCATCTTAAGCTCGTGTTGGGCAAGCCGCGAACACCGCTATATGCCAAATTCAGCAAGTGCGAGTTCGTTGACGGAAGTGGCATTTTGGGCCATGTTCTTTCGGCGGGAGGTGTGGTCAGGATCCTAGCAAGGTCGTTGATGTGCTATCTTGGGGTCACCAAGTCACCACGGATGTGCGGAGTTTTCTTGGTTTGGTGGCTACTATCGCCGCTTCATCGAGAACTTCTCCAAGATTGCAAAGCCTATGACCGAATCGCTCAAGAAAGACCGTAAGTTTGAGTGGTCCGCTTGTGATGTGAGTTTCGGGAGCTCAAGAAGCGATCGACTCTCTGCAAAGGCTTGTTCTCCCGATATTCACAAGAGTTTTGATATCTATTGTGATGCTTCTCGTCGTGGTCTTGGTTGTGTTCTTATGCGGGAGGGCAAGGTTGTGGCCTATGCATCGCGGCGATTGAGGCCTCATGAACTCAACTATCCTACTCATGACTTGGAGTTAGTCGTGGTCCATGCACTCAAGATTTGGCGGCATTATCTCGATTGGTAACCGTTGTGAGGTGTATTCCACCACAAGAGCTTGAAGTACTTGTTCACCCAAACGATCTGAACCTCGTGCAAAGGAGATGGTTGGAATTGATCAAGGATTACGACATGGGTATTCAAGCACCATCCGGCAAGGCCAATGTCGTTGCGGATGCACTCGCCGGAAGGTGTATTGCAACATGTTGATGCTCCAAGAGCAGCACCGCTCTCATTTCGTAATTTCAGCGCCTTAATTTGGGTTTAACCAGCACGGTTCCCTTGCTACCTTGGTTGTGCAGCCAACCTTGGTGGACTAAATCAAGGCGGCACAATGCATGATGCGGTGTGAGCCGATCAAGCGTAACATCAAGGATGGATAGCCAAGTGCTTTTCGAGGACGAGCACGGCGTTGTGTGGTTTGGGCAGCGTCGGTGGTTCCTAAGGTCATGGCATTGCGGGATTTGATTCTCCGCTAAGCCCATGATTCCCCTTTGTCCATCCATCCCGGGCTACCAAGATGTATCGTGACCTTCGTCGAGGTTTCGTGGACCCGAATGAAGGCGAGATTGCCAAGTTCGTTGCCGAGTGCGCGACGTGTCCGTCGTGTGAAGGCCGAACATCGGCCCAGCCAGTCTTCTTCACCGCTGCGGTGCGAGTGGAAGTGGGATTCGTTGGCATGGACTTCATCACCGGATTGCCCCGCTCGTCAAAGGGAATGATGCTATTTGGGTCGCGGATCGATGTGTTGACTAAAGTGGCACATTTCCTCCCGCCAAGACTTCGACCGTGTGGGGCCTTTGGCCGAACTTTTACGTCTCGAGGATTGTGAGTCTTCACGGTGTACCAAAGACAATTATTTCTGATCGTGGTGCACTTTTCACCTCGCGGTTTTGGCATAGTCTGCAAGAGGCTATGGGGACCCGCTTCATTTCAAGACACCTTTCATCCTCGATCGATGGCGGACGGAGCGAGTCAACCAAGTGTTGGAAGATATGCTCCGTGCTAGCGTTCTTTCCTATGGGAAGAAGTGGGAGAAATGCCTACCATTTGCTGAGTTCTCCTACAACAACAGCTTTCAGGCCAGTCTTGGCATGGCACCATTTGAGGCTTTGTATGGGAGAAGGTGCGAACCGTTGAACCGGGTCGAGATCGGTGAGCGGCGCTTTTTGGTCCGATTCGATCAATGAGGCCGAAAGTCAAGTTCGCTTGATCCGCGAGCATCCGCGCACGCCCACCCGCACAAAAGAGCTATGCGATCGTCGTCGCCGTGAGTTGAGCTTTGAGCCCAATGACTTTGTGTATCTCAAAGTCTCACCCTTGAAGGGCCATCGCGTTTTGGCATCAAGGGCAAGTTGGCTCCTCGATATGTTGGGCCTTACCGTATCATCGAGAGAGTTGGAGCGATTGCATACAAAGTTGGAGCTACCACTGCACTTGAGGGTGTGCATGATGTGTTCCATGTGTCCCACCCAAGAAGTGCCTCCGTGTCCCGACCGAGAAGCTCCGTTGGAGGTTCTCGATGTGCGTGAGAATTTGACCTATCGCGAGCATCCTGCTCGTATTCTTGAGGAATCAACGGAGAACAAGGAACCGTGTCATCAAGTTCCTTAAGGTTCGATGGTCAAACCATTCTCAAGATGAGGCAACTTGGGAGCGAGAAGATCGCCTTCGTGTGATTTTCCTTCTTTCTTCTCCGAGTAAACTAATCTCTGGTCGAGATTCTTGTAAGGGGAGAGTTGTAACATCCCAATTTTGGGCTTGTGTTTCAAATGTACGAAAATGAGGGAAATTAAAACCTTTTCTTACAGCTTGTATTTCCTGTATGCTTTGGACAATTGTTGTAAAGAGATTATGGGAATACAAAGATCACAAGTCATTTCGACCCACATCTTATTCTTCTTAGTCATCCTTGCTCCATCTTGTGATAATCTCCTGGAAATATTTTTCCTAAATTCTTGGGTTGGTATGTGACTCCCCTGGAAAATTCCACAATTTTTAGAAATTGTTTGGATGCTGTTGGAGGAAAGTCAACCCAATTCAAAATCTAGTCAAACCTTGGACCTCCTCGAGCTCTTCCTAGCCGTTTAAGACCTCTCGGAACTCCATCTGAGCCGCTAGGACCACTTTCACAAGCAAAAGATCTCTTCGTGATCTTTTGTTAGACCACCCCTAATAGGCCGAAGGACCTCCTCGTGGTCCTTTGGAAAAAACCACCCCTGGACCTCCACCGAGGTCCTCTTTGCAAAAAGACCTCCCCTTGGTCATTTTGCAAAGACCACCTCAGGACCACCCTCGGGGTCGTCCTTGTAAAAGCCACCACTGGCCTTTTACAAAGAAAACCCCCGCTCAGATCTCTTAGGCTCAATCCTGACCGTTCACGACCTCCCCGGATTAGATCTCAGCGTTAGATCTCTTTGTCAAATCCTTAGCGCTCGAGACCTCCTCGCGCCGATCCGGACCGCTCAAGACCTCCTAGGTCTAATCAACCATCCAGATCTCCTCCCATTAAAACGCTATCGCTTAGGACCTCCCGAGAAGATCTTGGTCATCCAAGACCTCCTCGTGTCAATCTCACCGATCAAGACCTCCTCTCGAAGATCTTGACCGCCTAGGACCTCCTCCTTTGATCCGTAGCGTTAGGACCTCCTCCTCTCGCTTAAACCGTTAGACCTAGATCTAACGGGCCAGACCTCCTTCCTCGTTTGAGCCTTAGGACCTCCCTCGCTCAATCTTGATCGCCGGGACCTCCCTGCGGAGATCTAGGCCGTTGAAGACCTCCTCCGCGAGATCTTAGCCGTCCGACCTCCTCCGTAGGTTTACCCTTAGACCTCCTAGTGCTCGGGACCGCCAGATCTCGATCCGACGGCCACGACCTCTGTTAGGCGCATAGACCTCCTTTGCGTGCGCTGTGCACGCACCGGTCGTGATCGTTGGATCGATCTCAACGATCCGCACCTCCCAGGCGGGAGGAGGTCTTGGCGTGGCCGTGCTCGAGGCTCGTGAGCCGTCGGACCTTGATCTAACGGCCCACGACCTCTCCTTGTCTTCGATTCGGCTGGACCTCCCGAGAGCTCAAAGTTTCCTAAGTCATTTGTCGTTTCAAATTTCAAAAGTGCATAACTTTGTCATTTTAACTCCTTTTGAATAATTCCATTCTTTGTAGCTTTGTTATAGTATGAACTTTAATGAGAATGAAATTAGGCCCTGTGTTGTAGCAGAAAATGATTTAAATAGCATGAGCTTGTTTAATGAAAAATGAGGTCTAGAAATTCATGGAAAATTTGTAAACACATAACTTCCTCTCTGTAGTTGCAAACTAAGCAAACTCAACACGGTAAATTTGGCTGTAGACATGCTTTAAATTGATCTAGGCTTTGTCTTTATTCATGTTCCCGAGAAATGATATATGCCGGTTGTAGAACTTAGAAAATCATAATTAAATCATCTTAACTCCAAATGACCTAAAATTTTATATGGGTTACCACAATACCAGTAGGTAGCTACCATAAAAATTTCAGCTTCAAAATCTTTCTAGAAAATATTTTTGCTACAAAGCTAATTATGGTAAAAATAAGTTTTAAGTAATATCTTTTGCGCCACAAATCCAAATTAGGTTTTTCCAGTTTCTATGTCTTGGTATATTTGTGTTCTACCTTGTGTATAAATTTCGTCGTATTTGGATAATTTTTGCTTGCTCTTTTGCTTAAGTTTTGCTCGTCTTATTGGTTGTTCTTGGTTCTTTTTGCCTTTCCGCTTAGGGTTCGACATTTGCGGTAACCCCGAGAACGACCCTCCGCAACAAATTGAGCAATGCAAAGCGTGCAAGCGGTTTGATCATGTTAATCCCAAAGATTTTAAGTATTTATGTTGATTACAAATTCTATGTATGCATTGCTATTTTGTGTTAATAGTTGGCCTAGTAGATGCATTTCCTTAGCAAATGATTATCCTCTACTACCATGAGCCTAGGTTACTTGCTGTGATTTAGAGTTCGTGGATGGGCTCTTGTCACTTAGTAGTTGCGAATTAATTGCTTAGCCATGCTTAGCCGGTAGAAATGGGCTGTTATCGATTTGTCGATAACCTTGATCACATCAAACTTATTATGATTATGATTTTCACCTTGTGCCATGTCTCCTTATGAAAACTAAAACTAAAAACAAAATGATTTAGACTTGGGCACAATGGTAAGATGGTGTGATTGTGGGGTGTGGATCGAATGGTGCCCGTCAACAAGGACCGAACATCTTGTTACACTAAACCAAGCATTTTAGCGTGCTAACCACATTAGAGGGTATGGGACCTCTCTTGACTTAGTACTTTGGCGTGTATTGGCTCAGTCGCAGGAGTCGCAGGAGGGATGGTGTTGGGAGCATTGTAGTGTCCGAAAGACTTCACCCGTGATGGGATTTGTTGTCTTTCGGCTTGCAATGTAAGCGTATGGTGTTTCTACCCATACGAGCGCTCGTAGTTGATACACAAGATTGGAAATGTCTCAGAGGACTTAGCTGCGGTACAAGCATACCTTCGGTAGTGTGCTTGTGGCTTGAAGGCGGTCTCAAGTGTGGGTACATTGGTACACCGCAGGTTAAAACTATTCGAATAGCCTCGTCCTAGGTTATGGACACGCTTGGCAAGGTCTTTCAAGAGTTAGACTACAACCTTTTAAATTAAAACTTGATGGGTGGTACGAATCGGGATTCGTGCTATGTTGTGGTGGCTATTGGGATAGTCACTTCCAGTGGTTACTTGTATGTATCTTTACTTCATGTTACTTTGATAACAAAATAAATTTGCAAACTTGCTTTTAAAATGTATTACAAGATTGCAAATAAACTTGGCTTCATGCAAAATGAGACATACAACCTCCACCTAAATAAGCTTGCATGTAGTTTATGAATAGGTGCGCTATTCCACACGCTGTCTTGCGGTACAAAGACAATCTTTGTACTCGGCTGCTACGCTCAATTGTTTTGTTGCAGAGGAAGAAGGTGAGCTCGAGGGGCCTCACTTTTGTGAGTGTGTTGTGGTAGCTATGGGCGACTAGCTTATGCGGCTGGTCGGTTGCCTTGTGGGTGTGTGGCTAACCGGTCGACTTTTGTTCTAGCCATCTTATGGCGCTTTTGCTTCATTGTCATTCTTGTATATTGTTCTATTTGGCCGGTCGGCTCTCTTTTGTAATAACTTTGCTTTATGTATGTCGTTGTTGAACTTAGTGATATATGTTGTATGGAAATGATGTGTAATTTTGTGATGATGTGCATATCTTTGCACTCGGGAAGCATATGCCCATCGAGGCTTGGTTTATTTGATTTGTACTGTTAGGACCAAGTGGATGGTTAAACAGTACAAGCCGAATAAACCGGGGTCCTTTTAAAATGTATTACAGTATTGCAAATAAACTTGGCTTCATGCAAAATGAGACATACAACCTCCACCTAAATAAGCTTGCATGTAGTTTATGAATAGGTCTGCTATTCCACACGTCAGTCTTGCGGGTACAAAGACAATCTTTGTACTCAGTTGCTACGCTCAATTGTTTTGTTGCAGAGGAAGAAGGTGAGCCTGAGGGGCCTCACTTTTGTGAGTGTGTTGTGGTAGCTGCGGGCGACTAGCTTGGCGGCCCGGTCGGTTGCCTTGTGGTGTGTGGCTAACCGGCCGACTTTTGTTCTAGCCATCTTATGGCGCTTTTGCTTCATTGTCATTCTTGTATATTGTTCTATTTGGCCGGTCGGCTCTCTTTGTAATAACTTTGCTTTATGTATGTCGTTGTTGAACTTAGTGATATATGTTGTATGGAAATGATGTGTAATTTGTGATGATGTGCATATGCTGCACTCGGGAAGCATATGCCCATCGAGGCTTGGTTTATTTGATTTGTACTGTTAGGACCAAGTGGATGGTTAAACAAAGTACAAGCCGAATAAACCGGGGTCCTCACAGTCCCGACGGTCTAGATCTCCAGGAGAGGTCCTACGGCTTAAGACCACCGAGGAGGTCCCGACAGCTAAGATCTCCCAAGGGAGGTCTTAACGGTCACGATCAAGCGAAGGAGGTCTGAACGGTAAGATCTAAGGAAGGGGAGGTCGGAACGGTCAAGATCTACCGGGGAGGTCTTGAACGATCAAGATTTAATCGAGGGAGGTCTGATGCGACAGGGTTTTAGCGGGAGGAGGTCCGACGGCTCGGATGGATGCGGGAGGTCCCGAACGGTCCGGTCGAGGCGGAGGAGGTCTAAAGCGATAAGGTTTTTATAGAGAGGTCCTGACGGCCACGATCTCCACAGGGAGGTCTTCAGCGGTCCAGATCTGCCCAAAAGAGGTCCTGTGACTTAGCTTCTCCGAACAAGGACCAGTGGGAGGTCTTTTTGCAAAGAGGACCCTGAGGTGGTCCTGGGTGGTTTCGTAAAATGACCATGGTGGTCCTTTGCGGAAACATAGAGGTGGTCTTAACGGCTGAGATAAGGCCTAGGGAGGTCTCAACGGCTAGGATTAAAACTAGGGGGAGGTCCTGCGACTAAAGACCTTACAGAGGGAGGATCTAACGGCTAAGAGCTAATCTAGAGTGGTCTTTCACGGTCAAGATTAACTCTAGGAGGTCCGGAGAATTAAGGTTTTCGCGAGAAAGGTTCTACCGCACAGATCTACTCGGGGTGCTCTTAATGGCTGAGATCAAACGATGGGGAGGTCCTGAGACTAGAGTTTTCCCAGAAATGAATCTAAGGCCCAGATCTAATCCCGGGGAGGTCATTGACGGCCAAGAACAACCCGAGGAGGTCCGAGGACTTGTCGAAAATCCGACAAAGTACAAAGCACCGCGTTGGGCTCGCCGGCACGTCGCCGATCACCAAGACCCCGGCGGCGCTAACCAACTGTACGAAAACGTTCCTAATACTATTGCGCACATATTGGAACCACTCTCAACGGCGGAGCGGGCCTGTAACGCCGGCGAGCCGGAGAGGGGCGGAGGAGTGTTTTCGGCAAAATCCGAAAACACGAAAAGGGGGCGCTACGAGCTAACCTAGCTAGTGATTAAGCTCTACAGGGCTAAAAGGAACTTACTAGGGCACAGGAGAGGTCCAGGAGGTCGAAGAAGAGATGGCGCGGAAGCCCACGCCGAGATGAAGAAGATGGCGCGACCAGCGCCTGAGCAGCAGATGCAAAAGAATGATCGATTCTTCGCGATGACCACGGGTGGTCCAAAGTAGCAAAGAATTGAGCAGAGGGCACTCACCGGAGCTGGGAACGATGAAGTCCCCTTTTTGGCCGCCAACTGCGGGAACTTCAATTCGAGCTGCTCCTAGGAAAGCAACCTAAAAATGAGTTAGGGACCGGACTTGCGATGACCAGAGGTCCAAAAGAAAGCGCATCAAAGGGCAAAAGAACCACTGGCGCTCTGAAGTTGACGAGGGCCCCAAGGTCTGGCAATGGCAGACAACAAATGCTCTCGGTGGCTTGCGCTCGAACGCACAGAGAGTGAGATGGAGGGTGATTGTGAGTGGAAGAGGTCCAAAGGAGGTCCTCAGGGGCATTAAGAGATCAGTGAGCGACAGCACAAAAGAAGGGGGGGCCGAGATGAGCTACTGAGAGCTCAAACGCAGCCAAACTGGGAGCTAGGGGAGCAGAGCAGCGTGGAGCATGGCTTTTGGCGAAAGTCTTCGCCACGCCGCCATCGTCCCTACCAATGAACGTTAACGGGGCGCACAAAGTGACAGACCATCCCTCCCACTGTTGAAGCGCACGGCGCGAGGTAGAAGAAGGTCGGAGGAGGACGGGGGAGTGGGGGTGGTCGTGAGCCCTAGGATTAGAGATGAACGGCCACGAGCACTTCCAACCTCAGGAGGTTAGCGCACCCGGGGGAGGTCGTGAGCGTTGGATATGAATCCAACGGCTCTGCTTGCACGCGCCCGGGTGTGATTAGGTGGACAAGGTCTGACCGAGTCAGTTGAGTTAGGCTCGGGCTTGAGCCCGAGTCTGACTCGTGCCAGAGCAACAGTGTAAACCAAACCTGGTTTTCAAAATAGCACAGAGACCTTTGAGGATTTCTTTGAGGTAGCAAAAAGACTCCAAAATTTCTGAAAATTTTACAGGAGCTTGGTGACTCAAAGATTGACCTATAATAAAATTTTCAGAGGTTTTGGTGCTGTACAACTTCCTCTAAAAATTCTGCAAGGTGCTGATCCAAAGTTTGACCTGGATTTGAATTGGGTTGACTTGCCTCCAAAGTGTTCAAACAATTTCCAAAAATTGTTAAACTTTTCAGAGGGGTTACACACCAATCCTAGTACTTAGGAAAAGTATTTCTAGGAGATGATCAAATGATTTGACAAAATTGTTTTTGGAAGATAAGATTTTGGATCAAAAAGACTTGTGACTTGGTATTCCCATAACTTTCGTACGAGAATTGTTTGGTACAACTGGAAATACATGATGTAAGAAAAAGTTTTAATTTCTACTCATTTTCTTACATTTGGAACACAAGTCTAAAACTTCGGATGTTACAGAGTGTTGCTTGGATCTTTGCTGCTGACCCTATTTCTTGTTTGGCTTGTTGTTGTTTGCTACAATTCGGTAAACCGAAATACCGAATTATCCAAACCAAATTGATTTGGTTAATTAGGTTCGGTTTCTTATTTTAGTTTGGTTAATTCAGTGGCCATCCCTCAAAAACCAAAATATTTTTTGACTGAATAAACCGAACCAACGGGTGGAACTTAAGAATTCTTTCAAGTTGTATCATACCTCTTGGAATTGGCTTTAGAATCATCAATTCAATTCTAGGTAGCAACCAAACAGCTCTATCCTTATAATTGAATTCCAATTCCATGATTCTTGGGAGCCATACCACTTAAAAGGTATGAGCAATTGCATATTTACCGCTTCGAAGGTGTGCAATTGGCGATCTGTCATCCCAAACAATGTAATTGCTTGTGTGCCACTCGAAATGAGGAAACTAGGGTTTATCTGCCATTGCCAGCATCATTTTAAAAAAAATGCCCAAAATGCCCTTCACTGTTTCTTCCTTGAACTATTGTCCATCTCTTACTCTCTCCGTACCGGAGTTTTTGGTCTAAATGACACTGTTGGAGTCGTTTTTTACAAACGTCACCGCTTGCCCCTAGTGCCGACAGGCCTTATCCTGCACCGAGCGCTTATGATACGCGAAATCTATGCGTCTCTAGTCCGGATTTCATGTCCTATCGACATGTGGCCTCCACCAGTCGCTCCGTGCGTCTCTAGCCCGAACGCAGGTGTGCCGGGCCTTCCTCGCCCGGACGCGGCACAGAAAGTTTGATGCTTGCTTGTGCCTGCTTCAGAAAGTAATCACCTGAAGCTCCCAACACACGTCAAAGAACAGAGCGGATGTACATTGATATCACCTGCATGCGACCTATGAGATATCGGGAAGCATCGTTAGAAAGACAGTAAATTCTTTTATTCCAATGATGATTAGATCAGCTGCACGGCCCATTTATGTTACTGCTCGATCCTAGTGTGCGTGCAACCTTTTCAGTTTTTACCGCTTAAACTAGCCTGTAGTTCATTACTGGTTTTTTTTTTTAAATAATCTATATTTTATTATAAATTACAAGTTTATTCCTGCTTTTTTTTTATTACAGGAATATACTCCAGTCGTCACACCGTTGGGCGACAGGGACTACTCGCCACACCATTGGGCGACAGGACCCAGTCGCCCAACCGTAGGGCGACTGCATGTCTGCCGCACAACTGTTAGGCGACAGCTGGCAGTCGCCCAACTAATGGGCGACAGGAGCTCTCCTTGTTGTTTTTTTTAAATAATATTATTTTGAAGAATCAATTACAAAATATATGTAGTCGCTAAAAAAAAAATACCAAAATATGGAACCTATCACTAGTTGAGCGTCAATGGAGGTACCAGTCGCAATATCACTTATCTTTCCGTTTACGAATCGTTCATACCTCAAACGTTGTCGATTAATTCTCCAAAAATTAACCATAGTACAATAACATACTACGATGACAAAGTGTTATTGCGAGTGCAATGATTTGGTACCATTTAAATTTTATGAAAATCAAAAAGTGGCTAAGTGGAACATGAAAATGAAAAACTGGGTGGATATATGTGAATATCTTTTAAATTATGTCGTGTATTGTTGTACTAAGGTGAATATTGTAAGAATTTTGTGAGGACGATTGCGGTTTTAATGATTCGACGCGTCGAAGGCAATCGATATTACAATAAGAACAGAATGTTTCATCGAGCAGGGGGTTACATGGCACGAAGGACAACGAACCGAGGGGCGGTACACGCATGCCTTTAGAGAAATAGAAATACATGCGATATGTGGACGAATAGGTAGAACTACTAATGGCCGAATAGGCGTAACCATCGAGTGGAAGGGCCATTTGCCCTTGCCGCCTAGCTCGGCGTTATACTCTCGCCTTGCGCCTTAGCTCGCGCGATGGCCCTCTTCCGCTCCTCTCGGCCTCCGCCGCTCGGCATGCTCACGCTCCGCTCCTCGCTGCGCTCGCCCACCTACGTTGCTCTGCTCGCCGCTTTCACCTCTTTGAGGCTCCTTTCACGGGCCTCGATGTCCTCCCTGGCCCAACTCTTCCGTGTCAGCAACCACCACATGTCGTAGGGGTGGATCTTGTCGTCGATCCACTGGCGGAAGTCGCATAGGGGTGGCGGAGACTGCAATAGGTGAAGATAGTTCGTTACGCCGTTACGCAAGGAAAAAGAGCATTGTACCCCGAGATACGGTTTCATTACCGGGTGCTTGTCGTTGTAGTCCGCGGCGTAATTTGGGCAGCACCAATAGCGCTGGCCAATGGTCCACTCATTGGTTGATTTGACGCACTTACAGGCATCCCGGCACCAGTGTAGGGGTGGCGCCACCCCTATCGGTGGCCCTTCCGGAGGGCGTTCCGCGGGCATTGGTGGGGGGTCGCGGCTCGACCCTGAATCATTGGGCGAACTACGAGGCAGCTTCCTCACATCCACTAGTTCTAAAAAGTTTGGTGTGTGAAAGGTCACGACTAGCGGCACGATCGCGAAGCGGCGGTCTCATGGGAGACACCCAGTCCTTCAAAAGTTTGCGGATTTTCTCCCATTCCTTCTCCTTGTCCATGTTTTCTACTTGGTGGTGTTGGTGTGGAGTTCTTGGATGAGTTGTGCTGTATTTATAGGTACAGCGGAGGGAGTGGTAGCCGGGCTCAGAAAAAGCTGGCTCGTTGGGTCATATCGTCCTAAAAAGCTACCTTGTATGGTCATGTCCTAAGAAAAAGCTGGGTCGTCAGGTTACATCGTCCTGAAAAGCTACCGCCCGGTCATATCCTCGAGAAATTTGGGTCGTCGCCGTTACATCGCCCTGATAAAGCTACCTCGTCGGGTCATGCCCTCAGACTGAATATCTGCGTCGTCTAGTCACACCGTGCAGAAAAAGCCGGCTCGTTTGGTCACATCGTCTAGAAAAAGCAGGCTAGTCGGGTCACGTCGTCAAGAAAAAGCATTCCACGAACACGTGTTGTATGAACGAGTGGGTAGTACAACGCGAAAGTATTACATGCATCACGTACGCAAAAGTATGATATGCATCACATACGCAAAAGTATTACATGCATCACATATGAAGTGCAAAATTTAAGTATGACATAACGAACAAATGTACCGTAGCATCCCCTCCCCTACTAGGCCCCGCCAACCGCACCCAAACATCCCCTCCTCCATCACCACGCCCACTCCACCTCCGTGTCCTCCCCACGGCTCGCTTGGGCCCCCTCTCTGCTGGGTGTCGGGGCCTCGCCCCGACAGGAAAGACGGTCGAGCCCAGTCCGACGAGGACCGAGAGGCGAAGGTGACAGGCAGGTGTTGTGTGGGTCTTGACGCAGCGGGCAAGTCGTGACGTGAGAGAACCTCACCGAAGTGGGGTGAGGTGCCGGTAGTCGCCCACCAAGAAGTCGTGGGCTTCCGCGAAGCCTGGAGAGGACCCTCCGTCATAGGGAATTGGACCTACAGTAAAGTATTGTTAGTCAATTAACAAAACACGATGTATGCTGAGAAACGGATATGTTACGTACTCTCAGCTACCGCCATAGCGCGCGCGAAGACGTCCGTAGGGTAGTATGGCACGCCGTACGCGCCCTGTGTGTACTGAGTGTGGAAGGCAAAGGGTTGTGGAGGACCAGCGTCTTTGCGGCGGCGCGGTGTGCACGGGCGTGCCCAGCGGACCTCCGGCCTCCTCGAGCCTCGTGGGCGAGTGCCTTTCGAGCATCCGGCCTCGTCAGGGCATGCCGGTGTCGGACGTGGTCTAGCTGACCCTCTCGTCTGGCGCTCTTGCCGACGCAGACGGCAGCAGCGGACGTAAGGACCGTCGACCGAGCAACCCGGCCGTATGAACCTCCGTAGCTGGCGCACGACAACAAAGCGAAAATACGCGTGCGGCTTGATCACCACACGACGCACCATCTGGACCGTCTCTCGCGTGTGCCTCGACACCGTCCGATAACCTCTGAACCCATGGCCAAGCGATCCGTCGTAATCTCTGCGGCAATGCTCGCCTACATCGAAAACAAGACCTGGTGAAATATGTAATGGCAGAGGCCAAAA
The DNA here is from genome assembly GCA_036346255.1 of Ampelocalamus luodianensis. Taxonomy (NCBI): domain Eukaryota; kingdom Viridiplantae; phylum Streptophyta; class Magnoliopsida; order Poales; family Poaceae; genus Ampelocalamus; species Ampelocalamus luodianensis. The sequence goes on from CM070640.1 coordinate 25,562,704, forward strand.
CTGAAGTATTCGGAGTAGGATGTAATGTACCGCGCTGTGGACATCCTGCGCGAAATGCACAGGGTATGTGTCTGTCGGTGCCGGGACACGTGGTGTGGGCACATCTGCAGCAAGTCACGAGCACAGTGCGTGTCCGAGGAGTGCATCGGAGGTGCGCGTCGTAGGTCGTAGGGTCGTGGCGTGTCCTCCGCACACGGTCATGTAGTGCGCTGTTCCACTGGTCCACCCAGTCGTTCATCCTACCACCCCAGTTCGTACCGCGACGAACTCCCTTCCTACTGAACCTGCAAGACGTAACATGTAATTAGAAGTCATGCATACTAGACGACACCAAATAACTGGGGATGTTTGTCGATTACTCACGCGTGCACGCCATCGCACCGCCGCCGAATCGATCGGAACCTCTCGCCGTAGGCGAATCGTCGCATCACGCGATGTGCCGCGTAGTCCTCAACGAAGACGTCGAAGACGAGCACCGCGGTGAGCGATGAGTCCGATCGCGCGAGCACGGAGGAAAGCCCGTGAGGAGCGCGGGCAGCTAACTCCTCAGGGGAGTATGGCTGCCAACGAACGTCGTCCGCCGTGAGCCGGTCGAACAGCTCCACGAACGGCTCGTACGCACGTGTCACCTGCACGTGCGCAAACTGTACCTACGAGGAACACAACACGACATATTAGATTGAACGATCGATGATATTAAAAAATAAGTCACAGAAAATAATATGTACCCATCGCCGACACCAAAGCGAGCCCATAGTCGGCCGATCAACCTCGCCTGCGAAGTACATCTCCTGCCCGTAGGGAGAGCTGTCGTCCAACAAGGGTCGTCCGAGGCTAAAGCGCTCGAACGACCACAACTGCAGCAGGAGAGGACACCCCGTGAGGACGGAGTTCGGCCGCGACCGGCACGAGTCGCACAAGCCGCGATAGGTGGCAGCAAGTACAGCCGAACCCCAGCTGATCTGCGGGGCCTCTCCGTCGGCGATGGCCCTGGCGTACGCGATGAGCCGCGCGTCGACGGTGTCGCCGTGGCTGGCGGTGAATAGGACCCACCCGAATAGCCACAGAAAGTACGCCTCCAGGTGGCGTGACACCTGCTGGTCGTCCGCGGCAGGGTCCATCCGCTCGAGCTGTGTACAACAAAAAAGAAAGTAAGATCGTACTACAAAAAAGAGAGTGCAGCGGTTCGAACGCGAACATCGTCGAACACGCATTCGGCTGCGGCACCACCGTAGGGCGGGCCGTGCCTCTGGGTCTCCGGGAAGATGTAGTACCTGGCCGCGGCCGTAGGCGGAAGGACTCCCTGAAACCTGCCCAGAATGTCCTCACGCCAGTTCTCCGGAGGCTCCTGCGGGAAAGCAGCACCTCCCGCGACAGGGAGGCCAAGTAGCATGGAGACGTCCCCAGAGTAGGGTCATCTCCCGAACGGAAGATGGGCGTGTGAGTCTCCGCCGCCACCGGTCCACAAGAGCCATCAACAAGGACCGGTCGAATGGGAAGCGTCGGGACCGCTCTGGGCCGGCATGGACGTCTGCGTCGTCATCACCCGCGGGTGCTGCCGGCTCGTCCTCATCCGTGGCCTGCACCATCCGGGCGAGTGGTAGTATACCGGCAGCGCTGAGCCTGCAAAACAACAAAAGGTTAGTACGAGATGTGCGTTTGGTGATAACATAGTGCCAGCGAATGCTAACTGGCCATCGGCGTTGGTCTAGCCTCCAGGCCACCCGAGGTGTCCGCGTGCGGATCACCCCCAACACAGTCGCGTCAGCCACACCCGCAGGATGAGGGACATGACGCGACGCGCGATGTAGCCGGTCGATGCACTCTTCCAAGAGAGCGAAACTCCAGTCCGATCCGTGAGCCATACCTGCAAAACAAATTGAAGGTACAAAATACGTGGAAATATTACATGAAATGTAAAACAGGAGTAAATTTAACTTATAAACAATGAAACCAATACAAAGTACATAGTGCCAGAACAGTTACATAAACAATACGAAGTACACACGGTACCCACGACAATACAAATTATATAGTAGCAGAACTGTTACATAAATTTTCAAAATTACATAGTGGTAGGACGGTTACATGAACAATACAAAGTACACATGGCAATACAAATTATATTGTACCAGAACAGTGGCAGAACAGTTACATAAATAATACAACGTACACAAGGTCCCACTTTGCACACTGTAAGAAGCGGTGCCGCAAACCATGGCAGAGCCTACTCCTCAGCTGGTGCCTTGCATCGTCTGGCTGTGTGGCCCTCCTAGCCGCAGAGCCCGCAGCGTTGACCCAACGCCCGGCTTGTAGCCGTCCATATCATTGGTATCGACGACTCTGCCGACGCCCCTTGCCACCCTTCAGCATGTCAAGGTCCGGAATCCAGATCCTATTTGCAATGTCCTCGGTGGCGAAGTTACCCATAGCCCTGAAGCCCCTAAGCTCACCAGTCCAAGCCTGCACCACCCTGTCCTTCAAGAAGTACTCGGACACAAAGTTGGACGGGTCCATGCACACAATCCTGCACGCGGCGAGGACATGGGAGCATGGCTTGTGTAATAGCCTCGGTTTATTGCATGTACAGCTAGGTTCGTTCACATGATCTCCAAGCCATACCTCCTGCGTGACAAGAGAACGAGCCGTCCCAAATCCGGCTCTATCCCGGAGGAGCACGTCGAAACGATGCTCCGTATTGCCCATCACGTGCACCGTGTGCGACTGGCCCTTCTCTGTCTTCGCCTGTATGTATGCCGTAATCTTGAGCGATCGCATTTGTTTGAGGGTTGCTGGCATGAAGTGCGGTATTTGAACGCCTCCCCCTGAAATACCCGATTGTGCTGTAGAACACCTTCCACGATGGCGACAAGGGGCTGAGAACGGAGGCCCCTAAGAACCCAGTTGTACACCTCCGCAAGGTTAGTCGTCATTATGCCATACCTCGCCCCATCGGTGTCATGCAGCAGTGACCACTTCTCCAATGGCACGCCCTCAATCCGTCACGAAGCACTCGATGTTCCTCAAGGTCCTCGCCTCGCTCAAAGAGAGTTCGGACTACGGTCCGTGGTTCATCATGTCCACGTGTTTCTGCTTGTGCTATCAAATAGCATCCATAAGGCGTCAACTTTTCACGCATAGCATAGCGCCTCTTGAATAGCTTCACGGTTGTTTCAGAACTTCTTAAAGAAGTTCGCCTAAGTGCCAAATGCACCATCTACTCCTCATATCCGACCAAGGAACGGCTCCTCGGGGTCTTCTTGAAGTTTTCTTATGGCCTTGACATCCCCGTGGCGATCGTGGATCACGCACACACCAGGACGACCTCCAACAACTCCCACCCTTAGATGTCGAAGGAACCACAACCAGCTGTCGTAATTCTCACCTTCGACGAATGCGATGGTCAATGGCAGAATTTGATTATTCCCATCAACGCCTATGGCTGTTAGGATTTGCCCCTTGTATTTCCCAGTCAGAAAGGTCATGTTAACTGAGATCACGGGCAGCATATGCCTAAAAGCCTCGATGCAGGGCCCGAAGGCTAAGAAGACCCTTTGCAATATTAAAAAAACCTCGCGGTTTTTTAGATGGCATGTCCCTTACAAGCAGATGTATCGCGTTCGGGTTTCTCTCTGCAAAGCACCTCCAAAGATACGAGGAAGGTTGTCATACGCGCCTCAAAAGATCCAAACCGTCTTTCTAAAGCCTTTTTTCGCACGCCACGCCTTTGCGTAGTGACCTTGTACTTGAATTTCTTATCGATAGCCACCATAATGTGCTTGGCCTCCACATCCTTCTTCTCTACTATCTCTCCATACATCAAATTGGCTACGAAGGTCGACGTTAGGTTACGATGTCCGACAAAGCGATGTTGAGCATGCAGAGTGCGCCTCTACCTTCGAGACAATCCGGTGAGTCTCATACTTTGGTCTATGTGCGTGCACTCGCCAAGGACAATCGGCTTGCTCGCACTTGACGATGTAATCGCTTCTCGGCTAGATTTGATGACCCAAACGTCCATTGCATGGACATAGCCCACAACTTAATGGCATCCTGCAAGGATGTCTTATCGACAAACATTGAGTGCAAATCAACCTCGTAGCATGGTACTCCCACGGCGATTCGTGCTCGTCATGCGCACTTACACCCTCAACGCCAAATCTATTCCATTCTGGGGATGGGAGCTCCGCCTCATCGAACTATCCTCGCCGTCCTCCTGTAGAGCTTCCTCTTCAGCCAAGGCCATCCGGTCATCGCTATCCATTTGACGCAATATGTACTCTATGTGCTCTCCTTCATCAGCTTGTCCTGTAGGCTCACCATGCGGTGCCCGATCTTCTTCTTACAGATCTACGCGTCGGGCTCATCACAAGCAATATCCTCCGAACCCTTCCTAACGCCTTCCTCCACCTCCTCTTATTCACCAACATACTGAGCACCCGAGCTGCTCCCACCACCAGGATGATATCCGACAACGGGTCCCTGCATAGCTTCTTTTGGGCATGGTTGCACAAGCACTACACACTCATATCCACGGCGCCTCTGACCTTCTATGAAGCCCTTCCACACACTGCGTGCGCATCGTTGTTCTCAACTCCCATCCGATGTCCGCTGAGACCGCCCAAAGCCCTTGTATGACGACGCTGCACACCTCAGGGTCCAAGGAGAAGCTACGAGTGAGCCAATACATCACATCTGCGATTCGTGCATTCTCGCCGTCTGGGTGTACCAGAGTGGTTTGAGAAAAACTAGTCAAGTCAACACCGCACGGACCTTCACGAACGGTGCCAACACCGTAATGCACTTTCAATGTAGTGGGTACAAGCATGACTTACTGTATATGTCTGCAAATATTTTTAATATTACAACTAGTCAGATCACAACGCACGACATGCAAGCACTACTACATTGTATTTTACATTTGTAAGGCTCTTCATCTATCGTCGACAACTACACTACATCATGATCAACACCCCGTTCATTCCATAGAAGTCATCATCTGATTCTGACGCTAACTTGCTATCCGAAATGCTACAAGTGGTGTGGCGTTCCAGTCTTCTACGTAGCTATTTAACCTCTACTAATTTGTTCATACTAATTTACCTCTACTAATTTGTTCGTACACCTAATTCATAGTCTACCCTAAACCCTAATTTTTTTCCTCAACCTAACATCCTAATTTTTTCCTCTACCTAAAATCTCTACCTAAAATCTCTAACAGATTAAACTATATAAACTGATTACCTACTACAAAATGTACATTACAAAATCAAAAGACTTACCTCCGCGAAGTCTTCTTCTCCCTTCCCCCTCCCTCTCTCTCTTTTCTCTCTTCTTTCTTCCTCCCTCTCTTTCCCTCTTTCCCTCTTCCTCCTCTTTCCTCTTTCCTTCTCTGTTTCTTCTTCCCGAGCGCAGGCGACGAGGGACATGCGCGTTTATAAAGCCCTCGATCGCCCAACCGTTCGCGATCGAGGCACCTATCGCCAACCGCTGGGCGATCGCATTCATTGCCCAACGGTTGGCGATCGCAATTATGGGGCGCCAACCGTTGGGCGATCGGGTCTGCCACCCAACGGTGTGGCGACTAGTCCTCGCCGCCCAACGGTGTGGCGACAGGAGTATATTCCTGTAATAAAAAATAAAGCAAGATTATATTTGTAATTTATAATAAAATATAGATTATTTTTTAAAAAAATTCTTCATTACTGTCCCCTGTCGGTCGATCTCCTTGTGCATCGTCACATGCATCACACGCTGCTCATCTCAGCCTTAGCTGCATGCAATGCCACGCTAACGCACGTACGACGTCGACACATACATCTGCATCGACACAGAGCCGTGTCCGGGTGAGGGAGTCCCGGCAGAGTCGCGTCTGGCCCCGGACAAACGGACAACACCTGTCCGGGCTTGGGGCGATAAGTGGAGGCCACGTGTCGGGAGGATATGAAATCTGGGCTAACAGCGTATAGATTTCGTTTTGGCGCATAGACAAGGTTTGTCCGGACTAAGGGCGAACGGTAGTGATCATGTGGCTGGAGGAGGATGGTCTGGGCTTCAGATATGCGATGGAGGTTGAATCCGAACGTCAGTTGTACGGTTTTGGACACATGTCAGCTACCGACACATTTATGATGTCATTTTTAGCAATACGACACGAAAACAATTACTTTCGTAAAACACAGCACCAACAGTACCGTTTAGGGGAAAAACTCCCCTTACCGGCACATCCTACTTTGCCAGTGTTTCTCCCTTACCTATCCAAACCAATTATCTCCTAATCCTATCCATCCAGACCACTGTACCCCCTCCACTTTAGTTTCTTCTCCCTCGCCTGTATCACATTCTCACCATGCCAACGCGCCCAAGCACCTTGCTCATGAATCACGCCCTGTGTTTGCGCGGTGCGAGCTAGGGCCGCGCCAGCTTGACCCCCTCTTGCGCACCAGCTTGAGCCCGAGGGTGCGAGCGGCGGCCGTGGCACGCAGCAGCGGCCACGGCGTGCGCGGGTGCGACAAGGCAGCGCGAGCACGGAGCACGGGCCAACAGAGCAGCTGTGGCATGTGAAACTGGGTGATGTGAGCGGCGGCCGTGGCGTGCAAAGGCGGGGAGCGACGGCCATGGCGTGCACTGGTGCGACAACACGGCGCGAGAGCTAGACACAACACGTTGGGCCAATCGAGCGGCCTTTGCCACAGTGCACCAGGAGGAGCGACCACAGCATGCGCAGGCGAGAGTGCAAGACGTGGCATGCGCAGGCGAGACTGTGTGACATGAACGACATCCGTGGCGTGGCCGGGCACAACCACCAACCACAATGCGATTGGGCGAGACCAGTTGGCCTAACCAATCATGTGTGACCATAGGCTTGGTGGGCAGCGAGGCAGTGACATTGACGCTGATCGGCAGCGAGGCTTGCCTACCAGAGATGATGCTCGACAGCCGCTCGATAAAATGCCTCAACCATGGAATGTCATGTTCTTTTCTGTTTCCTTGAATAAGGATATAATGGTGATTTGACCCTGGTCAAATCTGTTGACCCTTTTCGATGACAAAAAAAACCATTTCACACCTTTGCACTGGCATTGGAGCAATTATGTCGACTCCAGTGGCAAACTTACAAAAACGGGAAACCAGGTAGAATCGAGTCAACTGACAGTAAAACAGCATTATATTCAACTCAGGAAGAGATAATATCCCGCACAGTAATATATTCTTTCTTGAGATTGTCTTCATGGCATGCTCACTGTCCTATCTAATCGATTAATTATTCAATGATGTAATTTCAACTGCGAATAATAAGCTAGTTTCACTGTCAGACTGAGGTCATTGCGATACAACTGACATGAATTTGAAATTCTGAATATATTTGTACAATTGTGTTCGGTAGAAATACATAACACTTTTTTGCTAAATTTTACTTAGAATCAAAGCTTCTTGCACCCTATCACACGTGTTCCTTATTGCGCGCTCACATTGTCATAAGAGGATGTTGGAATCTACTAGCAAAGGAAAAAGTCCAATTCTAACCTTCAACTTTGGCTTTGGTTCGTTTTTCAACTCTAAACTCTGAAACCGTCCGATTCTTAACCTCGCACTAACAAAATTGTGTCATTCTCAACCTTGAACTAGCGAAACAGTTCACTCTCCCCCAACACAAATGGGGGTGGTAACCCCGCCCCCCGCCCCCCCTCTTTTGTGGTCCACGTGTGAAAGTAATCCACGTCAACGCCTTGTCACCTCATGGTGGTCGCACGTGGACCACAGGACCGAAATGTTAGCCTCTTTCCTTCCATCTTCTTCCTCTCCGCCTTTTCTAAGCCGATGTATCGGGCGATCCATGGCTGCTGCCGACTAGGAAGGTGATCGTGGACCGTCGCGATGGACACAACGGCCAGCCTCAGGGGCACAGTGGCAGCGGGTTCAGCAGATTGATGACGGCACCGCCACAGGCTTCATGAAGAGCATGGACAAGCTGCCACCCCGGTCTAGGCTTCTCTCACGCGAGTTGCTCAGGCTCGTCACTAGTGAGGACGCGCCTGACATCGACATGTGTGGCGTCGGTGCCAAGGAGCTCCCTGAGGAGCACATTGTTGTGGGTATCGAGGTCCCTGAGGAGGTGGCGCACGAGGCTTTAGTAGAGGACATGGTATGGGCTGGCAAGGATATGACGCGGCGTTGGTGGTGCTTGAGGATGGCAGTGGCAATGGAGCTCGCGGGCGATGGCAACGCACCAAATCGGGGGCGAGGGGGGTGGCAACGGCGACAGTAGAGCTCAAGTACGCTGGCGGCTCACCCTCTTCCTCTAAGTTGGCGAGAGCCCTGAATGCCATCTCCTCCTCCGGTGAGAATCACGCCCACCAGCCGTGTCATGGCATGTTCCACACGCTAAGCAAGTTTCCCTGTCCATTTATTTTGTGCTTCGCCCCGCGAGCTCCATTGCCCCGCGAGTCAGGAACGGCCCTTCTTTTTTGTCACCAGCCGGGAGGTCCACCATGAAGTCGTTGCCTTATCGGTCAACCATAGGTTCAGTGGTGAATCCAGGATTTTTCGAATAAGTGTTCAGAGTTAATAAACAATGTTTAATAAAAAAACAAAGATATACAATAGCAAAAATCAAAGTACAAAATTTTTATATTAGAGATAATACCTCAAAGAATTTAGAGTTTAAAAACAATTAAGAAAAAAAATGTTAATTCAGATTTAGGATTTATGACCGAGGAATTGAGGAATAGAGGTGCTGCTATCGACGTGTGTAGGTAACCTGGGCTGCTGACTCGCATTCTGTAACAGCCCAAATTTCATAATTCAGTAAAAATTTAAATTTATTTATGTTTGTGGGATTTTCTGAAATTTTTTAAAAGCTTTTTAATAAGTATTTTAAAGCTAAAACAAATTTAATTACAAAATTAAAAGACAACAAATAGTTGAAACTAATTTTATTAAGTCCAGAAAGGATATGGGAATTTCTGTGAATTTTTTTTCCATAATTTTTGGAAGTATTTTGCTATTTTCTAAAGCTAATATGAATTACCAGAATTAAATCAATTAGAAAATGAAATGAAAATAGAAAACCCTGTTTGGGCCGAAACCCACCGGCCTCGGCCCAAACCTCCGCCCGCGCCAGCCCACTCCAGCCCATGCTCGCCCGCGCCCGCCTCTCACCCCCTCTCACCGTCCGATCTGTATCGGACGGCTACAAACCACCCACGTTTACCCCCTCTCTCCGCACCGTGGATCTTACATCAACGGTCAGATCAGATACCGTACCCTTTCGCGTTGCGTCTAACACTTGTGGCCGTTGGATTAAAATCCAACGGCTCTGCGCCATCGTCTTCCCCGCGCCTTTCTTCTTCCTCGCGCGGCAACGGACGCCGCCATTTTCGCCGCGCCCGTAGCTCCGCAACGGTCGCCCTTCAACGGCCCCACGTCCCCCCACGACCTCGCGCTCGACCCGGCGACTTCAACCACCTCCACGCCCCACTTTCCCCTCTTTCCCCGCGGTTCGCCACGTTCGCTCGCAACCGCCGCGACGCCCCACGCCGCCCGCACACGTTCTCCACCTCCGGCCACCCCGGCTCCTATAAAGGGAGCAGGAGCCCTCTTCACGCCGCACTCAAACCACCACTCACACCCCCTCTCTCGCCGTGTCCTCGCCGGAATTCGTGAAGCAACGCCATCGGCCGTGAAGCTTTTCGCCGCCGCTAGCGCCGCCGTCACCGCCGCCGTGTCCTCGCCGCCACCACCTTCGGCATCGCCGTGATCCTGCGCACCCAGTGCTCACCTCGCCTCCGCCGGGACGTCACCGGAACCCCTTTGCCGCCGGGAGCCGTGTTGCGCCGCCGCTTCTCACCTCGTCGCCGGCGATCCTTCCACGCACTTCCGCCGCATCGGTGAGCATCGCGATCGCTACTCTCTCCTCTCTCTACTGGTGCACTCGCCGGACTCCGCCGCCCACCGTAGCGCCGGCGACCTTCGGTCCCCGCGCCGGCGCCGCCTTCGCCGACATGGTGCTGCCACATGGCTGCCACCGAGACGCCACCTCACCCTCGGGCTTGCGTGTCAGCCCGGGTGGCGCACGGTCAGAGCCACGCACACGCCCACGTGGCAGGGTTCACCGTGCCATCTCTTCCAAGGTTCGGTGGGCACGGTTCACGATGGAGCCTACCACCGACACTTGGGGCGCGCATGTCAGATTTCTAAATTAATTGTTTTAATTTCTGTAGCTGATGTAATTATTGCGCAATAAATGGATTTTCAGTAGGAAAATAATTCTGAAAATTCAATAAAATTCAGATTTAGATATAAACTTCAAAAATTCACAACTTTTGCATATGAACTCCAAATTGGGTGATTCAAATTGCAAAATTTGTATAAAATTATAATCTAGCTAACTAAAGCAAAATATTTCAATTTGGAGTTGATTTGAGCTGAGTTTTTGAATTTATTTGAATTTGAATTTATCGTATTTTCGCGTTTAGACTTTGACGACTCCGGAGAGCTCGACCCCACTGAAGATTTAGACTTCCAGGACATCAACGAAGGCAAGTTATACCATTGACCATATTGCCCCAGTATTTTTAAAGTATTTTCAGTTTTTAAATTATTTAATGCATGCATATGTTTATATAAATGTTTTAATGTCCTGTTTTTACATAGTTATTCCTATGTTCCATTGTATGACCCATTTGAACATTATAATTGTTTGCCTTGACACCATAGACTAAAAATTATCAAAATTAGTAAAATGCTTAGCCTGGCTTAGTTCACACTTACAAATTTTGGGAAGGTTTAGCCAAATCTCTTATAAATTGTTCCAAAACTGAAATTGTGGTATTGTTTTACCACATGGGTTTAAAAAGGAGGGTTTTACTCTAAAATCAAAAATGGGTTTGGACTCGGGCGAAATGGTTGTAAAGGTGGGTGTAGGTTTATGCACGGGTTTAATCTGGTTAAGATTAAGACCCAGGGTTTGTCGGAAAGTCGCCCAAGTCATTTGAGGACCGGTCTTTGAGCCGCTAATTGCTATGCCTAAACGTACTACCACATGTCGTGTATGGGCAGGATTTGGCTAACTAACTTGTGATGTTCTAGTGTATTTATGTCATGTGTTTATGTGGGTGTCGGTTAGACGTTTTATTCCCACTTGGCGCAAGAGGGGGCTTCCGGAGGACGGTTAGTCCAAAGGAGCGAAACCTTAGCGGGCATGAGTATACTAGGACAAAACATCGTAAAGGCCTCATGATAAATGCTCAGTCGCACGCCTACGGAAGTGTGAATTGGCCGACATATCGAGCATGACATCTCGTGTGGGTAAAGTTGTACATACTCTGCAGAGTAGAAACTATTCGAATAGCCGCGTCCGTGGTCATGGACATGCTAGCAATGCCACTTAAAGATAGAATTGTTTTTGGTTTTAAAATTGTTTTATCACATGGCTAGGATGGTTTATCCTTATGAAAAATTGGGCGGGAAGCCAAGTGTTAGGAGGGTATCCTTCACTAATTCTTTGGAGGTTATCCATGTTATCATAATGACAATGAAAATCTGATTTGAGTTATATAATGAAAACGGCCTTGGAAATTACTATTGATATTTAACCAGAAAATGTTGTTTATGCAAATTAACCCCTGCCATACTCACTTGTTACCTTATGCATGCATTTAAATTCAATATTGGGTGTAGCTTGCGAGCACGGTAGTAGTGCTCACTCTTGCTGAATAAATCTTATTCAGGAGAAGATCTGTTCCCCGACGGTGAGGACCTGGACAAGTAGACCTTGACCCAGACGATTGCCTGTGGCGCATCGTGTGGCCCCATATATTATTATGCTTCCGCTTTGTCTTTCATTGGATATTTGTTAATTGTTATTCAGACTCGTTGTATTAAACCCCTTTATTAATTAATGTCATTTTCAATTCGTGATATGATTGTGATATTCATTTTTGTGAGACTGTGTATACTGGAAATCCTAGACCGGTATATGAACACAGAGAATTCAGGATCTTTCACTCCCGGGTTCGACAAAAGTGGTATCAGAGCCATATCGACTGTAGGTCATGGCCCACGATAGAATTGGTAAAACCATTAAGGACTATTTTTCAAAAATTTACAAATTATTTACCTGTCTTCTAGAGTCTTACTCTTCCTTTCTCTATTAAAAAGATTTCTAAACTCTTGTCCTTTCTAAAATTGTAGATGGTCGAGAGACCGACCCGCATCTCCCATGGAGTCTATGCTGGAGAATGGGCGGATATCTTATGTGATGAGGACATCCCTAATTTGGATACAACCGCGCCTACACACACAGCTGATCCACAACCAATATTACAAGGACCAATTACTCGAGCTCGTGCTCGCCAACTTAATCACCAGGTGAATTCGTTCATAGGGTTATATATTACTGAGAATAGATCGCTACCTAATGCAAGTGATTTAATTGTGCTTAAGAACTTGGGAAAGGACCAAGGAGAGGTATGTGGAGTCATGGACAAGCATAGGAGGTATAATGGAGGACATCACGTCACTTTGGGTCCGAGCCAAGCAAGAGTTCGAGTTGGGCTCGTTCTGAATTCGAGTTCGGACTGCTGCGACAGCACTAAGTTCAAACGGCCGTAACTTCTTCATACGGACTCCGTTTGGGATGTTCTTGGACTTCATTGAAAGCTTATCAAGTCTACTTTCCAATGGATCCAACCTCAGCTTCCAATTCCAACCGAGCTGACCACAATAAACAAAACAATCCACGTCTGTTTTTTTTTACCGAGTCAAAAAGGGTGCTGCGCCACCTCCTCTTGGGCCCATGGGCCTTGTAACCCTAGGGCGTCGTCCACTTCCTGGCCACCACCCCTGGTCGTCTTCTCATATAGGAGCCGCCGTCCCCTGGCTAGAACTCGGATTTCGTTGAATTTAGGTTTAGCCATTGTGCAAACTGCTTTCTTGATTGTGTCGGACGACCACTGTCAAGACAGACCTTCTGGATCCCACTTTTGTTTTCAATACCATCTATACTAAAATTTTATTCGCAATATCAGATTGCATACATCTTATTCTTGCTAGTTCTTCGATTGCTCGCAGGAATTGAACCGTGTTTAGGTTGATCGCGCTTCCATCACGGTCAATAACGCCTGGAGTTGGTTCAACGATTGCTACGGCGCAAGCGTCGTCGTACGGTTGTAGTCGGATCGCGAGAGTCACCTCCACCCAAAATCGATAGTTATCAATCTCATCGAATGATCGGGCACCCCGTGTTCATCACTATAGAAGATGATGCAGCATCTGAGTTTCACGAAGAGACCCACATACCAAGGATACAAGTATATCGTGGGACAGCAGGAGCGCTGGAGGGTGGAGGTTATCCTCTACTCTAACTTGGCGCCAGATACGTCATACCATATCTTCGACGCCCCAATACGTCGGGAGACCTTTGAGGACGGTATCCAGGATGCTGCAAGAGAAGCCGTCCGCCGACTTCGCTACACCTACGACGCCCACCTTCGGGATACTGCATTCCAGTACTATCCCATGCACATCCCCACTCGACTAGGCAGTGCCTTCAGCTCAGTCGAGAATGAGGATATGCCGGAGATCACCCATCAGGTGGAACTGGCCAAGGCGATGGATTACGCCTATGGCAACACCCTGGACGAGCTGTATCTCGTTCAGGGGAGGCTAGAAGCTGCAGAGGAGAAGTTGAAGGCGGCCGAAGCTGAATTAGCTCTGTACAAGAAGGGCCAAGGCAGCACCTGCAACTCCCCTGACTACACCCCATCCACCCCATAGATGTTTTACTTCCACCATTTTAGATGTTTGCTTTCCCTTTAGTTGTTCGATTAGCAGCGTATTATGAGCTACTAACCTTCTGTGGTAGCCATAATCAGATAAAATAAAGAACTACTTGAAAAAGAAAAATTTGATTCTTTGTCTTGTATTTGTGTGCTTTTGAGCTAATATAAACTACTTCCCTTAGCGCTATCCTTTCTTTTCTCTCCTAAGCCTTTTGGAAAATTCAGCAGATGGTGAACACCCGCACAGGAAATGGCAGCATCTAGGGTCAGAACAGCGGGAATACCGACAACCATGAACAACATGTTCAGCAGCCTCCCCCACCGCCAGCAGCAGGACCAGATTGGCAACAACTGATGGCCAATCAAACTCACCTCATCGACTTGCTGGCCCAGTCGCTCAGCAACTCTCAGAACATCCAAGCCGCAGCAGCAGCCACCGCCACAACGCAAGCACCAGCACACCCTCCTCAGCGGGTGACCATGTCGGAATTCATGCGCATGCGTCCTCCAACCTTTTCCAGCAGCACCGAGCCAATGGATGCTGACGATTGGCTTCGTGCCATCGGAAAGAAGCTGGACATCGCGCAATGCACAGATCGCGAGAGGGTCCTGTTCGCAACTCATCAGCTCAACGGACCAGCCTCAGAATGGTGGGACAATTTCTGCATCTCCCACGCCAATGCCCAGGCCATCTCGTGGGACGAATTCGTCAGAGCTTTCCGTCATGCCCACATCCCTGCCGGCATGATGACGTTGAAGAAAAAGGAGTTCCATGCCCTTCGTCAAGGCAATCGCTCGGTGAGCGAGTACCTTCACCGCTTCAACCAGCTGGCCCGCTACGCACCAGCTGATGTGGCCCGGGACGAGGAACGACAGGAGAGGTTCATGGAGGGGCTTAATGATGATATCTCCGTCCAACTGATATCTCAGAACTTCACCGACTTCCAGCAGTTGGTGCACAAGGCGATCCGCCAGGAGGCCAAGCATCACGAGATGGAGAACCGCAAGCGGAGGATGGCCGCCCAGAAGTTCAACGCAGGAGGTTTTCCCAAGCCTCGATTCATTCAGCCGCAGCCACCGCAGCGTGGGAAGTTCCAGTCTTCCACATCCAGAGCCCCGGTGCAGAATCAGCGCCCCAACACCTCCAACTTCCGCAGCGCATCAACTGGAGGACAATTTCAGCAGAAGAGCTCCGCTCCCTCAGCTGCAGGAGTGACCTGTTTCCACTGCAACGAAACAGGCCACTATGCCAACAGATGCCCCAAGAAGCAGCAGGCAGCGGCATCTGCCAAGGCAACACCGGGAGCCATAGCCACTGGCGGCACTGCAAAGCCGACAGGCCAGTTCATCAAGGGACGTGTGAACCACGTCACGGCCGAGAAGCCCGAGCGGCACGGATGTCGTGCTTGGTATGTTTCTTGTCAATTCAATACCGGCTTGATTCTATTTGATTAGGAGCTTCGCACTCTTTTGTGTCAAATAAGTTTGTGGGCAAAATGGGTTACCAATATCTTCCTTAGCAAATCCCATGATAATCCATTCCCGGGTTGAGAGATGAGGACTAGTTCTTTATGCCGAATCTCACCCTTGAAATATCGGAGTATCCTTCCTAGCGACTTGATAGTCTTACATTCCCAAGGTTTGGATGTCATTCTTGGAATGGATCTAGCTAGCAAGAATCACTGACAGATAGATCGTGCCAATAGGTCTATCACCCTCACAAATGGAGAAGGAATCTCGGTTGAGTTCAAGCCCAAGACTTGTACAGGCGGTTCCATCCTCACCAAAGATGAAGGAAGTGAAACTTGAAGATATACCGTAGTACAAGAATATTCGATGTCTTTCCCGATGATCTACGGGTATGCCACGGATAGGGACGTAATGTTCTTAATTGACTTAGTCTCCGGCACAGCCCCAATATCGAAGCGACCCTACAGAATGCCAGCCAATGAGTTAGCAGAATTGAAGAAACAAATAGAAGAACTGCGACACAAAGGGTACATCCGACCCAGCTCATCACCTTGGGGAGCACCAGTACTGTTCGTCAAGAAAAAGGATAATAGCATGAGGATGTGTGTTGATTACAGATCACTCAATGAGGTGACGATCAAGAATAAGTATCCATTACCCAGGATAGATGATCTGTTTGATCAGCTAAAAGGAGCAAGTGTCTTCTCGAAGATAGATTTGAGATCCGGCTATCATCAATTGAAGATCAGACCAGAGGATATCCCAAAGACAGCCTTCACCACCAGATATGGGTTATACGAGTTCACAGTGATGTCATTTGGTTTGACGAACGCCCCTGCTTACTTCATGAATATGATGAACAAAGTGTTCATGGAATTCTTGGATAAGTTTGTGGTTGTTTTCATCGATGACATTCTCATCTACTCGAAGGATGAAGAAGAACATGAGAAGCACCTCAGGATGATCCTGGATAAGCTCAGGAAGCACCAGCTTTATGCCAAATTCAGCAAGAGTGAATTCTGGCTAAGTCAAGTAGCATTTCTTGGACATATTGTGTCAGCTGGAGGAATTGCAGTAGATCCCGCCAAAGTTGAGGCAGTAATGGATTGGAAGCAACCCAGAACAGTCACAGAAGTAAGAAGTTTTCTTGGACTAGCGGGTTATTACCGCAGGTTCATTGAAAATTTCTCAAAAATTGCAAAACCCATGACCCAACTTCTGAAGAAGGAGAAGAAGTTCGAATGGACAGATGCCTGTGAAGAAAGTTTCCAAGATCTGAAGAGGAGATTAGTCTCAGCACCTGTGCTAGTTTTACCCGATATCCGTAAGGATTTTGAGATTTTCTGCGACGCATCTCGTCAAGGTCTCGGATGCGTATTGATGCAGGAAGGCAAAGTTGTGGCTTATGCATCCCGGCAATTGAGGCCACATGAAGGAAACTACCCGACGCATGATCTGGAGTTAGCAGCGATTGTGCATGCCTTGAAGATCTGGCGGCATTATCTCATCGGTAACCGCTGTGAGATTTTCACGGATCACAAGAGTCTGAAATATATCTTCACGCAGTCAGAATTAAATCTTCGACAAAGAAGGTGGCTAGAGTTGATAAAAGATTATGATCTGGGGATCCACTATCATCCGGGCAAAGCAAATGTAGTTGCAGACGCCTTGAGCAGAAAGGTCTATTGTAATACCATGATGGTGCAACAAGATCAGCCAGAGCTACATGAGGAGTTGAAGCGTCTAAACCTGGAGATTGTCAGTCAAGGTTGTGTGAATGCTTTGGAAGTACAACCAACTCTTCAAGCTCAGATCAGAGAAAAACAACTAGAAGATGATGACATCAAGGAGATCAAGAAGAATATGCGAAGAGGCAAGGCTCCAGGATTCGCTGAAGATGAACAAGGAACTGTGTGGTTTGGGAACCGCATTTGTGTACCTAACCAGCAGGAGTTAAAACAATCAATTATGAAGGAGGCTCATGAAACGCCTTACTCCATTCACCCCGGAAGCACCAAGATGTACCAGGATCTGAAGGAGAAATACTGGTGGGTCAGCATGAAGCAAGAAATTGCCGAGTTAAATGCGCTCATTGTGATGTGTGTCGTGAGTTAAGGCGAACATCGAGACCATTTGGATTATTCTGACCACTACCAATTCCAGAATGGAAGTGGGAAGAAATTGGTATGGATTTCATCACCGGACTACCTAGGACCCAATCAGGATATGATTCCATCTGGGTGATAATTGATCGGTTGACTAAGGTAGCACATTTCATTCCCGTGAAAACTACATACAGAAGCAGCCAGTTGGCAGAATTATATGTGGCCAGGATTGTTTGTTTACGAGTGCCCAAGAAGATCGTGTGTCCGATGAGGTTCTCGATTTAAATCAAGATTCTCGCGATGCATGAAGCCTTAGGCACCGGACTCAACTTCGGTACAACCTATCATCCTCGCATGGATGGTCGACTGAACGCACCAATCAAGTCCTCGAAGACATGCTCCGAGCCCGTGCCCTGGAATTTGGACAAAGTTGGGACAAGAATTTGCCATATGCAGAATTCTCGTATAACAATAGCTATCAAGCTAGTTTGCAAATTGCTCCTTTTGAAGCATTGTATGGCAGAAAATGCAGAACTCCACTTCTGTGGGATGAAGTAGGAGAACATCAGCTCTTTGGACGTGAGATAATCAAAGATGCAGAAAGTAAGGTCAAAGCTATAAGGGAACATCTGAAAGTGGCACAAACCCGACAAAAGAGTTATGCTGATAACCGTCGAAGGGATTTAAACTTTGAGGTAGGAGACTTGGTCTACCTCAGAGTCACTCCACTCAGAGGAGTAAGAAGATTCCGAACAAAAGGAAAACTCGCACCCAGATTTGTGGGACCATACAAAATTCTAGCCAAAAGAGGTGAAGTAGCATATCAGCTTGAGCTGCCAGAAGCCTTGTCAGCAGTGCACAATGTCTTCCACGTATCCCAGTTGAGGAAATGCCTGCAAGCACCAGAAGACCATACCTTCCTGGAAAGCTTCGACCTTCGAGAAGATCTCACCTACGTGGAGCGACCAATCAAGATTCTGGATGTCGCAGAACGAGTTACCCGAAGCAGAATCATCACATCATACAAGGTGCAGTGGAGTCATCATCCAGAGAGTGAAGCCACATGGGAAAAAGAGGAGGACCTCAAGACCAACTATCCCGACCTCTTTGCTGACCAATCCTGAATCTCGGGTCGAGATTCCCTTAAGGGGGTAGGTTTGTAACAGCCTAAATTTCATAATTCAGTAAAAATTTAAATTTATTTATGTTTGTGGGATTTTCTGAAATTTTTTTAAAAGCTTTTTAATAAGTATTTTAAAGCTAAAACAAATTTAATTACAAAATTAAAAGACAACAAATAGTTGAAACTAATTTTATTAAGTCCAGAAAGGATATGGGAATTTCTGTGAATTTTTTTTCCATAATTTTTAGAAGTATTTTGCTATTTTCTAAAGCTAATATGAATTACCAGAATTAAATCAATTAGAAAATGAAATGAAAATAGAAAACCCTGTTTGGGCCGAAACCCACCGGCCTCGGCCCAAACCTCCGCCCGCGCCAGCCCACTCCAGCCCACGCTCGCCCGCGCCCGCCTCTCACCCCCTCTCACCGTCCGATCTGCATCGGACGGCTACAAACCACCCACGTTTACCCCCTCTCTCCGCACCGTGGATCTTACATCAACGGTCAGATCAGATACCGTACCCTTTCGCGTTGCGTCTAACACTTGTGGCCGTTGGATTAAAATCCAACGGCTCTGCGCCATCGTCTTCCCCGCGCCTTTCTTCTTCCTCGCGCAACGGACGCCGCCATTTCGCGCGCCGTAGCTCCGCAACGGTCGCCCTTCAACGGCCCCACGTCCCCCCACGACCTCGCGCTCGACCCGGCGACTTCAACCGCCTCCACGCCCCCACTTTCCCCCTCTTTTCCCCGCCGGTTCGCCACGTTCGCCCGCAACCGCCGCCGCACGCCCCCACGCCGCCCCGCACACGTTCTCCACCTCCGGTCACCCCGGCCCTATAAAAGGGAGCACCGGGAGCCCCTCTTCACGCCGCACTCGAAACCACCACTCACACCCCCTCTCTCGCCGTGTCCTCGCCGGAATTCGTGAAGCAACGCCATCGGCCGTGAAGCTTTTCGCCGCCGCTAGCGCCGCCGTCACCGCCGCCGTGTCCTCGCCGCCACCACCTTCGGCATCGCCGTGATCCTGCGCACCCAGTGCTCACCTCGCCTCCGCCGGGACGTCACCGGAACCCCTTTGCCGCCGGGAGCCGTGTTGCGCCGCCGCTTCTCACCTCGTCGCCGGCGATCCTTCCACGCACTTCCGCCGCATCGGTGAGCATCGCGATCGCTACTCTCTCCTCTCTCTACTGGTGCACTCGCCGGACTCGCCCGCCATCAGAGCGCCGGCGACCGGTTCGGTCCCCGCGCCGGCGCCGCCTTCGCCGACATGGTGCTGCCACATGGCTGCCACCGAGACGCCACCTCACCCTCGGGCTTGCGTGTCAGCCCGGGTGGCGCACGGTCAGAGCCACGCACACGCCCACGTGGCAGGGTTCACCGTGCCATCTCTTCCAAGGTTCGGTGGGCCTGGTTCACAGTGAGCCGGCCCACTGACACTTGGGGCGCGCATGTCAGATTTCTAAATTAATTGTTTTAATTTATGTAGCTGATGTAATTATTGCGCAATAAATGGATTTTTAGTAGGAAAATAATTCTGGAAATTCAATAAAATTTCAGATTTAGATATAAACTTCAAAAATTCACAACTTTTGCATATGAACTCCAAATTGGGTGATTCAAATTGCAAAATTTGTATAAAATTATAATCTAGCTAACTAAAGCAAAATATTTCAATTTGGAGTTGATTTGAGCTGAGTTTTTGAATTTATTTGAATTTGAATTTATCGTATTTTCGCGTTTAGACTTTGACGACTCCGGAGAGCTCGACCCCACTGAAGATTTAGACTTCCAGGACATCAACGAAGGCAAGTTATACCATTGACCATATTGCCCCAGTATTTTTAAAGTATTTTCAGTTTTTAAATTATTTAATGCATGCATATGTTTATATAAATGTTTTAATGTCCTGTTTTTACATAGTTATTCCTATGTTCCATTGTATGACCCATTTGAACATTATAATTGTTTGCCTTGACACCATAGACTAAAAATTATCAAAATTAGTAAAATGCTTAGCCTGGCTTAGTTCACACTTACAAATTTTGGGAAGGTTTAGCCAAATCTCTTATAAATTGTTCCAAAACTGAAATTGTGGTATTGTTTTACCACATGGGTTTAAAAAGGAGGGTTTTACTCTAAAATCAAAAATGGGTTTGGACTCGGGCGAAATGGTTGTAAAGATGGGTGTAGGTTTATGCACGGGTTTAATCTGGTTAAGATTAAGACCCAGGGTTTGTCGGAAAGTCGCCCAAGTCATTTGAGGACCGGTCTTTGAGCCGCTAATTGCTATGCCTAAACGTACTACCACATGTCCTGTATGGGCAGGATTTGGCTAACTAACTTGTGATGTTCTAGTGTATTTATGTCATGTGTTTATGTGGGTGTCGGTTAGACGTTTTATTCCCACTTGGCGCAAGAGGGGGCTTCCGGAGGACGGTTAGTCCAAAGGAGCGAAACCTTAGCGGGCATGAGTATACTAGGACAAAACATCGTAAAGGCCTCATGATAAATGCTCAGTCGCACGCCTACGGAAGCGTGAATTGGCCGACATATCGAGCATGACATCTCGTGTGGGTAAAGTTGTACATACTCTGCAGAGTAGAAACTATTCGAATAGCCGCGTCCGTAGTCATGGACATGCTAGCAATGCCACTTAAAGTTAGAATTGTTTTTGGTTTTAAAACTGTTTTATCACATGGCTAGGATGGTTTATCCTTATGAAAAATTGGGCGGGAAGCCAAGTGTTAGGAGGGTATCCTTCACTAATTCTTTGGAGGTTATCCATGTTATCATAATGACAATGAAAATCTGATTTGAGTTATATAATGAAAACGGCCTTGGAAATTACTATTGATATTTAACCAGAAAATGCGGTTTATGCAAATTAACCCTGCCATACTCACTTGTTACCTTATGCATGCATTTAAATTCAATATTGGGTGTAGCTTGCGAGCACGGTAGTAGTGCTCACTCTTGCTGAATAAATCTTATTCAGGAGAAGATCTGTTCCCCGAGGGTGAGGACCTGGACAAGTAGACCTTGACCCAGACGATTGCCTGTGGCGCATCGTGTGGCCCCATATATTATTATGCTTCCGCTTTGTCTTTCATTGGATATTTGTTAATTGTTATTCAGACTCGTTGTATTAAACCCCTTTATTAATTAATGTCATTTTCAATTCGTGATATGATTGTGATATTCATTTTTGTGAGACTGTGTATACTGGAAATCCTGGACCGGTATATGAACACAGAGAATTCGGGATCTTTCGCTCCCGGGTTCGACACATTCCCTCACAGGCCATGGCTCCCATGAGGCTCGGCTATGTCTCGCTCGTCATCCACATTCTTGGCGTTTGCTACATTGCTCCTACCTCTTAGATAATGTGCTCCTGCTCTTCACACGCCGTCGCCAAGGTTCGGCCAAAGCCTAGGAGCCGCTCTTGCCTTTGCTTGCACCAAATCGCCTCGTCCAACATCTGGTTGCCTCGTACGCTAGTGCTGCCTAGCTATCTGAAAGAGAGAGAGGTAAAGAGAGGCTAGGGCTTGGTTTGAGCGAGAGAGTGTCTCCGTATGGACTGAAAGCTATACGGTTGGCGAGCTGAGCCAAACTATTTAAGACGAATTGGGAAGGGGGATGTGGAAGTGGGATGAAATCTATTGAGAGTATAAATGTGTAAAGTATTTAGCCTAATTATCAATATATATGTATAATATACATACTAAATACAAGATATTTCACCAGAAAAAATGGGTGTTCGACTGAACACCCATGACCTTAGCCAGGACCGCCCATGCATGGGTCCATTCCTCGTGGCCACAACTTCACCATGACTCCCTCTTCCTCCGCCCGAGCCATGGGATGCCTGTCGGGACCCGAAAATACATCTCAGGAACCCTCTGTGTATTCTGAACTAGTCCCAGATCAGTAGCTAGCTCACACAGGAAAACAGTGATGAAATACCATCCATTTATTTAATTTAACTAAAAAGATCTCAGAGTATCAAATAATAATAATAACTGGACCTTATGGTCAATGTTTACTTAACTTGCCACGCAGGGCTAAAGAAACAAATGAACTCTTGCAAATGAACGAAACTCTTCAAAAGGCCAATCAACATGCCCACGAGCAATCGAGTGGAGAAACGCATCCTAATCCAAGAAACCTTCATGGTCCTCCGGGCGAAGAACTCTTGGGCGCCTTGATATTCTCCCTCATCTTTGATCAAACAGAGGCGCAAAGCCATGAGTACTTTGAATGTACTCGACAAGCCATGGGAAATGTATGCAAATAGTATTCATGCAGGGCTTGAACAAAGATTAGTCAGATGGCTCTTTGCATAAAACAACATTTACGATAAATACAATAAATAGATTGAAATGCGTAATTAAAAACAATAATAAGTAAATAAACAATTTCTTTGAAACAACTAGTGAACTTCCCATCCACTTCCCAACCAAACCAAAGATAAGTGAATTCCCCATTCACCAATGGACACAAACCACCAAGTGAATGACCTATTCACCAAACGAACATTATATTCATCGAGTGAACTTCCCATCCACACTCCGATAAATTTTTGAAGAAACTCTATCTCCCGTGTGAAATCCCCAGGCACGTCCATAACCGCGGACACGGCTATTCGAATAGTTTTACACTCTGCAGAGGTTGTACAGTTTGACCCCACAAGAGATAGATCAACTTATAATGTCCGTTTAACACACTTCCGAGGTGTGCGACTAAGTGATCATCACAAGGCCTTTACAAAGCTCCTTCTTAACCCGCCCCGCCCGCTAAGGATTCAACACGAATGTCTTTCCGACTGCACAGGCCCCCTCTTGCGCCACCGTGAGAATACGTTTCCGTAACCACGCCTCACATGTGTAACCGAAATTAAGACATTGCTAATTAATCAGCCAGTCCGTCCCATACCGACATGTGGTTGTGCTGCTAAGGCCCAGTTCAATGGCGCACAAGATTAAGTCCTTGACAAGTTACTCAGGCGAGACTACCACAAACCCACAACATGTTCCATCCACATCCTCCCTATCCACCAACCACTCGCCCAAGCGAAAACCATTTTGTTTAACCAAGACCAATTACATACCCTGTCATGGTACACAAATTTTAACAAGAGTGGCTCACCACCACGATTCCATATTTCATTAAGTCAAAATTAATTATTAAGACACATGTGATGATAAAACCCATCGTATCTAAGCAAGACTAAGCATATGTACGATACCCATGTTGGCAATACAAATATGTCCAACTAAAATTACCCATGCTAAGGTGACAAAGGATTTATGGCATTCAAATAATCAATGGAGGCATAATGACAATAGGCAATAACTAATCCCAGAATAATTTATATAAAGATAGCATGCAATTGTATAAAACAATATACTTTTGAAATCATGGGTTCAATATGATCAAAAGACCACGACTTGCCTTGGAATAAATCCAGTGATTGATCTTGATCTTGGTATGCTACTCCTTGCTCGAAGCTTCCCGAAGTATCGACGTCTATTCGCAAAACAAGCAAATAAACTAAATAAATAAATAACACAGAGAAGACAAACTCCAAAAATTAAATAAAAATCTCAGATAAATAGATCTTGAATTTAGATAAATTTAGGAATTTGAATGAACCCAATCGGAGTTCGGATGCAAAAGATATGAGCTCTGGAAGATTGAAATCACATAAAATGCTGAAAATCAGAATTTATGGATTTACTGAATTATTTTTCTACTGGAAAAAGAGGATTATGACGTCAGCATGACGTCAGCGGGGCTGTCGGACAGTCAACACTCACCCGGACAGGTGGGACCCATCGTCATGGAGATGGTGCACCGTGGACTAGGTTTAGAGATCCAAGGCTCGGGTGGAATTGGGATGCACCACATGGCTCGCCAACTGGCGATGATTGGATGCCACATGGGCCAAGATCTTGAGGTGGCGCAGGTGGAGGGTGACATGGCTGCCACATCACCGAGAGGAAACCGAGAGGAAGAAGGAAGCTCCGCCGGCGGTCTTGAGCTTCGTCGGCGGACGGCGGCACGGCGAGGAGTGGCCGGAAGTAGCAAACAGGATCCCGAGAAGCAAGGATGCCGAGGAGGTGGAGGCACAGCAAGGCGGCAAGGGCTCGTCGGCGCGCGACATTGGCGGCGAGGTCCTCGGCACGATGGCTTTGGCGAAGGAGTGGCGCTGAAGGGTTGGAGGTGAGCACCGGCTTGGGGTCGACGAGGGTCACGAGAGAGAGGTTCGGAGGGACAGGGTGACCAAGTCGGCGGCGATCCAAGGATGACCTGAGACAAGGAAGATGAGCGCAAGATCTCGGTGAAGGAGGAGCAACAAGAAGGTAGGGGATTGGATGAGAATAGTCGGAGCACAAGGTGACGCGCTTAGAGGCCAAGAAGCTCACCGAGAGGTAGATCGGCAAAGAGGCGCACGGTTTGATGACGAAACGAAACGGAGCTGCGGTGATCTTTGGAAGAAGATGAAGGAGCACGGTGAAGTCTGGCGTTGATGCGAATCCAACGGAGGTGACGCCAGCCGAGGAGGTCCGACGGCGGAGAACCCCGGCGAAGAAGCTTGCGGCGGCGACTCTGTGCTTCGGTGAAATCCGACAAAACGAAGAACCAAACGGAGGCGGCGCCTTAGGGTTTTGGTGGAGAGGGTCAGGGCGAAGAGATTGACACGGGCGCGGGCTTTAAATAGGGACCGAGAGGGAGTCCCAGATGGAGCCGGCGGCGCTGCGTCTCGGACACGGACACCAGGGAGGAGTCCAGGAGGAAGACGACGACTGCGGCGGGCCAGCAGCGAGAGCGGGAACAGCGTCTTTGGCGTGTCGCGAGGAAGAAAGGCACGGCTGGGCCGAGGAAGAAGGAGAGATGGGCCGGGAGTGGGAGATTCGGCCCAGAGAGTAATCCGAGATTTTTAATAGGTTTTTCTTTTTAGAAAATAGCTGAAAAGGCAAATGGTGATTAGAAAATAGCAAATGCACTCGGAAAAATTCTAGAAAATTCTAGAAAATACATCCAAGCACATAGAACCCAAATAAAATAATTTTGATAATAGTTGATGTTGACATTATTCATATTAAATTGTTTTTTTGAACTCTGAAAATTCATATTAAGCTTTTAACTTTAGCAGAAAAATCCAAATGGTTATTTTTCTTTTAAAACTTCAAAACAGACCAAATTTTTGGGATGTTACAATGCCGTACGCCAAAGCATCACCGTCGCACTCGCCTTCTACTTCATGGCCGCTCGCATGTCGTTAGGCTGCCACGGCAGTGAAAAACATCTCGGCGAAATTTCACGGTAACCGGTGTTACCGGTGGTAGCCGGTAGGAATTTAAATCGGCCCTCAAAAAATCAGTTTTGATGAAACTTTTCCCAAAAAAATGAATTTTCTTAAATTTGATTTTTTAAAAAAAATCCAAAATTTCAATTTTTTTTTGAAAATTCCAAACGAAATTGGCCGAAATTTCTGATTTTCGGCGGTTACTTGTCTCCCCGGTAAAAAAAATCAAACCGGAAAAGATTTCACTCTGCCACGGACCACCATCCACCATGACGCCACTACGGGTGAACTCATCATCACCCCGGCATTCCATTTTTGCCATCCTCCTCTACTGCCAGTGAGCTCGGCGCCCAGAGATGTTCTGTTTCTGTCCAGCTAAAGAGAGAGAGGAGGACGACGGGGATGCCCATGGATGCCATGTTGGCCAAATGTTGATAAGTAGGTGACAACTCCGCCCAACTCCTCTTTCCTACCGGGATGCCACGTCAGACCAAAATCACTCTGATTTGGGTCGAGGGGTAATGTGGATGGTTTTGTCAGTCCGAGGTCCTGATTTGAACATTTTCAGATTTCAGGGTTAACACAGGAGCATTGTCATTGAGTACTACATGCCTTCACAGAAGAAAACTTTCACTAGAACAGTAGTCAGTTATTTCCCTTTTATTTTAGCAATTACAGGAACAGCGTAGCATATTTCTTAAACTGTTTTTCTTATCCACTTCAATGCTGGCCAGATCATTCACAGTTCACTATGCAAGCATAAAAAAGATTAGATACTTCCTCTAAGAGTTGAATTATTCTAAGTGCAATGTCTAAAGAAAATTCCACTATTCCAGGCAGTCCAGGTAATAAAGCCCAAAACAACAAGCTGCACAACTGTTAGTTATTCATATATGATGTTTTAGCTGTACAACAAGGAAATGCAAAATTGCCGAATCAGTCATCCTGAATCCGATGGTTCGGGTAAAACTCAAACATACAAAAGGACATTTAGTGGCAAGAAGATAAGACGTTGCAGTAATCCCAGTAAATATTGCTTTTGTGAACTGCAAGTCAATGTCAGAACACAAAATGTTACCTATATACAGAGGGACAAGGGAAGAAAAGACCATGTCGTTAAAGTAACAGAATCACCATATCCATATTCCCCTCCAATCACATTACTAATCTGAAGTATTTAAACAAATTGTGCCCTATGTCTTATTATAATTGGCATAGCCCTAGGCAGCCGCACAAGTAATGTATGCTTGGGTCAAAACTCAAAAAGTAATGCGAAGGGAACATCAAAACACACGAGTCCATACATCAAACAATTTCAACCTACATATAAAACCGAACTTCACAAGGCCAGACCAACCAATTGTCGTGTGTGTACCATACTAGTCTCATGATCAGTCACTAGTACACACATCCACAATATTGGCATACACAATTACATACAATATGAAACAAATATGGAGTTTAACTTAAACGTTTACATAATTTACAATACACGGCCGACCGGCCAAATAAAAGAGCAAGTATCAGAAGTAGCAGTGGAAACATTGTAGTTTAAATGCAAAAGTTCAGCGGTGTGCTCATTCAAACCCTCAGACAACCGACAAAGACAGACCATAGAAATACTCGTCCTTGTACCCCCCCACCCCCGGTACCGGGAGCGAAGAAGGTGTCATTCGGAACCTGCTTATCCTCATTCTCTGAACAACAATTTAAACAAGATTGAGTACATTACGTACTCAGCAAGACTTATAGTGTATCGCAAAAATAATATAAATGCATGGCTAACAAGAGATGAGGCTCTATGCTACAAGTTATTTTTGGCATTAAGTAAATTTTATTTGTAATATCAATACGTAGTATTTTGCAACAGAAGTTTAAAGAAGAGTTAACGGATGAAGGAACAACAAGTATGTAACTTAACAAATAATAAATCACAATCCTCCTTGGCTGCGATCAACATTTCTTTCTTAGCCATAGACATGGCACTCAAGTTAAACAACATCAAATTGTCCCATTCTTTCCCCGATAAAACCGTTTTTGCCAAAGTAGAGACTATACCCAATGAAACGTCTCTAAGCATGCTCATGACTGTGAGCACAGCTATTTAAATAAATTTACACTATGCAAAGGTGTACAACTTTACCCATAGCATATGAGTTCTCTAGTTTGTCTGGCATCCGTCGATACTACCGCACACAACATTATAGTATGTAGTCTAGAGTCCATAACGAGTCTTTACATCACCTATTCCCAACCTTGCACTAACCCGGTGAATGACAACCCTCACTTCAATCCCGAGTACCTCCCGTCAAATTGAGGCATTCGCCGTTGCATCGGAAGGCTTTGGTCCTAACATCTCGGTGAAGGGGGCCCCTTCGAGCAAGCCTACTCGGTCATGCTCTTACTACTGCGACCTACCAACATACAAGGGTAGTTTTCGATGACTTAATTAGCTAAGGCAGTTCCATACCGGCGCATGTGGATGTACACTTATGCTTAGATATGATTCACCGGCGTTTGGTCCTTAATTGACTCGGGCGAGGATCTCCCCCTATCTACATACGAGAAACCCTCTCACATTCATCAGTTCATAATATAACTCGCTCGCGTCATAATATAGGTTTTTCATTTTTATTTTTTATACAAAATTAACAGAGGAATCCCCTCTAGATCATTATTTCAAAATCTCCTAAATTTATACTCAACATTTCATCCATTTTCTAAATTTGGTAAAACTAGAGCCCAACTAAGCATCATCTATTGCCTAAACCATATCCTAATTGGTACAACAGTAAGGATACCAATATATCAAGGTGGATCATGCATTGAATAGGAATTTAACTATTGATACCCACAAATATAGTAATTTTTACTCAAACATACACGTATGTATAATAGAATTCACAAAATAAATACAATAATTGAAATAATTGGATCAACATGATCAAAGGGGGTACTTTCCTTGCTCTGATATCTTTGAGTGTGAGGATGGAGGTTCATCGAAAATTTTGTTCGTGTTGTCAACGTCTATTCAAAAAGAGCCAAGAGCAAATTATAAATAGTAAAATAATTTCAACAGCAACAAAATCTAAATATTTTTGTATATTCAGATAGAGTATGATTTTACATGAATTTAGGAAAACAAATCTTTCAATTTGGAGTTCATATGCAAAAGTTATTAACGTTTTAAATTTGCTCGGTCTGAAAAATCCTAAAATAATAAAAAGGGTGACGTCGTAAGCGTATTTTATAAGGTTTATGCTTTTCAACTGAGAAAGTGTATTTCCTTTGATCTTAAAGCAGATTTTCTCATTTTTACTTTTTTCAAGATTTTTCTAAACTTACATGTGGAACCTACATGTCAGTGACTCATGTTTTATTTCTGGATTTTATTTTTAAAATAGAGGCAGGCCCGGGCGAGAGGTGGAAGAAGGATCCTGACAAGTGGGCCTGATGTGCTAGTGAGAGGCTGAGCGGGGCGCTGGCACCGGCTGAGGCGATGTGCGGTGGATTTGGGCTGGGCGAATTCTGTTGGAGATATGCCCTAGAGGCAATCATATTGATGATGATATTTTGTTGTATCTATGATTTAATAAATATTCCTTGAATATTACCTTTGTGTTGATTAACAAGTATGTGACTTGTTTGTGAAACTCTTTACTTGTATGGTTATTCTAAAGTTGTCCCTAGTCGGAGTTCATGTGAGGACACACGTGAATGATGGATTAGCACATGTATCGGTTGATGACCATGTTTCACAGGTCATAGACATGGAGATGTCAAAC
This sequence comes from Ampelocalamus luodianensis, assembly GCA_036346255.1. Taxonomy (NCBI): domain Eukaryota; kingdom Viridiplantae; phylum Streptophyta; class Magnoliopsida; order Poales; family Poaceae; genus Ampelocalamus; species Ampelocalamus luodianensis. The sequence goes on from CM070640.1 coordinate 25,592,279, forward strand.
CAATAATGTGGACACATGTTTAGAACATGGGGTTGGACCGACCCAACATGAGACATAGTAATTATTCTTATGGTTCTCTCTACACAATGTGTACGCCTTGTCCTTAGACCTGAGATTGTCGCATGTACTTGAGATGTGAATCGACCTACTTAGGGGCTATCAAACGCTACTCAGAATCGGGTAGTTATAAAGGTAGCTTTGGGTTTGTCATGAAGCATGCTGCGAGGCATGGTCAGTCGAGATGGGATTTGCCCCTCTCTACCTGAGAGAGATATCTCTGGGCCCCTCGAGTGATCGGATCCAGAAATGCATGGCCATGCTACTTAAGTTTAAGAGTTAACCTAGTAAGGGATTCCGGATCACAGGATCGAGAAAGAGTGGTCAGCTTGGAGCTGGACCGAATATCGTGAGGCAAAGGGATTGGCATGTACATAACGTTGTGATGGTTCGTCCGATATGATCTTTACGTGTGTTTAGGATTTGGCACGTTTTGCTAGAGGCCACTACCAACTATTGACCAAGTATGTGTACTTGCGTCATGTCTAAACATACGTGAACCATAGGGTCACACACTTAAGGGGCTGAAGCCTAATTCGGATTGGATCCGAATTAGACTGGGCATTGAGTCCTAATGGGCCTCTATTCGTAGAAGCCCATTATAAGGACGTCTATAAAAGGAGGGCAGGGGCGCACTGGTTGGAGGAGGAGTTTTTCGTGACATCCTCAAACCCTGGCCGCCACCCCTCCCACGCCCTAGTCGCTCGCGCGGATCTAGTAGTCCGCGTCGCCGCTTCTCCCGCACGTGTGGATACCTTTGAAGGCGCTGCATCCGTGGCGTTGGGACGAACCACAAGAAAGGAGGCATGACGTGGGACGCCACGACGAGGACGAGGAAGTAGTATGACTACTCGCCTCGACGCATCGCATCAATCGAGTACGACTACACCGCCCGACGTCTGCATCAACTTCCGCTGCGCGCGTCTAGTGGTAAGACCGTGATCTATAAGCTGCGGTGATCTTGGTTTACGGGTAGAATTTTTTAATTTGCGCTAGTGTAGCCTACCCGTTGCCCTTGATGGTATCGAGCGGTTCTTTGCCATGTTATAGGTTCGGTGATTTGCATATGGCGATATGTAATCGGTATGATCGATGTGATCGATTGTATAGTTGTGGTAATGGATTGATCCGTTTCGTGATTATGCCGCTAAGGTCGTGAAACAACATACCCTCTACCGGTCGGATTCGCCATCGGGTAGACAGTGACACGTAAAACCGGTATGCGAATGCGAAGACCAATATGATTGGTCGAATCGGAACCTAGATTAATAATCGATGTACCGTGATCGTGCGCTCGGGCCCATGAGCCGAGAGTTGTCTTTGTTCTCAAACCACGGCATCTTCGCACGCGAAGATCAAGACAAATTGGTCGAATCGAACGATGAGTCGATTTGTGGTAAATATGATTTGCCGATCAAAATCCTAAGTAAAAATTGCATAGATTGGATCTGTTTTTACGAACCCGATGGGAAACCCCTCGACCCCTATCCGTGAGATTGCGATTCTATGCATAAACTTGTTTTTGGGATGTATGTGACCAATATGGCCTAATGTGTATGTGATGCATGTTTGTAATATTTCATGACCTCGCGTGTCATGAGTTCGCAACACGGCTGGATCCAATGTGTTGTCAAAGTATTGTATAAACGCTCTGTGCCGACTTGTGATGATTCCTAGTATCCATGTATTTTATTACTAGTCTGTTATGAGTAATAGCTTATATTAGTACTCGGAGGACACATCACTTGGAGGATGGCACACATGAACCATGGAGATGGAGATCATCATGGCGGATGACAGATTCTATGGCGATGGAGATCACCATGAGAAAATAGGCCATACCGAGTCACAAGCTGTGTGAATGTTATTCCGTTGTTTTACTCCTATGCATGTTTGAATGGTAGAAGTATAGCGATCCTCACAAAATGTTAAGTTAAACATATGCCCTCCCAATTAAACTTTGCACCATCCCATGTCTTGTAAATTGATGGTGGGTCTATAAAATTAGGACACCATCAACTTTCCTTGACTAGATTGGTTTTGTATCGGATACTTACATGCATAAGGATTGGTGAACTTAACAAGGTTATCATAAAGGTTATGGGCCTTGGGGCATAAAGGTTGGGCGCCGGGGCATAGAGATGTCACCCAACAACAATAGTCATATAGAAATATGATTAGCAAGGTGTTGCTTACCGAATTACCTTGTCTCCTAGCGGTGATGCAAAAGCTCACTAGTAGACTCGTTAATTGCGGATCTTGAATCGCTAAGAATCAACAGAGGGATGTTGATTTTAGTGGAGTACATTCTATTAAATTTGTTTAATACGATTTACTCTATCATGGTTTTATTTGTCTTAGTATTTTGCATTTCCTATTGTAGATCAATGGCATCTAGCAACCACGCACACCCTTTTGCTTTGCGATCGATTCTTGAGAAAGAAAAATTAAATGGAACAAACTATTGGATTTGGTCCGTAACTCGAGAATTGTTCTCGTGGCGGATAAAAGGAAAACGTTCGACACCCCAATCCCGTAAGAACTCGCTAACAATGCGTCTGCGCATTGTTAAAAATGCCTACAAGAAAGCATGTGATGACTCTCTTGAGATTAGCTGTCTTATGCTTGCATGCATGGAACTGACCTTCAAAAGCGTTTGAGGATCGAAGCGTATGATATAATCATAGCGCTTAGGACATGTTCCGCACACGTGCCAGGTGAACGGTTCAATGTCTCTAAGGCTTTTTTCGAATGCAAGTTAATGAAGGTACACCCGTAGGCCCACATGTGATCAAAATGGTTGGTTACATCGGACTTTGGATAAACTTGGTTTTCCAATTGGCCAAGAGTTGGCAATCGATTTTATTTTAGCGTCTCTTCCACCTAGCTATGGACATTTCATTTGAACTACCATATGCATGGGGCGGATAAGGGCCTTAATGAGCTTTGTGGGATGCTCAAAAAGCAGAGAGTGACATTAAGAAGTGTGCGGGGCCTAGCCATGTGATGGTCATGTGAGAACAAGTCTAGCTTCAAGAAAAGGGTAAGAAGCCATGGCCAAAGAATAAGAGCAAGGTTAAAGATATGATCTCAAGCCAACGCCTAAGCCTAATCTTTGGACTCGAGCTGAGATAGTATGCTTCTATTGTAAAGCGCCACTGGAAGAGCGCAAGAAGTACATGGATTCCGATGAATGCAAGAAGAAGGTTGGAAGTAAGACTTCCACCCATGGTACACTTGTCATAAATGTTTTAGACATTTTTCTCGCTGATTCTCCTATTAACTCTTGGGTATTTGATACCGGATCAGTTGCTCACATTTGCAACTCGATGCGAGGGCTAATAAGAAGTAGAGGAGTCGCAAGAGGTGAAGTTGATTTTCGCGTCGAAAATAAAGCAAGGGTTGTGCGTTGACCGTCGGCACCATGCAACTTCAGCTTCCTTCAAGATTTATTATGGAATTGAATAATTGTTATTATGTTCCTAGTATGAGTCGAAACATTTTATCCCCCTCATGTTTGATGAGAGATGGTTATTCATTTGCAAGTAAAGACAATGGTTGTTTGATCTCTAAAATGGAATGTTTATGGCTTTACGCCCATTGTGAATGGGTTATTTATTTTAAATCTTGATGATGCGCCTATCTTTAACATAAATGCTAAAAGACTTCGACCTAATGATTTGAATCCCACCTATGTTTGGCATTGTCGTTTGGGTCACATAAGTGAAAAGCGCATGAAGAAGCTCCATGCTGATGGTCTTCTAACTTCGTTTGATTTTGAATCATACGAGATATGTGAAGCTTGTTTGTTTGGTAAGATGACCAAATCACCTTTCAAAGGTTCTTTTGAGAGGGCGTCAGACTTGTTGGAAATCATACTGATGTATGTGTACCAATGAGCACGACTGCTAGAGGTGGATTTCATTACTTCATAACTTTCACTGATGATTTTAGTAGATATGGCTATGTCTACTTAATGAAGCATAAGTCTGAAACTTTTGAAAAGTTCAAAGAGTTCCATAATGAGGTTGAAAATCAACGTGCCAAGAAAATTAAGGCTCTGCGATCTGATCGTGGTGGCGAGTACTTGAGTCATGAATTTAGCAATCATCTGAAGAGTTGCGGAATTGTTCCAAAGCTAACACCGCCCGGAACGCCTCAAAGAAACGGGGTATCCGAGCGGCGTAATCGGACCTTGTTGGACATGGTTCGATCGATGATGAGTCATCAGATTTACCATTATCCTTTGGGGTTACGCCTAGAAACGAGCGGCTTTCACACTTAATAGGGTACCGCCTAAATCCGTAGTTAAGACACCATATGAGATATGGACCGGGAAGAGTCACGGTTTGTCTTTTCTAAAGATTTGGGGATGTGAGGCGTTTGTCAGCGACTACGATCGGACAAGCTCACACCCAAGTCGGATAAATGCATTTTCGTGGATATCCGAAGGAAACCTTTGGATATTACTTCTACAACCGACTAGAGGGCAAAGTGTTTGTCGCTCAAGTGGTGTTTTCCTAGAGAAAGAGTTTCTCAACAGGAGACAAGTGGAAGAACGGTGCGGCTTGAAGAGGTTCAAGATGAACCAATCGGGGAAGACTCGACGAATGATGCCCATGTGGCAGAACAAGTTGAGGAACCCATGGCAAAGGAAGCACCACCACCACGAAGGTCCGAAAGGCTCCGCAATGCGCGAGATATGTTATTGTTAGACAATGATGAGCCTACAACCTATGTGGATGCAATGATGGACCCAGACTCTGAGAAATGGCATAGTGCCATGAGGTCCGAGATAGCATCCATAGGAGACAATCAAGTTTGGAATTTGGTTGACCCGCCTGATGGTGTCAAAACCATAGAGTGCAAATGGATGTATAAAAGGAAGATTGATTTGGATGGAAATGTTCATATCCATAAAGCTCGACTTGTCGCAAAAGGTTTTCGGCAAGTTCAAGGAGTTGACTACGATGAGACTTTCTACTTTGTAGCGATGCTTAAATCAATACGGATCATTCTAGCTATTCTTTGCATATTTCGACTATGAGATATGGAAGATGGATGTCAAAACGGCTTTCCTTAATGGAAATTTAACCGAGGACGTGTATATGATACAGCCCGAGGGTTTTGTCGATCCAAACAATGCTAGAAAAGTATGCAAACTTCAAAAATCCATTTATGGATTGAAGCAAGCATCTCGGAGTTGGAACATTCGTTTTGATGAAGTGGTCAAAGTGTTTGACTTCATCAAAAACGAAGAAGAATCTTGTGTTTACAAGAAGACAAGTGGGAGCTCACTCGTATTTCTAATCTTATATGTAGATGACATATTATCGATTGGAAATGATATTCCTATACTGAGTCCGTTAAGACCTCACTTTGAAAAATAGTTTCTCAATGAAGGACTTAGGGAAGCGGCATATATTTTGGGTATTAAGATCTATAGAGATAGATAAAAAGGCTAATAGGATTAAGCCGAGTACTTACATTGACAAAGTGTTGAAACGGTTCAACATGGAGGAGGCAAAGAAAGGGTTCTTGCCCATGTCTCATGGCATAAATCTTGGCAAGACTCAAGATCCTTCGACAACCGATGAGCGAGATCGCATGAGTAAGATTCCATATGCTTCGCCATTGGATCTATCATGTATGTTATGATATGTACTCGCCAGATGTTTCCTATGCTCTAAGTGTTACGAGCAGATACCAGCCGATCCAGTGAGAGTCATCGACAATGTTAAAAACATCCTCAAGTATTTGAGAAGAACTAAGGATGTGTTCCTAGTCTACTGAGGTGAAGAAAAGCTCGTTGTAAATGGTTACACCGATGCAAGCTTCCAAACCGACAAAGATGATTACAAATCGCAATCGGGTTTTGTGTTCCTTTTGAAGCGGTGGTGCGGTAAGTTGGAAGAGTTCCAAGCGAGATCGTTGTCGACTCTACAACGGAGGCCGAGTACATTGCGGCTTCAGGCAAAGAAAGGAAGGTGTTTGGATAAGGAAGTTCATAATCGAACTAGGTGTTGTTCCTAGTGCGTGCGATCCTCCGGATCTTTATCGTGATAACGATGGGGCCATTGCGCAAGCCAAGGAGCCGAGGAATCACCAAAAGAACAAACACATATCTGCGGTTTCATCTCATTCGAGAGATCCTTAATCGAGGAGATTTAAAGATATGCAAAATACACACGGATTTGAATATTTCAGATCCTTTGACGAAGCCTCTCCCACAGCCTAAGCATGAGGCGCACACAAGAGCTATGTGTATTAGATATCTTCTAGATTGACTCTAGTGCAAGTGGGAGACTGTTGGAGATATGCCCTAGAGGCAATCATATTGATAATGATATTTCGTTGTATCCATGATTTAATAAATGTTCCTTGAATATTACCTTTGTGTTGATTAACAAGTATGTAACTTGTTTGTGAAACTCTTTACTTGTATGGTTATTCTAAAGTTGTCCCTAGTCGGAGTTCATGTGAGGACACACGTGAATGATGGATTAGCACATGTATCGGTTGATGACCATGTTTCACAGGTCATAGACATGGAGATGTCAAACCAATAATGTGGATACATGTTTAGAACATTGGGTTGGGCCGACCCAACATGAGACATAGTAATTATTCTTATGGTTCTCTCTACACAATGTGTACGCCTTGTCCTTAGACACGAGATTGTCGCATGTACTTGAGATGTGAATCGACCTACTTAGGGGCTATCAAACGCTACTCGTGAATCGGGTAGTTATAAAGGTAGCTTTGGGTTTGTCATGAAGCATCTTTGCGAGGCATGGTCGGTCGAGATGAGATTTGCCCTCTCTACAGAGAGATATCTCTGGGCCTCGAGTGATCGGATCCGAAATGCATGGCCATGCTACTTAAGGTTAAGAGTTAACCTAGTAAGGGATTCCGGATCACGGGATCGAAAGAGTGGTCACTTGGAGCTGGACCGAATATCGTGAGGCAAAGGGATTGGCATGTACATAACGTTGTGATGGTTCGTCCGATATGATCTTTACGTGTGTTTAGGAGTTGGCACGCCTTGCTAGAGGCCACTACCAACTATTGACCAAGTATGTGTACTTGCGTCATGTCTAAACATACGTGAACCATAGGGTCACACACTTAGGGGTTGAAGCCTAATTCGGATTGGATCCAATTAGATGGGCATTGAGTCCTAGTGGCCTCTATTCGTAGAAGCCCATTATAAGGACGTCTATAAAAGGAGGCGGGCGCTTTGGTTGGAGGAGGAGTTTTTCGTGACATCCTCAAACCCCAGCCGCCACCCTCCCACGCCCTAGTCGCCGCGCGATCTAGTAGTCCGCGCGCGTCGGTTCTCCGTGCACGTGTGGATACCTTTGAAGGCGCATGCACTGTGGCGTTGGGACGAACCGCAAGAAAGGAGCTGACGTGGGACGTCACGACGAGGGACGAAGTAGTACGACTACTCGCCCGACGCATCGCATCAACCGAGTACGACTACACCGCCCGACGTCGTCGCATCAACTTCCGCGCGCGTCTAGTGGTAAGACCGTGATCTATAACTGCAGTGATCTTGGTTTACGGGTAGAATTTTTTTAATTTGCGCTAGTGTAGCCTACCCGTTGCCCTTCAAATTCAGCCTAATGGCTCGACGGGAAATCAAATTAAGTTTTGAATTTTCAAACTGGCTACAAGGTTTATGAATTTTTAGGCTTAGGAAACGGGCTCCAAAAATTATAAATTTTTTTGTGGAGGCTCCTGACATAGTGTAGTTTATTATATAATTTACAGAATTTTATGTGTTTCGTATGTTTCTCGAAAATTCTATCAAGCTGCTGCTTGAATGTAAATTCAATATTTGATTTATGCAAACTTTAAAAACATGCTGAAAATAACTTTCCCACATATAAACATGCTAAATATATTTCCTCACTTCTTTCTAATTCACTTACCCAAAATTGGGATTTTGGGATGTTACACCAGTCGACTGGTCGAGTAATCGACACTTCAAGGCCTCACAGCAGAAATTTTATTTTTATCTTCAACACAACATCATTACTTCGTATTTTTTGCCCCAGACGGCTGGTACTTGCAACACAATTTCAATTGAGAAAGCTCCTCCAGCTCTTTACTGTTGTAGTATCCATCAAATTATACAGTGCAAATAAGCCCTTATCATACATGACACTCGCCAGACAATTTGGAGTTTTTAGCTCATTTAGCCTCTTTTTTAAACAAAATAGTAATCTAGCCCCTCGTGTCCGAAATGTCAAAAATGGCACCGCAACAGGTTAGACAGGTGATACGTGTCCCCTATTACTATGACTTGGATAGTGAAGATTGTAGCTATGATGTAATAGGGGCTTCGGTCGATAAGCCTGACGACCAAGAGCCGTGACGGCAACCTGTTCGACGATAAGGGTAGAATTAGGGCTTCAGAAGTGGAGAAGAGAGATAGGGAAATTGAGAAGTTCTTTATTGATTGCCTAATATGAAATACCAAGCCCCTTTAAATAGAGCTGACCAATTGAACTAACTAAATATACGAGATTGAGCTAATCTCAATTATCCATATCTGGAGATAATCTACTTAACCTAATCCACTTAAATATAATGAAATAGCATAATTAACTTGGAGATGAAGTCTCCCTCTAATTCCTATCCTATGGCCGGTTGCTCCAAGACCTGATTGGGCACACTACCAGGACCACCACGATGATGGTAGGGTATGCCCCACATGACACCTCTCCCGACCTTGGCAAACAGCTCATCATCGAGCTGAAATGTAGGATAAGCTCTCTTGAAAGCATCCACCGGTTCCCACAAAGCTTCGGTTGCATCCAAACCGACCCACTGGACGAATACATGCCAAACGTCATGGCATAGACTGGCCTTCAACACTTTGGCCAAAACAGGAAGGGCGCCGACATGCTCAATGAGCGAAAGAATAGGTGGTGTGGTTGGAAGGTCACCATGGAATTGCTTCAAGCGACCGACATGGAAGACGTTGTGTAGCCTAGCGCCGGCTAGCAATTGATGGCGGTATGCGACGGTACCAATGTGTTCCATAATCTGGTAAGGTTCGTGGTAGTGGGGACCAATCTTGCCAGTTGTGTGGCTTGAAAGAGATGTAGCTTGATGATCAAGAAGGCAAATCCATACCCAGGAGCCCACCTCAAAAGTGACCACATGATGATTGTCATAATAATTCTTGTCATATTGGGTGTGCCTGAAGCAGAAGTTCCAGAACATCACTTAGGGAGTTATCGTTGTTGGTGATATACCCTAGAGGCAATCATGGAGATGATTGTATCACGTCTATGTTTATGAGTTATTGAATAAATGTTATTATGTTCCTTGAATGAATCATCAGTTATAAAGATTAACAAATATGTAACTTTTTGGTGAAGTTCTTTTAACTTATATGATATCATTCAAGTATCCCTGGTCGGATGTCACTGATCGGAACACTAGTGACTTATCGACCAACACATGTATTGATTGATGATCATGTTTCACTGGTCATAGATATAGGGATATCGAATCAATGATATGAACATATGTTAGAGAACATAGGGTTGGATTGACCCACCTTGAGATACTGTTGAGATTGTTATGATTTTATATGTCGTTAGTTGGTCTCAAGCAATGATGATGTATAATCCTTAGACCTGAGATCAGCATGGTTTCCTACATGTGTAATAGTGCACTTAGGGGTTGCCAAACGCTACTCTGTAACTGGATAGTTATAAAGGTAACTTTCGGGTATACTATGAAATATACGGAGGAATGTGACTGATCGAATATGGGATTTGCTCCTCCTAACATAACAGGACATATATCTCTGGGCCCCTCAATTTGGTTAGATAAAGAAAGTGCATGGCCATGCCACTAGTGGTCGAAGAGTTCGACCACATGAAGTTATCCGACACTTTATCGAGAAAGTATTGAACAGTACATGGATAACATAATATCTCACCTGGAGTTCAACCGGATATCGTGAGGCAAAGGGAGAATACATGAGTAGGTCTTTCAGTTCGATCAGATACAAACTAGTCGTAGACTGGTCAAACATGATCACTAAGTGGTCGAAATCTAGTCGTAAGGAGTTACGAACTGGTCGAGACCAGATACGAGCTGGTCGTTAGTGATAAGCACATGGTCGTAGATCATATTGCATTACGGTTCGTCTGATATAATTCATGTATATTCGGGAATCATTATGTCCTGCTAGGAGCGCTAACGACTCGTGATCAGAAAAGAGTTTCCGAGTCATAACCGATTATGCATGAACCTAATGGGTTACACACTTAACGGGTTGGAACAAACGTGTTCGGATAGGATCTGTCATAGACACTATATAAGGAGATGCATGAGGCTATTGGGAGAGATGAGAGATAACGTGAGTTGCTCCACCGAAACCCTAGCCGCCATCTTCTCAAGAGAGCCATACCGTGCGAGTTGGTGCTAGCACACCGGCATACAGCGTTCCACCCCTGGACGTGTGGATACCGTGGAGGTGCTACTATGATTGTTGTTGTGCTTGAGGATGATCTAGCCGCCCTCGTTCGCTAGAACTTTCGGACCTCCGAGTCCCGCGTTTAATTTCAGTCATTACATCTTGATCTAATCGCTGTGGGCGTCACCCTTTTGCGCTGAGTCCAAATCCGACTCGAGCCACTTGGTTGAGCCCAATCAACTAACTGCACTTGGGCTCGCCCCAAGGTGGCGAGTTCATTTGGGTCGTGGATTTCCTTTTCAACGCTCTAGATCTAAATGAACGTTTGGACATCCCTATCGTCCAATTCAATCTGAGTCGTCCATTTTCGATCGGACCGCTGAGATTACTTTGAAATTTCGAACCGCGAAAGTTTCTTTCAATCGTGGCCGTCCATTTCTAATCCAACCGTCCAGATCTTTTGACTCAACTTAACCTAACCCCTTCGTTCTTTTTGACCCGAGCCCTTTTGTTTCTATCACTGACTGGTGGTCCCTCGCCGAAACTGGTCATCTTCAACCTCTGACTCACGTGCGTGTGACAGAATAGGGCATGGGGGGAGAGCTCTTTTTCAACCTCGTGCGTCACCTTCAATGGCTCTGAGCCCGTGGTTTTCCTCACCACTGTGTTTTCGCACTCAAAGTCGTCACCCTCACATGCTCCCATCGCCTCTATTTTGTCCTGGACAAGCTTTAGGTCATTCCGCCATTAAGGGATGTCCTTGCTCAACCTTTGACCTCCGGCTATTTGAGAAGCTCTTGAGCACCTCCTTTCACTCCTTTGCAGCACCACTTTGTTTCCCTAGCTCCCTCTCGGTTCTTTGAGCTCAAAACTCGAAGAACATCCAAATTGCCTTGTTGGCCAGAGCAAGCTCTTTGTCGCCGACAGCATTCTAGTGGTTCCTTTGCAAATCCTTTCGTGTCACTTTGCGCCCCTTAGCACCTTAAGCTTTTCCCCTAACTCAATTTGGGTTTGCATTCACAGGAATCACCTAATTTTGGGTTTTGCTCTTCTTCGGCCGAAATCACCCCCCTTCGTCCCCAACTCCGGTAAGGACCTTTGTTCCTCAATTATTTGCTCCTGGACCACCTATGAGACCTAGTGAAGCTATCCTTACCATTTTTTTCTTTTCATTTTGCTCAGACCTTCATCTCCACTTTATCTTCCTCGTTGCCAGCACTGGTTTTCATCGCCGACGCAACTCCGGCGAGTTTTTCCTCTCCAGGTCATTCTGGTAAGGTCCTTGAGCCCTAATGTTGCTAGTGCGCACATTATATGGCTTAAAGCTTTGCCGTATCGCCATTGTCGTTTTTCCCGTAGCCTCACCTTCGCTCCACCTCGTCGTGTCACTGTGTGAGCTTGTCTCCGGCGATGCTCCAGCCACCGGTGGGTGCACAATAGTCTTAGGGTTCCATTTTGCCCCTTGGCTCACGCCGCCATGGCCTCCTTCGCCAGCAATTTGCCAGAGAAGATCGCGGTCAGAAGCACTCTGTGTTGCCGGATTTGGACACGCACTGTAGCTCAATGTTTAGCTTTTAATCGGTGTCCTAAAGCACATTTAATTGTGTAAATCCTGTCGTGTTAGTGCTCACTGACGTGTGGGCCCCGCGCACTTAAAACCCTCACTGTGCACGTGTGCAAAGTTAACTTTGTTGTGGGTCGTCCATCTGAGATCTACGACCTAGGTTTGTTGGTACATTCGGACCATCGAACTTCCCAAATCGTTGTGGGCCATTCATTTCTTGATCTGCGACTCAGATCCTCGTGAACGTTCGGACCTCCAAACATTCCCTCCATTTTGGACCGTTAGATCTAATCCAACCGCTTGGATCGCATGGGCTATTCGCACGCGCTGTGCGTCCGTTCGCGTGGCCCGTCCGATTCAAGATCAACGCCCTTGTGTTTCCACATCACTAGTTAATAGGAAAACTCAGTTATTTTTTATTTGTGAACTGTAAATTGATTTAAAATTTCGAAAGTGCGTAAGTAATTCATTTTAACTCCTTTTTAGATGGTTTCAATTTTGTTAAATCTCTGTTTAACTAGACTTTAATCTAAAAATGAGTTTGAACCTTGTTTTGTACCAGAAATAATTGTGTTAGTTATATTATCTTGCTTAGCATTAATTATTGCTCTAAAAGTTCATTTAACTTAAAAAATGCATAAGTAATTCTCTATAACTCCAAATTTAGTAAACTAAAATGTGTTGGGTTCCTCTGTTAAAATGCTTTAGTAGAGTAGGTTTTAATTATGTACTTGCCCCTGAAAAATGTTATACACTAGTTTCATAACTTAGAAAAATCATAAGAAATTCATTTTTACTCCAAATGAAGTAAACCATATTTTGTTGTTCTTAGACTGTCATGCTCTGCCTACCATAAAATTTTCATGTTCATAAACCTTCTGAAAAATTGTGTGATGAACAGTAACAGAAAGCTTTTTAATTTGAATTTTTCTAGCCGATTGAACTTGTTTAGGCTATAATTTTTGCATGCTTAGTCCAAATCGATTGATTCTTATTGCTAAATTCATTTAAAATCATGCTCTACCTGCTGTGTAAATTTTATGGATTTTGGATGACTTTTGATTTTAAGTCTTTTTCGGTGTTCGTCGTTCTTATTGGATTTTCTCGTTCTTACATTAGATTCCGAAGAATTTATTGAGAACGAGAGTGATCCTCTTCAACAAGACAGTGATCTCCAGTAAGGCAAGCAGATGTAGCATTCATTTGATCATATTACTCCTATTATTTTCAAAATCTAATATCTTATTTGTAAAGTTTATGTATGCATGTTCTATTTTGCTGTTAAATTATTGTCGGTTAGTTGCTCCTTTAGATGCATAATCTATAGGAAAATGTGAGACTCCAGGGTATTTAGCTTGTAATGCTTAGCCATCCACTTGACTCTAGCATCACAAATCGAATATCCCGCGCCTCGGTATATTATGTACCTCCCAGGAGCGATACACATACACCATCACAAAACATCAATATCAATCCATACACAAGTGATTACAATATCAAAACTTCATAATTTACAACATATTGAACTTACAAGGTTCAGTTTCATACAAAAGGGCCGACCAGCCAAATAACAAGATAAATAACAAGTACGCAGCGGAAAACAGTAAATAAACTAAATTAAAATCATGAATTAACCATAAAGGAAGTCCCAATGGCTTGCCATAACCCGCAGGGCAACCGACTGGGTTGAAACCATAGCAAACCGACGTTCCTATGCAATCTTTCCTTACCCGATTCGATCTCAACACCTGCTGTCCAGATTAGTAAATGCAAGCAAATAGTGAGTACACGAATGTACTTGCAAGACTTACGAGTAACAAGCTTATACATAGCTACATGCAGCTGAACCAAAGGAGAAGGCTATAGGGTTCATTTGACGCAAAATGTAATTTTTTATTTGCAATAATGTAATAGATTGAAGGCAATTTCACAAATCTGTTTTTATTTGTTTAAATAACAGTGAGACAATAATTAATAACATAAATAACAATCTAGAGATGACTAACCCAATAGCCACCACAACATAGCACGAATTACCCATTCGTACCACCCAAGTTCAAGTTTTAGTCAAAAGGTTATAGTCTAACTCTCGAAAGACCTCCCCAAGCGTGTCCATAACCAAGGACTTGGCTATTCGAATAGTTTGAACCCTGCAGGGGTGTACCAATGTACCCACACTTTAGACCGCCTTTTGCCACTAGATTAAGCACACTTCTTTAGGTATGCCGGCACGGCTAAGTCCTACGAGACATTTCCAATGGATTGTATTAATCAAGAGTCATACGTATGGGGGTTGACCCTTAGTGATCTGCCGGCGACAAAGATCATAAGGACCCACACGTTGAGTCGGAGACACTGGCCCAGTCGAAGCAACTGCGGGTGCTCCTTGGTATGGAGAACCTAACCGGAACCCATCCCTCTCCTCCCAAAACGAACATTTTTCTCTATCACTACCACCAGCGACTCATCAATTAATACCTCCCAAAGTACTAAGTCAAGAGAGGTCACATATCCCTCTAGTGTGGTTAGCACGTAAAATGCTTGGTTTAGTGTAACAAGATGTTCGGTCCTTATTGACTCGGGCACCAACCATTCACACCCAAAAGCACACCATCCTACCATTGTGCCCAAGTCTAAAATATTTTATTTTTCAGTTTTAGTTTTCTCAAATAACAAAGTACAAGGTGTTGGACATAAAGCTATAACAAGTTTTTATGTGATCAAGGTCATCGACTAAGTCAACAACCGCCCAATTCTACCGGTAGCTAAACATTTCTAAGCATGACACTGTATAGACATAAAAGATCATAAATCAACCACCGGGCTCTAATTCACCAGTGAGATTAATAACTTAGGCTAGTGGTAGGGGATGAACAATTTAGGGAATCATGCAATAGGATTAGCTACCTCTAATCGACAAAATAACTTGACAAATAAAGCATGCATACATACACTTTGTAAACAAGATATTAGAATTTGAAAGTAATAGGATCAATATGATCAAATAAATTGAGCATCTGCTTGCCTTTGCTTGCTGGAACTCCGGACATTCTCACAATCATCTGGTTGCACTCTGAATCATCGTCATCTAACGATAAGAACCAACAAAGCAAAGCATCGAATAAACTCCAAAATTCAAAAAGTTTCCAAAAAATAAGAAATTAAAACAGAATGGAGAGTGTGATTTTAGAAAGAATTACTTTAATTGGAGTTGATTTGAATTGGTTATGAATTACTGAAATTGTTACTAAGGCAAGGTTTACTGTTGATGGACTATTCATAAATCAAATCTTGGCTTATGATTCATTTTACTTTGTTAGGTTACAAGTGAAAGATTATTGATTATATTTTATAATCCATTTGCTTTAGCACCTACCAAGGTTCTAACTCCTATTTAATTCTTGCTCTCTTAGCATTAACTGTTAATGGCTGAACACTGTGATTCTAACAAAATGAACAAATCTACTTCAAAGTTCATTAGGTCGATTAAAGCTACTACTGAATATTGTCAAATATATTCAGTTACTGGTCTTACTAACAACATGTGGTTGGTAACCCTGAAATCCCCATAAGTTATTACTTCGATTTACTATTCTCTTCAAATTTTCTTACCCCATTAATCCTTTGCCTCTGTTGGTTTCTGAAAATTTGTAACTATAATGATTTTTCAGATTTGGCTACTCCTTGAAGGCTCAAAATATTCATCTCCTTACTTGCTTTCAAATAGGTATGTCCTGAGAACTTAAGTGTTTGAAAGGCTAATTGGACCAAGAGCCTTTTTAACCACTAGACTAAGCAAGGTCGTTAGCTTACTAACAATAACTTATTATAATCATAATATTGTTTATATACCTATAACTACACACTTACCTCTGACAGAAATGCTACAACTAGCCTCCCTTCCAATCAACTTCCAAATTGCTAACTTACTGAAATGATCTAAATGACTTCCACAGGATTTTGCTAGCACAAGACCTAAGGTCAAGCAAATGGGTTACTCTGACAACACAACTTTTCTAACTTACTGTCAACATCAAAAGGCTTTTTAGTCCAACATAACTCTTTCTATTTACTTGCACTTGAAGTGACAGCAGCTTACTAATATTACCAGGATTTCATCTTGATATTATCACTTTAAGAACAAGATTTGGTTGCTAAAGATAGCTAATTGTCCAACTGACTAAATAGTACTAAGAAAAAAACTTTAACTACTTGAATTAGTCTTGTTATTAGTCTTCTGACAATTCTTACTCTTTCAGATTACACTGTTCATGCTCCTACAAGGTTACAACAGCAAGCATTTTCAGAACCAAAATGCTAAGAACTAACTTCCTTTAACCTAAACTTCCAGTTTAGTAACTCAATGAAGTGACTTAATTGACAAACATAATGTTAGTTACCAGGAAAATTGGTTGGTCTAGCAAATGGGTTTACTGACATTCCATTTTTTCCTCCAGAACACCTTCTCTGCTCATTATTCCAACAAAAGGGATTTTGTTGTTTTAAGGTGTTGTTAGCTATTCTTCTCACTAGCCCAAAATTTTGATTTGCTAATTACAGAGCTTCCTTAACCCATTAGCTTACTAACTACTTTTGTCAACTATTCAATTTGTCAGATGGAGGTTTACTGTATTATTTGAATAACCAATTTCAACTCTTGTTTTCCAGATTAATTTGCCTCTGAAAGATTAAGGTTAAAAAGGCTAACTGAGTCATTAACCTTTCTAAGTAATTGCATCAGCAATGTCATTAGTTCTCTGCCACTGTGATCACTAAGGCATTCATAGTTCTGCTTCTCTGTTCAAAAATCAGACAACAAAAACTTCTTCTGATCTGAAGTGCTAAACTTCATACAAATCTTCAAACTTCAAAATCTTTTTTTTTGTTAAATTACTTGAGTGGTTCAATCACCAGTTATAAGATCAATTAACATTTCTGAACATCTTGCAAGTGGGCCCCATATCCAATGACAGAGAGATAGATATATAGGGAGTTCAAAGGGGGAACAGGGGAATGGCTCGGGTAGCTTGGGGTGGCGCTGGTCGCCGGCGAGTGGGTGGATGGCGACAGCCGAAAGTAGTGAAAATGGGTTGCCAAGGAGACAAGGAATCTAGGGGAGGCCTTGGTGTAGCCGGAGTCGCACTGGAGTGGGCACACGACAATGAGAGGCGGTCGGCCGTGGGGGGTGAGGTGGTGTGGCGGGGCTCGGAGACGCTAGGGGTCAAAATGGTGGAAGCATGAGCATCACTGTGGTGAGTGGAGTATGCTGGAGGGGTCGATGATGACAGGGGAGCTCCGAGGTGCTCCAGCGATGCGAGCCATGGCCAGCGCCGGGAGGCCACAGTGCAGGAGACAACCGGGTGAGGGAGAGAGGGATTGGGTTGTGGGGGAAGCTAGTGGGTGGTGTGGGGGTGCTCTAGGTCCAAGGAATTGAAGAGAGCTTCACCGGAGAGCTAATGGCAGAGGTGGAGGCGACTTTGGCCGGTTTCGGGGAAGATGGCCAAGGCGCAGTGATTCTTCGGGTTAGAGCCAAATTAGCTGGGGGCTATTGATCCTAGGGAGTAAGGACACCAGGTGACGTGGTCTACCGGAGGAGGGACTCACCGATTCGGCCGGTACGAGGAGTTGAGGCAGCGGTTGAGCTCCGAATGCCGCCAGACTTGATGAAGATGCTCCGTGATCTCGGTGCTCCGGCTGCAAAGAGAGACAACGAAGATGAGGGATAGAATGAGGATGTCAAGGTGAGCTAAAGTGACAACAAGATGAGGCCCAAAGCTCGTTGGTGCAGCTGTGGAGCTCGGAGGTGTCACAGACATGGTCTTCGGTTCCCGGAGCTCGGTTCGAGCTCTGGAGAAGAGATAGAGTGGGATGGAGAGGAGGTCGAGGCAAGGGTGCGGAGGAAAGGTTGCCTAGGGAGCTCTAGGCTGCTATTTAGAGGGAGGAGGGCGGAGAGTCGCGAGGAGGGAGCTCGCATGGCGATGACGCTCTCGGATCATGTCGCATGGACAAAAGCGATGCTGAGGGGACGGCGAGGGAACAGGGGCAGGTGAGAGCATGGACTGCACGGCCAGACCACGGGCACGAGGTCAAGAACCGTGGGTGGTGGTTGGCGTTGACGCAGGCGTGAGCGGAGCCACGACGAGCTGGCGAGGCTGCGTCGAGTGCGTGGAAGACGACCACTGCTGGTGGGGTCCGCAGGTAAGAGGGAGAAGAGTTAAAATGGCTCAGGTGAGCTGGTTGGGCCGAACCGGTCGGTCCGATCGATTGGGTTCGGTCGGTTGAACAGTAAGAGTCCTGATTTTTATGGAAAAGGCAGCTTAAGTGAATTTTTGAAGGTAGATGTTTAGCTCCAAAATCCTAAAATTTGTATGGAGGGTTCCTGACCTAGAGTATAACCTCACATAAATTTTGTAGGGTTTTTCATGTATTATATTTTTCTCTATAATTAATTGAATTCTTGCTTTTGTTGTTTGACTTTTAATTTATTACTTTGACTGGTTGTTAAAAATAGCAAATTGATTCTAACAATTATGAAAATTTATAGGTGAGTTGATAAGATATTCCAGAACCTAGGAAAAATATTTCCAAGCACTGTTCAAAAGATTATTTTTTGTACTTTAAATTCAAAACCAATTTGAACATGCAAATAAAATAGAAACCAAATAACCTTCAAAAAATTTAGAAAAATTACAAACATGCAAACCAAAGCATATAGAACTCAACTAAAAACATTCCCAGCAATGGGTCCTACTATACTTTCAAAATAATATTTAAGAAATTATACTTCAATTCTAAAATTGAGATTCCTTGTGAAAATTACCTCAAGTATTTTAGGAGCATTTGAGGTATTACTATTTTAAGTTGAATTCCAAAATACATTCCCACACTTTAACCTTTTTAGCTATGCCCCAACTTCAAAATGGACTTTTGAATCGGAGAAGAAGTATTGGATTACTAGGTTTTAACACATTTGCTTTGCAACAAAAGTTTTATAAAGTCTAAAATTTCACAAATGCACATTAGATGCTTAACTAATCCAACTTAGGGATTTTGGGCTGTTACAGCAAATGTTCATCCTCTACTACTGAGTCTAGGATTATGTCCTCTGTGATTTGGGGTTCGTTGGATGAGCCCTTATCACTTAGCTTGTAGTCTATGAGTTGTTATTGCTTAGAAATGCTTAGAACGGTAGAATTGGACAGTTATCGACTTAGTCGATGACCTTGATCACATAAAAACTTATTATGACTGTATGTCCAGCAACTTGTACTTTGCTATTTGAGAAACTAAAACTGAAAATAAAATATTTTAGCCTTGGGCACAATGGTAAGATGGTGTGCTTTTGAGTGTGAATGGTTGGTGCCCGAGTCAACAAGGACCGAACATCTTGTGTCACACTATCCAAGCATTTTTGCGTGGTAACCACACTAGAGGGATATGTGACCTCTCTTGACTTAGTACTTTGGCATGTGTTGGCTCTGAGTCGCAAGAGGATGTGTGTGTGTGTGTGTGTGTGTGTGTGTGTGTGTGTGTGTGTGTGTGTGTGTGTGTGTGTGTGTGTGTGTGTGTGTTGTGTTGTGGTAAAATGATGATGGTGTTTATGTGTTGGGTGCACGGGAGTGGAATCCTTTCTAGGTTCTCCACACCGAGGGTCATTGTAGTTGTCTAGGTTGCTTTACCCTCTATGGGTAGTTGACTCCTGGCTTTACAATGACTCCGATGCAACGTATGAATTTCTATCCATACGGGTGACTCGTAGTTGATACACAATATTGGAAAACATCTTGTAGGATTTAGCCGTACCAGCATACCTATGGAAGTGTGCTTAATCATGTGGCAAAAAGGTGGTCTGAAGTGTGGGTACATTGGTACACCCCTGCAGGGTTTGATCTATTCGAATAGCCTCGTCCTAGGTTATGGACACGTTTGGTTAGGTTTTGCAAGAGATAGACTATAACATTTTCACTAAAACTTGACTCGGTAGTACGAATTGGGAATTTGTGCTATATTGTGGTGGCTACTGGGTTAGTCACCTCTAGGTTGTTATTTATGTTACTTATTGTTGTCTCGCTGTTATTTCAACAATTAAAAACATATTTGACGAATTGCCTTCAATCTATTACATTATTGCAAATGAAAATTGCTTTATGCGTCCAATGAACCATATGACCATCTCCTTTGTTTCAGCTTGCATGTAGCTATGTATAGGCTTGTTACTCGTAAGTTTTGCGAGTACATTTTTGTACTCATTTTCATTGCTTAATTGTTGTAGAGGAGGTTGATCCCTAAGGGATTGACTTTTGTGAGTTTTGCTACAGTGTTGACGACTAGCTTGGCGGCCCGGTCGGTTGCCTTGTGGGAAGTTGACAAACTGGTTGGCTTTTGTTATCGCCATCTTATGGCACTTTTTCTTCCACTGTTATCCTTTGTTATTGTGAATTTGGCCAGTCGGCTCCCCTTTCGTAATAACTCTATATTATGTATGTCTTTTGCTAGACTTGGTACTGTAATCTTGTATGGAAATGATGCTTGATTTTGTAAAGGTGTATGTGGACAGTATTTCTGGGAAGTTCATGCCCACCGAGGCTTAGGATATTTGATTGGTAATACTAGAACCGTTTGGTGGCTAAGTATTACAAGTTAAATACCCCGGGTCCTCACAAAGCTTGGTATCAGAGCCATACTGACCGTAGAAACCTCTAGCTTGGTCGTCTTTAGGATGTTTTGAAAAAATTAGTTTCAAAATATCAAATGGTTTACGAAAGCTTAAGTAAGTTCTCAGATTTTACTCCTTACCTATCTTAGCTTTCTTACCTTACCTTGCTCTGTTTGAGTTTGAAAAAGTTGTTTTTCTCTCTTCTTTTTCCAAAGGATAGTTGTTATCGTTTAAATTCGGTTTTGGAAAAACCAATGAGAGTTATAGCTTGAAGTGTGGCTGTCTTTTGGTGAAGATTAGAAGCTGTTGGAGTTGGAAATTTCAGCTTGGAGCTTGGATGTAAAATCTGGGCAGCAAGCACCAGTGTCTGGACAGCAAGCCTTAGTTTTAGGTTAGAGCTGAAAATGAGGGGATAACTTAACTAAAACTCATGAGAATAAAAAGGGTAAGAAGTGATATTAGTTGGCTATGTACAACACACCCTTAATATGGTTTTGCCTTGCTCTGTAGGTGTGTTAGAACTTGAGTGTGTTCTGAAATTTTCTTCCTAACCGATTGCTCGTTCTTTCAATATGAGTTAGTCGTATCGGGAAGTTGATCTTGTGTCTTGAGGTTTTGTGCTAATTTTTGTGCCTATTTTCAAGCCTTTTGAGTATCTGGATAAGTTTGTTGTGGTTTTCATCGATGATATTCTTACATACTCCAAAAACGATGAAGAGCATACTGAGCACCTGAGGCTTGTGTTAGGAAAGCTGCGTGAGCACCAGCTATATGCGAAGTTCATCAAGTGCGAGTTCTGGTTGAAGGAAGTGGCATTCTTGGGCCATGTTCTCTCAGCAGCAGACGTAGCTGTGGATCCTAGTAAGGTCAGCGATGTGCTCTCTTAGGATCAGCCCAAGTCGGTAACCGATGTGTGGAGTTTTCTTGGTTTGGCGGGATACTATCGTCGCTTTATCGAGAACTTCTCCAAGATCACGAAGCCGATGACTGATTTGCTCAAGAAAGACAAAACTTTTGTGTGGTCCACTGATTGCGAGAAGAGTTTTCAGGAACTCAACAAGTGTTTGACTTCGGCCCCAGTTCTTGTTCTTCCCGATGTCCACAGGAGCTTCGATGTCTTTTGCGATGCTTCTCGTTAGGGACTCGGGTGTGTTCTTATGTAGGAAGGCAAGGTAGTGGCCTATGCATCAAGATAGTTGAGACCTCATGAACTCAATTATCCAACCCATGACTTGGACCTAGCTGTTGTGGTTTATGTACTCAAGATTTGGCGACATTACCTAGTCAGTAATCGTTGTGAAGTGTATTCAGATCACAAAAGTTTGAAGTATTTGTTCACCCAACCAGATCTAAACCTCAGGCAAAGAAGGTGGTTGGAATTGATTAAAGACTATGACATGGGTATCCAGTACCATCCGGGCAAGGCTAATGTTGTTGCCGACGCACTAAGTCGAAAGGTGTACTGTAATACTTTGATGCTCGAGGAGTATTAGCCCGCTCTTCTTGAAGAATTTCAGCGGCTCAATTTGGGTTTAATTGAGCACGGTTCCCTCACTACTTTTGTTGTGCAACCAACCTTAGTAGATCAAATAAAGACTGCGCAGCAATCGGACATTGGAGTTAACCAAATCAAGCAGAACATCAAGAATGGTACAGCCAAATGCTTCTGGGAAGATGAGCATGGTGTTGTGTGGTTTGGACAGCGCCTTGTGGTTCCAAAGGTCGTGGAATTGTGGGATTTGATTCTCTGCAAAGCCCACGATTCTCCTCTATCCATTCATTCTGGGGCCACAAAGATGTATCAGGACCTTCATCAGAGATTCTGGTGGACCCGAATGAAGTGCGAGATCGCAAAGTTCATTGTCGAGTGCGACGTGTGTCGTCGTGTGCAGGCCGAGCATCAGCGTCCAGCAGGTCTTCTTCAGCCTTTACCAGTGCCTAAGTGGAAGTGGGATTCTGTCGGCATGGATTTTATCACCGTTCTGCCCCGCACTTCAAAAGGGAAGGATGCTATCTGGGTTGTCATTGATCGGTTGACAAAGGTCGCACATTTTCTGCCAGTACGGACCAATCTCAGCGTAAGTCTGTTGGCGGAACTCTACATTTCTTGCATCGTGTGCTTGCATGGTGTGCCAAAGACGATTATTTCTGATCGCGGTGCGCTCTTCACCTCCCTTTTCTGGAAAAGCTTGCAAGCGACGATGGGAACTTGCCTTTCTTTCAGCACAGCTTACCATCCTCAGACTGATGGCCAGACGGAGAGAGTCAACCAAGTCTTGGAAGAAATGCTCTGTGCTTGTGTTCTTTCCTACGGGAAGAATTAGGAAAAGTGATTGTCGTTCGCCGAGTTCTCCTACAACAATAGTTTCCAGGCCAGTCTCGGTATGGCACCTTTTGAGGCCTTGTACGAGAGAAAGTGCAGAACCCCATTGAATTGGTCAAAGATAGGTGAGAGGCAGTTTTTTGGCCCAGCTTCGACCAATAAGGCTGAAAGCCAAGTTCAGCTTATTCGATGTAACTCGAGTTGAAAAGAATGCTTATAAGAAGCATTGCAATGACACAGTTGATGTGCACTGCCTTATGCTCGCAACCATGAATTCTGAGCTTCAGAAGCAATATGAGACCACAGACGCTTACAATATGATTGTGGGCCTGAAAGGTATGTTTCAAGAAAACAAGGGCAGAGAGGTTGAATACACATTGTTTTCTTGTAGGTTGTCGGAGGGCAACCCGGTCTGTCCTCATGTGATCAAGATGATTGGTCACATTGAGAGCTTGGAAAAGCTTAGTTTTTCTCTTAGCCAAGAGTTGTCTACTGATATGATTTTTCAATCGCTCTCTGCGAGCTTTGAGCCTGTCATATTAAATTTTCATATGAATAGCATGAAGTCAATGACCGAGTTGCATGGCATGCTTAAAGGTGCTGAGGAGAGCATGAAGAAAAGTTCTAATCATGTGATCATGGTTCAAAAGACTACTAGCTTCAAGAAGAATGGTAAATCGGGAAAGGGAAAAGACAAAGGAAAGACTCAAGATGAGATCGAGAATCTCAAGGCTAAGCTTAAGAAGCTCAAGCTAGGTCCTAATCCTGACACAGAATGTTACCATTGTCATGAGACAGGGCATTAGAAGAGAAACTGCAAGAAGTACTTAGCAGAAACAAAAAAGAACAAAGTAAGACTTCCATTTCAAGTATAAATATTATAGAAATTAATCTTGCCACTTCACCGACCAGTTTTTTGGGTATTTGATACCGGATCAGTTGCTTATATTAGCGATTCGATGCAGGGACAGATAAAGAGTAGAAGTTTGGCAAGAGGAGATGTTGATCTTCGTGTGGGCAATGGAGCAAGAGTTGCTGCATTAGCTATTGGTATTTTACCATTAGCTTTACCCTCAGAATTAGTTATGGAACTAAATAATTGTTATTATGTTTCAGCCTTAAGCAAAAATATTATTTCTACTTCTTGTTTAGGAGTAGAAGGTTATGAGTTCAGAATAAAAAATAATTATTGTTTAATTTATTTTGAAGATTTGCTTTATAGCCATGCTCCATTGGTGAATGGATTATATGTTCTGAATCTTGAGGATATGCATGTCTATAACATAAATGCTAAGAGACTTTGCCCCAATGACTTGAATCCCACTTTTATTTGGTATTGTCGTATAGGTTATATAAAAAAGAAGCGCATGATGAAGCTCAATAAAGATGGTCTTCTAAACTCATTTGATTTTGAATCATTTTAAACATGTGAATCTTGTTTATTTGGCAAGGTGACAAGGGCGTCCTTCACAACTAAAGGTGAAAGGGCGAGTGATCTACTAGTCGTAATACATTCGGATGTATGTGAACCAATGAGCACTCCGAATAGAAGTGGTTTTCAGTACTTCATAACTTTTACTGATGATTTCAGTAGATATGGCTATGTCTATTTGATGAGGCATAAGTTGGAATCTTTTGAAAAGTTCAAGGAATTTCAGAATGAAGTGCAGAATCAACTTGGTAAGACAATCAAATGTCTACGATCTGATCGTGGAGGTGAATATTTGAGCCATAAGTTTGATGATCATATAAAGAAATGTGGAATTGTTCCACAACTTACTCCGTCGGGGACGCCTCAATGGAATGGGGTGTCTGAACGACGGAACCGAACATTGTTGGACATGGCTCGGTCAATGATGAGGCAATTTGATCTTCTATTGCAATTCTAGGGATACGCTCTAGAAACAACGGTTTTCACTTTAAATAGGGTTCCATAAAAAATTGTAGAGAAGACACCATATGAGATATAGACCGGGAAGAGTCCTGGATTGTCTTTTCTCAGATTATGGGGTTGTGAGGTATATGTCAAACATTTGACGTCTGATAAACTCACACCCAAGTCCGCTAAGTGCTTCTTTGTGGAGTATCCTAAGGAAACTAAAGGATATTTTTTTATAATCGGGTTGATAACAAAGTG
Organism: Ampelocalamus luodianensis; assembly: GCA_036346255.1. Taxonomy (NCBI): domain Eukaryota; kingdom Viridiplantae; phylum Streptophyta; class Magnoliopsida; order Poales; family Poaceae; genus Ampelocalamus; species Ampelocalamus luodianensis. The sequence goes on from CM070640.1 coordinate 25,617,460, forward strand.
TTTGTTGCCCGTAATGGTGTCTTCTTGGAGAAAGAGTTTCTTTCCAAAAGAGTCAGTGGGAGCAAGGTGCAACTCGAAGAAATTCGGGAACCAACTGAAAATATTTTAACTCCTACTGAATCTCTACAGGATGAACAAAATATTGTTAACCCTGTAGATGAGGCATTAACCCCACGTTGATAAAAAAAAGGCCACATCAATTGCCTATAAGGTATAGGCATAACGTTTTATTATTGAATAATGATAAACCTAAAACTTATGCGGAAGTGATGGTGGACCTAGACTCTGAGTCATGGCATGAAGCCATGAGATCCAAAATAAAGTCCTTGCATGATAATCAAGTTTGGAACTTGGTTGATGCACCTGATGGAGTTAAAACCATTGAGTGCAAATGGATTTTTAAGAAAAAGATAGATATGGATGGAAATATTCATAGTCATAAGGCAAGACTGGTTGCGAAGGGTTTTAGACAAATTCAAGGTATTGATTATGATGAAACCTTCTCTCCTGTCACGATTCTTAAGTCTAACCAGATCATTCTAGCTATTGCTGCATATGTTAAATATGAGATATGGCAAATAGATGTCAAAACGGTTTTCCTAAATAGAAACCTAAGTGAGGATGTGTACATGACATGCCTGAAGGTTTTCACGATCCAAAGGAAGTTAGAAAGGTATGCAAGCTTCAGAAATCCATCTATAGACTAAAGCAAGCATCTAGGAGTTGGAACATTCGTTTTGATGAAATGGTCAAAGGGTTTGACTTCATTAAGAACGAAGAAGAACCTTGTGTTTACAAGAAGGTTAGTGGGAGCAAGCTTGTATTTCTGATATTGTATGTGGATGATATACTACTGGTCAGAAATGATATTCCAATGCTTGAATCTGCCAAAACTTCATTAAGAAATATGTAACACCCAGCTCAGCATTGAGCCTAGAATGTTACTCAAATTAAATTAAAACAAATACTACTAAGACTCTTTACCAAATTTTTCAACAGAACCTCCTTTGTATAGTTAGCTATACCAAGGTTCCAACAATTAATTATATCAATTAACAATAACCTCAATATCCAAGATCATTCAAGCATGGAAGATAGTCTAATGAGCATAATCAAAATTTGCCATTCTCCTTTTTACAATTAAGTGAAATATTTAACCAATCATACGCGACTCTCAAACAGTTTGCTAATTATTAAAGTAAAGACTAAATGGTAGACGCCTTTAGGGTGAGTGGTAGTGAGTGCATCCAAACAACTACTCCCTCCCATGCATGTCGTTCTTGCCAATTGTACCTAAAACACATCAAAGCAAGAGTGAGCCAAAGACTCAGCAAGTACAATGAATAAGAACAGACAACCATCATGAACAAGACAACTTCACAACTTCAACATAGAGAATTGAATACTCATGAATGTATGAGATGAATGTAAATAATCAAAGGAATGGACTGCACACGTGCTTATACCGGTATAGCTAGTGACACACCCGTCGGTGTTCACTCAAGCCCGTATTTATCGAAATACAGGGATCCAAGATATCGTATGAAGAATGTTTCATACGGGTGTCCAAACTGCCCACATTGGAATGGTGGGACTCACATGCTCATACTGGAATTGATGGGACTTTAGACTCCACTCCCGTGGACGGAACATGAACATGGATGCAACTTTAGACTCCACTCCCGTGGAGTTCCACTCCCGTGGACGGAACTTGAAAGTGGATGCATGAATGTACTTATGAACAACGACTAGCATCATCTTTGAACTTATGAATTTCACATACGGAAGAAACATAATCATCGGAACTTCTCACGTATCAAATTAAAACACAGTACGAACATCAAGCATCCAACATACACAATTCATACAACGTCAGAGTACTTGCCTTTAGCGTTGCGATGCGTTAGGAGGCAACGACGATGCCGCTAACCTAGGAGCCTCACCTCCTACACCATTAGTTTACTCAATAAGAACCACGATGTCAAGACACTACTCACAACACAAACCCCAACACCCCAACGTTTAACTACACAATTTTTTACTCCAATTGAATTACATTCCATCAGAAAACCATAATGGGCAGCAATACTAAAATTGACATAAATTTTGCTTTGAAATTCGTAAAAATATAAACTCAGGCTTGTTTTAAAGGTAACAAGATTATCTACAACAACCTAGTTGATGGAAATCCCAAATTCTGAATGTACCAAGCCCCAAAAGACCGATGAACACCCTCTGTCATAACTGCCTGACACTTCTGGGCAGCAGCACGAAAAAAAGCCATAACTTCTAATTGGTCAACCCAATATTAGTGTTATTTATCAATATCAAAAGCTAAGACCCAGGCCTACAATAACCTAGTTGGGTGAAAGCCCTGAATTTGCCATTAACTTGATCATATATTAAAAGGCAATTCAACAATTCATTCTCGTTAGGGTTCTAGACAGTCAACTTAAAACGTGCATAACTTTTGTTCTACAAATCCAAATGGGGTGTTCTTTATCAATACTGAAAGCTAATGAGATCACGTACAAAAGTTGTTATAGGCAAGACTTCTGAATCATCTTCTATCTAAATAACTCTAGGAGATCAAAACTTTTGATTCGGCCTCTAAGACGTCGAAACAGCTCCCGCAACACACTTGACTGAATTGAATTTTTGACGGCAGCAAATCGACACAATCAATCTAATCGAATTCGCATCTAATAAGGATAGAACAACGAAGAACGCCTTGTGTTACCCTTATAGAACCACTGGAAGATAAAGATCAACCCCTACGAAGAAGATCTTCTCCCTCTCCTTCCTTTCTTCTTTGTCCTCCTCTTCTTCTCCCTTAGCGAAAGCACGCAAGAACAAGACGGCAACGAGGGCTAAAGCGGAGGCCATGTGAGCGTGGGTTCTTGTAGCGATGGCGCTGGCATCGTAGCTATAGTACACATAAGGGTTTCCTCTCCTTTTGATGGTGGCCAGATCCCCCATGGGCCATGGGCCATGGGCCAAAAGGGCTGATTTTCCCTTGTCATTTAACTTTGGCTTGGAAGCCCATTTAGCTCTAAATTCTGAATTTTTCCTCTTTTCATTCCCTTAATTCCTTCTCTAATCTTATTGCACTCACTAATGAGAATCGGGATATTACATTCTACCCCCCTTAAAAGAATTCGACCCCGAATTCTACTCTCACCAATCTACTCGAAAGAACACTAAAACTGTAAAAGAACAACAACAAATAACACGTCTCCAACGTGAACAACTCTGGACAACACTTGCGCATGTGAGACTCTAACTCCCAAGTCGCTTCTCGCTCATACTGTTGCGACCACGGCACCTCAACGGATACCAACGTTTTATGCCTCAACGCTCGTTCTGACGTCTCCAGCATACGCTCCAAACGAGACTCGGACGTGGGGTCTTACTCGCTGTTCAATGGTTCTAACGAAACTTGAACACCGGATCTCCCAGGTAATCACTCAGCACTAGAATTTACAAGACGTTACGTACTCCACATATGAACCTGAGACGGTCCTAGCGATATGTCAACTCCCTAACCCCTGCAACTGTCGGAATCGAACAAATGTACCTGGGCCAACTTCCCCTTTGGTACAAAAGCACACGATAAGCTCAAAATTGAACTCTTCATCTAATAAGGAGCACCTCCTTTAAACAAGAATGCACAACACAACTCGTTCTTTAAACAACTGTTTTATAAAGAGAATCCAACTGAAAATAAAGAGTTCTCATCGCAACCACGTAATGCCAACTCTCCACCAAAAGAGTCAAAACCAAAATCGAAAATTCATCACGAAAACCATTCCACTTTCTAATTAGACAATTTGCAAATGAACACCACGAAAGCCAAAGGAGAAATCACTCGAATGCCCAACCTGAAATATTTTTTTTCTGAACTGAAAAGAACTACCCATGCCATCATAGCGCCAACTCAATTTACAGAAGACATCAGTCATAAACACATAGATCAAATGAGAATGAAGAGAGCATTTCAGTACTCGAGGAAATATTCTTTTCTCAATTTCTCTTTTAGAAATAAAATTTCTCTCAACTTTTTTTTTTGGTATCCCGATTCTTCGCATAACACACTAATCCATCTCTCTTAACTTGGCATTCTCAACGCTATGCTCAAATCGAAAAACATCATCCACACCTCTGTAGGGAGGCTCTATCGACCCCACCGAAATAATACTCTAGTGAACTCCTCTACTGACAGAATTACTTTGATCGATGACTTCTGATGCATCCCAAAATAGATCTTCACACGTAATCACATTACCTCAATCATTTAAGGATGAACAACTCAGAGTTCACTTCACATATTCTCATATACTACATCAGAAGAGTGGTATTAATGATCGTCCTACTGTTCGAAATCCACCCATATTCTACTTCATCTACACATAATCATTGGGCGTCACAAAGTCCTAGCATAAAATGCGAAGCCCAAATTTAACCTCCAAGACTCCTACAATGAACTTCTCATATAGAAGATAGGGGAAACCTCAGATTAAATCCCTAAAATTCTCACAATCCAAACATACTCGCGCATTAACATCAACACGAAAAAATTCTCGATCCAATTATCCTTATAAAGATTCTAACTCTTAAAGAGTTACTTACTGAGTCCAAGTCATTTCTGACAATAATCCAACAATCTCGGCTATCTCAAAATCGCTTTAACGATCAGATCACTTCGCTAATCTTACTCTCATTACAACACCATCATAATTTAACTGCACAATCGTGCAAGATACTCAATCGTGACACTCTAATACATTGATCAAGATTCCCATCATTTCGAAAATTCTAATGTTCCACCCGAATTGAACAAAGGATCTTGGATCACAAATCTCCATAGGTTCTAATGATTGCAATAATGCAATCAGTTTAGCCTCAAGGGCACACATTCGGTATAAACAAAATTTTCTCCAAGAATTATGCACGAAATCAGTTCATCCTTCAAAGCTCCTCGAATAACTTACAACCTAAGGTATCACAATCACATTGAATAAACACTTCGAAAGACCCCTGTGAAATGACTCGATGAATCCTTACTTAGAAGAAAAACAAATGAAAACAATTTTTACCACATAGAAAAACATTTACCACTCACAGTGAACAGAGGACCAAGAGATTAGTCAGTTGGGCAAAGAACTCAGACAACAAAAGGGAAAAAAACCAACAGTTGAGGGCACAAGTCTCGCACGAAGGGAAGGTCAAACCCCAAATAAGAAGAAGGTATTGTCTTTGAAAATTGATAAACTCTTATGGAACGAATGCATAAGGTTTAAGCACACTCAAATAAACTGCAAGTTGCGAAACAACTTAAATCTCAAATACTTATACTTCACTCATTCCTTTAACAAGGAAAGTTATTTGCTGTGTTTACTACATCACTTTGTCAGCTTAAATCAGATAAGCTCTTAAAACCCAAATCATGGGAACCCCTTAAGAACCAATCAAATCTGTCAACATGTCACTTTGCTCGAAACAAACTCAATCACCACATAACTCAAGAGGTCCAAATGATCACAAACGCAAAACTCGAAACACTTTTACTAAACCAAAATTACGAAAGACGAGCAAATTACTTTATTTCTAAAAGAATCATCACCACACACACAAGTCACAAACTCTTGTAGATAATCTTACTAACATCAAGAATAATACACTTTGAACACGAATCTTTATCATCAATTATTCCATTAGAAAGTCCCCCAAGTTTCACTAAATTGTTCCATACTACCTTTTCATCTCATCTTCAAAACGAGAGTATACCAAAAACCATACAACCTCACTACATCAACCTCTTAAGATTAGAAAGGGTCTACTACACAATTGAAAAGGTCCTACTAAAATCCTTTCATCAAGGACACATTATCATCCGATGATTTCACAATCATGTGGCATAAGCCACCTATTATTTCATATCAATTCAACTTTTAGTGATGTTCAACATCAAACTTCTACACACAACAGTTATACTCCAACCATTGTTGTTATCAACTGGCTTCACTATGAAATCTAATTGCTACCTACATTCCTTCCCAAATCACATGGATATTTACACACATATTCAACTGTTCCTCCTCATATTTGGATTTCGGCAAACATACACTAAAACTTCAAAAATCAAAATTTTCTATCGATCAAAAGTCTCAATAACACTACAACCAAATTCATTGTGTCATTCTAAATAGAGGAACTATATAGAACTCCTCCCATAAATTCTAGATCCACCCATATTCAATCCCTTCAACCGATTGTACACAATTCCAATAATTAATCATACTAAGGAATATGTAAATCTAGCTTTTCCTCTAGTTTCCCTTTCCACACATTTAAATTAATCCATTGGAGCCAAAGAACCCAACCAGTTTAGCAACCTAAATAATTTTAATGACCAGACTAATTCATCAACGTTTCATATTCCTTAATATCTCTTTTGACTCCAAAAAGGTATGGACATACTCTCAGTCACTACCCATACATACAATTCATCAAGAACTAGTAGAAGACAATATCAACTTAATCAATTTCACTTCCAATGCTACTAACTAATTTTAATTATGCACCACACCATATCAAGTTATTCGATTATCAACTCTGACTTATCCATAACAAGGCATCACAAAAGGATTTTAACAGTTTTCATCAGAAAAGAGAGGCATTAAACTTCAACACTCGCAATAATCCAAAAGAAATACACAGAGGCAAAGCTTTCTCATGTTAAAAATCTTGCAACATAAAGCTTTCATTACTCAAACTATCAAACGAATAAATGAGTCATTCTTTTCTCATGAGAAAGAAGGAATAACTATGGAATTATCAATATTGCTAATTGACAAGGATCACAAGTAGTAAAAACAACTCAACAGTCAGAAAATAATAATTGTTTCAGAGAACCATTAGAGACCATTGAAACACAACAACTACCATGAACCACGAACCCAAGAGAAATTTATCACCCACCACAGAACAAGAATTTGCCAAGATTTGAGGTCAAGAAATAAAATAACTTTCTAAAGCAGCTCACGCTCAACTCCTGCAACTAAGGTATTCGGGGTAACTACTCTATTCGTCTACCACGAACGGTGGTATAACTTGACAAAGTCCAAGGCCACAACCACGGCCTTCACTTCTTAACAACCATTATCGACACGCATAAACAATATAATCAAATATGATTATACATGATCATCTCATGGTAATCATAGAATAGATTCATAGATATAGAATATCATAACATATCATATCATAGATTAACAGCAAGAAAGATAGTACATAAGCAATTCAACAATTGCTCGACAAATGAAACATAACAACAGATAATGCGGAAGCAATGTAATTCCCAACCCCACCTACCGTGCACAGTGTGTCAATTTAATATTTTTTCTATTAACCACGGACCTAAAGCCCGCTTTGATACCAACTGTAACACCCCAGCTCAGCATTGAGCCTAGAATGTTACTCAAATTAAATTAAAACAAATACTACTAGACTCTTTACCAAATTTTTCAACAAAACCTCCTTTGTATAGTTAGCTATACCGAGGTTCCAACAATTAATTATATCAATTAACAATAATCTCAATATCCAAGATCATTCGAGCATGGAAGATAGTCTAATGAGCATAATCAAAATTTGCCATTCTCCTTTTTACAATTAAACTGAAACATTTAACCAATCATACGCGACTCTCAAACAGTTTGCTAATTATTAAAGTAAAGACTAAATGGTAGACGCCTTTAGGGTGAGTGGTAGTGAGTGCATCCAAACAACTACTCCCTCCCATGCATGCCGTTCTTGCCAATTATACCTAAAACACATCAAAGCAAGAGTGAGCCAAAGACTCAGCAAGTACAATGAATAAGAACAGACAACCATCATGAACAAGACAACTTCTTCACAACTTCTGAACATACAGCAATTGAATACTCATGAATGTATGAGATGAATGTAAATAATCAAAGGAATGGACTGCACACATGCTTATACCGGTATAGCTAGTGACACACCCGTCGGTGTTCACTCAAGCCTGTATTTATCGAAATACGGGGATCCAAGATACCGTATGAAGAACGTTTCATCTGGTGTCCAAGCGCCCACATTGGAATGGTGGGACTCACATGCCCATACTGGAATTGATGGGACTTTAGACTCCACTCCCGTGGACGGAACATGAACATGGATGCAACTTTAGACTCCACTCCCGTGGACGGAACTTGAACGTGGATGCATGAATGTACTTATGAACAACGACTAGCATCATCTTTGAACTTATGAATTTCACATACGGAAGAAACATAATCATCGAAACTTCTCACGTATCAAATGAAAACACAGTACGAACATCAAGCATCCAACATACACAATTCATACAACGTCAGAGTACTTGCCTTTAGCGTTGCGATGCGTTAGGAGGCAACGACGATGCCGCTAACCCAGGAGTCTCACCTCCTACACCATTAGTTTACTCAATAAGAACCACGATGTCGATACACTACTCGCAACACAAACCCCAACACCCCAACGTTTAACTACACAATTTTTTACTCCAATTGTTTACATTCCATCAGAAAACCATAATGGGCAGCAATACTAATGGTGTAGGAGTCTCACCTCCTACACCATTAGTTTACTCAATAAGAACCACGATGTCGATACACTACTCGCAACACAAACCCCAACACCCCAACGTTTAACTACACAATTTTTTACTCCAATTGTTTACATTCCATCAGAAAACCATAATGGGCAGCAATACTAAAATTGACATAACTTTTTCTCTGAAATTCGTAAAAATATAAACTCGGGCTTGTTTGAAAGGTAACAAGATTATCTACAACAAACTAGTTGGTGGAAATCCCAAATTTTGAATGTACCAAGCCCCAAAAGACCGATGAACACCTTCTGTCAGAACTGCCTGACACTTCTGGGCAGCAGCACGAAAAAAAGGCATAACTTCTAATTGTCCAACCCAATCTTAGTATTCTTTATCAATATCAAAAGCTAAGACTCAGGTCTACAATAACCTAGTTGGGTGAAAGCCCTGAATTTGCCATTAACTTGATCATATATTAAAAGGCAATTCAACAATTCATTCTCGTTAGGGTTCTGGACAGTCAACTTAAAACGTGCATAACTTTTGTTCTACAAATCCAAATGGGGTGTTCTTTATCAATACTGAAAGCTAATGAGATCACGTATAAAAGTTGTTATGGGCAAGACTTCTGAATCATCTTCTATCTAGGTCATATTTTAACAATTACAATGACTGCTAATTCTCGTCAGAATTCTGGACAGTAGAAACTAAAACGATCATAACTTTTGATCCGTACATCGGAATCAGGTGTTCTTGGCGGCCACCGAAAGCCAAGAACATTATCTAAATAACTATAGATGATCAAAACTTTTGATTCGGCATCTAAGACGTCGAAACAGCCCCCGCAACACACTTGACAGAATTGAATTTCTGACGGCAGCAAATCGACACAATCAATCTAATCGAATTCGCATCTAATAAGGATATAACAACGAAGAACGCCTTGTGTTACCCTTATAGAACCGCTGGAAGATAAAGATCAACCCCTACGAAGAAGATCTTCTCCCTCTCCTTCCTTTCTTCTTTGTCCTCCTCTTCTTCTCCCTTAGCCGAAAGCACGCAAGAACAAGACGGCAACGAGGGCTAAAGCGGAGGCTACTGTAGCGCGTGGGTTACTGTAGCTATGGCGCGGTACTGTAGCTACAGTACACATTAGGGTTTCCTCTCCTTTTGATGGTGGCCAGATCCCCCATGGGCCATAGGCTAAAATGGCTGATTTTCCCTTGTCACTTAACTTTGGCTTGGAAGCTCATTTAGCTCTAAATTCTGAATTTTTTCTCTTTTCATTCCCTTAATTCCTTCTCTAATCTTATTGCACTCACTAATGAGAATCGGGATATTACAAAATAGTTTCTCAATGAAAGATTTAGGAGATGCAACATATATTCTTGGTATAGGGATCTATAGAGATAGATCTAAAAGGCTAATTGGTTTAAGCGAGGATATGTACATAGACAAGGTGTTGAAATGGTTCAACATGCAAGATTCCAAGAAAGGTTTCTTGCCCATGGCACATGGCATTAATCTTAGCAAGAGTCAGTGTCCTACAACCACTGATGAGCGAGATAAAATGAGTAGAATTCCATATGCTTTGGCTATTGGATCTATCATATATGTCATGCTATGTACACGACAGGAGAGATATCTCTAGACCCCTCGATGTGGTTGGATAAAGAATGTGCATGGCCATACCACTAGTGGTCGAAGAGTTCGACCACATGAAGTTATCCGACATTTGATCGAGAAAGTATTGAATAGTCTATGAATGACATAATATCTCACCTGAAGTTCAACCAAATATCGTGAGGCAAAGGGTGAATACATGAGCAGGTCTTTCAGTTCAATCAGATACAGACTAGTCGTATGGAGATACAAGCTGGTCGTAGGCTGGTCGAACATGATCACTAAGTTGCGAAACTTGGTCGTAAGGTGTTACAAACTAGTCGAGACCAGACACGAGATAGTCGTTAGTGATAAGGATCTGGTCGTAGATCATAATGCATTAAGCTTCATCCGATATAATTCGTGTGTATTCGAAAATTGTTATGTCCTGCTAGGAGTCGCTAACAAGTTGTGATCGGAAAGGAGTTTTCGAGTCACAACCGATTACGCATGAACCTAACAGGTCACACACTTAATGAGTTGGAACAAATGTGTTTGGATAGGATCTGTCATGGGCACTATATAAGGAGATGCTTAAGGCTATTAGGAGAGAAGAGAGATAACGTGAGTCGCTCCACCGAAACTCTAGCCGCCATCTTCTCAAGAGAGTCATACCGTGCGAGTAGGTGCTAGCACACCGGCGTACAGTGTTCCACCCCTAGACATATGGATACTATGGAGGCGCTACTGCGGTTGCTGTTGCGCTTGAGGACGATTCACGACTTCTCAAAGAAAGCGATTGGTTGTTGGAGGAGATGATGACATCGATGAACGCTGGACGACCACTACATCGATGCGCTCTTCGTTGGATCAGGTCGCTCGAACTCTTCTTCTGCTGCACTACGCGTCTGGTGGTAACGATCTATGATCTCTTGCTTGCATGGCGTCCTGGTTTACATAGTATAATTTTTTAATTGCTAGCTAGTGTAGCCTACCCGTATCCCTTCAATCGTGTTCACTCAACTAGGCTTCCATGCCCACCACCTTGTCGATGCCCTCCTCATATGTGGCCAAGGATGGTGGAGAGCGACCATAGACCACTTTGAAAGGTGTATCGTGAAGTGTAGTATGATAGGACATGTTGTAGCAATATTCGACCCAGGGTAGCCATTCTAACCATTGTCATGGATGATCACAGGTGAGACAATGGAGGTACATAGCAATGACCTTATTGACAACTTCGGTCTGACCGTCAGACTGCGGATGAAAAGTCGAACTGAGGTGGAGGCGCACACCAGACAAGCAAAATAAATCTTGCCAAAATTGTTGGTGAAGACGGGGTCGCGGTCACTAACAATATAAAATGGAATGCCACGAAGACGAACAATGTCATTGAAGAAGGCCTGAGCTATGGAGGAAGCCATGTAATGGAATGAAGTGGGCGTATTTGGAGAAACGGTCAATGACTGAAAGGATGACCGATTTGCCGTATATGCAAGTCAATCCTTCGACGAAATCCATGGAAATATCAGCCCACACAATAGTCGGCACCTTAAGAGGCTGTAACAATCCGGTGGGATGGGAGATGTTCAATCTTGTTACACTGGCATATCACACAAGTGCGCATATAATCTTGGACCTCCTGTTGAATGCGAGGAACATAAAAATCCCTATGCAGCCATGCAGGGTCTTCTAAATACCTTGGTGGCTAACATGTTGTGACATCTCAAAATTTGGAGTTCTTTTGAAGCCTTTAAAAATAAAAATAACTATTTGAATTCTTCTTATTTAATTTAAAGCTTAAATTAAAATTTCACAAATTAAAAATATTTAATATGAATAATTTAAACTTCAATTAAATTCAAAACCTTTTTATTTGAGTTCCTTGAGATCGAAATTATTTTTTGGAATTTTCTTGGAATTTTTGAAGTTCATTTGTTATTTCTTTGAGCTCAGTTTTATTTAATCTATTGTAGTCTTTTGAACCATCATCACATGATTATAATTTTTATTGATGCTCTCCTCAGCACCTTTAAACATGCCATGCAACTTGGTCATTGACTTCTCCATGCCATTCATATGAAAATTCAATATGATAGGCTTAAAGCTCGCATGTAGCGATTGGAGAATCACATCAGTAGAAAACTCTTGGCTAAGGGGAAAACCAAGCTTTTCTAAGCTCTCAATGTGACCAATCATCTTGATCACATGAGAACTGACCGGGCTACCTTTTGACATACTACAAGAAAACAATGTCTTGGAGGTATTGTACCTCTCTGCTCTTGCTTGGTCCTGAATCATGCCTTTCAGACCCATAATCATATTGTAAGCGTCTGTAGTCTCATATTGCTTCTGAAGCTCAGAGTTCATAGTGGCAAGCATAAGACAGTGTACATCGACTGCGTCGTTGAAATGCTTCTCATAAGCATTCTTTTCAGCACGTGTAGCATCTGTATTTGGTTCCTCGGGATAGGGACCCTCTAGAATATATTCCTTCTTTTCTTATTTGAGAACAATTCTCATATTACAAAACCAGTCAATGAAGTTTGTTCCATTCAGTTTTTCTTTCTCAAGAATAGATTGCAAGTTAAAGGTAGATGTAGAGGAAGTATTAGGTGCCATGATCTACAACAGAAAAATATGTATATACAAAAATTCAGCACTATGTTTATGTAAGATCTTCTATTAAACACTTTAATAAAAGATACTCCCACTATATGTTCTAAACCATATTTTCCTCTAGCTTCATATAGTGGGTTCAAGATCCATATATCATTAAGTCCTAGTGAGCTTTGGCATCACTGCTAAAAACCTAGTGATTTAGATAAGCAACCATTTACCAATCATATCTCATATGACTTTTGTTTGTTTGGTGGCATCTCTATGCCCCAGCGACCAATATTATGCCCTAAGGCCCAAAATCATTTTGATAGCCTTATCAAGTTAAACCAATAATATGTATGTGGGTGTCCGACACCCACCCCCATCTTATTAAGATAGTTAATAGCATCCTACTTTGGTTGACCTACTAATTAACGATCAAAATTGTGATAGGCGCGGTAATTGGAAAGACATCAAATTTACTTAATTTTTTTTTAAGGATACTACTCTACCATGTTAAAACATCTAATGATAAAACATGATCAATAGCATAACAGGAACAAAATAAATATTCACAGATAATCATATTAAACTGTAAAATTGTATGGCCCTTAACATGACAATCTCCTTCACTATGCTTCTTGTCCACCGAGCCATCATGCTTGAAATCGTCATATTCATCTACTAAGCAATTACTCCTAAAAGCTAGTAATGAATTACATATGATAATATCAAGCATCACATGTTGGCACGCAGACCATTATACAATTATATGTAGCTCAATGGCTATAACACAGCATGACATGCATGGTGGAGGCACGGACAGAGGATGACAGACGGTGATAGAACGCGGCGGTGAAGGGCTTGTGGCAGCGGCGACTTCTTCGGCAGATTCCAGTGAGATGAAGGCAAAATCGATGAAGTCGACTTGGGGCTTTGGACGAGGAAGATGAAGCGAAGATTTTTACGCGGTTGGCTACTCTTAAATAGGGCCGTATGGGGGAGTTTGCAATGGATACACAGCACGGCAACGTGTCCGACTCGGACACGGGCGGAGCTGGCGGGAGGAAGGAGGAGGGAGGAGGCTGATAGGTTGGGCTCGCTTGGCAACAAGAGCAGGGAAGGGAGGCAGGGTGGGCTGCGCTGGAGCTAGAAAAGGAAACAGGCCAGGCCGACGGTAGAGGAAGAAAGGCCAGGGAAAAAGAAAAACGGCATGGGAAGAAAAGAAATTCGGGCCGAGCAAAAAATATGGAAAGAAGGAAATTCCGAATTTCAAAAATTGAAATAACTAAATACAAGCTCAAAGAAATAGAAAATAAACTCCAAAACTTTCTAGAAAATTCCAAAAAATACTCTAGAACTCAAGGAACCTAAATAAAACAACTTTGAATTTAATTGAACTTTAAATTATTCACATTAAATTATTTTGATTTCTAAAAATTCAAATTAAGCTTTAACTTAACCAAGAAAATCAAATGGTTATTTTTTAAAAAAAGCTTCAAATAAACTCTAAATTTTAGGATGTTATAGGAACTATCCACCTATCTGGACAGTGATATGGTGGAATACTAGAAACATGACTTTGAAATTTTGCAATGGTGACATGACCATAAGGTAAGATATCTAATGCTATCCATATTAGCACGGGATGTGCTAATTATTCTTGTCTTGACGGTTTACTCCGAGTCTGCTATCAGTTTTTCTGGAATAATATGGGAGGAGAGAAGAACAAGTCTCACGAGTGAGATGGTGGAGATAGTTTTAACTCTAAAAGACTAGAAACAAGCTAATGCACGAGCAAACCACTCTGTAGATAATCTAGAGTTGACGGACGTGTCTGGAAATCTTTGTCTAGACAACGACACTTAGAACATGGATGTATGCATAGCTATAGGCTATACACTTTTTTCTTTGCTAAGGTTTTCTAATGTTGAGTTTTTACTTGGCAAAGTTCTTAACAAGACAACCATGTAAACATTAATAAAACTCATTATTATATTTTCAATAAATTTGTCTCTTTGATAGATATAGAACTCATTTTTTACAATTTTAATTTGTATTTTTGAATTCTACATATTTTTCTGAAATTTTTGAAGAGGGAAGACAAAGGTAGAAATGTCCAAAGTGACAAAACAATAAAGAGACAAGTAAAGGTGTGGCAAATGATTAATTGCAACGAACATAATGACAGTTTGTCAAAACCACAACAAAGGTGTGATAGATTGTTAATTCCCCCTAAATAAAATCAGTTAAGAACATCTCGCCACCAAAACGATCCTTTGCTGCTATCCAACTGACAAAATTGTAATTGTGTTAGATTTCTTAGCCAACTCATCCCTTTCGTCTAGGAAGATGCTAGCTAGTCAGAAAATGCCACATTGATAACGCAACGACAATCTCTCCATATAAAAGAAGGCAAAAAGGGGCTGAGGGGAGAGTGTCCACGTCACTGTTTTTTTATGCACCGTTGGATTTCGTTCGGCTGCGCCCGCGTCCATCCGATGGGGGTTTCGGCCTTGCTCGGCACTCACTGCCTCAGCTTGCCACACGTGCCCACGTCGTGTTGGTCCTCCATCTTCCCAACATGTCTGTTCCGTTCTTCATCCTCTCCTCGCGCCCCACGCCATCTCCATTCCGCTTTCCCCCTGTTCCCCTCCCTCGCCTCCCACGACGACCTCTTCTTCTCCACTTGGCTCTGCTCCTCCCCCTCCTCTGTCTCAACACCCACAGGGCCACGCGCACCGTCGCCCAAGAGGAGGCAGTCGTCGGCGCCTCGTTCCCCTTTTCCCTCTATTCGTTTTGCCCTCGATTTCACACCGCCGCCTTTTGCTCTGGTTTGTTCGCTTAGGTGCACAGTGCATCCTCCTCCTCGCTTCTGTCAGTTGTTCATCCTCTTCGTCTCGATTGTCGCCACTCATCCTTTGCGTCCTCCGTTGATACAGTTCTCATCCACTCCATTCGCCTGTTCTTGGGGTTGATTCTCGATTGACCTATTCTTGTTTCATCTTGGGAATGAATTACTGTTTCCGTGTCAGTTGATGGAGCACATGCAGTGTCTCGATGTAGATTTGGTGCGCACGTGTGTGGGCTTCTGCTCGACCGGCTTGGTTATGTTCTTACAGCATTTGATGAAGGAGTTTCTTCGTGTGCAGATCCTGTGGCAATTCGTTTTCCCCCCTCAAATCATCTCGCTTGTTTCTGATTTGTTGTGTGTCTCGTGCGCTGTTGATCGGTGCTTCCGTGTGGATTTGGTGATGGGATCCCGTTTGATGGGGTTGCGATGAGGTTTAGCGAGGGATTAGGTGCTTGTTTTGGGCATAAGAAACTTTTGAGTTATTTGCTTAATTTAGGTGGTTTTGGGTCTCTGAATTGGTCATTCAGCAGTGAAATTTTAATGCCTCGTTGAGTTCTAAAAAGGCACATTTGATTTGGTTTCGAAGATTAAACTGGCCATTATTTAGATTTTTGGAGTTCGGTATAGTGTTTTCTCAAGTATGTGATCTCTATACCAGGGAATATTGTTTCTATCTGGTGTGAGGAAGCTTTATAGATATTTTTTATCACTTGTTCATTGGATGGCCAGAAGTTCCTTAGTTCAAACATTTTAGAATTTCCATGTAGTGATTGAGCTCGTTGCAAGGAGCTATTGTCTTTTAATTGTCAATGAGATATCTGTTTTGCAATCCAGTAGGAATGTGCTCTCTACTAACTGAACTGTCAGTTTGCTTTAGCATCTATTGAACTAGAGAAGAGTCTGCACTTGGGCTATGCCAACTATTTGCTGCTTCTCTCCGGATCATCTTATTTTCTTTTGGATTATGCATGCATTGTTGATTCTATGTCACTGACCAAGTTATCTCAATTATATGAAAATTGGTCAAGTCCGTATTTAGCCTAATGTGGCATCCTTGATCCAGTCCGAATTTTGCCTAATGTGGTATCGGGACATGGTTTTAATGAACATAGAGCCATTTTTCTAATCATTGACGTTCCATCCATTGGCTATAAGGTGTACTTAGCAGGTAACATTTTATATTGGGATGATTTTGCAGGTGCACATGAATCCATCTGAAGCGGAAAAAGTTATAAGCACACTGCATTCATCTCTGATGCCTTACCAAGCATGCAGATTCATTCTTGGTATGTTGTTATATAGTTGTATCTCTATGAAGAACTGGAATTGATTCTCAATTGGACTTAAGATATGCTTAATGTTGATGCGAACTGCTGAGTAGGATTTAAGACTGCTCCTATTAGCAGCACTGCTCCTATTAGCAGAAATGGCTCACTATGTAATCTTTGTATTGTACAGTTATTCTTTCTGATGAGACACTGATTTCCTTTTGATCTGATATTTTATCTACGTTGTATTCGTTGTCATTTTGTTCCATCTCATTTAGACTTGGTTAATATAGTTTTGTTGCCCTCTATTACTGTACTGTAAGTTACAGTTTAGTAAGGATGAGAGCAAAAAAAAATTGATTCTGCATTTTTAAGAGCATGTAATATACTCATATCTATAAAATGAAACAATTGAACACACTACCTCATCTTGATATGTATAGTTCCTATCCTATCGACTCTAAAATGACATAAACATATTGCCCTTTTTAGACCTTCGGCAAACAATAATTAACTAGGCCCAGCTGAATATAGAGCATCCGATCTATCTCCTTCTATAAGTCTTTTCTTCACCTATTGCAATTTTTCTTGTGTTGTATCCGGTCCGTTGTACCTGTACAATTTGGCAGCTCTCTTGCCCTTTCTGACCTTGAAATGTGAGCAATGTGTTAATTATGCTGGTTTCTTTCTACTTCTGTTTTCTCAGCCATGGATTTCATAGTGATGTGTAGTTAGATGTCTTAGCACTGCACAGAGATAACCAAAAGGAAACCAAATTTCCTTTGTTTTACAGATTTTTTTTTGTAGGTGGGAGAGGTTTGGGCAGGTTAAGGTGCTTCTGGAGATAGAAAGTGAGGAAGATATGCATGTTTTACAGGTAAATAATCTACCTTGTTCCATACTGGCTTACTAATCTTGAAACTATTTTGGGGGATACCAATAGATAGTAACACAGAAAAAGAAAGCACATGTGCAAAAACAGGGCCAGAAAATATTTTTTCTATTACCAATTAGATATCAATGAATACTAAAAAGCTCCTTTCATGCAGTGCTAGGACTATTAATATATTACTGTTTCAAATAACTGGAAAGTTCGATGGGAGCATACGTCATATTCTGAACACAGCTGCAGGACTTTCAGTGCCCCCCTTTAGAAAAGAGAGCATTTGATTCTCGCTTTGCCTTATCCCATATGTTATCCTTTTAGAGCAATTTTGTAGCTCACATCTTACGGTCTTACCATACACAGACCAAAAGGACGGTAAGGTTTTAATTTTCCTAAACATGCTTATCCTTAGTTGTATTTTTTTGTTGTGATGCATACTACTTATGTTCCTTATCCCATCACATGTGGATTCGCTTTCGGATGCAAGGTAGGGCAGGACAAACTCTTTCAATCTGCCAACTCACATAACCATTGATGCTGGAAGAACACAGATTGCACCAAGTGAGTTTTTCTATATTCGTTTATATGATTATCTCGATACCAGTTTAATTCCTTCTGTTGTTGGCTTGGATCAATTATCCTTTTGTTTTGTCCTCTTTTATTCAGTGGAATCATTAACAGTTGGTGAATGTGAAGAAAGGATAAGATAGTTAATGTAGGATCCAAGCCTTTGAAAAAAAAATGCGAAGGTACCTTTGTACCTTTGTTAATGATTAACAAATTATTGATACACACTCACAAAAGGAATTAGATCTGTGTTATCTTCTTTTAAGATCTTACATTAACTCACAGTGGAATTACAGAAGGAATTAGATATGTTAATAAACCTTTGTACACTCACAGATTCCATGCTGAGATAGAATTATTAATAAGTCTAATCCTGAAACTATTTTGGGGATACCAATAGATAGTAACGTAGAAAAAGAAAGCTCATGCGCAAAAACAGGGTTAGAAAATATTTTTATATTAGCAATTAGATAGCAATGAGTACTAAAAAGCTCCTTTCTTGTAGTAGTCAGATGTAAGAGCACTAGGACTATTAATATATTACTGTTTCAAATAACTGGAAAGTTTGATGGGAGCATACGTCATGTTCTGAACACAGCTGCAGGAATTTCATTTTTTTTCCCCTTTTAGAGAAGGGAGCATTTTATTCTCACTTGGCCTTATCCCCTATGTTATCCTTTTAGAGCAAGTTTGTAGCTCACATCTTACGGTCATTTTATTCTCGCTTGTCCTTATCCCCTATGTTATCCTTTTAGAGCAAGTTTGTAGCTCACATCTTACGGTCTTACCATACTCGGACCAAAAGGACAGTAAGGTTTGAATTTCCCTAGACATGCTTATCCTTAGTTGTAATTTTTTGTTGTGATGCATACTACTTATGTTCCTTATCCCATCACATGTGGATTCGCTTTCGGATGCAGGGCAGGGCAGGGTAGGGCAAGTCTTTCAATCTGCCGACTCACATAACCATTGATGTTGGAAGAACACAGATTGCACCAAGTGAGTTTTTCGATCTTTGTTTATATGATTATCTTGATACCAGTTTAATTCCTTCTGTTGTTGTCTCGATCAATTATCCTTTTGTCTTGTCCTCTTTTATTCAGTGGAAGCATTAACAGTTGGTGAATATGAATAAAGGATAACATAGTTAATGTAAGATATTATGTGTATTATTAACCTCAGTTGTATATATTAGACTTATACTATATTGCGCCTTCATATCTTCATAATGACCCCCTCTTACTCATCCTTTCTTTATTAACATTAACATCCATAGATACAGCGTAATCGTCAACTCTTGTGTTTCTCCATACGTACTATCCTTATCATTTACTTTCTCCTGATCAAAGTCACATTTGTTCAACTTCGCGCCTCAGCGCACGAGTTTCTAGTCCTCGGTATAAAGGAAGGGAAAGTTGAGGAGCAAAGAGCCACTCCACGTCACCCAAATCTTCTTTGCCGTCGGATTTGGCGCTTCTTTTCGTTGCGAACGTCGGATTTTATTTCCGTTTTGCGCGCCTGCGAGGCCTTCGCATCGTCGCGGTCCTAGTGCTCGCAGGTCTTTATTTGGTATTTGCTCCCTCCACGTCGCGTTAGCGGACGGAAATTTTCCGTCGAACCGTCCATTTTCTACATTTGACCGTCCGTTTCGTATTTTGGAAATATCGAATCGGTTGATTCGGACGGAAGTTGTCGAATGCGGACGGACGTAAAGCGGCGTTTTCGTCCGTTTGCGAATTCGTATTTGGTCGAATATTTCCGTATTTTACGAAATTTACGGATTCTAGGTATGCCCAATCTTTGTCCCGGTCCCCAACTCCTAGAGGCCCAACACTAGCCCATCTAAGAAAACCTAGGTCTCCACTCTCCACTTCTAGACCCCAAGTGCCCTAAATGATGAGGTATGCCGTATCGTTGTACATTTAGCGACCTTATATTTACAACATTTAACAATAAATTATGACCAAACTATATGCGGAAGATGGCGTGAAAGTGATCTGCGAGATGGATGATCTTCGAGTGTGATGGGTGATGAACATCGGAAAAATATGTCATGTTATTATGTGATGTCTTGTGCTATGTTCATGCCACTCATTTTAATTTGTTAGATGTCATCGAACTAAGTGTCACGATGTTCTTGTGTTAGTGTGTGACGATAAATCTAAACTATTTTCATTTGCGTTTGAATATCGAATTCGTGCTTTACCTTTTCATCGTCAAAGATGTGTGTGATTGTGATTGTGAGTATAAAGATGTGCGGTATTCGCTTAAGTTCGGGCTTCGTCCGTTTCCGTTGAGTTTCCGGCGTATTGGTTCGTTTCGTGCACCCGCATATCCGATTCCGTTTTGACCGCATTTTCCGAACCGATCCGTTTCGCCAACAAATATAGAAACGGAAGTAGAAATGGGGTTTTTCCGTCCGTTTCCGTTCGTTTTCATCGCTACCTCCACGTGCGCTCGCTCTCGGACGTTCTTCCCTGCCTTTGTTTCCACTTTCCTCTTCCTCTTTCGCTAGGCTTCCTCGTGCGTTCCACCTCCGCCCGTGCTTTGTCCTCCTGTTCTTCGCTCCCCTTCCTTTCTTGCTGCGCTCGCCCCTCCTCTTCCCTCACCCGCACGCGCTCCCGCACCTCATCCCCTCCACCTTCACCTCACCCAGCTCCCCCCCCCCCCCCAATCCCCTTTGCTTCCGCGCTCGCCCCCTCCTCCTCCCTCGACCGCACCCACACCCTCCTCCTCCCCCGGCGCCGGTCCCATCCTCCCACGCCGCCCTCCCTCCTCCCTCCGTGGACGCCCCTCCTCCTCCTCCATCCTCCCCCGCCGTCCCTCCTTCCTCCCCCGGCGCCCTCCTCCTCCTCCGGCGCCCACCTCCTCCCTCCTCCTCCTGCGGCGGTGCCGCCACCCACCCTCCTCCCCCCGCGCCGCTGCCGCTGCCCTCCCTCCTCCTCCGACGCCGGACGCCTCCTCCTCCTCCTCCCGCACCGGCGTCGCCACGGCCGTCGCTGTCCTCCTCCTCCCCCGATCTGTGAAAATGGAGTGGTCACTAATCAAGCTCTAGATCCCAATGTTCTCTCGGCTACAATGAACAGGTTAAAGAAGTTGGCTCTGAGAGTGAGTGCTTTATCTACTTTTTACACTTTCATATTTCTGCTATAACATTTGTTTTATCATCATGATCAACGTATGCTTGATTCTTCATCAGAATCTCTCAATATGTCATGATATTTGTCCTCTGTGTATCCTTACAACAGTGAAATAGTTCAAATTTTGGCCAATTGGTGTTATCCAATTTAGACTTGTCTTATATATGTAAGTTATGTTGCATGCATATTTATTGTTGACTAATCAATTAACACTACAATTCATGTGAAATTACTATTGGTCATGAATGCATTCGGTTGCTGCCATGTGAACGAGTTCATTTAATCTGCTTCTCTAGGTTGATCACCTGATTTTCTTGCAATAGAAAGCACAAGTTTTTAGGTTTTGGCATTCTGTTGTGTGGGATAGGCACTAACATGCTGGAATTCAATTCGTTTCGCTTTTTCATTGTATGCCCTATAGCTGTCAATATTGTCGACAATATTGCAATGCTTCTTCTGACACTTTATGTGCTTCCAGGTGATAGCTGAGCGCCTTTCAGAGGAGCAAATTGCTGGGCTAAAAGAAATATTTAAGGCAGTGGACACAAAAAAATAGAGGTGTAATCACTTTTGTTGAGCTTAGAGAAGGTTTAAGAAGACATGGCACCGAATTTGAGGATACATATATTAGCGATATAATGGATGCGGTAAGTAGATGCCTTTTTTCATGATTATGAAGGAATATATGCGATTATATTAAATGTGTAACATACATGGTTTGTCTACTGCACACACTGACTTGCTGTCAGCCTGACACCTTGTTTTCAATGATTATGAGTTCCTAAGATATCTTCTATTGGAAAATGCCTAAGCATTATATATTGTATAGAACAATTTCTCTTTGCTTTGACATCATTGCAGTAATAATGTCTACATGCATTTATTGGCAAGACTATCTGCCTTATTGTAGTTCTTTATCTAAACTCTGAAGCTTTTTCAAGCTGATAAAGGCAAATAATGTAGCCATCAATTATGAATAATTTCTTGCTGCAACCTTACCTCTTAGCAAGTCTTGTTCCAGCTGAATCTAATGCACGAGTCTTGTCTTTTGTTTTTTAGGATGGTCAAATTGATTTTGCCGAATTTGTAGCCAAATTTGTAGCCATGATGCAAGGCAACACAGACAGATGATAGCACATTTCGTTATTCTGTGCTAAAAGCAGTTGAGCAGGGTAGAAGGAAGCTTGGTTAAATTTAATGATCTTTACACTGTTGTCTATCGGGACTGCCTGGTTAACTAACTCTATCAGTATTATTTTGTAGCACTGATACGTTACAATTTTGTCATTT
The DNA here is from genome assembly GCA_036346255.1 of Ampelocalamus luodianensis. Classification (NCBI taxonomy): domain Eukaryota; kingdom Viridiplantae; phylum Streptophyta; class Magnoliopsida; order Poales; family Poaceae; genus Ampelocalamus; species Ampelocalamus luodianensis. The sequence goes on from CM070640.1 coordinate 25,640,282, forward strand.
ACTTCTAATATGATTGTGGTATGGATGAGTGTGCTCTTGCATTTAGCGATGTGTAATTTTGAGGGAGGGTTTGTAAGTTTTTGCTTTTATTGTAATGCAAAATTGGATGCCAGAGGTGGTTTATGTATTACATACTACTAGGTTGGCTTGATGAGGGATTAGAAAGCTACCCTATAGTGTCAAAATATTTTAACTCCATTTCAATTTGTAATTTATTAGGTTGAATAACATAAATCTTTCAAATTGAGATCCCTTAAGTTCTGCCAAGAAATACCTCGGCGCGCAGCAGGCTCTTTCAAATTGAGATCCCTTAGTTCTACCAAGAAATACCTCGCCGTGCAGCAGGCTACTAGTAATAATAATTTCTGAAGTTGTCAACCATACCTTCAGTTTTGACAAATTTGCTCGAGTGGGTAAAAATTACTAGCAGTTTTCACAGCAAATGCTGATTGAAGGAGATTTGCATAAAAGCAGTACAAAATTTCAAAGACAATCTGAGCTAAAATAAGTAATCAACACCAACATTTTTTCTTTTCAAAACAAGATCAACACCAACAATCTTATGCCTTTTTTTCGCACTTGGTACAATGCTATAGTTACCAACTGAAGCCAGCAGTGAAGTCGATCTGAATCAAGAAAGCTGAAACTTGCACTAAAAATATACGATAGCATCAACTATCTGTAAATTCCCATATCTAATATACGATAGCATCAACCAAAGGACCAGCAGAAAAACAATTTCCATACATTCCATCGGCCATTATACATGCCGAAACGGAATCAAGCAACTAGAAAACTGCATATAAACTTCAGTTAAGATTCTGCCCACAACTCTAATAACAGAAAACAAGAGAAACAAACGAAGCCAGGTTAGCATTCCAGGGGGTCTTCTCCCTTCCAAGAAACCAGTGAAGAGAAAGGGCTTTGATGCGGCAAATGGATGTAGTTGAACTCATTGGTTACCACCATAGCGGCCACCATATCCTCTGCCTCGCCGCTGCTGCTCAACACGCCGCTGCTGGGCAAACTGACGAACGGGGGCAGCATTTGCCTGCTGCGGCGGCATCGTCCTCATTCGCTGCAGCTTCATCTGTGCAAAGAGCGCATCCATTGTCCTCGGCGTCTGGTTCTGCACCTCCTTGCCCTAGACACGGAGTCATGGATTAAGGAAGCCATATTATAATTTATAAACTATGCTAATAAAACTAATAGAAGCAACAAGAATAATGCAATACACATAAAATAATCAGATATGTTTTCATGTATCATGCAACTTGTAAAAAATAATGCTCATCATGCAAGTTCCCCTGTTTCTAGCTTCTTATGCAGTGTCGTTGGGATAATATTACAAATAAATAATAAAAGTATATATGGAACTATTCGAGAAAACTATAGTCAATATAAAAAAATAGGTTGTGTAAAATGTCAGAAACCAATATAGATGACAACAGAAATGGAATTTTTTTTATTAATTAATCTTTTTTCAAATTTAATTTTAAAGTTAAACCCCGGCGCACTTTATTTCCAATTCTGACCCCTTTGGTCACGCCACCATCCATGGCGTGACCAAATAACATTGTCACACCAGCCCGTTTCTGGGCCAACTCTTGTTACGCCACAGGTGGTAGCGTAACAGTGTTGTTTGGTCACGCTACTACCAGTGGCGTGACAAAAAGTGCGTTTTTGCATACTAATCTTATGGCATGACAATGTTGTTTTGTCACGCTCTGGATGGTAACGTGACCAAAAGGGTCAGAATTGGAAATAAAGTGTTTCAATAAAGTGCGCCGGGGTTAACTTTAAAATTAAATTTTAAAAATGATTAATTAATAAAAAAAGTTCACAGAAATGGTTGCCCAAGAGATACCAGTATACCACTGATTATTAAAAGAATTGATTGCCTACATCTGAAGCCACTTGTGCACCAGATACAGCACACGGCAAAACTTGCTTTTACAAGCCAGTATAGTGGACATTAGATACAATAAGCACCCATTAAAATGCTCTTTGGGTAGTGTGAAAAGCAATATGTGCAAAACAAACATACAATCAGGAAATGTTACAAGGAGAAGAACATCATGTATTTTTTTAAAAAAATAAAACCAGGAATAGATTTCATTTAAGTGGTGCTGGTCCTACCACAAGAATACCATAAGGTCCATAACCATCATATATTCAGATTTTCATCATATATCTATCTTGTTTAACTACTCCCACCAATTGTTTTGGGTGTCTCACTAGTATGCCAGGGCAACGCAGCTCCAAGAAGTGCATCTTCCAAGTTACCACCCATAATCAACCCCTAACCAGCTCCCACAATCTGCTATGAGATGCATACAACCATCTACACTTTTCCTTCAATCTACAACTCCACAGTACTCCCTACACTGACACACTGGTACACTCATCCTCCTGCCACCGCATTCTACAACTCCACAGTACTCCCTACACTGACATACTGGTACACTCATCCTCCTGCCACCGCATCCCCGTCTGTGATCAGTGATCATGCTTAGCACTCAGGTACGTGACCACCACTTTTTGGGTTTGATACCATTGTATAGCAAGTAGTTTCAACTCTATTAAAAATAGTACTGAATACCTCTAATAACAGCTGGTACCGAATACTGGTCAAGACCAGCATGGCAAATTTCCAACAAGAAATAGAGCCCTGGTATCAAAACTAACCCTTTTTTAGGAAGCAAACACTTCTCTTAGCACAGACTGTCATGAAGCACCAAAATACGATAAAAGGTTTACACATTAAATACCTAGACAACTAGATTGCTAATAAGATAAAATTGGCTAATAGCTGTGCTACAAATGTTGCTCCTGCACAAGATACAATATTCACATTAAGGTTAGATATTAAAGCAGATGGGCCAATAGATCAACAAGGTTTACATCATATATAGCAACAAGAATAAAAAGCTTATGCTCAAATACTATAAAGACCACCGATCACAGTTTATCCTGTTAATTCTACTTCAAAATTTAAAGTACTGTACCTTGCCATTCTGAAAAGCCTCACCTACAGGCCTTCTCTGTACTGAGGTAGATGAGGCACTGCATCCAGAAAAAATATTAGTGGCTCACACGTAAGCAGGAGTTACCTCAAGTACTGAGAATCATATGCAACAGAGGACCAAATGCCAGATTTTCATAGTCTATGCTTCATGGTAAGGTAAACCAAACATACCATACCCCTTCAAAAAAAGAGTTCTCTTTCAAGTTTTAAGTCAGGGTGCACATACCATGCTTTGGAACAAACCAAACAGTAACAATAAAGTGATCATTACATCAATGACTGCATGCATAGTGAATCTTCTCGGTCCATAAGGCACTCGACACCCTATACTGTTACATCCACCCAAATTTGAATGCAGATTGTCCAATAAGGTCCCAATTGACATGATTTATTGCTTGGTTGAACCGATAAGCTCGTAGTTAACAAGACAGACCATCGATCCAGAATCAACAGAAAGGCATGCTAGGAATCACGTAACGAGATTCCATCAGTTGACCCTGAAAAGATAACCTCCATACAGCACAGCATACTGGGATGACTCTTAACAAGAGCAATCATGAGATACCATGATATACTATTACCCAGTTGAACTGCAGACACACATTGCTAACATCGTCGCTCATACAACACTTGATGATTGAAATCCACTATGAGGACGCTCGAATTAATGCATGCCAGTACACCACTATGGATACAACCAACTAGGCATATCAGAACGACAGCAGAGTGTACTCCCGAGGTGCAGCATACCACAACTTTGCCTGTGAGAACACACTACCCTAAGGTTCACATTGCTTTCATGAAAACAAATATAAACCGAGCATCTGCACCATGGAGCTAATGGTCAAAACCACTCTTGACTCTGGAATACACAATCCATACCCAGCATCTGGGATGTCCAGCTGTATGAGATGCTAGAGATTATCATACCCCCTTCCTACCAAGAAGTCAACAAACGAGATTAAGGTACCCTCACAAACGGTTAATGCTGACCTCCCAAAATAGCACTCATCCAACTGCTTAAATACATCATACATTGCCTTATTGAATGTCAGGCAACAACAGATGTATATCCAAGGTGCTCTAGCAGGTTCACAAAATTGATAAGCACAACCAGAATAAAAGCAACACTCATAGCTTATGTGAAGGTTTAAGACATAACCGTGCAACGCAATACAATCTGGTTCAGTTTACTGCAACTCTTATTCACCATTTTTAGCGGTTCAACCAAAAAGTAGGCCTCATTCCACAAGAATATGAAGTTGATTGATCTTTATACTTGCATGTGCTCGTACCAATGGAATGCCGATAGCAGAAAAATTAACATGAGAGTTCCATGCAAACACCAGCACCATAATCATTCTCAGCCCATCTACCCAAAGGTGCATGAGTCAAAGTATTTAACAAATCCTTGAATACAGTAAACCTCATAAGCAATAAAAGAACCGTTGTTTACCTGTTCATAATTTTGCATTGAGATAAAATCATTAGTGACTACACAAAGAACAACAGAACAACGTAGTGATTGTTTGATACCTTGGCTTGTTCCATCTGACAGGCCTACTGTGCACTGGCATAGTAGCAGCCTTCTTTGCAGCCTGCTTTGTAATTAGGAACTGATTTCCACCAAGATTTGACCTCCTTTGTGCAATAACCCCCTAAAGACCCACCAAGACAGCATTAGAAAGTGCAACATAACCTATACTAACTTATAGTGAAGAACATACTTGTCTTATAGATGATCTGGACTCCATAAACCGCTGAACCTTGGCATTCCCTTGGTTACTGATACCATTCTGGAATGGACGCTTTTTTATCTGTGATAATCAAAAGGTAAGGTGATTAACAAAACTCCACAGTGGATTAGCAAATGTAAGGCAACATGGATACTTCAACAAATTAAAATGCTTACTGGCTGTCTAGGGGCTTTCTTGCCTCCAGGGTTCTTTTTCTTTGACATCTTAATAATATCTTCTGCATAAATATAGAAGAAAAAATCATGAGATAAATTAACCATGAGATAAATTAACTTTGGAATGTGAATTAACACCATTAAACAATAAATAAATAGCATACCCAAGGTCATGTCCATCTTTTTCTCAGTAAAAGCAATAGCTTCAGCAGTGAGTGGTACTGATTCCATCTCTGCTTAGAGTCCATAACAAAACTAGGGTAAGAACCGATCATGATTGCAGGGGGAAATTATAACAATGCAGTGCAACATAAACTTGTCATGTTTCAACATCAGCAAAGTCAAACTTGCAAGAAGTGCACAAACAAAGCATTACAAACCAAAGCAAAGAAAAATATACAAGCATCATCCAATTGAACAGTTGCAACAACATATTTCTTGTGAGCAAAACCAACTAGACTAGTATTAAATACCTTCCTTACCAATTGCTATCAAAGATAGTGTATGATACAACTATAACCTGAATGGCCCCACTTTCATACCCAATAACGGCAACAGATAAACTATAAACGCATACTAGCACGAAATTATCGATGGCAACCACGCGAACCCACCCCACCACCAATCCACCGCCGCATACCCACGAGGTTTCCCCGGGCAAACACGGCGGAGGTCTAGCCAATTCGAAGGTGGGAGGAAGGCGAGAGAGGTTACCAGATCCGAGCGTCCAAACGGCGAAGGAAGGAGGGGCAGGAGGAGGAGGAGGCTCTTGCGGCTTGGCGTGGGAGCTCGCAGGGACGGCTGGCTAGGGTTTGGTTGGTGGCGATTTCCGTACGGATGGATGGCGGATTCTCTCCGCCGCTGCGTGCGCGTTTTTGTTTTGTCTTCGCGAGGCGAGAGAAGGGGCATATACGGACGGTGCGGCGCTGCCGAGGGGAAGGCGAGGCCGCGAGGTTACTGGGGTAGAGGCGGGCGTAGGTACTGGTGCCTCGAGATTCGTGCGGGGCTCCTGCTGCCGTTGTCCGATTGATGGTATCCGGAGCGGACTCTTCGTGGAGGGCGGACGTCGGTGTTGGGGCCGGCCCATGGAGATCGAGATGGATCATGAGCTGGGAGATACCTTTGGATGGCTGGATCAGCTCGGGGGTGGCGTCAGAGGGAACCGGCGACCAGCAGGGCGAACCGGCAGACGGCGGTGGATTTTGGATCCGTCGGACACCTCAGACTGTGGCAGCGCTGTTCGGTTCCAGGCCAGGGGTTGGGGGCTGCCGCGTGGAGTCGACCTAGGGGCGAATGGGAACGAGTGAATCAGGGAATCCGAAAAGAGGGTAAGATGTTGTTGTAAAATATACAATAAATATTAATTTTTTTCTATACATATATCAAGCAAAACGTATCTATGCAAGCTACTACATAAATCAAATTGTAAAAAAAAAATACTACATGTTCTAAAATCCCAAAAACAAATTAAAGCCATTACTTTTCAGTTGCAGCGAGATGAATGTCAATAGGATGAATCATCGTTGTCAGGTTATTAAAATGCCTCGGCCGTCACTTTTCAGTTGCAACGGAAACACGCACTTTGTGCTAAAAAAAATTTCACATTTTTTTATTACACTCATCGTGCGAAGCTTACAAAGAAATATAACAAATTTTTTCATCATAATCTATTTCACAAAATGCTATCTAAATGTGCATGTCTGGAGTTCCTATTTGAAATTATCATCAGAGCCAGACACAAAAGAGGCCGACGTACACTCTATGGCTTAAAAAATGTGAAAATCCAAAACTTCTGTTCAAAGTAAGCATACAGTAGAATGCATGATTGGACCAAAATTAGGTCATAAAAACCATTGTTAAGAATTGTACATTGCCAATTCCCAACCCCTTGCACTGAAGAACGAAAAGAATTCTCACAAAAAAAACTAAAACAATCACCAAGTTTAGTGGCATGACAACTAATTGAGACAAGAAAGCAAAGTGACATTATCATATTGCAGTTAACCTCTCCACAGAATTTCTTGAGCTCCTTGAAATGGCTAATATGGAACTTCTAGAGGGTCTTGTGTAGACGATATGGCAAATGAATCACAAATGCTTTCATGTTCCCATTGACATTCATCTAGCTGCAAAACAAACACCACCACCACCGTCTTATGACAATGATTCCCGATGTGTAGCATAAGCACATAGACAACATAGTTGCAGGGCCATCCCAGAGGAAGGAAAATTCCTGATGTGTCATTCTGAGGAAGAATGAGGAAGCATATCAGCCTAAACAAAACTACATGTCTCTTGCAAGATTGTACTAACTACTAAGGATGCCGATCAGTGGAAGTTAGGCATTACAAGCTTAAGAATGGAGAAGATTTATTAGGTGGATATATCAAACATCAGCAAGTAATCTGAAAATAAACAACAGAGAATAGAAAGCACATGCAAAGACCTTTTTTTAGAAAGATTGGAATGCAAAGACCTTTCAGGAATCAGGATTTCTATTGCAAACCACTTTGTCTCACGGGGTACACGACTGAGAATTATAGAAGAATGATACAGAAGACCAAAGGAGATGACTATTACAAATAAGATCTGAAATTAACTGGAGAAGCTTTAACTAAGTCGTGAAAGGGAAAAAAAAGGAAGAAGCTATGGTACATTCAGGGAAACTTGCACTGTATTGACAGATAAACATTTTTGTGAACAAATATCTTAAACCTACGACTTGCTGAAAGTTATACTTGAAATACTAACCTTCTCAAATTGGATAAGTTTCATTTGGAATCCTGGAGGTAACCTCTTGGCATATTCTTCCAACTTAGCCAGAAGATCATCAATAACAGCGACATCATCAACTAAGGAGCTAGAAAGGTTAGTGGCCTTCTCATCTGTCACAATATTGACCCCTTTCTTTGGCTCAAGTATAGGAACAGTAACCTTATTTACTACATCGGCCAGCTCACTTGTGTTTTTTGCCCAGTCAGGTATAGCAATTCCATATGACTCTGCCCTCAATATCGAAGCAGAAATAATGAAGTGGACATGAGATGGATCAGCAGCTAAAAATTTCAGCGGATGAGGGAAGCGCTTGGGGGCAAACTAGAAAGGACCACTCGTGCTAGTGGAAGCATCTTCAGGAAAAGTGAATGTGAGCTGCTTCACACAGTTTGAGAACTAATCCTCAAATCTGCCAAGAGCAAAAAAAAAGGAACTTATCTACTTGCACACAAAAACTGAAGCTCTAAAACAAGGTACATCTCCAGGAAAAAAAACAGAGAAGCTATTGAAGTACAGCATTTCTCATATCTTAAACAGTACTTCTTGTTGATGCCCCATGCATAGCAAAATGATGGTATCTCGACAGTACTAATCTACACAGGTCACACACTTGAACAGACATTAGTTAATATAACAATGCAAGGGGATAATCTGATAAACCATTTATAGTGGATTCAACTAATCATTTTTGCGAGGGAGGAAGGATGATGCGGAATTCCATAGATAGTTAAAGCAGTAGCTTAAAATGCGGTAGAGACCAAGCAAAAACAGAAACGAAGATCATACAAAAAAATAAAATAACAATGACACGCAGAAGAGATAAACATACTTCAGTCGGGCCCAAGCTATGCAATCCTCAAATGCATCACACCGCTCCTTGTCAAGACATTCAGATACACGTTCAAGTAATTCTCTTGCTTGAGCATCACCTGCCTTCCTCATGGCGGCAACATATTGAGCAGGGTTAGATAGAAAAGAATTTACTTCGTTTGGTGTTTTCTCTAGCAAACCCTCAAACTCTGAACGAGCCCATGTCAAGCAATGACCAATATTGTGTGGAAAAGAATGGACTGTGCACATTGGTGCCTGCTTCTCAGGTGGGTCTCTTGAAGCCCCATAATTTTCAGTAAGGTGAGGAATCACCATTTGTGTATTACACTTTGCACCCAACGTTCCTTCCTGACTCCAATAGTGGTTTCTGGAAGTACAGACACCTCATGTCCATATACATTCTGGCGTTAACATTATCAAGTGCATTGATGACAATATCTAGGCCCTCCCATAATGTGTCATGGAACACGTTCTCAGTATCTGGACAGGCACGGTTCTGAAGAGCATCAATACGAAGGCTGAGGTCGATAGCACCGGCGGCTGCAGCAGCCACAGTAGACTTTGCTTGTCCAATATTCCAGCCACGAAATAGGAATTGGTGGCTTAAATTGCTTTTCTCGATGCCATCATCATCTGTTATAGTTCGTGAGAGAAGAAACAATGTTACATCAAGGAGAAGAACTACATATGCACAAGCCTCACCAGGCACCGGCGTGTATGTTTGTTCCATTTCTCGGCTTATAAAGCATCAGTGAGAGTTTTAACAGTAAAAAAATCAGTTAACAAATCCAAAACAGAACCTTGACCTATCCTAATAGATCATAACAACAAATCCAACACTGAACTATGGCCTACCAGGTTTGCTCCACACGAGTACACGACGCTCATGGAATGGTCGTGTAGGCATTGTATCGAACATGTGTAAGGCATCTCCGAATCCACACGAAAGTGATTAAGAACAAAGATTGCTTACAGAGAGGAATTGGGAATAGTAAAGAAACAAATACTTCGGCTAAGTACGCACCTCCTAGAAGCGAAGAGCCCTGTGCATGCACTGTTGACTATAGTAGGTGCAAGATGGCCTCTATGCGGGCGATAGTGATGAGGAGGTCAGCGGGGGTGGCTCCAGCGAGCAAGACGGGCGTGAGGTGCAGGCAGTGGGGTATCATGGGAGGTCGCAGGGGTCACAGCGGTTCATCACGGTCCATACGCCGCATCTTGATGAACAACGTTCGAGCGCAGAGGTGGCGGTGGTGTGCACAGCGGTGGCCAAACGTGGTGGGGCGTGAGGGGCTGCCGATGGTGGCGAGGAGATGTGGCGGGTGGGAGGGCACGATGGGGAGAGGCGTCGCATTGGGGAGGAGCAGGAGGTGCTGCGCTACCAAGAGAGGCGTGAGCGTTTGATGGAGGTGGAGGGAGAGCGACAGATTGATTCTTGATTCCTTTCTTCGGTGGGACGATGCCCTAGCGGCGGTAAACTCCGAATTATAGAAGTTAAGACTAGTAGAGTGCTCACAACAAAGTTTTAAAAGAAGGTAAGATGTACTTAGCAGACATAATTTTTGGAGAACGTGACGATGGTGACGATGATTTTTTCAGATCAACAGTGTAAAAGTAGACAAGAAGCCTAATTAACAAGCTCACAAATGCAACCATAATAAATGCAAACCGCCATTCGGGCAATTCCCAATAATCCCTACTATTGATGATTTGATATCGATCTTACGAATGAATACTGGGGATTTTTCTTAGTATGAGCCACACAGAAAAAGACATACTAATTTAGATAGGTTCGGGTCTTCTCCTGAAAGAATAATAACCCTACTACTGTGTTGTTATATTGACTATTGATGAACCCGAAGGTCCGATTGTTGGCCCGATCTTTCGATGAGAACGATACGTTCGATAGTAGTCGCTCAACTCTCACGATCCTGGCTACGAACTCGCAAGGCCCGAAACCATGCAATCGCTGAACTGCTCGACAAGTCGTTATCAACCGTGCACGAATACCCGGTTGACCTGACCACGAAGGTCGATTCCTACATACACCGAAGAAGCACGCAAGAACAAGATAAATAAGCAATCTGAAATTGCAAATATGAATTGAAATATTTGAATTGAGTTGGGATTCTGAATAAGGATCTTAATTGGGTGGTCTAGTCGACACACACAAAAGATACAAGTTGCAACGAAGGCAAACTAAACATAAACAAAATCCAAGTAAACTAGAGGGGGTGCGTCCTCCTTAAATAGGAGATGAGGAGCCATAAATCTAAAAGAAATAGAGGGGTGGGACTAAAACTCATGGGTACTGTTCACGTGAACAGTAAACACGCCCCCAGGTGGGCCGTCGGCAGATGGGCCAAGTTCAGTATGATTACAGAGCCCAAATTGGCCCAAACAAGTGATATGACGTCTTCTTTTGATGATTGCGATCAGCCCAGAAGGAATTTGGAGGTGAGGCTAGATCCGTTGGAAAGAGGACGAAATAAGCTTTCAATCAAGTACTCGTGGACCTCTAACGGACTCCGTATGTGAAAGTTATGCCTGTTTTAAGTTGGTGTTGTCAGGCTGATTCCGGAGGCCGAACTGGATTCCAAAACAGGTCCAGCTCGAACTGCTTGCTTGTCTTGGACCAAAAGTGATATGGCGCTACACATATATATATATATATATATTTTATCATTAGGTAGCATCATATAGTTCATATAATATAAAGACACTCCTAAAAACAAGCTCACCTGATAATTTAAGTGAAGCGTACGAGCTCTTATACTTGCAACAGTAAACATAGCAAATATGGTTGTATCCATAGGGATCATGTCCTCATCATCCTCCCTTTCTTGAAAACAAAGCCGTCCTCGGCTTTTGATAATCTGAAAATAGGGTAACAAAGAAGCCAAAGTGTATGCATGGTATATGTATATGTCATCTGTTTTAACGGTTCTTCGTTGTTGCACAATTAATGTTAGACGACAGCAGCGATCATAAAAGATCATTGTATTATTACCCCAATAATAGTCATATATGTTAATGAGCAAAACAAAATTTCTCATATAGCAATTATTGCAACTAGTTTTGCAAATATAAGTGAAGTATTTATGCAATTCAACTCTCTGAAGTTGTAAACTTGCAGTGGTAGCACATATGGGCAAATCTACAACTTTTGGAATCAAACAAAGTTCATCCATATTATCATATTTCAATCGAGCAATAGCAAATTCATCTAGCAAGGGTGAAAGGATGTGTAAATTCTTCCATACTTCAACATCTTGATGCAGATTGTCCATACTAGATGGTGCAATAAGAGATAAACACATGGGCATTGAATGATCACTAAATTTTAATTTTCTCTCATAATGAACAAGATTCGGCATATAAGAATTGTTGTTTAAAACAGTAAGCTTCAATTCATCCATGTAATCACAAGTTATGCATATTCGATAAACAAGAAATTGATTGTCTACACCATAATCTCCAATCAAATTAAACTTATACCCAGGGGTGTAGGCACTAGACAAGCATTTTGAGCATACGATTTCAGAAACTTTCTCCATAGCATGTGACAGTTTCACAGGTGGATCCAACATAATGTAACATAAAGAGTCAGTAGGAGAAATTCTAGTCAAAACGTCTTTATGTCTAACCAATTCCACATGATCATTGTATGTGATTAAATCATCACATGACTCATTCAAAACAGCATGCAATTCAATTATTTCAGCACATGGTGCACTCAAGTCAACCGGTAAATAAACAAGTTTATCACATGGTGCACTCAACTCAGTTGTCAAATCAATCAAATTATCATAGGATTCATGCAAATTCTCAATAGTATCAGATTTTGTAGCTAGAAAATTAATTTCTACCTTCTCAGCACTAGATTCATCCACCTCATGTGATGCAGTGGTTTCTACTACAATCTGATTTTCCCTTTGCTCAATGATACTAGGCATGAAATCATGGTTATTGTTCTTAGGTTGAGTGTTCAAATCAGTACCTTTGGTATTACCTTGTAGGATCGCCTCAGAAGATGTTGATACTAAAGTTGGTGAGTAGTTAAAAGCTTTTCCTTCCTCTTCTTTCTCCAGCTCAATTAACAATGAGCGAGCCAAGGGAGCAAGACAACGAGACAGAGTTACGCCCACAGCAGTAGGGGCGGCAATCATGGTAGATGCAGCAGCAGGAGAAGCAACCGAAGATGATCTTGATGCGGAGGTTTGTACCGTGCGCTTATTTGTTTCATGTACACATGAAGGTGTAGTGCAAGTAGACGAAAAAGCACGAACGGTCTTGGATTGTCGCCCCAGACTTCTTTTTCAACTTGGCAAGCAAGACGAAACAAATGAGTGACAATGGGAGGTTTATAAACAAGTTTATTCCGAATTTGATGGTTTAATCCTCCTAGAAATCTAGTTATCTTCGCATCTTGGTTTCTTCTAAACCACAACGAGACAAAGTAGTTTGCAAATCTTGATAATAATCCTCTCGTAACTACTACCTTGTCTTAAGCGTTGCAATTTATTAAGCAATTCACGAGAATAATATGAAGGTACAAATCTATGTCTCATTGCTCTCTTCAAATTATTCCATGTTCTAGGTATGTTCGATTAGTACGACAATATTCACTCCACCAAATAGATGCAAAATCATAAAACTCACTGCAATGATTTCTAACTTTTAGATGATCAGAAATTCATGGCATGCAAATAATTGTTGTACATCTAATTCCCATGTGAGATAAACATCAGGATCATAATTCCCAGCAAACGAGGGTACCGTGAAGTTAATTTTATGAGACATACTATCACTATCATATACCTCCCGTGGTGAAACAACTTGCCTCAAATGTGTATCTTCCTCGTTCACTATCTTGCACTCCGTCCAACATTCGAAGAAGAGGTGGATATATCTTGCAATCTTTCCGTGAATCGCCATAGTTAGTAGAAAACAAGGAAACAAATCACAAGTATATGTCCCTATCAACTACTAGGTTCGGAGGCTCAACCAAGTCACTCACACTCAAGCTTATACCCAGTTCTTTCAAGTTCTTACCAATGCAAGAAGGAAGTGGTACAACCGGTGGTCGGTTCGTGATACTCTCACTTGCGATCACCCAACGATTGCGAGGAATGACACCGCCGAGTTAGTAGGAAGTGGAGCTTGGAAGACTTCAATATGGTAGCAAGGATCAGCAATAATCAAAACAGTTAATGCAAGTTGAAAGATTATTCAAAGTACTAGCCAATGTTGCTGATCCTAGCCTAATCAAAGCTAGCTAATCAAAGCCCTATGAAGATAAGTGTATGTACGCACACGCAACGATCAATATGACTTGATGCAAGCAAGGGAAAGCCTCACAAAAAGTGCTAGGAGAGACGCTAGCCAACTACTCAAACTTCTTTCTTAGGGCACAAGATTGTCCGCGCGATGTAGAGCACAAAAACAGCGATATGGGTGCACGCGAACAGCCCTCTAGATTGAGCAGAAACAATAGCTAGTCTCAAACGGTAAACAAAGTAGAGTTTTATATGGCTTATATATGCTGGTTTGAAAGGTTTTGACGAGATCTACAACTTTGCAGTTGAGGTGAACTCCAAATTCCGAAAGGAAGATCGAAAGAAACGGCAAAAACAGAAACCGAAAAACTTGCGACGCGAATTCGGGACCGAAGATGGCCGATTTTGGGGCACCTGGAGGGAGACTAGTGGCTTAGGTATAAAAGATGTGCCTCGTCATTATCTTCAAAACGAGCACAACAACGTAAAAAATGGGCACCGTATGCAAAAGTTATGCCCGTTTTACTGAAGGTGTCTCGGATACGGAATTCTACTCGGACTCGAATCCGTCTCGGGTTTAAATTTGAAAGTGCTATATCTTTCAAACCTGCGGGCCAAACTCGCTGAAACTTTTTGTGGAAGCTTTTGGTTATATGTAGAAGGTCTCCACCAATTTTCATGCACTTTTATTTTCTCTTTTTTTTTACATGGCTTTTGTTCTATGCGGTGCTCTTTTTCCTTCTAATATTTGGTCGGCCCTAAGGTTTATCGTAAGTCATAAATAACATCAATTCTCCCAAAAGATTACAGCAACCCTCTCTTTTTCCGGATGAACAACAGTAAGGATTTTCTAGTTTTTGGTGCGGATTAGAGGAGTTCTAACCCACGAATTTTCTGTTTTAGATGCAAAAACTAAGACCCTAAACGAACGATCAAGCAACGCAAAGGAAAACACAAGAAGCAATATATACCATGACCAACTAGAAAATAACTAGAGCTAAAGATCAGCAACTAGACACGACAACGCAACCAATGATTCAACAAGCAAAATACCGAAAAGAAAAATTGCAATGACTCAAAGGGGTTCGGACAGGATGATAGATACAATAATTTTTGGGCAATTTTTCGGACTCTAGGTATGAAAACGAATCTACTACTAGAAAATCTGGAAATTCTCACCGATCAATCAAGCTCGATACCACGATGAACCCGAAGGTCCGATTGTTGGCCCGATCTTTCGATGAGAACGATACGTTCGGTAGTAGTCGCTCAACTCTCACGATCCCGCTACGAACTCGCAAGGCGAAACCACGCTATCGCTGAATCGCCGACAGTCGTTATCAACCGCACGAATACCGGCTGACGACCATTAAGGTCGATTCTCGCATACACCGAAGAAGCACGCAAGAACAAGATAAATAAGCAATCTGAAATTGCAAATATGAATTGAAATATTTGAATTGAGTTGGGATTCTGAATAAGGATCTTAATTGGGTGGTCTAGTCAACACACGCAAAAGATACAAGTTGCAACGAAGGTAAACTAAATATAAACAAAATCCAAGTAAACTAGAGGGGGTGCGTCCTCCTTAAATAGGAGATGAGGAGCCACAAATCTAAAAGAAATAGAGGGGTGGGCCGTCGGCAGATGGGCCAAGTTCAGTATGATTACAGAGCCCAAATTGACCCAAACAAGTGATATGACGTCTTCTTTTGATGATTGCAATCAGCCTAGAAGGAATTTGGAGGTGAGGCTGGATCCGTTGGAAAGAGGACGAAATAATCTTTCAATCAAGTACTCGTGGACCTCTAACGGACTCCGTATGTGAAAGTTATGCATGTTTTAAGTTGGTGCTGTCAGGCTGATTCCGGAGGCCGAACTGGATTCCAAAACAGGTCCAGCTCGAACTGCTTGCTTGTCTTGGACCAAAAGTGATATGGCGCTGCACATATATATATTTTATCATTAGGTAGCATCATATAGTTCATATAATATAAAGACACCCCTAAAAACAAGCTCACCTGATAATTTAAGTGAAGCGTACGAGCTCTTATACTTGGAACAGTAAACATAGCAAATATGGTTGTATCCATAGGGGTCATGTCCTCATCAACTATGCTTTACAACAGGGACGAAATCACTAGAATGAAGTTTAATGACCTCTGTGTTGTCTATTCTCTCCTTTTTTCGATCCTCCCTCCAGTTCTCTTTATATAGCGTGTGAAGGCGTGACGGCTGTTCTATGTCAGTAGACACATCAACGCTTGATAAAATGCTCACGTTAATGGTAGTTATTGTCAGAGAGACCACACCCAATGTTGTTTTTTTGTTACGTCAGAGACAAAGGCTTAATACGTGCAATTATCCCGAAGAATAACAACACATATTAACTATTGTGTGTATTAAACACAGTGCACAACTGTCCCTGGTCGATCGGATCCACATGTCTGTAGGCTTTGTGGACTATAGGGTGGTCATAGTTAACCTGGTCGTAGTAAGGCTACGACCATGAAGTGGTCGTATTAAGACTTACGACCATAAGGTGGTCGTAATAAAGTTTACGACTAGGAGGTGGTCATAAGACATCTTACGACCACTAGATAGTCGTAGGAGTACTTGCGACCATATAGGGTGGTCGTGGAATGGTTTACGACCACTTAGTTAAGCTTTTCCCTTATTAATGATAAGGGATATACTTATAAATAACATGAAGGTGTCGCTATCTATAACAATAGTTAGAAATAAACAATTTAATTAATTGAGGATTATTAGATCCTCATCGCCTACCAACCATGATTGTTACTAAAATACTTCCTCCTATACCACCTATTGAACCAATAAGGTTTAATAACCCAAATCCTGCACCAAGAGTGCCATCTTTATAACTATCAGCAATGAAGGATTGAATTGTTGGTATTACAATGGCAATTCCATGACCATTTACAGCTCTCCAGAATACAACTTGCTGAAAATACTAGCTGACACCAACAGCCCCAGTTGATACAGCCCAAAAGAGAGTCCCAATCGTAAGAACTGCAGGGTGATCGTACTGAAGAGCAAGGACACCTGCCAACGAAGATGCTATGGACTTCGGAAAGTTCCTTAGAAAAGGTAAGGTACCCCATATCAGTAGGACCAACATTGAAGGCAGCATTGACTTCCTTATAAACAGCTAGGAGGAGATTCTCATCAACTCGCTCCATTATGGAAGCTAGGTCAATGAGGATAAGAGAAATGGAGAAACCAAATACTATCTTCTTTGCCCTTATTATTAGAGAATGATTACATCAACAAAGCAAGGTAAGTTTTCTTCAATATTTCAGTGAATAACATGATACTCCTAGAATCCTTGGGATATTTGTGTGAAATAAAACACATTTCAATATGTTCAGTTCAAGCCAATTTAACTTATTTTCACTCCTTGGTATGGATCTATATTGATCTAGAATGTTTTACATGTGCACGATATGTTTTGAGAGGTGGGAGATGGATGCAAAAGAGCTAAATTGGTGATGCATATTGAACCGTGTTTCAAGAGAATTTGGCCACATGAACACTACACAGGAATGATAGCCATAAGACCTGTAAAACGAATGCCTAACCTAGATGGGAATTAGTTTGTTGCGCGGACGCAAAGCACAAACGCAAGGAGCTATTTATGTATTATTGTTGGACGCGCTACATGGCCCATCGACAATACATGCGTAGCTTGGTTTACAGCCAGATTAGAACAAATTAAGATATTTAAGAGGGAAAGGGTACTGCTGATGGTTAGGCTAAATGGACTGATGTAACTGATCAACCAAAGTTCGAAGAACATGGCATGTGACAGTATGGTTTAACATTGAGAAGCTTCATGGAGACAGTGATACCATATTGAACTATAAACTATCAACCTTCCAATGTTTATGTTGGTGATATGCCCTAGAGGTAGTCATAGAGATGATTGTATCGCGTCTATGTTTATGAGTTATTGAATAAGTGTTATTTTGTTCCTTGATTGAATCATCAGTTATAAAGATTAACAAGTATGTGACTTGTTGGTGAAGCTCTTTTAACTTATGATGATGTTATTCTAAATGTATCCATAGTCGAACGTCACTAGTCGAGACACTAGTGACTCTACGACCAGCACATGTATTGATTGATGACCATGTTTCACCGGACATAGATATAGGGATATTGAATCAATAGTATGAACACATGTTAGAGAATATGGAGTTGGATTGACCCAACTTGAGACACTGTTGAGATTGTTATGATTCTATGTGTTGTTAGTTGGTCTCAAGCAATGATGTATAATCCTTAGACCTGAGATCAACACGGTTTTCTACATGTGTAATAGCACTCTTAAGGGTTGCCAAACGCTACTCCGTAACTGGGTAGTTATAAATGTAGCTTTCAGGTGTGCTATAAAACATGCGGAGGAATATGACTGGTCAGATATGTTGCCCCTCTTAACATAACAGGAGAGATATCTCTGGGCCCCTCGATGTGGTCGGATAAAGAAAGTGTATGGCCATTCCACTGGTGGTCGAAGAGTTCGACTACATAAAGTTATCTAACACTCGATCGAGAAAGTATTGAACAGTCCATGGATGACATAATATCTCACCCAGAGTTCAACCAGATATCATGAGGCAAAAGGAGAATACACGAATAGGTCGCTTAGTTCGATCAGTTATGGATTGGTCGTATGAAGATACGAGCTGGTCGTAGACTAGTCGAACGTAATCACAGAGTGGTCAAAACCTAATCGTAAGGAGTTACGAACTGGTCATATAGAGATATGAGCTAGTCGTAAGTGATGAGGACTTGGTCGTAGATCATATTGAATTAAGCTTCGTCTTATATAATTTGTGTGTACTCGAGAATCGTTATGTCCTGCTAGGTACCGCTAACGACCCGTGGTCGGAAAAGGTTTTCGAGTCACAACCGATTACGCATAAACCTACAAGGTCACACACTTAACAGGTTGGAACAAACCAGTACGGATACGATTCGTCAAACGTGTTTGGATAGGATCCATCACGGGCACTATATAAAGAGATACTTGAGGCTGTTGGGAGGAAGGAACGAGACGAGGATATTAACGTAATAGACAAGACACACGAAAGTCATGAGTTGAGTTGTTCCTCCAAAACCCTAGCTGCCATCTTATTGAGAGAGTGTTCCCGTGCGACTTGGTGCTAGCGCACTAGCGTACGTCATTCCTACCCTGGACGTGTGAATACCGTAGAGGCACAGTGCTATTACGGTTGATGTTACACTTAAGGATGATCCGCGACCTTGGCGAGGGATTCGATTAGTTTCCGGAGGAGACGATCGACTATGCTAGACGGTCGACTACGACCACTACATCGATGCGCTCTTCATTGGACCAGGCTGCTCCAACGTTTCTTTCGCTACTCTGCGCGAATGGTGGTAACGATATATGATCTCTTGCTTGCATGGCATCCTGATTTATGTGGTAGAATTTTTGAATTTTCAGCTAGCGTAGCCTATCCGTATCCCAACAGTTTAGTCTTCTGTCACGACCCAACCTGGGGTCACCCGAGAGGACCTCCTAGAACTCCCGAAAAGTCCACTAGGACCTCCTAGGAGGTCCAGTAGGGCCCCTCAGAAGCACCTCTAGGACCACTTAGGAGGTCCAGCAGGACCACCTGGAGGTCCGGAGAGCTGACCCGAGGAGGTCTTGAGATCCAGAACCTCTCCAAATGCCACGACCAGACAAAGGGAGGTCATGGGACTTGGGAAAAGCCCTACATATCCCGTGTTCTGAACTAGTCCCAAGGATCAATAGCTAGTTCACACAGCCACACAAGTGATAATCATACATCAACGAGAGCTTAATTAACAACAAAAGAGCTGATTACAAAGTTGGCTTGCAAGCCGACAAAAGGCAACTTTATACAGCGGAAAACAAAAGATAAGTCCATCTAATACACCACCAGCAATTGGCTGGGATGCGTAGCCTAGTCGTCCAGGACCACTTGGTCCTCAAAAAAGTCCTCTTCAACTGCTCAAAGATTATTTCAAGCAAGAGTGAGCACAACAACCGTGCTCGCAAGCCACACCCGTCACATAACAGAATGACATGCATAAATGGATATCACAATGGAAAGTTTATAGGGTTAGTTTGCATAAAGCCAGGTTTCATTCAAATACAAGTAAATAAGTTTCAAAGCAGATTACACTATACATAAGATTAAATTTTCTAACACAGATTCTGAGTAATTGACAACAAGATTAAGGGTGTAGGATAACCTCCTAACACCAGGCTAACCGCTAGGGGCTCCCTGCCTAGGGCTCCCTACCCAAAATACACTCGATAGAAATCCAGAACCAGTTTTTAAAACCATTTGAAAACCAAAACCAAAGGTTAACTTAGAGAGGCTTTGCTAGCATATCCATGACCGGGGACACGGCTATTTGAATAGATTTTTACTCTACAGAGGTGTACAGCTTTACCCGCAAGAGATAACTGAATTTTACTGCCCGCTCACACACTTCCAAAGATGTGCAACTAAAAGGTTATCACAAGGCCTTTACAATGCTCCTTCTCACCGAGGTCCTCCTCGGTAAGGTTTCACCCCTTTGGGCAACCCACCCGCAGAGTTCAGGCCCCCTTTTGCTCCAGGTAAGAATGTAAGAAAGTAGGTCATGAAAGACCACCCACATATCCACAAGGATAACCAAGGTGAGATATTGCAAATTATTTGGGCAGGTCCTGCCCATTCAAGACTTGTGGTTACACGAAGGGACTTAGCAAAGTAGCGTTCAAAGACCGGTCCTTAATTGACATGGGCGACATCCTCAACCCTGGGGCGTCGGCTAACACGACCCCCGTGCACTCCCCGTGCACCCACCGTGAGACCAATAGAGGTTCGCCCACGTCCAAACTATTTTCCAAGCTTTACATTTGAAAAACAGATTTCCATAACAACCCAATGCCATGGTCAAAACATTTGAGGTAAAACATTAATTTTTTTGGTTGTAAAACTTCCCAAAACAAGATTTTGATCTAAACAGAACGAAGCATTCCTTTTTCAAGAGGTCCTGGTCATACTAAAGTATTAACCAGGTTTTTATTAAGGCGACATGTGAGACCTCGGTTTATTTAGCTTGTAGTACTTAGCCTTCCATTGGCTTTAGCATCATAAACAAAATACACCGTGTCTCGATGGACATGTGATTTCCAGAAATTGCAGTACACATACATCATACAAAAGCATGCATCAATTCCATACAACAAGTTTTAACAAGTCTACCAAAAGACAGAAATAATATAAAGTTATTACAGAACAACCGACCGGCCAAATGACATAAGTAATAAGTAACAGCGGAAGCAAAAGGTGCCATAAGATGGCTTAAACTAAAATACGACCGGTTAGCCACATAACACCACAGGACAACCGACCGGGCCACCAAGCTAGTCGCCCCATACATTGCCACAACACAACTCACAAAAGTGAGGCCCTTCGGGCTCACCTTCTTCCTCTACACACAACAAGCAATGCAGATGAGTACAATAATGTACTCGTAAGACTTACGAGTAACAAGCCTATACATAGCTACATGAGAGCTGAATCCAAAGGAAATGGTTATATGATATGGTTATTTGGACGCATAAAGCAAGTTTCATTTGCAATAATGTAATAGATTGAAGGCAATTTAACAAGTCAGTTTTTAATCATTAAAATAACAACGAGTAACAATAAATACAAGTAACCACCTAGAGATGACTAACCCAATAGCCATCACAACATAGCATGAATCCCTGATTCATACCACCCATCAAGTTTTAATGTAAAAATGTTGTAGTCTAATACTTGCGGGAAATAACCAAGCGTGTCCATAACCTAGAACGAGGCTATTCGAATAGATTTAACCCTGCAGGGGTGTACCAATGTACCCACACTTCAGACCGCCTTTTTGCCAAGCTATTAAGCACACTTCCTTTGGTATGCCGGCACGGCTAAGTCCTACGAGTCATTTCCAATGAAAAATGCTAATCAAGAGCCGCACGTATGGGGGTTATCACCTAGTGGACTACCTTTACGGCCCCCACTAAGGACCCATACGTGGAGTAGGATACACCGGCCTCGGCGGGTGCCCCCCTCCCTACAAACATGTCCATGTTGCATATAATCAAATATACAACCCACCACGCGACTCATTAATTAACACCCCCAAAGTACTTAGTCAAGAGAGGTCCTATTTCCCTCTAGTGTGGTTAGCACACACGAATTGCTTGGATCAATGGCGCAAGTATTCGGTCCTTGTTGACCCAGGCACCATTCCAGTCACACCAAAAATCACACCAACTTACCATTGTGCCCAAGTCCAAATTATTTTATTTTCATTTTCAGTTTTTACAATTTGAACATAGCACAAAGCTGAAACAAGTGATTATAATAAGTTTGTGTGATCAAGGTTATCGACAAGTCGATAACCGCCCATTTCTACCGATAGCTAAGCATGGCTAAGCACACCAACTTGTAAACTAATAAGTGACAAGGGTTCATCCAATGAACCCAAAATCATAGCAAATAACCTGGGCTCGGTAGTAGAGGATAAACATTCGCCTACTGATAATGCAGCTACTGGGTTAACTATCGACAATAGTTAAAAACAACCTAGCAATGCATACATAGAATTTGCAAACAATATATTAGAATTTGAAATTAATAGGATCAACATGATCAAATGGTGCTACATTTGCTTGCCTTGCTGTAGTGCAGGGTCTGATGGCTGTGGCTCAGAATCAATATCAATAATACCTTCGGAACCTAACGCGAAAATACGATAAACCAATAAGAACACAGAACACCAAATAAAACCCAACAACAAAAACCATCCAAAACTCATAAAATTTACACAAACAGCAAGGGTATGATTTTATATAATTTTAAGAACAAGAATTACTCATTTTGAACTTACCATGCAAAAGTTATGGCTAAAATGAGTTCTCTCAGCCTATTAATTCCACTAACCTAATTACTGGTACTGTCCATGACATAAATTTCTGGAGTGATCTAAAGTTTGAAATTTTTATAGCAGGTAGAAGATGATATCCTAAGGTCAACAAAGTTGAGTTTACTAAATTTGGAGTTATAATGATTTACTTATGATTTTTCTAAGTTGCAAAACTAGCACATGCTACTTTTCAGAAATAAGATCATGCTCAAAACCTATTCCATATAAAAGTACACTAACAGAGGAATTTAACAAAATTAATTTTGTCCATTTTGGAGTTACACAGAAAAAGATATGCATTTTACAAGTTTTAATTCTATTTCTGGAATATTTTAAAATGGCTGATATCAAGTTATTATTGTTTGCAAAAAATTTGTTACACAAACATGTCTAAAAGTATTTTTAGATTAAACTCTATTTAATCTAGAATTTAACATCACTGGAATCATTTAAAAAGGATTTAAATTGATTTATTTACGAGTTTCTAAAGTTTAATGCAATTTTCAGTTGATAAATAAAGGCTTACCGAGAAATAAACTAACTTAACAGAAATAAATGACGTGGACGAATATGGGCCTTAGATGCAAAATCTAACGGCTCACGCGCGCTGGGAATGGCGCACGCGCGCGATCCTAAAAGGAAGCCACCGTTGGATCTAGATCTAACGGTCCACATGAATTGGGCCGATCGGGGAACGCGATTGCCGCAATCACCCACAGCCGCAGATCTCCAGATGAAGGGCTCAGAGCGTTGCTCCCTCCGGGAGGCTCGAATAGCACACACATCTCAACCGTTGATCTCGAGATGGGTGGTCCAGAGCGGTTGGGAAGCCTGGGGGGTCCGAACGGCCACTTTATCTAGGCCGTAGATCTAAAAATCGACGGCCCACAAAGCATGTTATGAACACGAGAAGATTTTTAAGTGCGCTGGCGATTAACTGCGCGGGCCCACTTGCCAGCGACACAAGGGGTTATTTTAAGACAACCATTAATTGCAAAACCAATGATTAGTGATGATTAGCAATTAATGTGTCCTAAAGCTTTTGCACAGAGAGGTTTAAGCGGCTGAGGGCCCACATGGCAGTGAGATATTTTGCCAACTAAGACACATTAATTGCTAACCAATGATTAGCAATTAATGACCCCAGATTTTGTCCTAATGAACCCGTGACTGTGAATTAAAGCCGACGGGCCCACCTGACAGTGACCCAAGGGTTATTTCCGACAGCCCATTAATGCTAACTTCTGATTATCAATCATTAAGCATTAATAAAGTCCTAACGGTGTTGGTTTAGGCCGACGGGGTTTTTTAAGTGGCTGGGCCCACTGGTCAGTGGCATAGTGGACCAGCTTAAGACAGATTAATTACTTCCAATGATTACCAATGATTAAGGCATTAAATGTGTCTTAACGACAATGACTTAGAGAAGGTTTTCGTCCGGCAAAAACCGAGCGGAGAGAGGGGCTCGTCGCCGGCGGCTCCGGCCACGGCGGCGCCCACAAAATACTAAAATGGGTTCGCAATAGCCTTGAGGACCCAAAGGTGGTGACCTTGATGGCGACGGCGGCCTAGAACGCCGGCGAGCCGAAAAAGAGCAACGGTGACCAAAACAGTCGAAAGCGAAAACGCCAAAAAAGCTCCGCATTGTCCAAAGAAGCGTGTGTCAGGCATCTAGGGACTACTTAGAAGCTACCTTAACCAAGAATGGCTTCAAAGATGGCCGGAGGAGCTTTGACAGAGGAGGAGTTCACTGGAGTTGAAGAAGACGAAGTAGAAATTGAAGCCTGAGCCAAAATGAACACCACTGGTGGTCAAAATAGCTTCATTATAGCTCAAAGAAGGTCCATAAGCAATTAATTGCAAAAAGAACCACTTACCGGAGCTGGAGAAGAAAGGTGATGATTTCAGCCGAAATGATCCAAACTCAAAATTGGTCAATTCATGTGAATGAAACCCAAAATTGAGTGAGGGGAAATGATTAGGGTAATAAGGAGTTGAAAAGGGTACAAGAATATTTGAAGAAGAACCACTGGAGCTTCATGATCCACAATTGAGCTCCACGGGTCAACAATGGTGGTTTTGGTGTTCTAGGTGTTTTGAGCTCCTTAAGCAAAGAAAGAGCTAGGGGTGGTGTAAAAGAACACCAGGAGGGTTTTGTGGAGCTTATAAAGCTAGAGGATTAGGGTTTGGCAACAAAACAAGATTTTTGGGTGTTAGGTCCATAGGGCTGCCATAGCCCGAAAAAGAAGTGATGGGGTGCAGGAGTAGGGCATGGGCATGGCCGAAATCGCCTGCGCCCACGAATTGCTGGCAAAAGGGACGTTGACAAGGGAACAAGATTTGACAGTGCCATGCCTCTCTCCCTTTCTCTCTGTTCACGCACGGCGTGAGGAGGAAGATGACCAGAGAAAAGGCTAGGACGCTGTGAGCCGTCGGATTGAGAATGAACGGCTCAGATCGCTCCACATTTCTGAGGTTCAAAACAATAGGGGAGATCGCAAGCGTTGGATCAAAAATGAACGGTCACAATTTAATGTGTCCTCCGAGTGACCCGAACGGCACAGTTAATCTGGACGCTCAGATCTTGATCCAACGGCCAAAAATGAGTGGGCGCTTCGCGAGTTCCGAACGACCCAATCAATGTGGGTTGTTCGATTTAAATCTAACGGCTAAGATCGATAGCGCGTTATAAAAGGAGGCTTGGTGCAGTTAGTTGACTGGACCAAAACAAGTGGCTCGAGCCCGAGTCTGACTCGAACCTGAGGAATAGTGAAATCAGGTTTTGGGTTTTAAATTTGAGCTGGGACTTTGAGGAATTTTTAGGGATAGCAAATGAACTCCAAAAATTCTGAAATTTTTACAGGAGCTTGCTAACTTAGATATTAACATTGTATAAAATTTTTAGAGGTTTTTATGCAGTACATTTTTCTTCAAAAATTCTACAAGGTTCTGGAATAGGGTTTGACTGCCCTCTAAAAATATTCAAACAATTTCCAAAAATTGTGAAATTTTCCAGAGGGGTCACATACCATCCCTAGAACTTAGGAAAAATATTTCCAAATGATGATCACAAGATTTGACAAGATTATTTTTGGAAGACAAGGTTTTGGATCAAAAGACTTGTGACTTTGTATTTCCATAATTCTTGTACATGAATTGTTTAGAACATACAGGAAATACATAATGTAAGAAAAAGTTTTAATTTCTACTCATTTTCTTACATTTGAAACACAAGTCTAAAGTTGGGATGTTACAAATCCCCCCCTTACAAGAATCTCGTCCCGAGATTCCGTTTACTCGGAGAAGAAAGACGGGTAGTCAGCACGAAGGCGATCTTCCCGCTCCCAAGTTGACTCATAAGGTGCCATGCAGAGACTGGCTTGAAAGCTGTTGTATTGTGAAAACTCAGTGAATGGCAAGCATTCCTCCCAATCTTTATCATAGGAGAGAACGCAAGCACGGAACATGTCTTCCAAAATTTGGTTGACTCGCTCCGTCTGGCTATCAGTGGAGGATGATAAGCTGAGATGGAGGAAGGGAGATGAGTTCGCATAGCCTCTTGCAGACTACACCAAAATCGAGAAGTAAACAAAGAATCACGATCAGAAACGATCGTCTTCGGTACATCATGCAAGATTACGATCCTTGGGACATAAAGCTCGACCAAGGGCTCCACACGAAGCTGAGTTTTGACAGGAAGGAAATATGCCACTTAGTCAGCCTATTAATGACAGCCCAAATGGCACACAACTTACAAAGCATCTAATAGTTTTGGACACTACAACATCCTTTTTGGTTGTTCGAGGGAGGAAGAGGCTACTGCCCCACATCAGAGTCTTACACGACATACATAACTGAAAAGGTGCTATCCTATTACATTTTCCAAAGGACAGCTATAAGCTGGATACAGCTTCCACGATAGTCCCCACACACCTAGATGTGGTCATCCCTGTTGAAGTTCACAGGGAATTCGTCCAGAAGATGAGCTTCAGGTGATCCGGTGTTCAGTGGGGACAAGGGGTTGAAGAGACGCCTTGGGGGTCCCAATAAAGAAACATGACCTTCCGGAGGATCGGACCACCGATTGCTAGGAAATCTTGCTGTCATGCGGACTTGGCGGCGCGGTCCATAGACAGGCACGGGCCCCGTCACTTCCGGAAGTCGAAACCCGGGTGGCGCCGCAGCAGCTGGGGAGGTTTCATTAGCACCATAAAGCGCATTGCGAGGAACGCGGTTCATGCTAACTCCGACCCTGAGGTACTCCTAGGCCTCCTTGAGACGACGCCGAGTTTTTGACAACTCAAACAGATTGCAGCGATGAACTTGGTCCATGATGTGGACCAATCTCGCCAATTGGCGCACTTGAGGGTCTTCTCCGAACTGAATCTCAGCGAACGTGTTTATGTCCGCTTCAAAACCTCTTTGTGGAAAGTGGTCGTAGGGTGGTTGAGACAATTCTGTCAAGTCATGACGAAGTTGACTCATGACCCTGCTGGCGGCTTCCTGAATGGCCATGGCTTCGGAGGTGGCGTGAACCTGGAAACTGTACGGAATACTGCCGGTCACTTGTCTTGAGATGACGTTGACCACACAACGATACTCTTCCATTCCAAGTCCCCGATCCCGACGGTAGATGGCATACTCTGGTTGGTAGGTGAAATTGGCGCGCCACATCATGTCTCGCAGCAATGCGGGATACCCGTCCACGTATTCCGCACGCGTCTCCATGACCAAATACCAGCCGCCCATCTAAAGCATACGGGAACAAAGAGGGTGAGTCAAAAGCTAGGGAACTCAACCGAAGGTTGGGATGGAAGCAGATACTAAGATGGATAAGGTCCAACCCGAAGACTGAAGGTAAGGAAAAACAATTAACATCTCTACCAAATGAACATCCGAAAGCAAGCGTGCAGAAAGGAGAAAGTGGACAGGGCTGGTTCAAACAGAGAGGGTGGTCAAAGCAACAGGAGAAAGTCATGACCAAGGAGAGGTCCAACGACGAGGTGGTCCTAGGAAGAGGCCCTGCAGAGGAGAAGGTCCGGAGAAGGAGGTCCTCTGAAGGCAAAGGAGGTCATGTTCCATGAGAGTGGTCTTTGCAAAAAGACTAGAGGTTATGACTACATAGGGTGGTCGTGACAAAAGAGGGTGATCTTTGCAGAAAGACTAGAAGTCATGACCACATAGGGTGGTCGTGACAAAAGAGGGTGGTCTTTGCAAAAAGACCAGAGGTGGAGGAGGTCCAAAGTACAAAGGAAAAGCGCTACAAACCAGGGCCCTAAGATCTTGATCGGGTGGTCCAAGGAGATGGGGATGTTCGGACTATGTGAACGCGCACTTACATCAGAGCCGCCCAAATTCAATCGGACGCCCCATAATGTAAGAGAACGTTCGAGCCATCCAAACACCTCATCTCAATCAGGTCATCTAAGCAAAATCTAACGGTCCTAGAAAGGGGAAGGCGCGCACTAGATCTAGACTTAAAGGAGGTCCAGTACAAAGGAGTTTTAAAAGGGTGAGATTTCAAAGGGGAAAAGATCTAATGGAGGAGATCCAAGGAAAGAGGTCCAACGAGGTCCTAACTGCTAGGACGGAACCAAGGGGAGGTGCTAACGGACAATATCTCACAAGGAGGAGGTCCTGACGGCCAAGATCTCACAAGGGGGAGGTCCTGACGGCTAAGATGAGATCAATGAAGGTTTGAACACAAACACAAGCTTAAAACAGTCCAAGTGTGGTCGTGACTTAAAAGGAAGTCAGAACCACGAGGAAGTCTAGACAAGGAGGAGGTCCAAACACAAAGAGGAAACACAGAGGAGGTCTAGACCTAAGGAGGTCTGGACAACAGAGGAGAACAACAAGCACGTGAAGGGAAGAACACCAGTGCTCCCACACTCCTACAAACCCGACAAAACCAACAAAGAAATTAGTTGAAGTTGGGGTTAGTCACTTGAAAATCATTCAAAAAACTCAGTTTAAGCTTTTAGACTTCGAGGAAACCAAATGGTTCGCTTTATTTTAGAAATTCTCAAAAGCTCCAAAAACCAGGGTGTTACAAACCTACCCCCATAAGGGAATCTTGACCCCGAGATTCAAACTTGGCTAGCAAAGAGGTGAGCATACTCAGCCTTGAGGTCTTTTTCATGCTCCAAGTGGCTTCATCTTCAGAGTGATGGCTCCACTACACTTTGCAAGATCTGATGACTTTGCTTCGAGTGACACACTCTGCGATGTCCAAAATTTTGACTTTTTGCTCCACATACGAGAGGTCTTCTTGAAGATTGACAGTGCTGAAGCCTGAGGACGAGACACCGGGGCTTGCCCGATGCGAGAACAAAGAAGATCGACCCTTGCGTACTTCTGGGCCTCCCACTTGCGCTTGCGGGACTCCACCAACACTCTCGCCTTGTGCTCGGCGACGACGGCCTTGTCAACCAAGGCCTGAAAGTCGGGGAAGTCCATAATAGATAGCTTGTCCTGCAGCTCCTCGGACAAATCATCCATGAACTTCTCCTGCTTGGCCTCATCGGTGGCCACCTTTCCTGGAGCATAACGAGCCAAATGGTTAAACTCGTACAAATACTCCGTCACCGATCTGCACCCTTGCTTAAGCGCAAGAAACTCCTTATTGAGCTTCATCAAGCCGGCGGGGATGTGAGCTCGACGAAAAGCAGTACGGAACTCCTCCCAAGAGATGGCGCGGCTGGTGGGCTGCATGGCGAGAAGGTTCTCCCACCAACAAAGTGCTGCAACCTCCAGCTGATGAGATGCAAAGAGTGCCTTCTCGTGGTCCTGGCACTGAGCAACGTTGAGCTTTCGCTCAACTAGGCGCAACCAGTCGTCTACGTCTAGTAGGTCCTCGGACTGGGAGAAATTGGGCGGCTGAGTGCGAAGGAACTCCGAGAATCCCCCTCGCGGCTGATGCCCACCTCCTCCCCGTGATCCGGAAGCACCAGAAAGAGTGGAGGTGTTGCGCGCAATTGACTCCAAAATCCTTGTTTGGTCCATCCGGTTGCGCTCGATCTGAAGAAGAACCTCGGCCATGGTCGGAGGAGGCGGGAGCTCCTCATCCGAACCAGTCGGCTGACCCTAACTACTGCGAGTCCTCCCAGCCATCCTGTTGTGACAGAAAAGGGTTAGCAACAAAGCCCGAAAACTGGAAGCAATGAAACAAATAACACAACTAAAAAATGAACTCCAAAAAGCTCAAAAAAGATATGCACAAAATCCGCACAAAAGTCTCATAACACAAGATCACTTCCCGATACGACTAACTCGTATTGAAAGAACGAACAATCAGTTAGGGAGATAAATTTTAGCACACAACTCAAGTTCTAGCACACCTAAGAAGCAGGGTAAAACTACTAATAGGGGTGTTAGATACTTAGCCAACTAGTATCACTTCTTACCCTTTCATTCCCACAAGTTTTAGTTGAGTTAACCTCTCATTATCTACCTTATTTAGAAACCATGAGCTTGCTGTCCAGAAATTTGATGCTTGCTGTCCAGATTTTGCATCCAAGCTCCTAGCCAAAATTTTCAACTCCAAAGCTTCAAAACCTTGTAAAAGGGCAGCCAACACTTCAATTTGCCAATCTCATTGGTTCCAAAAACTAAATTTAAACGATAATAACTACCTTTGGAAAGGAAGAGAGGAAAACAACTTTTTCAAGCTTAATCAAGAGTAAGGTGAGATGAGCAATCTAAGATAGGTAAGGAATAAAATCTGAGAACTTACTTAAGTTTTCAGAAATCATTTAATACTTTTGAAACTAAGTTTTTTGAAAACATCCTAAAGGCGACCAAGCTAGGGGTTTCTACGGTCGGTATAGCTCTGATACCAAGCTTTGTGAGACCCCGGTGTATCTAGCTTGTAATGCTCAGTCTTTCATTGACCCTAGCATCACAAACAAAATATACCGTGCCTCGGGAATATGTATACTTCCCAGAATTGCAGTATACACACCCTTTTACAAAACATTGCATCAATTCCATACAAGTTCCATACAATAGAACTAAAGCCTTACAAGCAAAAAACATGCATAATAGCTATTACAAAAAAGGGACCAACCGGTCACAAATAAGCTATAGAGCTAGAATAAACAGCAAAAGAAAAATACCATAAGATGGCTATAAACAAGAGCCAACCGGTTTGCCATACACCCACAAGGCAATCCGACCGGGCTGCCAAGCTAGTCGCACCCACCGCAGCAAAACTCACAAAAGTCGACCCCTTGGGGATCAACTTCCTCTGCAACAATTAAGCAAAGCAAATGATTACAAAAATGTACTCGCAAGACTTACGAGTAACAAACCTAGATATTACTACATGCAGGCTTTATTCAAAGGAGAAGGCTCAAGGTTTATTTTCAGCATAAAGCAGATTTTATTTGCAATAAATAATAGATTGAAGGCAGTTTTAACAATCTGAAATTTATTTGTTCAAATAACAGTGAGACAGTAAGTAGTAACATAAAGACATCCTAGAGATTACTAATCCAATAGCCATCACAACAATAGCACGAATTTCTCATTCGTACCACCCTGATCAAGTTTTAATTAAAAGGTTGTAGTCTAGTTCTTGCGGAAAATAACCAAGCGTGTCCATAACCTAGGACGAGGCTATTCAAATATTTCAAAACCCTACACGGGTGTACCAATGTACCCACACTTCAGACCGCCTTTTTGCCACTAGATTAAGCCCACTTCCTTTGGTATGCCGACACGACTAAGTCCTACGAGACATTTCCAATGGATTGTATTAATTAAGAGTCGCACGTATGAGGGTTGACCCTTAGTGATCTGCCGACGACAAAGATCACAAGGACCCACACGTTGAGTCGGAGACACCGGCCCAGCCGAAGCAATTGCGGGTGCTCCTTGGTATGGAGAATCTAACCGGAACCCATCCCTCTCATCCCAAAACGAACATTTTTCTCTACCACTACCACCAGCGACTCATCAATTAATACCTCCCAAAGTACTAAGTCAAGCGAGGTCCCATATCCCCTTAGTGTGGTTAGCACGCAAAATTGTTTGGATCAGTGGCGCAAGTAACTCGGTCCTTGATGACCTGAGCACCATTCCAACACATCATAACATCACACCATTGTACCAATGTGTCTAAGTCTAAAATATTTTATTTTCAGTTTTAGATTCCACAACTAAACAAAGCACAAGGTATTGATCATAAATAATAACAAGTTTTGTGTGATCAAGGTCATTGACTAAGTCGATAACCGCCCAATTCTACTGGTAACTAAGCATTGGTAAGCATAATATCGTAAAGACAAATAAAAAAGCATAATTCATTCACCGGGCTCTAATTCACCAGTGAGAATATTAACTTAGGGTTGTGGCAAGGGTGAATAATTTCAGAGCAATAATGCAATTGGATTAGCTACTTCTAATCGACAAAATTAACTTTAACACAAAGAAGCATGCATACTTAGTCTTTGCAAACAAGATATTAGACTTTAAAAGTAATGGGATCAATATGACCAAATGATGCTACACTGCTTGCCTTGCTGGAGATCGCTTGTTTGCAGCAGAGGTTCACTCTCAAGATCAACACACTTGTTGGCACCTAATGTAAGAACAAAAAGAACCGATAAGAGCGAAGAACACCAAAAGACTCAAAAATCAAACTCAACCAATGCTCTGAAATTTTTACAGCAGGAAGAGCACGATTTTTAAGGAATTTAGCAACAAGAATTAACAGATTCGGAGTTAGCTAGCAAAAGATATGGCTAAAAGAATTTTTAAAAGGCTGAAAATACAACCTGCTGGTTTTCGGCTTACTGTTCATTGCAAAATTTTCTAGCAGGTTGGTGAACATGAAAATTTTATGGTGGGCAGAGAATGATCTTCTAAGAACAGGAAAATTTGCTTTACCTCAATTGGAGTTAAAATGAATTTGTTATGATTTTTCTACGTTATGACACTAGTGCACAATTAATTTCAGTGGCAAGGATAATAGTAAAACCTATCCTACACTACAGTATAGGCATAGAGGAATCAAACAAATTTTAGTTTACTCAATTTGGAGTTATAGGGAATTACTTGTGTTTTTTACAAATTTTAAACAATTTTTTTAAAGCACAAATAAAGCTAATCAGAAATTAAATCTATTAACCAATTTTTCTGGAGCAAAACTAAGCCTACAAACATTTTTTAGTTAAAATCAGAATTAACAAAATTTGAATCACCCGAAAAGGAATTAAAATGAATTAGTTAGGCTATTTTGAAGTTTAATACAATTTTCAGTTGATAAATAAAGCTTACCGGGAAGTTACTAAACCAACTCAACTCAGAAACGATGTGGCAAAACATGGGCCGATGCGATCAGATCTAACGGCCCACGCGCACCGAAACACCGCGCATGCGCACACTCACTCGAACAGTACACATTGATCGAGGCGTTTCGGAGATTCAAACATCTCCATCGATTTTGGGCCGTGGATCAAGAGATTGAAGGCTGAGATTGAAGTAACATTCGGAGGTCCGAATGCACTCGCAATCTCAGCCGCAGATCGCGAGATGGACGGCCCACCTTGATTGAGATGATAGGGTGGTCCGAACGTTCCCGCAGATCAGGACCGTTGATCTAGATCTGACGGCTCGCAGGGATTGGAACCTCCGGGGTTCAAAAGCTCATGGGATCTGGATCGTTGGTTTTAAATCCGATGGTCCACAATTAACACGGCATAACACACACGCTCGGGAGGGTTAAGTGGCACTGGGCCCACATGTAAGCGACACAAGGGCCAATTCAGACATCCATTAAATACTAAACCAATAATTATCCATGATTAACAATGATTAGAACTTAATGATGTCTTAACGACAACGCACAGTGCGTTTACGCGTCCGACAAAAGGACAAGGGCAAAGAAAAGCTTGCCGCTGCCAACTCCAGCCACGACGGCGCAAACCAAGAGTACCACTAGGTTCACAATAGTCTTGTGCACACCCAGGGACCACTCACGTCGGCGACGGCGGCCTAGAACACCGACGAGCCGGAGATGAGCGTTGGCGCAAACACGGCCAAAAGATGAAAAGCTCCGCAGCAGTTCACGAAAGCGAGTGCCAAGCTTCTAGGGGCTACTAGAAGGTTACCTTAGCACAGGAGAGGAACGGAGGTTGACGGAGAAGCTTTGACCACGGAGGAGCTCCCCAGAGCCGAAGAAGAAGATGACGAAAACACGACCTGAGCCAAATGAGCAAGACCGCATGGTAGGGTTAGCTTCGTTATAGCTCATAGAAGCTCCATGAGCAATTAATTGAGAAAATGAGGCTCTGACCGGAGCTGAGGAAGAAAGGGGGTGATTTTGGCCGAATTTGAACAAACCCCAAACTAGATGACTCCTGTGAATGCAATCCAAAATTAAGTTAGGGGATTTACTTAAGATGATGAGGGGCGCAAAGTGACGCGAGAGGAATTGCAAAAGAACCCTCGAAGCACTGGCGACGAAGAGAGCTTGCTCTGGTCGACAATGGCGAATTTGGGGGTTTGGGTGTTTTGAGCTCACACAAGCCGAGAGGAGCTAGGGTTAGCTAAGGTGGTGACTAAAAGAGGCAAAGGTGGAGCTTGGGGGCTTTTTATAGCCGAAGAGCAACAGGTTGAGCTAGGGCACGCTCCAAGGATGAGCTCGGTTCATGGCTCTGCCATGGACAAGCTGAAATGATGGGAGCAGCTCGGAGCACGACTTTGGACCGAAAGCACTGGCTCGCATTAAATGAGGGCTTAAGAGCCGTTGACGAGGACGAATGGAGAGGACAAGGCTCTGCAAAGCCCCTCCCCTGCTCTGCCATGGCACACGCGTGAGGAGAAGATGACCAGCAACAGCACGGGCCCACTTGGCAGCGAAACAAAGAGAAGCGGCTCAAGCCCAAAGTGTTTTAATGGGTTGAGCCAAACCAATTGCTTTGGGTCAAAGATCTTGACCGTTAGATTAAAATCCGACGGTACAAAAGCACGCGCCACTTTAGAACTGTCTCGGTGCAGTTAGTTGATTGGTTTCAACCAATTGGCTCGAGCCAGATTTAAAAAGGTGACCGGTGTGAAAGGGTACGCACCGGAGCAGTTGGATCCACATCCAACGGCTGAAAGGTGATGATGCGATTGGAGGCCCGAAGGTTTCAACGAACGAGTGCCGTTTGATAGAAATCCAACAGCTGAGATAGGGCGCGCATTAAAAAAAAGGCTCGGGGTGGCGTTGAGATGGTTAAGCGCGACCAAGAAAGGGGGTTGGGTTCGAGTTAGACTTAAACCCAAACCAAGAGTTGACTAGGGTCTTGATTTTTTAAGCTGAACTTTGAGGGATTTTTAGAGATAGCAAACTAACTCCAAAAAATCTGATATTTTGACTGGAGGTTCCTAACTCGAGATTAAACCTTGTGTAAATTTTTCAGAGGTTTTTATGCTCAATATTTTTCTCCATAAAGTCTACAAGGGTTGTTCTAGGGTTTGACATTGAGTCAAACTGGTTTGACTGCCTCTTTAAAATTACCAAATAATTTCTAAAAATTATGAAAGTTTTCAGAGGTGTCACACAACATCCCTGGAATCAAGAAAAAATATTTTCAGGTGTTTAACAGAAGATTCTCAACAAGGATTGAAAGAGGGGATTGACTTTAGTCAATTTGAGATTTAGGTTCTTGATTTCCCACAATTCCTTTACCAGAATTATAAAAAAATTCAAAAACTTCCAGATGCAAGAAAAGTTTTAATTTCTACTCATTTTCTTAAATTTGAAACACAAACCCAGATTTGGGCTGTTACAGGAGGTCTGCTCCTCTGGAACTCGGAGGCATTTCTTTAACTAAGATACATGGAAGACATTATGCACCGCAGACAAAGTTGCTGGTAGCTCCAACTGATATGCAACTTCACCTTTTCTTTCCAAGATTTTGAACAGTCTGACAAACCTTGGTGCCAGTTTAACCTTGGTCCGAAACCTCTTTACTCCTCTACGGGGAGTTACTCTGAGATACACAAGGTCTCCCACTTCAAATGACAACTCCCTTCTTCGGTTGTCCGCGTAGCTCTTTTGTCGAGACTGAGCTACTTTCAAACGTTCTCTTATGAGCTTCACTTTGTCTTCAACATCTTGGATCACTTCGGGCCCAAATAACTGACGCTCATCAACTTGGTTCCAAAGGAGAGGAGTACGACACTGCCTGCCATACAAGGCTTCAAATGGGAACATTTGTAAGCTGGCTTGGTAGCTGTTGTTATAGGAGAACTCAGCATAAGGGAGGTTTTTGCCCCAACTCTTCCCATAGTCCAATGCACAAGCTCGGAGTATGTCTTCAAGGACTTGATTTACTCGCTCTGTTTGCCCATCGTTTTGAGGATGATAGGCTGTGCTGAAATTGAGGCTTGTTCCCAAAGCTTCATGGAGACTTTCCCAAAATCTAGAGGTGAATTGAGAACCTCTATCGGATACAATGCTCTTAGGCACTTCATGCAAGCAAACAATTCGAGCCATGTACAACTCTGCCAGTTTGTTACCTGCATAGGTGGTCTTGACAGGGATAAAATGTGCCACTTTGGTCAGATGATCAATTATCACCCAAATAGAATCATAGCCTGATTGGGTTCTAGGCAATCCAGTGATAAAATCCATGCCTACTTGCTCCCATTTCCACTCGGGAATGGGTAAGGGTTGAAGTAGACCTGCTAGCCTTTGATGCTCAGCTTTGACCCTTTGGCACACGTCACAACGTGCTACAAACTCAGCTATTTCTTTCTTCATGTTGACCCACCAATACTCCTTTTTAAAGTCTTGGTACATCTTGGTATTTCCAGGATGGATGGAATAAGGAGATCCATGGGCTTCCTTAAGGATGAGTTACTTGAGTTCTTGATAATTCGGCACACAGAGGCAGTTCTCAAACCAGAGGACTCCCTGTTCATCTTCCAAAAAACCAGGGGCCTTACCACCTTCCAAGTTTGCTTTGATCTCTTGGAGGTCCTTGTCTTCAACTTGATTCTCTCGGATTTGCTTCTAGATAGTAGGTTCAATTTCCAGAACGTGCACACAACCTTCTTTGACAATCTCCAAATTTAGACGTTTCACTTCCTCAAGCAATTGGGGTTGACATTTCTGGACCACTAAGGTGCTGCAGTAGCTTTTTCAACTCAGAGCATCAGCTACTACATTAGCCTTGCTGGGATGGTAGTGGATACTAAGATCATAATCTTTTATGAGTTTCAACCATCTTCTTTGCCTGAGGTTGAGGTCGGGTTGAGTGAAAATGTACTTTAAGCTTTTGTGGTCTGTAAAGATCTCACAGCGATTACCAATGAGGTAATGGCGCCAGATTTTTAAGGCATGCACTACGGCTGCCAATTCCAAGTCATGTGTGGGATAGTTGGCTTCATGAGGCTTCAATTGTCGGGAAGCGTAAGCTACCACTTTTCCATCTTGCATCAAAACACAACCAAGGTCCTGCCGAGATGCATCATAAAAGACTTCAAAGTCTTTTTGGATATCCGGCAAAACAAGCACTTGGGCAGAGGTTAAACGCTTCTTCAGCTCTTGAAAACTGTGCTCACAGGATGATGTCCACACATACTTGCTCTCCTTCTTAAGCAACTGAGTAAGAGGTCTTGCTAGTTTTGAAAAGCCTTCAATAAACCTACGGTAATACCCTGCCATGCCGAGAAAACTTCTTAGCTAAGGTACTGACTTGGGTGGCTTCCAATCTAACACATCTTAGACCTTGCTGGGGTTGACTGCCACACCTGCTGCTGACATAACATGCCCCAAAAAGTGACCTCTTTCATCTAAAAGTCACACTTATTGAATTTGACATAGAGTTGGTTGTCTCTGAGCTTGTCTAGGATCACCCTAAGGTGCTCTTCATGCTCTACCTCATTCTTGGAGTACACTATAATGTTATCAATGAAGACAACGACAAACTTATCTAAGTACTCCATGAACACTTTATTCATCAAGTTCATAAAGTAAGCAAGAGCATTAGTCAACCCAAAAGATATAATAGTAAACTCATAAAGTCCATAACGAGTAGAGAAGGCTGTCTTTGGGATGTCTTCTTATCGGATTTTTAACTGATGATACCCTGACCTCAAATCAATCTTGGAGAACAGTACTGCTCCCATAAGCTGGTCAAACAGGTCATCAATCCTAGGCAAGGGATACTTGTTCTTGATCGTGACATCATTGAGTGCCCTATAATCAACACACATACGCTGAGTGCCATCTTTCTTTGCCACAAAGATCACAGGAGATCCCCAAGATGAAGAGCTCGGCTGAACAAAATCTTTGCTTTGCATTTCTTTAATTTGCAGCTTTAGTTCGACAAGATCATTGATAGGCAATTTGTAAGGTCTTTTGGAGATTGGTGCGGTCCCTGGGACTAAGTTGAGAGCAAACTCTAGGTCCCTGTCCGGAGGCATTCTAGGTAGCTCATCTGGGAACACATCTGGATACTCTCTTACCACAGGGAGATCTTCAAGCTTCACTTCCTTCAAACAGGCCAGGCTAGGACCTCCTCTAGGAGAGGTCCTGGGGTAGAATTCAACTTGGATTCCCTGCTCATTGGTGAGCACAATGGACTTCTTGGCACAATTTACCTGACCTTGGCTCTTGGTTAATGTCGGGACCCAGAATTAAGATTCTGGAACCCTCTGTGTATACTGCACTAGTCCAGGATCACGCTAGTGCACACAGGGTTAACATAGGTAAATATCGATCCACACAAGCGATAAATAAAGTAAACGATTAGTTTGAATAACAAATAAGGGTTTTGACCTTATGGTCGAGTTTACACTTATTAAGCCACGCAGGCTAACGATAAATAAAGCGAAATGAGCGGAAATAACTCGGCGTAGATCCCACCAATCACCACGAGCAACCGCGGGATCGGACCTTAACGAGCGATCACCTTGGCGAACTCCTCCTCAGCGGCGTAGACTCCTCCTCTTACAGAGGTTTGGGCGCAAGTTTTACAACAAGCGTGAGTACACAACCGTACTCGTAAATCATACCACAGAATGCAATGTATAGATCCAGGCTTATTCCAAATAAAAGGCTTCTGTGGTTCTTTTGCGTAAAAGCAACATTTGCAATTGAATACAATAATAGATTGAGAGCATCATTCAAAACAAATAGATAATATTAATTTATGATTGTTTCTACAAAGACACACAACTAAGCAGATTATTTCACATAGCCATATGATTAAGGTCACACAGCTCCCATCCCGGCATTTTATGAAAACTACCCTCGTGTGAAATCCCGAGCATGTCCATGATCATGACGCGCTATTCGAATAGATTGTTTAACACTCTGCAGAGGTTGTACACTTTACCCACAAGATACAACTAGTGTAGCAAGCACCAATCATAACAAAACAGTTCGAAACTTCATCTCAAACATTGACATTCCCGGTGTGCTTACAAACCGCTATACCGGCTCACATAGAATTGGTATAACACACACCGCCGGGCGGGAAGACGAATCGCCCCGCGATGCAACCACCAAGTAGTCACACCTCCACCTGTCACACGACCTAACCTATCCACCGAACAACAATGCGAGAATCCATAACTTACTAAGTTAGGCCCGTCCCATACCGGGCATGTGGTCGCATGAGAAGCTCGTTCAATGGCGCACAAAGTTAAGTCCTTAATTGACCAAGGCAAGACTTCCATGTTCTAGCTAAGTCACAAAGACCATCATTCCCATCACATAGACCACCATGTCACACGTCTCCACCACTTGCCTCGGTCTAAATCCTTTACCACCCGGTTGGTTTTAGTGCAACACATGCCATCACGAAGTAATAACACATAGCACACAGTTTTACACGAAGTTCCATAGTCACTTAGTCATAGTTAATATTTGCAACTTTCATGAGATGTGAGACTCGTAGCATGGCTAAGCAATTGTATTCGCATCTAACCAACCCACGTTGGTGCTACAATCTTACCAACTAATAAACCAATCTAAGGTGACAAGGAAATATGACATACAAGGCCAAGGTGTGATAACAAATTTGGATAATAACTATGCCCAAAGCATTTAAATAAATAATTAAACTAGAATGCAATAATTTAACACAAAGTAATTTGAAAACTGGGTTCAAGATGATCAAAGGTATGACTTGCCTTGGAAAAGGTCTATGTACTGGTCTTGATCTTGGGGTGCTCCTTCTTCCACAAAATTTCCCGACGAATCGATGTCTACTCGCAAACGAAACAAAAATAAACAAAACAAATAAATAACAGAGGCAAAACAAACTCCAAAAATTAAATAAAAACCTTAGATAAATAGAGCTTGAATTTAGACAAATTTAGAAATTTGAATGGGTTCAATCGGAGTTAGGATGCAAAAGTTATGAGCTCTGGAAGATTGAAATTACATAAAATGCTGAAAATCAGATTTTATGAATTTACTGAATTATTTTCCTAAAGAAAAATCAGATTTAATGCGCAAGCTGACGGCAGCGAGGATTTCTAGAAAATAATAAATAAAAAGAATTTTCTGACATGTGGGTCCCTCATGTCAGAGGCTAGGCTCACGGTGGACTAGGTCCACCTAGCCTCGGGACTCGGGTCCGTGGACCAAGCCACTTGGCGGCGACGAGACGGCGACGCGGCGCCACGTGGGATGACACGCAGCGCCGGGCTGATCTTTGGCGCGGCGTGGGCGGCCACGCCGGACGGACGGCGGCGGCGGCTCGGAACAAAGGTTCCGACGAGCAGCGGTGTTTCACCGGCGGTGGTGGTACCGGAGGTAGAGGATGACCACGAGGATCACGCGGTGTGCTCACCGTGCACGGAACGCTCGTGGCGCCGCGGCGAGCGAAGAGCGGCGGAGAGGATTTGGGCTCGGCGGGATCGGAGCTACGGCGATCTTCCGCGAAACCAAGGCCACCAGAGGTAGAGGAGCTCCGTGCGATCCGAGGAGTGCG
Organism: Ampelocalamus luodianensis; assembly: GCA_036346255.1. Classification (NCBI taxonomy): domain Eukaryota; kingdom Viridiplantae; phylum Streptophyta; class Magnoliopsida; order Poales; family Poaceae; genus Ampelocalamus; species Ampelocalamus luodianensis. The sequence continues at coordinate 25,681,028 of CM070640.1, forward strand.
AGCGAAGAGCGCGGCGCACCGGCGGCGGAGAACAAGCTCGTCGGAGTTGCGGCGCGGTGCTTCTGCGAGCTTTGCGGCGGCTAGGGTTAGGGTTTTGAGCGGCGCTGCGCGGGTTGGAGTCGCGAAGCCAAGGGGGTCCTCTCTCTTTTATACATGGTCGCGGGAGGAGTCCGTGACGGGACGGCGAGGAAGAAAAGCGTCGGCGGCGGAGATAAGGAAAGAGGAGAGTCCGAGTTGGGGACGATGAGCAATAACCAGGTGGGTCCCACACGCCGGCAGACGGCGGCTCGGCGCGCGGCGTGTGAAGCAGCGCTGCGAAAGCGGACTCAAGATCGGACCGTCAGATCGATCGAGCGCCCACATCTGAGAGCGTTCGGACCCTCGATTACCTCGGCGCAGATCGACCGTCGAATCTTGATCGAGCGGTGGAGGCCGGGCCGAAGCGCGAGAGAGAGAAACAGAGAGGCCGACATGCGGGGCCGCGTGTCGATTGGAGGCAGCAGCAGCGTGCGGAGTTGGGTGTGGCTGGGTGGGCGAGCGAAGGAAAGCGGGCGGGGTTAGGGAATAGGAATGGGTTTAGGCCAAGGAAATATCTGAGATTTTAATAGGTTTTCCAATTTAGAAAATACCGAGAAATTCAAATAAGCAATAGAAAATAGCAAATGAACTGAGAAAAATTCTAGAAAAATCTAGAAAATATATCGAGCACATAGAACCCAAATAAAATAGTTTTGGCTATTGTTCATGTTGGGATTATTCACATTAAATGTTTTTGATTGTAAAGTCCAATATTAAGCTTTTGAAATTAAATTCAAATAAAATCCAAATGGTGAATTTTCTCCCTACTAACTATTAAAAGATTTTTAAGCTCTGAAAATTGGGATGTTACAGTTAACAAATCCATTCCAAGAATCACATCTAGCCCTTGGGAGTGCAAGACAACTAGGTCTACAGAAAAGGATACTCCTAGGATCTCCAAGGTAAGGTTTGGGCATAAGGAGCTAGTTCTCATTTCTGAGCCCGGAGAGTGGATCAGCATAGGGTTTACTAAAGGAGATATAGCTAACCCATTTTTACCCACAAACTTAGTCGAAACAAACGAATGAGAAGCTCCTAAATCGAAAAGAACTATTGCTGGTACTGAATTGACAAGGAACGTACCAAGGACCACATCTGATGCGGTTTGAGCCTCCTCAGCTGTGACGTGATTCACACGTCCTCTGATATGCTGGACCAAAGGCTTCGCAATAACATTATTGCCTAGATGGGGAGGTCCTTGACCAACTCAAGTTGGGGCTGGAGCTGAGGTGGTAGCTTGAAGTTTCTTTGGGCATTTATTGGTATAATACCCAACTTCATTGCAAAAGAAACATGTGACCTCTGCTGCAGAGATCACTGGTGACTTCTTCTGGAAATGACCTCCTGAGGAGATCATTTGAGGATTGGAGGTGCCAGGATGTCTAACTGGCACAGGAGGTCTTGAAGGGGAGGAGGTCCCAAGTCTCACTTGTTGGAACTAGGAGGTCCTGGGCCTTGAAAAACTCCCAGAACTAATCTGCTGAGCTGCCTTTCTTTTCTTGCGGTTCTCCATCTCAAGGTGCTTGCCCTCTTAGCGAATTATCTTGCTCACCAGTTGTTGGAAATCTGAGTAGTCCTGAGAAATAAGCTGAACAGCAAGGTCATCATTAAGATCTTCCAGGAATCGCTCTTGCTTGGACTCATCGGTTGCCACATCTTCTGGTGCATATTTGGCAAGTTGATTGAACTTGTGCAAATAGTCAATAACTGAATGGCTGCCTTGATGCAAAGCACGAAATTCTTTCCTCTTCAAGGTCATCATACCTGGAGGAATGTGGGCACTACAAAAAGCTTGCACAAATTCTCCCTAAGTGATGGTTTGAGCATCAGTGTGGGACTGGGTGAAGTTGTCCCACCACTCTTAGGCTGGTCCATTGAGCTGGTGAGAGGCAAAAAGCACCCTCTCACGGTCAGAACACTAGATCATGTCTAGCTTCCTACTCACTGTCCTGAGCCAATCATCAGCTTCCACTGGCTCAGCACTGCTAGAGAAAGTGGGAGGTCTCAACCTCATAAACTCAGTAATATTAGCCCTTAGAGGAGGTGGCACAAACACAGGGGGTTGAGCTGCTGCTGCTTGAAGATTCTGGGTGTTATTGATAGATTGAGCTAGCAAATTGATCAACTGAGCCTAATTTACCATCATTTGATTCCAATCAGGACCTTCAGCTGGAGGTGGAGGTGGCTGAGGAACTGGGACTTTAGGATCACTGCCACTAGCTCTGCCCTGACCATTGGTGCAGCCATTGCCTCGGGTTGTCACCATTTGCCAGGACCTCAAGGATTAGGGAAGGGGAAAAGAGCTAAGGGGAGAGGTCAAAACACCCACACCAACAAAACAACCAACTCAAAACTCAAACACGTTCTACTCGGGACTTGCTGCCCTCAGGGTCGCAAGCAAAGAGGTCGTGGTTACGAGGGGTGGTCTTTGCAAAAAGGAACCCAAAGGGTGGTATTTGCAAAAGGACTACTACTCATGATCACACCCAGGGAGCTCCTACAAAGAAAAGGAGCTAGAACACCAAGGCTAATGACCTCCTAAAGATATTTCAAAAAAAAAAGAGGATCCAATTACCATTGTAAAACAGTGAAGAAAGCAGAAGGGAAGGAAAACACTAGAAAGGGGATAAGATTAGAAAGATGACCCAGATGAGAAGAGAACAATTTGCTTTTCTGTTTTGTAAACCAAGTTTTAAAATTCTACTAACGACCATTCTACTAGGTTACGACCTACAGCCAGATGCCTTGATACCACCTATCACGACCCGACCCGGGGTCACCCGAGAGGACCTCCTAGAACTCCCGAAAAGTAAACCAGGACCTCCCAGGAGGTCCAGCAGGATCTCTCGGAAGCACCTCCAGGAACACCCAAGAAGTCCAGCAGGACCACCTGGAGGTCCGGAGAGCTGACCCGAGGAGGTCTTGAGATCCAGGACATCTCCAAATGCAATGACCAGACCAAGGGAGATCGTGGGACTCGGAAAAAGCCCTACATCTCCTGTGTTCCGAACTAGTCCCAAGGATCAACAGCTAGTTCACACAGCCACACAAGTAATAATCATACATCAACGAGATCTTAATTAACAGGGAAAGAGTTGATTACAAAGTTGGCTTACAAGCCGACAAAAGGCAACTTTACACAGCGGAAAACAAAAGACAAGTTCATCCAATACACCACCGGCATTTGGCTAGGAGGTGTAGCCTAGTCGTCTAGGACCACTTGGTCCTCAACAAAGTCCTCTTCACCTGCTCAAAGATTATTTCAAGCAAGAGTGAGCACAACAACCGTGCTCGCAAGTCACACCCGTCACATAACAGAATGACATGCATAAATGGATATCACAATAGAAAGTTTATAGGGTTAGTTTGCATAAAGCCAGGTTTCATTCAAATACAAGTAAATAAGTTCCAAAGCAGATTACACTATACATAAGATTAAATTTTCTAACACAGATTCTGAGTGATTGACAACAAGATTAAGGGTGTAGGATAACCTCCTAACACCAGGCTAACAGCCAGGGGCTCCCCGCCTAGGGCTCCCTGCCCAAAACACACTAGATAGAAATCCAGAACCAGTTTTCAAAACCATTTGAAAACCAAAACCAAAGGATAATTTAGAGAGGCTTTGCTAGCATGTCCATGACCGGGGACACGGCTATTCGAATAGATTTTTACTCTGCAGAGGTGTACAGCTTTACCCACAAGAGATAACCGAATTTTACTGCCCGCTCACACACTTCTGAAGGTGTGCGGCTAAAAGGTTATCACAAGGCCTTTACAATGCTCCTTCTCACCGAGGTCCTCCTCGCTAAGGTTTCACCCACTTTAGGCTACGCGCCCACAGAGTTCAGGCCCCCTTTTGCGCCAGGTGGGAATGTAAGAAAGTAGGTCATGAAAGACCACCCACACATCCGAAAGGATAACCAAGGTGAGATATTGCAAATTATTTGGCTAGGTCCTGCCCATTCAAGACTTGGGGTTGCACGAAGGGGCTTAGCGAAGTAACGCTCAAAGACTGGTCCTTAATTGATATGGGCGACATTCTCAACCCTAGGGCATCGGCTGACACGACCCCCGTGCACTCCCCGTGCACCCACCATGAGACCAACCAAGGTTCGTCCACGTCCAAACCATTTTCCAACCTTTACATTTGAAAAACCGATTTTCATGACTACCCAATGCCATGGTCAAAACATTTGAGGTAAAACATTGATTTTTTTTGTTGTAAAACTTTCCAAAACATGATTTTGATCTAAGTAGGACTAAGCATTCCTTTTTTAAGAGGTCCTGGTCATACTAAAGTATTAACTAGGTTTTTATTAAGGCGACAAGTTCAGTTGCAATGTCAACATTGGCCATACAAAGGAACTAGGTCTAACTAAGAGTGTAAATACCGGTATTGAAATACTAAGTAAAATATGCATGCAATACTTAGCTTAAAACCAAAAGTACATAGATTGAATTAATGTGTGCTACATGATCAAGGGCATGACTTGCCTTGCTTGAAGGCTTGGGGGTCTTCCTCTGCAAAGAACTCAGGCTCCTCGGTGTCTTCGTAATCTACACGAAAGGACAAAACCAAACTCAAAACAAAGCGCAAGTAAGAGCCAAAAGAACTTCAAAGAAAGCACCAATAGAACCAACAAAAGGCTCTGAAGGTTTGGAGGAGGTCTAGAGAGCTGGTTGAAGGAGGTCCAGAGCTTGGAAGGAAGGTCCAAGAGCTGGTTTGAGGGAGAGCTAGAGAGCTAAAAATGAGGAAGAAGGCAACGATGGAGTACTGTCCAAGCCTATAAGGCCTAGGCTGTTGTGGCTTTCAAGGGCACACGTGTTCAAGGATGGGTGGAGGGGAGGACAGGAGCAGGTAAAGGAGGGGACAAGAGGGAAAGAAAGGTACCACGGAGGTGAAAACATTTAATGTGTCGCAGCAACATTTAATGTTCAGAGACGTTCTGCTACAAGCGTGCAGAAAGGAGAAAGGAGAAAGTGGACAGGGCTGGCTCAAACAAAGAGAGTGGTCAAAGTAATAGGAGAAAGTCGTGACCAAGGAGAGATCCAACGGCGGGGTGGTCCTAGGAAGAGATCCTGTAGAGGAGAAGGTCCAGAGAAGGAGGTCCTGTTCCACGAGGGTGTTCTTTTCAAAAAGACCAGAGGTCATGACCACATAGGGTGGTCTCGACAAAAGAGAGTGGTCTTTGCAAAAAGACCACAGGTCATGACCACATAGGGTGGTCGTGACAAAAGAGGATAGTATTTGCAAAAAGACCAGAGGTCATGACCACATAGGGTGGTCGTGACAAAAGAGGGTGGTCTTTGCGAAAAGACCAGAGGTGGAGGAGGTCCAAAGGACAAAGGAAAAGGCGCTACAAACCAGGGCCCTACGATCTTGATCGAGTGGTCCAAGGAGATGGGGATGTTCGGACCATACGAACGTGCACTTACATCAAAGCCGCCCAAATTCAATCAGACACCCCATAATGTAAAGGAACGTTCGAGCCATCCGAACACCTCATCTCAATCGGGCCATCCAAGCAAAATCTAACAGTCCTAGAAAGGGGAAGGCGTGCACTAGATCTAGATTTAAAGGAGGTCATATACAAAGGAGTTTTAAAAGGGTGAGATTTCATAGGGGAAAAGATCTAACAGAGGAGATCCAAGGAGGTCCTAACTGCTAAGACGAAACTACGGGGAGGTCCTGACGACCAAGATCTCACAAGGGGGAGGTCCTGATGGCCATGATCTCACAAAGGGGAGGTCCTGACGACTAAGATGAGATCAAAGAAGGTTTGAACACAAACTCGAGCTTAAAATAGCCCAAGTGTGGTCGTGACTTAAAAGGAAGTCAAAATCACGAGGAAGTCTGGACAAGGAGGAGGTCCAAACACAAAGAGGAAACACAGAGGAGGTCTAGACCTAAAGAGGTCTGGACAACATAGGAGAACAACAAGCACGTGAAGGGAAGAACACCAGAGCTCCCACACTCCTACAAACACGACAAAACCAACAGAGAAATTAGTTGAAGTTGGGGTAAGTCACTTGAAAATCATTCCAAAATCTCAGTTTAAGCTTTTAGACTTCGAGGAAACCAAATGGTTCGGTTTATTTTGGAAATTCTCAAAAGCTCCAAAAACCAGGGTGTTACATAAACCACAGTACATAATAATACCAATTACAACCATCAAATTAGTGTTAGTAAGAAAACTTATGATGGTAACTACCAAGAAGATATGGGTAGTTTATATAGGAAGTTTAACAAAAGAATGCTACTATGCTTGATCAAGGGAAATTGAAAGGTTATCTAAACTTATGTTGATGATAACCACAAGTAAGATTTGCTACTCCCATGTGCTGAACTACTACAGTAATTTTGTTGTGATCAAATTTAAGAAGTTATTCCTAGCCCGGCTTCATGCAGAAGGATTTGCAACCTGCGAGATGGAAGGTGCATTAGATTGGCTTGATTTTTTTTGGGTTACATAGAAAGTAACAAAAGTACCTGCATTTTTCAAAATTAGAAGTGTGTGCATTATGTAAGTTCAAAAAAGGTAGGGTTTCCCTTCAAATGCACACATATAAATCTATATCCACCTTCTGACATTATCTATCCACAAAGAAGGCTAACTAAGGAGGCAAACCAATCTAAGAATTTGAATAACATTTGTTCAATTGTAATGTGCACAAAGGGAAAGAAGTTACTGCATACTATCGATACTGATTAATCGATATGTGTAAAAATGAACTGAAAAGCGTTGCATAAGTAGGATAATTTGATCAACGAGATTCGTCGAGTATAATTGCATCCTGAGGTACATTCTTCCATTAAAACTTTAGAAATGGGAAAGGTCCAAATTTCGCTAAATGAGAGTTCTTGTAAAACCAAAAAAACACCATTAGTCGTGTGTAGAAGAAAGGCATATAAGCTATTTGAATGGTCGCCAATTAGGCCCAAAAAGAGTAAAGTTAATCGTTTTTTGTTTGGCCACATTTCTATGAACCCGCATAAAACTAGAAACTTCCAAAGTAAACACAAGGCGCAAATTTAGCCTCTACATGTTCCCTAGGTGATAAATTACCATCACTTGGAGTCTGGAACCAATGTTTGTACAAGTACACTTAAACTTGTACACGAATCAACAAGTGTCCTCACTTGAGCACGACAGGAAGTTGTATCCCGATCAGGTTGCAGGAAACCATTGAAACTTCAAAGAGCATATGCTTTCCTGCTGAATAATACTTCTCCAAAGAGTCACTCGCAACTGCTTGGTGCTGACATACTAAAAAAGAGCCATCAAATCTAAATAGTTGTACTGTATAACAAAGCAACATCCCCAATTCAGCGTGAAATCAACGATTCTATACTTCTATTTCTTTCCCTAGAAAATGAAATCCATTCACAACCAGTCAAAAAGCTAGTGAGCAAGGCAATGAAGCAGGCAGATGCGCGATGCCTCTAGATTCAGAAGCTAAACAGCCCCTTTGCCCCCCAAAAATCTCGAACACAATTGTGACCACCACCGCATTACAGCCTCGTAGGCCCCACAGAATCAGAAGCAAAATACAAATCGTAGCATCGCACACTCGATAATTGGATATATTAGCGAGTCAAAGGCAAGGGAAGAGACTAGAGAGATGTACCATGTGCGTACTCGCTGGCAGTGGGGTTGGCGGTGAGGTCAACACCATCGCCACAGCTGGCGAGCTGCTAGAGGTGGGAGGAGGCGGCGCTCGACCGCGTCCGATGGGGATTGCTCCGGCTCTCGTGCCATGACTTCTGTACTACTATTTGTCGGTCCTTCGTCCCTATTGCTAGCATTGCGTGGGAAGGTGAGGTGGGGGAGCCGAACTGCCAGAGCGACGAAAAAAATACTTATTGCGTGAGAGTAGAGAGAGACCAAGACATGGGGAACTCGTCTATTGGTGTTCAAACGAATCGACTGCCAGCGGCTTCTGATGCGGCCGCTGGTGGAGCAACATTACCAGAGATATGGGTTTCGGGAGGTGGGAGGAGGAGAAGGGTGTGAGGCATGGTGGTGGAGATGGTTGATGTGCAACCGGTGCGACGGACGCTGATGAGTCGGTTGGAGAGGAAGGGGAGGTAGGGCTTGGAAACTGGTACAATGATGTGGGCATCCCTAACACTTATACATCCTGTTCTATTGGTGGTGATGCACATACTGAGATGGACGCCATAAGTGAAGCTACAAGTCATACAAGTGCAAAAGTGCATGTTGGTCCGCTGACTAGAGCGAGTGCTAAACTTCTAAATCAACATGTGCTTTTGTTTCTTAATGAATATTCTATTTTCATTGATGAGAATTAGGTACTACATCATGCAAATATTTTGTGCATTCTCAGGTTTGAACATTGTGAAGCCTTTGGAAACGAGAGGGATGCCAGAGCCCAAGCAATGGAGGAGAAGCTCACGTGGGTCAAGCAAGGGGAGAAAAGCCCAAGAATTCAAGCCCAATTCGGATCTTCCACAAGTCCAACCGGAATTCATCTCGGAATCAATTCAGAATTCAATTCGGATTCGGTTCGGGACAGCCCAACAGGCCTGTAATAAAAAGTCCATAACTTTTGCATACGGAGTCCGATTAGGGTGTTCTTGGACTTGTTTGAAAGCTTATTCCAAGGCCCACATAATGGGTATGGCCCCAACTTCAGAAGACTTACGTTTGCGCCGCTATGGCCAAAATAATATGACGGATTTAAGTTAGGTTTTCCTTTTTGTGTGTTTTTGGGTCTTAGCTGAATTGGTGTTTGATTCGGCATGTGTAGCCGACCCTAAGTCGTGCGTGAGTCATGGAGGGCGCCTTAAGTACCCTTGCCCCTCCATTGTATCCATTAGACCAGTTTATGCATAAGATTGAAACATAGCTATTGCTTGTTTTGTCGACACCAGAGTTTATGCGAGGACTTTGAGAGAGAATTAGGCGATCCATTGTTTTGTTCTGCAATCCAGGGTCAAGCCGTCGTTCCATTGGGAATTGGGGACTTGGCGTTCGTTGTTCGTGGTCTCACAACGAACAACTATCCGGTGTGTTTTGGGCGTATTTCGAAGAGTTGAGGGTTCGTGCATTGGCGCGAGTGTTCAGCTAGCGACGTCGTCTACTTCGCATCAACTATCCACGGTTCCTCACTGAGAAGATCGGGCCTCCCCCGTATCATGTGGTATTAGAGCCTAGGTTTACTCGGTGAGAACTTCTTTACCTGTAGTTAGATTCGTTTTCTTTCCCATCGTCCATTAAACCTAAAATTGCAATACCAAAACCGTAGTTTAATCTGTTATTTCTTGTGCGTTTAGTTAAGTTTTCATCCATTAGAGTTTTGTTTTAGTGCTGATCCGTGTGTTTCCTTTTGCGTTGCTTAATCATTGTCAGAAAAAAATTGCTGATTGAACTCCTCAATTAGCACAAAAAAAGAGTAATCTGATCTGTCCTTGTTTGGAGCGCGCCGTCTTGCGAGCTCAATCCGAGACGGTGTTGTTTCCTTATCCGAACTCCTTGGTGGGACTAGAGTCCGAATCAACCTCTAGCTCAAACACAATCCGACTCCAATTGCTCCATCTTGTGTTTCGGCCACTACATCATAGCCGGCCGAACCACATTTGGTGTCTTTTTATATCCTTTCATCTTGAGACTAGCTATTGATATTGCATTGGGTTGCTCATTGAACTTTGTTTACACTTTACTGAATTGTGGTCATTACGCAAACACGAGAGTAGCACAAAATACATTCGGCCATTGAAAGAAGAGAGAACAGAAGAGCAAAAGGCAGCCGCATATAGAAAGAGCCGCGGCATAAAAAAAATAGTGAGCGAAAAGCTAACTTTTGCATACGACCTCCGATTGGAGCGTTTCTTCATCCGTTGAAAAGGAAACGGGAAAATAGAGCGAAAAAAAGAAGTCTGGGAAATCTGGGGTTTTTATCTATGCGTATGCGCCCGGGCACACGCGCGGAAAACTTCGACACCAAAAAACGTCGTTTATGGCCTCAGAACGGGCCCGCAAACCGAGAAAAATTTAAGTTTCTCCAAATTCGCTCAAAATTGACAGAGCCCTTCTACATGTGATTCTAAGATTCCCCGTGCAAACGACATCCTTTTTCGGTTTGTATTTTTTAATTTTCTTTGAGAAATCTTGTGCCCTAGTACCCTTTGCAATTGGCTAGCGTCTATCCTAGTACTTGGTGCAAAACGAGCTAGTTTCATCTCTTGTTCTGATTGCTTCTCACTAGCTCATTCTTTTGTTTGCATTAAGTCCCATTTATCTTTGCGTGTGCGTTCATACACTTCGCTTAAACCTATTGGATCAGCACATAGGCAAAATACTCTAGCTTGGATCATTACTTAGCTTTACAATACCTTGAATATCAGATTGCATAGGATATAAACATACCTGTCCAAGCTCCACCTACACCCGTTTGTGTACTCCCTTGCTCTTGGTTACGCTCATACATTACCGGGTTAAGGTCGTTCGCTGTCACAACTATCGATTTGTCGTCCTTGATTCACTTTGGAACGGTAAGCTTGTCTCGTTTTCAGGACAGTGAGTTGCGAGCGTAGTAGAGAGAGCTTTTGTTTTACTAACCCAGATATAACCTCGTTTCTTGTTTGTGAGTTGTTGCCATGTCAGGTCACGAGGAGGATCCACCTAATCCGGAGGTGCCGGTTACGTGGACAGAGTACACTCGGTTGCACGAGATGCTACAAAAACAACTTCATGACGGTGACAATGGCGTGCACGATGAGCTCGGGGAAGTTCAGACTCGACTGAACACCCTCGGGGAGGAGGTCACACAATTACGTACGGCCATCAACAATAACTTCCTGGAGCTGCGTGTCATGTTCGCACAACACAATCTACGTGGGGGTGCGCAAGCTGATGACACGAGTGTGCACGGCCCTCCGGCCGTTTTGCACGATGAGACCGAGGAGGAGCGTGCTATTCGTGTGGATGAGGAGGCGGCGGCGACAGCGCGTCGCATGGCGATGCCGCCAAATGTCGGGATGGCGTACGCAAGACGCCTCGAGCCCCGCGGCGTGACCGAGGCAACGGCAGCTAGGGTGGAGGCGCACCACAGGATGCCCACGGAGGAGGTGTGCATCATGCACCACGTAGCTGGGCTGATGAGGTCGAGCAATGGGATGACGATTTCCCCATCGACGACGATGACCGACAGCGCCACCACCGCAACAACGTGCAGCGTCCTCGACACGACGACGCCGAGGATTTTGTCGCTAAGCCCAAATTTAATCTTCCTATATTTTAAGGTGGTACAGATGTGGAGCAATACCTCACTTGGGAGCTGAAAGTTGATAAGTTGTTTCGAATGAACAACTATTCCAATGAGAAGAAGCTGTTGCTTGCGTCCAATGGCTGGATGATTATGCCACACATTGGTGGGAGAAGTTCATCCGTAAGTGCATGGAGCGCCATGAGTTGCCGATTATCACCTGGGAGCAGATGAAGCAGCATTTGCGGGCACACTTTGTACCTCGCCACTACAAGTGCTCACTATTTGAGAAGTTGACAGGGCTGCGACAAGGTATGAGATCAATTGATGAATATCATAAGGAAATTGGGACTATCATGATACATGCAGATGTCCGCGAGAATGAAGAACAGACCATGGCGAGATTTCTAGCTGGCATGAATCATGCTGTCAAGCGCATTGTCAATCACCATCCCTATAATGATATGATTGAGTTGTTGCACCAAGTACGTGAAGCCAAGCGACAAGTGATTGAAGACGCGCGGTTCGCTTCCCGTTCACGTTCTTCACCGATCCCAGACAGCCATATAACAACGGCCCACCAAGCAGAGCACTCGTGGAAGCAATTCGGCAATGCGCAGTTCCGCAAGTAAGAAGCTGGAGAGTACACCACCACTGGTGTGTCGACCTGCGGCGCCTGCTGCTAGTGCGACCTCGTCTATGGGGTCGACAGGCCATTCACGTGACATTATTTGCCACAAGTGCAAGGGTGTTGGCCATTTTTAGAGGGACTGCCCCAATATCAGAACTATGCTTATCACAGAGGATGGCGGTTATGTTTTAGCTAGTGATGATGAGTCGCCTTGATGCACAGTCAGTCTTGCACACTGATGACATAGAGCAATGTGAGTGCGATCCTGAGTTCCCTAACACTGAGCAGTATTCTATTGTTTGCACACCCAAGGTGCTTAGTGTGATGCCATCACCGTCACTCGAGCAGCGGTGCAATTTATTTCAGACTTGGGCAAAACTTGATAAGGGTAAGGTGTGCAAAGTGATTATTGATGGTGGGAGTTGTCATAATTTGGTCAGCAAGGATATGTGTCATAAGTTGGGTTTGAAGTACTTGCCGCATCCACATCCTTATCATGTGCAATGGTTGAGCGACAAAGAGGAAGTAAATGTGAACTATATGGTGAGTGTGATGTTTTCTATTGGGAAGTACACCGATACTGTGGACTGCGATGTTGTGCCTATGATGGTGTGTCACTTGCTCTTGGGACGGCCATGGCAATATGATCGTTCTGCTGTTCACGATGGGCGGACAAATCGCTACACATTTCGATGGAACAATATGGATATCATCTTGAAGCCGCTTACACCGCAACAGATTGTGAATTCTTCAATGCAGAAAATTGAGATGCATGTTGAGACTACCAAAGAGCGAGAGAAGAATTTAGTGATGTTAGCCACCAAATCAGAGATGCGAGAATTCAGCGATGATCCCAATTTGGTGCACTTTGTACTACTGTACAAAGACGCCTTGTCTTCTCTTCCTAGTGGTGTTGCTTGTGTTTTGCAGGACTTCAGCGACGTCTTTCCAGACGAGGTACCAGCTGGGCTACCACCAATTCGTGGGATAGAACATAAGATCGACTTGATTCCAGGAGCGTCGCTACCGAACCGACCACCGTACCGCACCAATCCCGAGGAAACAAAGGAAATTCAGAAACAAGTACAAGAGCTTCTCTCCAAAGGGTATGTACGTGAAAGCTTAAACCCTTGTGTTGTTCCTGTTATTTTAGTTCCTAAGAAAGGTGGTTCATGGCGTATGTGCGTAGATTATCGCGTGATTAATAATATCACAATTCGATATCGTCATCCTATACCTCGCTTAGATGATATGCTAGACGAATTGAGTGGTGCTGTTATTTTCTCTAAGATCGATTTGCGCAGTGGTTACCATCAAATTAGGATACATGAAGGGGATGAGTGGAAAACAACATTTAAAACAAAATTTAGGTTGTATGAGTGGTTAGTCATGCCTTTTGGTTTAACTAATGCACCTAGTACATTCATGCGCTTAACGAATCATGTTTTAAGGCATTTGATTGGTAAATTTGTGGTTGTGTACTTTGATGATATTCGATTCTGATGCATGATGAATCGAACACATAGACCATCTTAGACAAGTTCTACAAGTTTTGCGTGAGGCTAGGTTATTTGGTAACTTAGAGAAGTGCACTTTTGCAAAGATCGTGTCATCTTTTTGGGCTATGTTGTTTACGCACGAGGAGTTGAAGTAGATGAGTCTAAAATTGAAGCGATTAAAATTGGCCAACTCTCGTGAGCGTAAGTCGATTAGGAGCTTTCATGGTCTCATTGGTTTTTATCGGCGCTTTGTGAAGGATTTTAGTACCATCGCTGCCCCTTTGAATGAACTTACTAAAAGGGTGTTGAATTTGTGTGGGGAGTAAGCGCAAGACAAAGCTTTTCTTGAACTTAAGAAAAGCTTGACCAAGCGCCGTTGTTTGTTTTACTGATTTCACTAAAATTTTTGAAATTGAGTGTGATGCTAGTGGATTGGGTATTGGCGGTGTTTTAATGCAAGAGGGTAGACCGGTAGCTTATTTTAGTGAGAAACCGAATGGTGCTCAATTGAATTATCCGGTCTATGACAAAGAGCTTTATGCGTTAGTGCCTGCGTTAGAAACTTGGCAACATTATTTATGGCCTAAAGAGTTTATTATTCATTCGATCATGAGGCATTGAAGTATTTAAAGGGCCAAGCAAACTGAACCGTAGACATACCAAATGGGTCGAATTCATTGAGTCGTTTCCTTACATTGTGAAATATAAGAAGGAAAGGAAAATGTGGTAGTGATGCTCTTTCTAGGAAAAGTGTGCTTTTAACTCAATTAGGAGTGCAAGTTCTGGTTTAGAGAGTTTGCGTGATTTATATGCTCATGACCATGATTTTTCGTTCCTTATGCACATTGCAAAGAGGAAAAGGTGGAATAAATTTCACATCCATGATGGATTTTTGTTTCGCACTAACAAATTATGCGTTCGAGAATACTCCGTGCGTTTGCTATTACTGCAGGAATCACATGCGGTGGATTGATGGGACATTTTGGACGTGAGAAGACGTTGTCTATCTTTGGCGATCATTTTTATTGGCCTAAGATGAGGCGAGATGTGGAGAGGTATGTGCGGCGATGCATTACTTGCCACCAAGCGAAATCGAAGTTGAATCCACACGGTTTGTATACCCCTCTACCTGTTCCCAATGCACCATGGGAGGATATTAGTATGGATTTTGTTCTAGGACTGCCTAGAACTAAGAGGGGAAGTGATTCTGTTTTTGTCGTTGTGGATCGTTTTTCGAAGATGGCACACTTTATTTCGCGTCACAAGAGCGACGATGCGTCGCATATTGCTAACTTGTTTTTCAGGGAGATCGTGAGGCTACATGGCGTGCCACGCACTATTGTGTCAGATCGCGACGTGAAGTTCATGAGCTATTTCTGGAAGACGCTTTGGGGTAAACTAGGGATGAAGTTGTTATTCAGCACAACTTGTCATCCCCAAACTGATGGACAAACGGAGGTGGTGAACCGCACACTTTCGATGCTACTCCGGACCATGATCAAGAAGAATCTGTGCGAGTGGGAGGATTGTTTGCCGCACGTGGAATTCGCTTATAATCAGGCCGTGCACTCCACTACGCAGTTGTGTCCTTTTGAGGTGGTGTATGGCCTCAAACCGTTTACGCCGCTTGATTTGCTGCCACTTCCAAGTCAACACCGTGTTCATATGGCGGCGTCCAAGCGAGCTGAATATGTGAAGAAATTGCATCTAAAAATAAAAGAAGAGATAGAGCGCAAGGTCAAATCCTATGCTGAGAAGGCGAACAAGAAGAGAAAGAAGATGATTTTTCAACCAGGTGATTTGGTTTGGGTACACTATCGCAAGGATCGTTTTCCAGAACGCCGCAAGTCCAAATTGCTGCCACGAGGTGATGGACCTTTCAAGGTGCTTGCGAAGATCAACGACAATGCCTACAAGATAGAGTTTTCCGGCGATGACTATGGTGTGAGCTCTACGTTCAATGTCGCTGATTTATCACCTTTCTTTGGTGGTGATGATTCAGCGTCGAGGACGACGCCTTTTCAAGTGGGGGAGGATGATGTGGGCATCCCGAACACTTATACATCTTCTTCTATTGTGGTGATGCACATACTGAGATGGACGCCATAAGTGAAGCTACAAGTCATACAAGTGCAGAAGTGCATGTTGGTCCGCTGACTAGAGCGAGAGCTAAACTTCTAAATCAACAGGTGCTTTTGTTTCTTAATGAATCTTCTATTTTCATTGATGAGAATTGGGTACTACCTCATGCAAATGTTTTATGCATTATCAGGTTTGAACATTGTGAAGCTTTTGGAAACGAGAGGGAGGCCCGAGCCCAAGCAATGGAGGAGAAGCTCACGTGGGTCAAGAAAGGGGAGAAAAGCCCAAGAATTCAAGCCCAATTCGGATCTTCCACAAGTCCAACTGGAATTCATCTTGGAATCAATTCAGAATTCAATTCGGATTCGGTTCGGAACAGCCCAACAGGCCTGTAATAAAAATGTCATAACTTTTGCATACAGAGTCCGATAGGGGTGTTCTTGGACTTGTTTGAAAGCTTATTCCAAGGCCCACACAATGGGTATGGCCCCAACTTCAGAAGACTTATGGTCGCGCCTCTATAGCCGAAATAATGTGACGGATTTAAGTTAGGTTTTCCTTTTTGTGTGTTTTTGGTCTTAGCCGAATTGGTGTTTGATTCGGCATGTGTAGCCGGCCCTAAGCTGTGCGTGAGTCATGGAGGGCGCCTTAAGTAGCCTTGCCCCTCCATTGTATCCATTAGACCAGTTTATGCATAAGATTGAAACATAGCTATTGCTTGTTCTTTCGACTCTATAGTTCATGCGAGGACTTTGAGAGAGAATTAGGTGATCCATTGTTTTGTTCTGCAATCCAGGGTCAAGCCGTCGTTCCATTGGGAATTGGGGACTTGGCATTCGTTGTTCATGGTCTCGCGACGAACAACTATCCGGTGTGTTTTGGGCGTATTCCGAAGAGTTGAGGGTTCGTGCATTGCCGCGAGTGTTCAGCTAGCGACGTCGTCTACTTCGCATCAACTATCCACGGTTCCTCACTGAGAAGATCGGACCTCCCCCGTATCATACAATGCCAACGCGGCGCCACCCTCTGCCTCGGCTGCTCCTCCCCACCCATCGCGGCGGCGGAGGAGACGCTCATGTGCTCACACAGGAGGTCGCGGACGCACGATCGGGGCAGGTCGTAATCGGTGGCGAGGGAGCAAATGCGATGGTTTGGCATTTTTCAAGCGTACATGGGTGGGATGGTACGATTGCCCTCACTGCATGGGGTAAATCTCAATCTTTATTAGTTAAGATTAGATAAGATAGTAATTTTTAAAAATAAATCCAAAATCAACAAATGATCGTAAAACACTGGTGCCAACATGTGGGGCCTGACGCACGCTCATGTTCCTCTTCTCTTGCCCCTTTGCGGCACGCGCGCCGACCAACGTGTGGGGCATCGACGCGCTCCCGTTCCTTCTTCTCTCCACAGTGCCGACGCGATCCCCCCATCCTCTTCTATCTTCCTCGGAGAAAGCTCGCAGCGCCCCCCACCTCCCTTGATGCGCCTCCCTCCCTCCCTCCCTCTGTGCTTGCAGCCTTCCCCTCTCCTGATCTCATGTGCTCGTAGCGCCCCTACCGCCCTCGATGTGCCCTCCTCCCTCGCCCACCCAAGCCTCCACCTTCTACCATGCGCTCGCTGCCGTGCTGTCCCCCACCACCGCGGCTGCCATCCCCGCCATGTGTTCACCCTACCGTGCATGCGCGTCTCCTGCAACGCTGCCGCCCAGTGCACTCGCCATCACCGCCTCCTGCTGCTGCTGCTCTTGTTTCGATTGTTAGATTATTTGGGATTTTCTAGGAATTATTGATAAATGAGTGGGCCAAAGCCCAACTAATTCCATCATCGATCACTCCTGGCGGCCCCCTTCCCCTCACCCCATCATCCGCGGCCGCAATCGTTGGGGCAATGGGGCGTCAGAGGCAGCGGTGTGGACTGAAGATAATGCAGTGGCTATTGCCTAGAAGGTGTTCGATGGTATGCTATAAAGAGCAATGACTTGGCAGGCATGGAGGATGTGGTGGACACGATTCGCCAAAGGAGGAGGCGGCTATGTCCGCAACCGCGCCACCATCGAGTTTGATATGTGCGGGAAGGCATCAGCAGTGTCGGCAAGGTAAACCGCTGAGGAGGAGATGGTCATGTCCGCAACCTCGCCACCGTCGAGTTAGAGTTGGTCGACCTAATTAACCTCGCTAGATCAGAAATTTTTGCATTTGTGGCCCTGTAGCACGTTTGAATTTCAAAACTAACCCTCGTTCACCCAAATTTACAAATGTAGCTGCTATCTGAGACTGCATCAGTGGCAACCGAGGCGGCGAGCACCGCCCGACCCGGCGCGGAGCCGAGTGCCCACGCCCCGGCGCGGCAGTCTTGGCCTCTCCGTGGTCGGCGACGACGTGAGTTTTTTGAAAATTTTGAAAAAAAACAAAAAATTAAAAAAATAAAATAAAATATTATTATTATTTAATGATATTTGATTCATAAAAAATATCGGCACTGAGATTTGTAAAAAAAACTTTCATTAAGAAATAAGGGTACGGAGGTTTGTAAATTAGGGTTTTCTTTTCTCGGAAATAAGGGTACGGAGGTTTGTAAATTAGGGTTTTATTTTCTCGGAAATCAGGGTTCGAAAGTTTTTGTGGAGCCTCCCGTCATAGTGTTGTTGCTTCTGTAATTTTTGTATAATTTTATTCCTTTAGGGAAAGGATGATTGATAATCATATTAGACGAGGTATAACCTTGAGGATGTCATCGAAGCAAACTATCTTGTTGTCCAAACTATTAGAGTCTCTCCTCGATGAAGTCGTCTGAACGTATATAGGCAGGGAGTCGGTGAGAATGGTTCTTTCAGGGGCTCCACTAGAAGAGGCATACTTGCAATATAGGCTTGCTTTGATGGCTTAGCGGAGACACGAAACCAGAACTACATTAGTGTCCGCGGACAGAAGCATGTTACACGTAGTGACATGGCATGATGGTTCGGCAAATTGCTTTAGTCATCCTCACTACTACTACGGTACATTGCGACACAAGCATCCAGACCATATAACTGTACATGCCTTTAAGGGATAGTACAAAACATGCGGGGTAGGACGGGGGACTACTACGTAATGACCCGACCTACTGCATGGACCGGGGCCATTTTCCCTTCCTTGCTAGCACGGCGTTGAACTTCTGGCTGGCCTTCCCCTTCGCCTTGTCGCGAGACTGTCCACGTCGGGCTGGTATGTCGAAGTCGTCCATGTCCTACGATTCCATGATGTAAGTGCATTGTATAGTGAAAATCTTAAGAAGGATATTAATTCCTCATAACTCACGTCGTCGATACGAATTAGGCCCGGGCGACCGGAGATGCTGTGGCGGCCGGGCTCAGCCGGACGAGCCTTTCCCTTACCCTTGTCGCGGGACTGTCGACCTCGAGCTGGTATGTCGAAGTCATCCATATCCTGCGATTCTATGATATAAGTGCACCGTATAGTGAAAAACGTAAGGATGTAAATTCTTCATAACTCATGTCGTGGATACGAATTACGTCCGGGTGATCAGATAAGCTGTGGCAGGCGGGCTCAGCCTCATGAGCCTTTCCCTTGCCCTTGTCGCGAGACTATCCACCTCGGGCTGGTATGTCGAAGTCATCCATGTCCTACGATTGTATGATGTAGGTACACCGTACAATGAAAAACGTAATAAGGATGTAAATTCCTCATAAATCACGTCGTCGATATGGATTACGCGGGCGATAATCGGGCTCCTTCGAACCTCCTTAATAAGTGCAGCACGTAAGGTTTCCATCGCGACGAAGTTCTCGGCCCGCACAGAGTAGTTCGAAGATGTACCTGCTGGATGAATGCCCTGTCGTACATCTCCGGGCCATCGATCCACTGGAAGAAGTGGCAGCGCATCTGAGGTTGCCATTACGTGGGGATGATGTTAAAAATTTTAGGAATTCAACGTTGAGGAAAACCGATGTGCGCGAAAGAAACGCTTACGAGGTGGTGCCCGCGTGTAGTGCATACTGGCGGCGTGTGCAGGTGTGTGGACTGAATGATCTCTGCCTGTTCGCCACACACACACTGCGGGATTGGAAAACATGGTGGTACTTGAGCATCTTTCATTGTTCGATCTGGGTATTGTAGATGTTTTCTCTTTTGCGCAAGCCACTTGCGCTTCTGCAACATCTTCGCGTAGAAGTTTGCCGAAGAGTCCATAGCTGGGTATCTGTTGTGTAGTGTTGGGTTTTGGTTCAACCCTGTTTTATAAGCCCCATGGTTAGCATGGTGTGGTTAATTTCAGGTAGAGTTCTGTCTCGTTTGGCCTTGTCACTACGCAAAGCTGCCCCGTGTGGTTTTGTCACTGCGCAAAGCTGTCTCATTTGGTCTTATCACTGCACAAAGCTGCCCTATGTGGTCTTGTCACTGCGCAAAGCTGCCCCGTGTGGTCTTGTCACTGCGCAAAGCTGCCCCCTCTGCCAGGCGCGATAGGGACCTACCCCCTCTGCCAAGCGCGGTAGGGACCTGCCCCCTCTGCCTGCCGCGGAAGGAACCGGCTGTTGTCATGTTGCGTCTGCCGTGCTCGGCTATTTAAACACGCGGTCACACACTCGGTCGATCATTCCTCTCTTTCTGAGGTGCCTCCTTGTCCCGTACTTAACATTTTTGTTTGTCCCTTGTTCGCACCATTTGCGAAAGTCGTCGTAACGGTAAGTGTATTTCAGCAGCATACGTATAGTTTTTATGTTGTGTTTTTGTTGAAATATTGTCTTATTTTCGTTAGAAATGGAGACACTGTATGTGTTCCACGGTAACGTGCTTGCCGGTCCAGACGGAGTGGATTTGTCCAGCTGCCAGCGTGCCTTGCTAAACGTTCCCAACCTGGCACACGTTGATTTGCTCAAGCTACAACACTGCATTCGATAGTTGTTCGATAGGCACGTCGCCAGGAACAAGATAGTAATACATTTTTTGCTAACAGTGAGTGAGCCTAACGGGGTGACGACAATAACATAGGAGGGTAAAGAATTTTGCTCATGTGGCACTGAAGGGAAGAACAATTTTTGGGTGGCAAAAACCAAGAAAGATATTTTATAAACATGACATAATTCTTTGTGCTCTAAGACTTCTAATTGAGCTCCCTCTCTGCTTGCTCTGTTGACGAAAACAGAATCTTCGCATCACTAGGACGTCTTGGACCGATGATTGATTGGAGGAATTTTCTAGCAAAGGATAAAATTATATATTGTTTTATATCGATCCGTTTATGGAAGACACGATTGTGTTGACATTTTACCTAAACCAGGCCCGCGAGGCCCATCAGCAATTATAGTAAAAGTTTAGTCCCACGAGGCCCATCAACAATTATAGTAAAAGTTTAGTCCCACATGGATAGTTATTGGGTATTGCTACCGTCCGTGCGTCGGACGTATCAGGCACATTGGACGCCTCACTACAGTACTATACCGACACACCTATCTCCACGCAGCACCATCCATCCCTTATCTTTTCTACTAGCGCCCATACGCCTCTCTCACCACTCATTCTTTATCTCCATACGCTTGCTTTCTTCGCTTTTTTTCCTCTATTGATTCGACACTGACACGAGTCGATGTTGCACCCAGACGAGCTCGTGGAGTATGAGTTCTGGACCAACAGCAATGACGAGTGCGGGCCGCCGTGCGACGAGCAGATGGAGTTCGTGCGGAGCTTTCGTGGCCATGCACAGATCCTGGAGCGCGACAGCAACACGCAGTTCACCCCACACCACATCACCTGATACTACCTGTGCAGAACGTTGTTGCCTCCTTCTTTGAGCTCGAGGCCGAGACCTAACCTCCCCACGCCCCCACCACCCCGCGCTCCCGCCACCATGGAACATCCGCAAGTTGATGGCTCCATGGTGGCCGACTCCCGCGACCACCGAAGCAAGTTGTTACAGGTTTCTCTTTAATGTGTTGCAACCCTTTATGAAAATGTTGCATAATGCGCTTCATAATGTTGCAAGGTTTGTACTAGAGATTTTTGTTGTGTTTGTTGATGTTGCCTTCTATTTGTTGCATTGTTATAAACCTTTAAATGAATTGCTGCAGCTGTTGCAATATGTTGGTTGTTGCAGATGTTTTGGAAAAATGTTGCGGCCATTGAAAAAAGGTGTTGCAGTTGTTGGAAAAAATGTTGTATATGAATTCTGAGATGTTGCATTTTTTTTAATATGTTGGCGTCCTTTTCCAGATGTTTGGTCTGATTCTGATATTTTTGAGATATCTTTTCTCTGAAATGTTGCATATGAATTTTTGATATGTTGCAACAAGTGAAAGAAAAACGTTGTGATTGTGTCGGAGAGGAGCATACGGTGCTGGCGCTCGGACCGTACGTCTGAGCGCTAGTCACGCCCGTAGTTATTCGGCTACTTCACCTCTCCTCTCCCTATTTAAGAGAAGCAGTGGGGCTGAGTTTGTACAAACAGAAATTTCAATCAATAAAGTTAAGAGAAGGCATTGGGACCACATCTTGTTCTTCTTCTTCTTTTTCTTGTTTGCATGCTTGTGCTTGATTGTCAGCAACGCGACCACCAACATACAACATATATAAAGCAGAAGCACAAGAAAAAAACAACCAAAGCAAACCTTGCTATCATGGCAAGGCAGGCAAGTTGAAGAAAACATTCATTTAACAAGTGCTAAAAATCATGGAATCATTTAAGCAAAAAAAATGCTTCTAGAGTCCCTAGATGGCTCGACAGGCAATAACTAAGCATCGTAATACAAGTCCTACAATTATTTCAGTATAATACAATAGTAAAAGTATAGGAGCTAATCCAGGTCTATATTATAAAAAATAAACAAATTGTGTTACAGGATGAAAAAAGTATCGGACATTACTACAAAAGAAAACAGAGGTTTAATAAGAAAGTGTTTGTGCTTCTGCAAAAAAAAAAACACTGAAAAAAAACTAAACGCGGGTTTAGTAAACAGAGCAAAAAAGATGAATGTTGATAATGTTTCTATAAGAAAATTAACATTATTTGGACCTTTCACGTATGGACTTCAGTACCATTATCAGATGATCATCGTGTTAGAAATTGGCCCAAATGAGTGAGGCCCATTTTCTATAATTCCAAAGCATTTATGGGTTAGTACCATATTGCTAAGGCAAGGTGGAGGTGACCAACATATAAGGTGGAGTCATTGCCACTCCTTGAAACATGTAACACATGGATGAGGATGGCATAAGGAGGGCTCTGGCTAAACACACACACGCGCGCACGCGCGCGCGCGTTCGCGTATTTTCGCGTCAAAAATCGCGTGACTTGTGACTTGCGACCGTGACGTGACGTGACGTGACGTGACGCACCATTTGGCAGACCAAGTCCACCTTATTTTTGCTGAACCATGCATCTCTCTCTCTCTGTTTGAATGAGATTCAAATGTTTAAATTTGAGGCTTTATTGGGTGATGATGACGATTACGGTGGGTAAATGATCGTTAAGTGTGACGATTACGATGGGTAAATGGTGGTTAAGTGTGTCGATTACGGTGGGTAAATGGTCATTTAATCTGTCGATTACGACCGCATCTATATATGTCTCGAGACGTCCAGTGCATAGCGTGTACAAGAATAGCCTACATTCCTTCTTCCTTCTAATCTGTGCTGTTGTACTGCGCCGTCTGAACATTGCCGACTCTTCTTCTCGGCGTGCACCGTGAAGAAGGGAAGCGGTATCTCCGAATCGTTGCTGCCGTGAAGACCTGCACGGGGGCGGCAATAAGGTTTCTGAGCAGCGCATCTGCGCGACCGCTTGCTGCACTGCGACATCTACGTTTCTGCACTACATCAAGTCTGCGCTGCTTCCTGCTCTTCATCAGACTCATCTGTAAGTCTATTGTGTGATTGATAGACTTGTTTACATCCTAGTTTTCATATATTGTGAAGTACAATGAGTTGTCTGCTATCAGTACTGTTTTATGCATCATTAGTCTTTTGCAATATTTGCCTTCTAATAAAATCTGGAATTAAAATATTGCCCTCATTTTCAACACATCGAACTATAGATTAAATAGCCAAAACATTCAGCACAAATACTGGTTATTTCTATATAGTTATATCTTTGAAACTGAAAAGTTCTTTCTATACTTGGCTACTTGGTCAAGTATTAATTTGTATTTCACCCTTCTCACGTAGTTTGTGTAAGACCTACCACATACGCATAACAATATATTAACTACTTGACAGATCCACCCCTTAAAAATAATTCAAACTTCAAAGCCTCCAGTTCTCGTGCTCGCATAAACTAACTAGAAAGCAGTGTGCGTGCATGGTGACTGAAAATTTAAGTATGCAGTGCATGTCACATCATGGCACGAATCAAAATGACAGAAAACCAAAGGCTGTCTTTTGCTGTAACAAGTCCTCCAAGGCTCCAAGGTCATTGGTACTTATCCACTTGCTTGTTTCGAAGCTTCCCAATCATGCAGGATTCAATCCTCATCACGTCATTAGAAGGCAGTTAGTCAGCTTTGTGCTTAAGCTAGCCTTGCCAGTGATCAGCTAGTACTAACCAAACCTAATTTTCTTCATATGAATGCGATCTGAAGGACGGCTGAATCTTGAGTAGTTTGCAGGCTGCCTCGATCCCTCACCTAATAGGCTTGCGAGCAGGAGCACTAGATTCACAAAGCTACTCGCCACAGTGTTGTTGTTGACAAAGTTTCCGCACGGACCTCAAGGACCTTAAAATAAAGATGGTTGGCAGGACAATTCGATTGCACGCTGGGGCAAGCAATGTGCCCTGCTTTTCAGTGGTTGGATGCACGTTTTATGTATCAGGTTTTACGTACTCCTTTGAGCGAAAGGGGGAAAAATGTAAAGATCTTCTCATGAGAAACACAAGTTTCACGGAGTCAAACAGCTGCCCCTGATCGTGCCGGCCTCTTTAGGCGTTATATGGTTTTGGAACCAGATCCCCTGTGTCTGTTAACACTTAACAGAGGGCATTGGGCTAGGGAGTAGAGATTTAGGGCATTTTTGAGCCGTTCGATTGGAGGAGGAAAATAATAATCAATGTTTCATATGGATTCCTACAGTATATCTGCTGCAGAAAAAGAAATCTATATAGCTGTTAATACCATAGTTTTGCACCAAGCGCTTGACCTAAACTCATAATCTCCAAGCATTGGGTTTGAACTTCTGTCTTTTTTTATTATTATTAAAGGGGTGCTTATCTTCTCCGATTTCAATTAGTAAAATCAGCTACAGTGTCATCTACAGTAGACCTTCCAAACGCGTCGAGCACGGATGTCTGGGGCACGCCGGCCCCCACGCCGACTTCTGTCTGCGCCAGGACAATCGAATAGCAACATTGGTCGGCTAAGAGCATCTCCAGCAGGGCCCCTACTTGAGCCCCTAAAACCAAATTTGAGGGCTTGAGGCAAAAACAGAGTCGGGGCCCCTACTAGAGCCCTCAAATTTGAGGGCCCTAAAATCCCGCCTCAAGCCCTCATTCTGGGGCTCTAGGCCAAGCCCCAAATCACGGTTTCTGGCGCGCTGGTCCCGATTCTTCCCTGCGACCTTTTTTCCGTCCCGCCCGCTCCTTCCCCCCAAATTTGATGATTATGTCATTTGATTTGCAGAGATGTTATGAACTATGTTATCATTAAATTCGGACCAAATTTGTCTTTGAATTTAAATTTGAATATTTGTATTTTCATTCATAATTTTAAGTATAGTGCTTTAGAGTTATAGTTTAAATAAATTATTATATAATGTGATGTTCTCAAATACATATGCATATAGTGTGTGAGGAAATAGAGGGAGCCTGTTTTGAGGGCTCCTGCTGGAGTGCAGCCCAGAAAACAGGGTCCTCAAAAGTAGGGGGAGCCCTCAAATTAAAAGTAAGGGTTCTGTTTTGAAGGCTCCTGCTGGAGATGGAACGACTTTTGAGTTTTGACTCACCATGGTGGTACTAGCAGCAGTGCAGTTGCTGACATGCCTCGTTGCACATGGAGCGCGCGGACCTTAAAACGGTAACACCATATTTGCATGCAGTTTCAAAAGCAAAACGCGGCAAGCGACTCTCACACACACACTCCCATTCTCACTGTGAGAACATCGCTTAAGATCAGCAGCGACATGCATTTGTTGAGTTGCATGTCTTAAGGGCTGGGTACGTTACGGGTCCAAAATTCGCGTGTACGCATGTATTTGCTCCCATGCAAAATAATGCCATTTTTGGAACGCAAGAATTTTAATTTTAGAGGAGACGATTGAATTACAGCAGGAATCTGGGGAAAAAAAATATTAGCTTTCTATAAAAGTTAAGATATCTTCTTTTTCAAAAAAAAAAAAAATCATACTATACTGATGGGGCCTGAGTAGTTTAGCTCCAATGAAGCTTATTTCAATTCGATCGTCCTCAACGGGAGACCCCGTCCGGGGATCTCCGATCATGCAATTTGGACAAGAAAAAAAATCATGCGTTCTAAACGGGGCCTGAGTAGTTTAGTGCCAACAAAGCTTTACTTCAATTGGATCGTCCTCAGCTGGAGATCATGCACGATTAATCTGTTTCTTAGATGCGCAATCTTGTGTAAGGAGTTCTGCCATTCAATTACGAGTGAGGGTCGAACCCGCCCACCATTTCGTTCAGGTAAAATCTTACATGGAGGATAGTTCCAGTACAAGTTTTTTACAAGCTAATCTGCCCTGTGAGTAGAGGTGACCAAATAGGTCATACCAACCGAACTGGCTTGAAGCACACCACTGTTGGCATGTCACGATCCACCACCTAAACAAGTCTTACCAGCCCGGTCCGATGTATCATGCCTTGCTTAGGTCGCAACCTCAGCCCAACAGGCTTGCTTGGCCCGGCCCGAATAGTACTGGGCATAGCACGACACGGCTCAACCCGTTAGGCCTGTTCATTTTTTTAATATTTATATGGCTTTTTTTTGTAGTTTTGAATTTTATATAATTCATTTTATAAGTATATATAAATTTATTTATTTTTAAATTTTATATATTTGCTAGGATTTTTTAAGATTTTCTTTAATTTTTTCATACCAAATGGGCTAAATGAGCCAACACCGGCCCAATAGGCTAATGATGTCTAGGCCGGGCCGGAAACAGCCTGTGGGGCTATCGTGCCATGGTTGAGTCGGTGCCTCAGCCTATAGGTCGATACTGCATAGTCCATCTAAGTAACAGGCCCAATGAGCCCGTGTCTACATGGACCCGTATCATGTCGTGACCGCCCGTTCGGCCACCCCTATCCGTAAGGAACTTTTTTATCATTTTTCTTTTAAAAAATATTTTAAAGATAATCTCTCCATAACTTTATTTCCAATTTTGATCCCTTTGACTACACCACAACGTGCGGTATAACAAAAGCACGTTGTCACGTCACAGACCTTGGCGTGATAAACAAGTGTTGTCACGCCATTCCTCTTGACCTGTCAGGGCTTAGCCCAAAAACGGATGTGTGTTGACTCGAATGGCTATCGTGGCAGGTTTAGTCACGCCGCGGTCGGTAGCGTGACAGCACAGTTCAGTACGTCACAGGTCATGGTGTGACCAAAGATGTTAGAATTGAAAATAAAGTTAGTGAGAGGTTATCTTTAAAATATTTTTAAAAAATAGATTTTAAAATAAAAAAGCTCATCCGTGAGGGACTCTACCAATGTTTGAAGCTGCAACTCATGAGTTACCAGATTTTATTTTAGATCCCAAAGTCTGTGAAAAATGGAGAGGAATCCATCTTGAGTTTAGTCCTGAAATAAACAGAGGAAACAGATTTCTTGGCTCCTGTCGGTCTTTTGAAATCACCTCTACATTTCTTGAATATGAACACGGCCAAAAACTATAATTTAATATTCTTTCTTGCATATGTCGGTACAGCTTAAACAATTGTGGGTGCGCGTGCCCGATCGCGTGTTCATAGGTGAAGTCAAAGCTCACAATGAAATCAAACAGAAGCATAAAATGAAGAAAAGGAAATACTCTGGCAAGGAGTTGAAACCTCTCCAAAAAATTTCCTCTATTGCATCATTGGTGTGTCTCCCTTTCTGATTACATCAGGCGTGGGCAGAGTGGAGAAGTAGATGTGTGATTATACAGGGCAGCAATTATTCAGACACTCTCAGAAGAGAAGCAAATAATCCTGAATCTACTTACAGTGAAAAGGCAGAAAAGAAGAATCTCAGAATCTCATAGAAGCTGTATACGCAAGTGACTGATCTCTTGCTTCAAGACAACAGACATGGAGTAACTCCCAAAAATGGTGCTTCAATGTGCTTTCCTTTTGTTTGCCAGGTGAGGAAATGCACCCACGATGTTGTGTGCCCTTAGGTCCTGCCTTGTCAGGATCCCCACAATTGGAGATATCTGAAGAGAGAAAAGAAACAAAAATAACACAAATTCATCACCAAATGCTTCATAGTGAAAAAAAAAACAAATGAACAAGAAGGCAATTTTGCAAGAACATTTTGATTGTTGCAAAACATTTGCTATCCATAGCAATTCTAGAGATTACTGAAGTTTGTGTTCTCATCTCTGTAACAAGTGACCAAATTAGAAGCCTAATTTTGCACATCTAAGGTATCAAATACTAGGAACCTTCAGAGATTGTGATCTTGGCATGTACTAGTAAATAGTAATTAACTTAGAATGTACTTAGAAATAAGAATTACTACTATTATTTGGACTCACCTCAGGGCCTTGGTATTTGGGGATGATGAGCATGTGCCGGAGCGCGACGGTGCGGAAGAGCACGACGGCCTTGGCGACGGACATGGTCTCGACGACGGTGTACGGCGTGGTGTTGGTGAACGGGTGGAGGTCAACGTACATGTCCATCTCGTCCGGCGTGAGCTGGACGTCGTCGAGCTTCCCGCCCTTCTCGGCGAGCTCGGCCGACGAGAACCGCTCCCTGACCTCCCAGTCCTCCGTCCTCCTCTTCTCCGGCAGGAACCACCGCTTCTTGAGCACGGCGACGAGGTGTGACCGGAGCACGATCCCGTGCAGCTCCGACACGCCGAGGCTCGGCCTGTCGAGCACTGGGAACCCGTTGTGGCTGGTGGATCGCAGCGTGTCGACGATGGTGGACACCTTCTCGACGACCCGGAGCGTGATGGCGCGCGGCTTGGCGGCGGCGAGCTCGCCGACGGTGAGGTCCTTCATCCACGGCTCAGGCTTGGGCTCCAGGAACGGCAAGCCCTTGAGGTCGAGGATGATCTCGTAGATGCTGGGGTTGAAGGCGTCGCCGACGGTCTTGGCGACGAGGAGCACGAACATGGTGATGGGGAGCAGGAGGAGATTGTTGGTTAGCTCGAGGAAGATGACGCAGAGCGAGACGGTCATCCTCATGGACCCCGACATGAGCGCCGCCGCGCCGAGCACGGCGTAGAGTCCGTGGTCGATGCGCGCGAAGCGGGCGAGCACGAGCGCGAGGATGCGGCCGTAGGCGGAGCCCATGAGGATGATGGGGAGGAAGAGCCCCGATGGCACGGCGATGCCGAAGGTGAAGAGCCCCAGCACGCAGTAGATGGCCAAGAAGATGAGCAGCGAGTCGAGACGGAACTCGCCGGCGGTGCCCGTGGAGAAGATGTTGCGGGTGGCGTCGACGTTGGTGGCGTGCAGCAGGCTGGCGAGGTCGTTGTAGTGCCCCGCGGGGCAGTTGAACTGCTTGAAGTTGCCGCTCTTCCCCGTCGTCGGGCACGCGTCGCCGAACGACGGGTCGCACGGCGTGCACGGCACGGCGAATGGCAGCACGTAGAGCCCCGCCGACGTGAACACGCTCACGGCCAGCGCCAGCGCCAGCTTCGCCAGCCGCCCCTTCTCGTTGATGAGGTTGTACAGCCGGAGCACCTTGTGGAGGAGGTGGTTGTACAGGCTGCCGAGGAGGCCGCCGATGACGCCGACGAGAGTCACCGGAAGGAGGTCGCCGACGTGGTACCTGACGGTGACATCGCTGACGTCGAAGAGGATGAGCCCGCCCTCGCCGAACAGCCCGCACCGGCCGTTGCGGCACACCTCGATGAACCCGCGCAGCACGACCACCACGGTGGCCGTGCTGAAGAAGGTGCGCCACAGCAGCGCGCTCCGCCACCACGTCGCCACCTCCTCCAGCGCGAACAGCACGCCGCCCACGGGGGCGCGGAACGCCGCGCACACACCCGACGACGCGCCGCAGGTGATCAGGTCGCGGCGGTCCCGGTCGTTGTTGAAGTACCGCAGCCACCGCCACCGGAGACGGTACCGGCCGGAGCCGCCCTGGCTGAGCAGGTTCGCCAGGCACGCACCGATGTGCACCAGAGGCCCCTCCTTGCCGAGGTCGAGCCCCGACGACACCGCGCCAATGCTGCCTATGATCTGCACCAAAAAAAAATGTGCGTCGTGTCACTCGCTGACACACAGGCCGGCCAGTAGTGTTTGTATCACGTTCACGTTTAGATGAAAGGAACTTACCTTGACAATGAGCTGCGGCGCGCCGAACATGTTGGGAGTGTCGATGCCGTTGAGGTAGGCCTTGATCTCGGGGATGCCGGGGCCGGCGGCGGTGGGGGCGAAGACGACGCAGAGCACGGCGGCGACGAACGTCAGGGAGAAGTTAATGCCGGCGAAGTAGAAGAACCCGCTCCAGTACCTGCAGTGTAGGCAAACGAACAGAATTTCCCAATCAAGAACTCGATTCCATTGGGCGTTTTAGGATGCAATTGGGAGATGGCCGGAGCCCGAAGTTCTTAACTTTTCTCCCGGACGAGCTGGACCATGTGGAGCATCTTGAGGCCGGAGATGTTCTCGATGGCGAGGTTGATGAGCGACGCGATGACGCCGGTGAGGAGGCCGACGAGGAACGCCATGGCCCACTTGAGGAAGATGTACTGCAGCACCTCCACGTTGGACCGGCTCCTCCAATCGTGCTTGAAAAGATCGTTCTCGATGATCCTGACAATTCACGCACCAATACACACGACGGAGTAGGAATTAATCAACCAAACACGCAAGAGCAGAGATTTAATCAAGCACGATCAAGACGGCATCGCAAGAATAAGCAGGTGATGGAATGCTCACTCGTAGTCGAGGCTCTCGATGTGCGACACCTTGGTGCCGACCATGGCGAGGTGGCTGGCGGTTAGCGTGTTGCTCCGCTTCAGCAGCGGCTGCTCCAGGGAGCGGATGCCGTTGCCGGAGCTCTCCGGGTCTTCCGGGTCGTCGACGCCATCGTCGTTCTTGCATTCCGGTCCCGGACCGGCCGTCGTCGTGGGCTCTCCGGCGAGCCTCGCGCTCTGTTCCTCCTCCATGGCCGTCCTTGGGACAGAGGAGCTCTGTGGTGCCTCTGGTTCTTGAAGCTTAGAAGCAAGAAGACGTGAAGGGGAAGTCGAGGATGGGATAGGTGTATGTACCTGGCTTGCAAGGCTGGACCATAACTAGTACTGATGACCCATTGGCAGGTTGAGGAGATCTCTCATTTCATTTGAGGTGTCCTCTTATAGGGCAAAAAAATCGGCATTTCTTGCACTTTTCAATTTTTTTCTTGCACTTTTCAATTTTTTATAATATGTAAATATTATGTGTGTGTTTTACATGAAGAAAGCTCAGTACTTTAATTGGGATAGGTGTATGTATTGGACAAGTGGCATTTTTTTGCTTTTTTTTTGTAGGGTCTGTTTTGTTATTGTGTGTATAGAATCATGTAATTTCATACATGATGATAATCTGAAGAACTGATGCTTGCCTTGAGAGGGTCGTCATGCCTTTTGTGGAGCTAGTAAGGTTCTTCCTTTGCTTTCAGACTTTTAGTGAAAGTTCAGCGTACACAGCTCATTTGGTGGCCGTTATGGACAAATAGGATACTGTGAAGTGGATGGCTGGAACCATCTCAAGGATGGCAACAAAAGGAATAGCGGTTGTCTTCATCTGTGCAGAGTTGAACTTTCCTATGGTTTTAGCTCAGATACATAATACATTCAGGCCGGACGGGGCACTTTTATGGGAGCATTTGATTAATTAGCTGGTCCATACCATCAGTAATTGTACTATTGGCTGTCTAACAATTCTGTGCCTCAAGAGTACATGACAAACTTCTCCTACTTGTTCAAAATTTAAATTTTTCTTTAACTGTACATAACCTCTTTTTTTTTTTTTTTGAAATTGTTCAACACTCCTAATGAGAAAATGATATTATTTGTTGCAGTCTCCGGTATGCTGCAAGGTTGAGGAGAATTAAATCTTCTGGTTGTGTCAAACTGTGGCAAGAGTACTACATTTTTTAACGAAAGAGCTTGAGCTATGAGAACATCATCCTTCGACAGAAGAAATGGGATATACTGGTTATTTTCAATAGTGATCCTTACAAGGAGATAAGACCGTAGAACACAGCACAATAATTTGTGGGGCCTGGAGAGGCATTTCATATGTGGAAAGTTATTGGTCCATTCTTCTAAGGTAAGTTGCAGTTAACTAATTACCATTCTTTTGGTACATGAATTGCATGATATGATCCAATTTGGTCTTTGGAAGGCCTTGTTTCATGGAATCCAATGGACACTAGCTGGATGTTCCAGAAAACATGTTCATCTCCACTGCATTAGGTATAGGTTTAAGCTCTATATGCCACTTGTCCTGGTCAAACAAAGCTCTTTTCCTCATTGTGAGTTATTTCATTCGTTATTTTACTTAGTGGTTGCACATAGATTGTAATTGAGGCTCTAGTACACCAATATTCATACTTCCTGTATGGTTCATTAAGTTCTAGATAGGTGTTCTGATTAACTATGGGATGCGAGGACGTTAATTAATGAGGTCCACTTGCACCACTCCAAAGTTAAAGATTTGTATATTGAGTGACTGATTATCTTGATGATACAGTATACGAGAATTTATCTGCATTTTAAAACAAATAAAAGGAAATAAGCTGGCCCTGTGCAAACTTCTCTCTCTCTCTTTTTGTTCATACAGCAAACATCTCTTTCCTTCTCTTCTTACACATTTTATGTTTTAAAGTTAAAATCATAAATGGTTCACCAGATTTTTGTTTGAATTTTTCACATTGGTTTAGTGCCCAACCCATAATGGTTTTCATGATTTCTCCTAATTATTAATTGATTTGCACCGTACATATCTCCCCATGAAACAAATTGATATGTAAGAACAGTTCTCATCTCTAAGGTAAAATCTTACTCTTGAATGACAACAGTTTGCGATGCGAAAGGACATTAATATATTTTTAGAATGCGAAAGGGCATTAGCTAAAGGGGCAACTTGTACTTTTCCTAATTTATGTTTAGGGATATGTTATATGATTATCTTGATGTTTCTAGAGAATTAACGGAATAGTTAGATTGCCTTATGCTTGGGGAAGAGGGAAGAGGCAATAAGTCGTTTAACTATGAGTATTGAATCTTTGAACTGTTATGATATGATAGGTTAATAGTAGACTGAGTATTATATATTTTTCGTGATGAAGTTGAATTTGTATCTTTTGAATTATTAGCCATACTTAAGTTTTTACATCTTCTTGGTCATAGATCCTATTTATTTAAACATCTTCAAGCCAACATCTAACCCGTGAACAAAAAAATGTCAGAATATAACACGATTTGAAGTTCACTGAAAAATTCGTTTGTAAATTGGGTTTATTTAATTCATTAGAAAAAAATTATGTTTTTAAGATAATTACTCTCCACTTAAGCACTTGAAAAGGTGCTTAAACATTTGTTTTAGGTTTTTAGGTCACTTAATTCAAATATTTAACATAGGTGTCGGAAAGAGAGAGACGACATAGTAGTGCTTACAAATTTGCTTAAATAACCATTCAGAACATTTTTTTTTCAGAACAAGGTAACAACATCCTTGACAACAGCATGTCTTGATCGAGTACCCCTTTTCCTTTATGAAACTTTATCACATGGATTTATTTCGCAATCTCTTCTCTTGAAAGATCTAGAAATATATCATGTTGTCAAGATAAGAGCAAAATGAACTTTACCAACTAGAAAAGCTAGAGGTGGTTGAGGTCCCTATATCACCACTACCATTCATTATTTGGAAGGTAGCACATCCAAATTAACCATTGCCGTACCGTTTCTTTTTCTCATTTAACTAGCGGCTCTTCAGGCCTCCAAAGAAACCTTAGGCCGTAACAACTTGGACACATGGATAAGGACTCATCATTATCAAGATCTAGTGCCTCTAAATTTATTTCCCCTCCTTTCCTGTTCCTTTCTACTTGTCTTGGTATAACACAACTCACACGGTTAGCTGGTAGATAAAATGGAAGATGAAAGATTAGATGGAAACAAACATGGATGTGGAATTTGAGGAATCTGTCAGTGATTGTTATAAAATTAAATTCATTAGATACTTCCATCGCACATACTATGTCCATCAATCCTAGACTATGATTTTCCTCCGGTTATTTTAGTTTTGGCAAAATTAGCTACAAGACCCTCAACTTTTGTGACATTAGCTAATGGACACTCAAAAACTGTGTCTTTGTCAAAAGACACTAAAATTACGTGGTTCTTTGCTGCAAGACACCAAGACTATTATAATAATATTATCCGTTGTTTCGGAGAGAGAAACACAACAAAATGACCTTCATACCCTTTCCTTCTTACTCATTCCCCTGCAGTCTCCAAGGAGGTCTTCCTCCGCTCTGGCACACGGTGACCGCACCATCCATCGGTTGTGACACACACACACACACACACCGAACATTGAGTGTTCCACACCGCACCATCCGTTGCTCGCTCGCAGTGTCGCAAACAAGTAGCGTGCAGTCAAACACCTCAGCCGTCCTCTCCTCCCGGATCCTGGCGACGAAGAAGCGGTGGCGACAGTGAGGCGATGCGACAGCGCAGTGGTGCCCGTCCCGGAGGCGCCCGCGACGGTGGTGGTGAGTAGCAACGTCAGTGCGTCGGCACTCTGTCCTGCCCGATCCGCGCAATAGAAGAGAGAGGAAGGAGGAAGAGAGAGAGGACGACGACGACGACACTGGTGAGGATAGGGAGGCGGCGGCGGCGGCGAGGAGGAGGCGTGCGGCGGACATGAGCGTGGTGGACACACGCTGGGTGGCCTTGCCGTGGATGAGGCGGCCGCGGAAGAAAGGGGTCGTGGGGAGGGTGAGGACGGCGGCGGGGTCAGCATGGACGTAGAGGTTTAGGAGGTGGTGGTGGCCAGCAAAGAACTTTTCCCAAAGTGGGGAGAAGACCTTGGGCGGCGGGCGGCAGCCGAAGAGGGAGGTGGTGGAGGCGGCAGCAGTGGAGGGCACCCTCCCTAGCCGTCGTCCTTCTTGAAGACGGCGACAATGGAGAGGTCGAAAGCCGATGCACAACCGGAGACGTGGAAGAATGGGGTGGTGGGCTATGCGAAGGTGGGGTGGAGGAGGAAGCAGGCGTCGCCAGCACCGCCCTCGACGCAAGCAGCCACATCGGGAGGCAACAATGGAGGGGGAAGGGGCTCACGGGTGGGACGCACTGACACCGGGTGGGGGTAGGGGTGGCGGTGCATGGGGGCTGTCAGCGCAAGCAGTCGCATCGGAAGGTTGGTGGGATGGGGATGGTATAAGGGAGTTTGGGGAGAGATTAGGGCTAGTGGATTTCAATCCAATAGCAGGAAGAAGAAAAGGATGAAGGAGGATGGAGGGGCAAACAAGACATTTCGCACACACACTCTCTCCTCTCCAAACCAGATATATTATTTTACTAGAAATAAGTCCATTTTACACCCTTGAACTATGGCCCGAGTTCAAAAAACACCCCGAACTACAAAATCGTTCACTTTACACCCCTCAATTGTCAAAACCGGAGCAAATTACATCATAGACTGGTTTCATTGGTGGTTTTAGCCATGTTGGCAGCCACGTCATTGGTTTTGGCTTACGTGACAGCCACCTCCTCCTGCGCAGGCTGGCCATGGAGGACCGGGTCGGGGTGGGCTGTGCAGGCTGGCGACAGGGAGCCAGCGGCGGTGGGGCAGGGAGAGGGAAGAGTCACGGGCGCAAGAGGGGGCACGCACGGGCCGCGGCGCTAGGCGTCGGGACGGCCGGAGGGGAGCGCATGGGGCCAGCGGCGCCGATGGCTGCTCCATTTGGAGGTGGCACCAGGGGACCGAACCGGAGGCTCCCTTCTTCTCCTCCCCTTCTTCCTCAAACACAAAGCTGGAGCTGAGCTCCCGTCTCCATCGCACCGCCGTTCGCCGCCTCCGGTGAGTTCTTCACCACGCCGGCTGCGTCACCCCGTGCCTCCCAGGGCCCTCCACTTCCCCCCACCTCCCCTCTTCTTCTTCGCCGCCGAGCAAGGCGCTGGAGCCGAAGCCCCCATCTCCGCCTGGTTTTGGCCACCACCACCCCACCGCCGTTCGGGCGCACCGGTGAGTGTTTCACTGAACCCGCCGTGTCACCCCATGCCCCCAATCCCCCTCTACTCTTCCCCCACCTCCACCCTTCTTCTTCGCCGCCGAGAAGCTCCTTCGCTCTCCGCCGCCACTCCTCCTCCGCCCACGGTCGCCGCCACCACGACCACCCCCAGGCTTCCCCGACCCCACTGCCAGCCTCCCCACCCTCGGGCGCAGCCCATGCGCACCCCTTCCTCCTCCCCGCGCCACCCCACCGCCGGCGTCGCACAAGGTCCGAGCGCCCGCACAAGAGGAGGCGGGCCGGGGTCGAGTCGCGCAGGGAAGCCGAGGAGGCACGCGTGGATGTGGGGAGGAGCCGGAGCCAGCGAGCAGCATGGGCTGAACCTGGAGGCGGCCGGAGGCGGCTAGGCGAAGAGGCGGCGGCGCCAGGAGAGAGTGGAGAGGAGAGATTTGGGGAGGAACGAGCGGCGCCAAGCCTCTCTCTCTTTCTCTCTTTATCTGCATTTGGCGTCTGACAAGTGGGCCCGAGTGCCACGTAGGTGATAAACCAGGTGGTTTCGGCCCAAGGGGTGTAAACCAAACGATATTGGTAGTTCGATGGTGTAAACCAAATGGTATTAGAGTTTATGAGGTTTTTTGGACTCGGACCAAAGTTTAGAGGTATAATTTGGACTTATTCCTATTTTACTGAGTAGTGTGTCCTACAACAAAGAACCACACAATTTTACTGTCTTTTGGCAAATACATGATTTTTTAGTGTTCATTAGCTAATGGAACAAAAGTTGAATGTGTTGTAGCCAATTTTGCCTTTAGTTTTCTATATATTTCTAATACTGCTTTATATGTTCATGATTTTCGACTGACATGCATTATAACTAACATAGTGTAGGAAACCTACATGTCCGTGGAATATAATGATACGAGGAGTCGAGAGAAGTTTCACACACAAATCATCATTTCAAGGGAGGCAGATGAATCTCACATACTGCCAGCTAAAGCCTAAACAGGCCTGCACAAGCGCAAATGAGTGCAAATAAAGAAAGTAGCTGTACCGAAAAGAAGTTACTAGGCATAGGCAGGAGTAGCATGAATGTGTCTCTGACCAGATCTGGATCACATCCAAGTTCCTATCAGCTAGCAATGGCAATCTGATTGGCGACTAAATCGCAAGTAAAATAATGTGTGTGACTTGGAGAAATGGGGAGGTGAGGAAGCAATGGCAGTTCCGGCGACAGGTGGATTATCTGTGTGCTAGCCGTCCGGTGCAGGGAGATTCGGACGTAAAAAGGGTCAATAATGCAGCGAGGCTCACGATCCCAGGCTTCAAGTCACATGGAATGGGACTGATTGGGCAACCAGAAAAACGGCCTCTGCATGCTACCAAGGACCGGTTTATGCAGACTTAAAGTGGCTCGTTGGTTCTCTTCCATGACATTGGCAATTCAATGGTTTCACATGACTGCCATTGGTGGTTGAAGAGGACGTAGACCTGCCATAGCAAAGTGTGTCCTAGTCGAAAACATCATGCAATGATGCAAAATCCATGGTTGAGATCTTTTTGTTTGAGCCTAAGGAAATGACACTAAAGCTTGTTTCGTATGGCTCTTACTCCCAGCTCCGTAATTAGAGTGGGTGCAGCTATGCTAAATGAGGTAACTCCAATAATTTTTTGGAGTTGGAGCAACCGAGAGTGGAGCAGCCCCTAATGCAATTTTTGGGAGCTGGGGAAACCTTGATCCAAGTGAGGGAGCTGCAGGCCAACAAATCGAAATGCCCATAGAAGTTGAGGAAAATTACCTGCAAAATGCCCCTCCACTGACACCCCAGCGCAACCGGCACCCCCTTCTCCCCTCACACACTACTCCTCCTGATCCCCAAATCCTCGCTCCAGAGAAAACCCTAGAGAGGCGGTGGCTCTCTCCCCAACGTCCCTCTCGTCCTCTCCCTGGCCCCAACCTCGGTGACTTCTCCGCTGTCCTTGTCCTCTCCGCCGTTGACCGCTGGTGGCTGCTCCCCATCGCCGTTGGCTCTACCCTCTTGCTTCTCCTCCTTGTCCTCCTCACCACCACCCCTTTCCCCTCCCCTCCTCCTCCTTGCCCTCCCCGACCCTCTGAATCGAGCACAAGCTCACCCCCACCTTGCAGTCCTCTGGCGCCGCTGCCTCACTCCCCTGCATCGCCTTTATAATATCCCGAATTGGATTAGGAGGACTGAAAGAATTAGAGAGAGAATTCAGCGATTAATATAGGAAAAATCCATAAAATTGAGACAACTTGGGTCGTGGCCCTTCGGCCCACTGTGTCATGGCCCAAGGGGGCAGCCAGCTGGCCTTAAGGGGCCAAGGGGCAGCACCCCCAAACCCTCACCACCCCCTCCGTGCCGCACCCCTCTCCCTACTCCTCCCTAGGCAGCGCCTGTCGGACTCCAAATTTGGAACTTGGGACCCACTGTGTATAGTTGTGTCATTTCCTGGATCAATAGCTGACACACACAGTTACATTGTTGGTTCAAAGACACATCATGAAAATGTATGATTATTACATAATTCTAAACAACACACAAATACACACTACGGCTTTTGTCTTGTAGACCGGCTGGATGGGCCAGATATCTTCAGATAGCAGTAGCGGAAGAGGAGTCAAAGGACATTGTGTGGAATCCCCATGATATGCCCACCGGCAATCGACTGTGGGCTCGCGACCTAGTTCATGGCCTACTTGATCCTCAGTCTTGATCGGTACCCAAAGTCAACCCGAGGCAGATCTACAACCAGGTTTTGGCTGAGGTTGTAGTCGTGCAGAGCAGGGAACGCTTGATGGAGTCCACGATCGGACACCACCCTTGTTGTGCAAAAGAGGATGGTCTGAGCCGCCCCAGGTACTAACGGTATTCGGCGTTGGGGTTGTGATCTTGTATAAGGTTAGTTAAGGGCTTGAGCCTGGGTCGTTTACAAGAACAAGTCCGAGTAGGATATTCATACAGAGTTCGTATCGTAGTCGATACGGGTGAGAGTATAAGGGTAAGGGGAGATGTCAGACGTGAAATTACCACGAGCAAGAAGTGAGAAATCAAAAGTCTAGAAAATGAGGCAAGGAGTCACGAGGAGTGGTCGTGAGTGGAGAAAAGCGACACATAGGACAGAAAGAGGAGCAATTGCTCCCGAAACCAATCGAGTTACGACCACACCGGGTTGTAGGAGGTTCTAAAGAGGTCCGGGCGTGGTCCAGGTGAGGTCCTGGTGCGTCATGAGGAGGTCATGTAGAGATTAAGGAAGGTCCCGAGGAGGTCCGAGGAGGTCGAGGGAGGTCCTGAGAAGGTCCTGAGGGGAGGTCCTGAGGAGGTCGAGGGAGGTCAAAGATGATCCAGATGAACTCAGGGGAGATCCTGGATGGTCCAGATGAACCAAGGGAGATCCTGAATGGTTCAGATAGTATCAGGGAGGTCCTGAATGGTTCTGATGAAATCGAGGGAGATCCTGTACAGTTCAGATAAGATCAGGGAGATCCTAAATGGTTTAGATGAAATCAAGGAAGGTCCTGAATGGTCTAGATGATATCAGGGAGGTCCTAAGGAGTTCTGGAGGTCCTAGATATGTCACAGAGGAGGTCCAAGAGGAGGTCCTGGAGAGATCTCAAGGGAGGTCCAAGAGGAGGTCTTGGAGAGGTCCTGGAGGTCCCGCGGAAGTCCTGGGAGATCCTAAGGAGGTCCTGGAGGGCCTAGGGAGGTCCTGTGACACCTAGAAGCGGGTGTAGACCAACTGGGGTGGTCGTGAGACATCTGGTGGTGGTTACAAATCAGCTGATCGTAGACCTTGCTCAATGTAGATAGTACTTGATATGAACGGTGCATACCCGCAACACAATATCTTTATATATGCCAGGCTGTGCGGCCAACTGTTTTACAAAAGAGCCAAGAAAGCAGAAATCTTACAAAAGCCAGAGTACCAAAATGAAGATAAGTGGGAGGCAGAACACGTCGTAGTAGATCCATTCACTCTACCCATAGGCAAGCGACTGGAGTCCCGGCCTAAGCTTCATCATCTTCAATACCATCCAGTTCAGCCTTTGGGTGGTGGTGGTCGTAGGGGTCTTGGTCGCATGGGTCTGAAAAGATTATATGGGCAGAGCCTGAGTACACAACCGTACTCGCGAGCCAACACACAATGCAATTTTTATAGATGAAAGGCTAGTCAAGGGAGGTTTAGAGTTCTTTTATTTGCACAAAGCCAAATTTGAACTAGATTTAGTTAGAAAAGCTTGAGATGTAGCATTTTTAACAATCGGGTTTTGTAAATAAGTTTTCATTTGTAAAGTACTAGTAGAGGTCCAACCTTCTATACCATTGAGTGGCTCCATCCACTCAATGCTCGGGCTATCTCGTATTTACCACTGGTCCCCGACTAGGCATTCTCAAATCCCCTGGGGTCCCACCCCATTCTTTCTTTCCATCACAAGTGGTTTTATAAAAACGAAAGTTATATCCAGCAAGTTCTCAGCACCGCTCTTGACTGTGAGCACGACTATCTAGATAGTTTTTTTTACTCTGCAGAGTTCGCACACTTTACCCACAAGAGATGATCGCCTTGACATATACACATGTTTCCTTAGACATGTGAATCAAGGGGAGATCACCACAAGACCTTTACAATGCTCAACCTCGACGCAACTCCACTCGCTAAGGTTTCCACCGCCCGGTGCCATGCACTTCCAGGAGACCCCCTCTTGCGCCGTGTGATTTTCCTGTGGCTTCTTTCCCCTTTACCCACGCCACATTCCCCCGATGGCGAAGCCACGTCGAGGCGAGCAAATTAGTTAGCCAGATCGTACCCATTATAGACTTGTGGCTGCACTATTTTTACATGAGAGGTCATCACCAGATTCAGTCCTTAAGCGACTTGGGCGGTACATCCACATACCAACCATCACTCGTGCTCTCGGCACCAGCCACTCTTTCCAACCACCCAAGTCGAAAACAGTTTTTAGATTTTATTTGTTTTGGAAATAACCTTTTGCTCAACATACCAGCCAGGCTCCTAGCCTCACTGCCCCAAACCATTTTCTAAAGCTTTTAATGATTATGGTCACTTAGGTAAAGACTTATCAGCTAGTATGTATTCCATTAAGTCTAGGGTGACAAAGAATAGTGTCCAAGTTCAAGGGTTGGAAGTTTATACACAATTATAGTTAAGGCATCAACTATGAGCTAGACCAATTTAGATTGATAAAACATAGCAATGCAATTTCATAGTTTAAAGCAATATACTTTGCAAAAGGTAGGTGCAATATGACCAAAGTGTTGACTCGCCTTAGCCAATGTTCTGATAAGGTTCCATATCCTGATATCCATCCTTCTCAATATCCTGGTAATAATCTCGCTCCATAGGCTGATAGTCATCCTGCTTAATGTTCTGGCAACCTTGTCTTGGTTGGGGCTGCTGTTCTGTTTTGCCTCCAGATGCTAATTACGCATGATACGATTGAACTCCAAAACGACTGGAAGCAATCAAATAAGATCCGATTAGTCTAAATACATTCAACAACAACATCCCTTCGATGAAAGTAAACGTATCTAATGGTAACTCGACAGGGCGACCAGACCATGTCTCTAAATAGGGCGCGGGGGACCCTTTGGTCAATCGGACCCACACATCTGTAAGCCCCATCGACCCGAGACTAGGCCGGGGACTCACGACTAGGAAGTGGTCAGGGAGAAACTGCAATGGTTGTAGTAGTGGTCGTAGAAATTGTATTGTTTCCAAAGGATACGACCAGGAGGTCGTGGAAGTATTGTTGACCTGGGGAGGTCGTGAAAGTATT
The DNA here is from genome assembly GCA_036346255.1 of Ampelocalamus luodianensis. NCBI lineage: Eukaryota > Viridiplantae > Streptophyta > Magnoliopsida > Poales > Poaceae > Ampelocalamus > Ampelocalamus luodianensis. The sequence continues at coordinate 25,722,696 of CM070640.1, forward strand.
GCGAGCAGGGGAGGTCATGGGTGCACTATGATCAGGGGAGGTCGTGGGAAATTCTGTGACCTAGGGAGGTCCTAGAAGTACCGTGACTTGGGGAGGTCGTGGAGGTACTGTTATCAGAGGAGGTCTTGGGAAATACTGTTACCAGGGGAGGTCGTGGGCGCACTATGGCTAGGGAAGATCGTGTGAGTGTTACGACCGAGAGGGTGATCTTTGCAAAATGGGAGGTCATGACTAAGAGGGTGGTCTTTATAAAATGGGAGGTCATGACCCAGAGGATGGTCTTTGTAAAGTGAGAGGTCACAATCAAGAGGGTGGCCTTTGAAAAAGACCAAGAGAGTTGTCTTTGCAAAGAGACCAAGGGGGTGATCTTGAGAAGGAGATCCTAGAGTCAAAGAGGTAAGGTGCGGCAAAGCAGAGCCGTCCGACTTTGATTGGGCGGTTCAAGATGAGATGAACGTTCGGACCATTCGAACCTCTCATCTCAATCGGGCCATTCCCGTCTGATCGGATGGCCCGAAAGAGGGGAGGGCGCGGTTAGATGGGTGGTCTTTGTAGATGGGGAGGTCGTGACCAACGAGGGTGGTCTTTGCAAAAGAGGAGTTCATGGGAGTATTACGACCAAGGGAGGTTGTGCGAGCGTTATGACTAAGAGAGGTCCTGGAAAAAGTGGTGGTAGAAAGAACCAAAGAATTAGTAAAGACAGGACAGGGTAATTCGACCCAGGGGGAAACATCTGGCCACTAGGAACTTACCAAAACGGGGCTGGGAGATGAGCTAAGTTAAGCTAGCAACGAGGGCTCCGTGCAGCAATAATAGCCTGAGAAAGGAGGTGATCGTCGATCTTCAAGATTGTTCCTTGGAAGCTGATAGATGGTCCTTTAGAGAGGTCTTGAAGTGTCCTCGCCGGAGGGAAATAAGAACATCATCTAAAGCAATTCCTATGAGTTGAGAAGTAGGGTTAGCTGAGGGGAAAACGCCACCTTAGGCACGGGTGTGAGCGAATGCACCCAACGTGGGAGTAGCCTCACCGGTAGGTGTTAATGGCGATGGTGGTGATGCGACAGTGCTCGGCTGAGGCAGCGCTTGTGCCCAACTGGAGCTCGAGCTCACTTGTGAGAGGGTGAAGGTGAGGCTAACACTGGAATGGTGAAAGAAAGCATTCAGGGGTTGGGATTAAATATGTGCATGCACCCTAGTGCAATAGCCGAGGAGAAGTGGTTGGAGCAGTTGTCGGTATGGGCAGCACAGGGTAGCGGAAAGACAACTCGGATGATGGCTATTGATGACTGCTTGTCTAAAATTGGTCAGCACACAAAAAGGGGGGTGCAGCTGCCACTAGTCCTATGACCGAAGGAGTTGTTCTGGCTGGATGAAGTTCGGCCAAGAGCTGGTCGAGAGTGTGAAATAGAAGAGAAGGGTAAAAGCACAACGGGTGCTCAACCCTATATGGCTTAGTATATGTATAAACATGCAATAGCACAACGTGCATACAATAGAACGAGAGAGGTGAACGAGAGTGGCGGGGATTGGTCGAGCCAACCGGGGGGCGTTAGCGCTTGCAGATGTGCGCGCCTGTAGGACCGGGTAGCTTGAGGGGGTGCATTGCATGTGAGCATGCATGCACAAAGACATATCCGTTAACAGGAAGGAACAGTGGAGAAGGAGCTATGATACGGCAATGGCTTGGCTAGGTAAATAAGGAAAAAGAAAAGGAATGCACAGGAGCTGGTCGGGCCAGACCAGAACCAGGCTAGCCAGGACTACGCCAAAGGGAAAACAGGTAACAAGAAAAGGCTCGAAACAAAATTTGGGAAGAAAGCAGAACAACAAAATTTTAGGTTTGCTAAAAATTCCAGTATTCACTTTAAGGAATTCCTATGCGAAAATAGACAAAATCATAAGAGCAGAAGAGACAATGCAATCAAGTAACTCTCAAAGATGTAGACAATCGGTACGACAATAGATATTATACCGAAAGTTTTAAAAATCCTGTATTTTTGTATTTAGGTACTTTTGGGCTATCACACCGCCCCTGCTCCCTTGCCACGCCACCGTGCTGCCCCTTTCTCCAAGCACTGCCATCCCTCTCATCTGCTGCTGGGCATAGGGGAGATCAAGGAGGATAGCAAGGGTTCGGCCAGCAAGAAGAAGGAAGGAGAAGAAGAGAAACAAGGAAGAAAGAAGAAGAAGAAGAGAGGAAAATTACGAGGTTTCTGTGATCCTTCGTGTTCTTTAAGGGTAACACCTGATAATCCCTATAATTTCCATGGATTAATTGTTGTTAAGTTCATAGATCGTTTTGCTTAGGGGAAGATTAATTTTTAGCATGCCTTATTTCATTGAAGTTAGATGTAGAACCTTGCGAGGGCAATTTGAAGTGATTGGGCTTGGATTTAGAGTTTCGTCTAATTAGAAAAGTTGTAGATATTTTCGTTAGCTTTCTAGAAAGGTCTAAATCACTAGATTTGGATTAGCGATTTCGTTAGCTTTCTAGAAAGGTCTAAATCACTAGATTTGGATTAGCGAACAAAAAGTTACAACTTCAGGAAGATTGCTATCCAGATTTCAGGCGTCACTAGCAGAGATAGTGTTGTTGGGCTGTTTTAACCTAGTAAATGAAAGAATTAGAAATTTGTGATAACTTGAATATGCTATGAAATTTTGAGAATTTTCTAGAACTAGTATCTTTCATATATTTTCAAGTTTTAGAATTAAATATATAAAATTATAAAGCGGTATGTCCTAACAGTTTCTGGGACGATCTTCGGGGAAGGAAATGAGGCAGAAAACGGTAGAATCAGAAGTTCATCGTAACTAGGAAGTTGTAGGATTTTTTCATAAGGATTCCAGAAAGTATTGGAAGTCGAGATTTGGAGTTTAAATGAATAAGTTAGAGCCATTTTGCTATTGAAATAGCGAGTAGTGTGTCTAGTAATTTTGAGTTAATCGGGTTGGTTTGGCATAGACGTGCGATGAAAATTAGAATAAAGTGTTGGTGTTGTGATATTATGATTTTGAGATGTGTTTTGACTTATTTGTCCCAGGAATGTGGCCTCTAGTGCCCTACCGCTGTCTCGCTATCCAGCTCTAAGGGAATAAAGAGGCAAGTGCATGATAGACAGTGTTCGATGATTGATCGTTGTATTCTTTATCACTTATTAACATTATATTACTTATGATTTTATCTTATTTAATTGCAACACAATGTAAATGGTCATGATATTAATCGTATTGGTGAAATCAAAAATATTGGATGATGGTATTCTTGATGAATCTATGATAAATTGTGCATTAATAAGCATCATTGTAGAAGAGAAGATTATCATGGTGATCACACATCTGTCTTGTTGGTAGAGACTCTACGGGAGTAGTGGAGGTCCCCGATCCATTGAGGATGGGCTTGAGGAAATAGTGAATATTGTCGCGAGTGCTCACCCATGCTATACCGGTATACGTGAAGAAAGTGCACTGTGGACATGTAGTGTAGAGACACCTTGCAATTAATGAAAAGAGAAATTGATACCTGAGTATGAGAAGAAAGGTGAGTAAATGATGATGATTATGATTATGATATTGTGTAGGGTTGAATTCAACATTGTTTATCATTGTGCTTGTTGAGTCGTAGACTGACTCTTGCTTTTTTGTTGTTTTTAGATGACTGTTGATGATGTTTCACTTGGGAGGGTTAGCGCACTTAGAACCACAACCTACACTCAATTACTTGATTCATTAAACATGAGAACTCATTATTATAGCTTGATGATTTATAATTAGGACATAATAGTGTTACTTATCTATAGGTTGGAGTTGATTACTCATTTAATAGACTTTATTCTATTGGTTTACATAAATCTTGGTTTATTATCTTTCTATGCTTCGTAGGAAATAATTATCTACGATTGTCATAGCGTTATGCTTGTGTTAATGTGATCCGTAGACAGGTTTTACCATTGATATATTTGTTGTAATTTATTGGTGTTTAATGTTAAAACTGATAGTTAGTATAGATTAGTGTCATTTTGAGCTCCGTTTTAGACTAGGGTGTTACATCCTTGCCCATCTTTAGGTCTGCAGGGCGACGCCTCTAGCTCCAACGGGCATCCTCGTGCTCTACCACCCGAGGAACATCTACATCTTACACTAGACACCGAGGCGTCGGACTCAGGCCGGAGGGAGCTCACGGCGCACCCGGTCATCGCCACCGGCAACTTGAGATTCTTGTGGGGAAACACCGACACAGGTGGATTAGAGTGGAATTGGTTCATTAACCTTTCCACCTCAGACTACCCACTCGTCACGTAGGATGGTACAAATTTCCTCAGTTCTTGATCCATGAGAGTGTTAGAATTATGCCATTTATGTGTAAAGGCTTGTTCATTCTTGATATTCCAAAGCATGCATGATTTAGTCTTTCTTTTGCTGATCGTGCTTTTCACTGAGTGTTCGAAACTGAGTGATCGAAACTAAGTGGTCGAAACTGAGTGGTCGAAGTCTTAGACCAGGGGTCTTAGACCAGTAGCAAAGCCATAGACCAATGTGGTCGAACTAGACCAATGTGGTCGGATCCAAAGACCAGTGTGGTCACAATACACTAGTCAAAGCTGTAGACTAGTAGTCGAAGCTGTAGACCAGTGTGTAATCAGGATCTGTTAAACACTACTTAATTACTATTGATTGGTTTTGAATTAGCAGTTACCAGTGGTTTAATATGTGCTTTATTGTTCAGTTACTGGAGAGTAATTGACTCGACCTCAAATAGGATCTGGAGACGTCCAAACCGAGTGTGATTTTGAACACTTCCATTTTTCCCATCTTCTTCCTCTTTGTTCTCTTGTGCTGTTGGGTTATGCTGTCGAACCAAGCTGTCCCTTCTCCTCGGCGTGCACCGGGAAGGAGGGTGAGCGGGTATCTTCGAACCTTTGTCACAGAGTTCACCTGCACGGAGTGGCAATAAGGTTTCTGGGTAGTGCATCTGCGTGACCATTTGTTGCGCTGCATCATTTTATGATATGCTCTGTTTCGAGTCTGCACTGCTTCCCATTCTTCATCGAACCCAACTATAAGTTGATCATAAGACCACTCTTTTGTGTTATAATCTGACTATTGAGTATATTTAGAATTATAATGAGCTACCTGCTATTGATATCGTTTTATGCATCTCTAGTTATTTGTGATCTTTGCCTCATCCTAAAATCTGAAATTAAAATATTGTCCACATTTCCAACAATCCAGAAATCTTATTATGGAACCTTTTGTGATTCAACAATGGCTGGTGATTCTGATGCTATGAAACCTGAGAGATTCTCTGGTTAGAATTTTTGTAGATGGCCGACTAGAGCCAAGTTCTAGCTCATGTGTATGGGGCTGTGGTGGGTGATCCATCCACAATATCCATTTACGATTAACCTGTATATGCAGTTTAATAATGCAAACAACACTGCTCTTGGTTGCATTTTGACCATTCTGGCAGATCAGCTCTACGATATGTATATGGACTATAAGTCCGCCATAGAGTTGTGGGATGCACTAGAGCACAAATATGCAGAGGTGGAGGTAGGTCGCTGGCTCTACATGTGTGAGCAATTCTTCGACTTCAGCATGGATGAGGATAAGTCCATAGTTAGATAAGCTCATGATATTCAGCTACTCGTCATTGAGATTGTGCATCTGGGCTGTGTGTTGCCTCCTAAGTTTGTAGCTGTGGGCATTGTTGCCAAACTTTCTATTTTATGGCAGGATTTTGCCACTGGTTTAAAGCATAAGAGGGAAGAGATATCTATTGAGGATCTCATTACTGCCCTTAATATGGAAGAAAATGTAAGAGCAAAAGATGCACCAAGCACTTCCAATCAAAACAATCAGATCAATGCAAATGTCATAGAGAAGAGATATGGCAAGAATAACAAAGGCTTTAAACCAAATAAGACAACTGGCTTGAAGAAGAAAACTGAGAAGAAGGATACGATGAACATCACCAACTTTGTGTGTGGGAAAAATGATCATATGGCGAAAGACTGTCATTTCTGCAAGAGCAAGGATGGTGTACAGCCAAAGAAAAAGGTTGTCAATGTGATCATAGGTGATGCCTCAATAGGAGGGTGTGGTAATTCATCTGTTATATTTTCAGTATGTCAATCCACTGATTAGTGAGTTGATACTAGAGCTAATATTCATGTATGTTCTGATATTTCCTTGTTTTCTTCTTATTAGGAAGCCTGGGCTTCCTTTGTCCTAATAGGGAACGAGTCGTATGCTTCTGTTCTTGGTGTTGGCATGGTGGATCTGAGGCTTACTTCAGGGAAGACTGTCCACTTGAAGAACGTGCAGCATGTGTCAACAATAAACAAGAACCTCGTTAGTTGTTCTCTACTATGTAGAGATGGTTATAAGCTAGTATTTGAGTCAAATAAAATTGTAATGTCTAAGTTTAGTAACTTTATTGGTAAAGGCTATGAGAGCGGAGGTTTGTTCCGCATGAGTACTTTAGAGTATAATCTGAATGTTGCAACTCGTTTGAATAAATGTGAGGCCAATATATGACATTCTCGTTTTTATCATATTGGTTTTGATAGTATTGCTAGAATATCCAGATTAGAGTTAATTCTAAAATATAAAATTGTCAAAGGATCAAAATGTCAAACTTGTGTGCAAGCAAAACAACCTCAAAAACCCTTTAAGGGGTTACAGGAGGAAAAGAACTTGACACCTTTAGATCTTGTCCATTCTGACTTGTGTGAGATGAATAGATTGTTGACCAAAGGAGGCAAAAGATATTTTCTAACTCTTATTAGTGATGCTTCACGATATTGCTATATGTATCTACTGAAAACAAAAGATGAAGCTTTAAATTATTTTAAAATTTATAAGGCCAAGGTTGAGAACCAATTAGAAAAGAAAATTAAAAGACTAAGATCTGATCGTAGAGGAGAGTATATATCTATCTCATGAATTCTCCTAATTCTGTTCTGAACATGGAATAGTCCATAAAGTTATACCACCATACTCACCCCAATCAAACAGAGTGGTGAGAAAAAATCGGACACTAACAGACTTAGTGAATGCCATGTTAGAGAGTACTGGTATGCCTAAGCTCTATGGTGAGGGGAAGCTATATTGACAACAACTTTCATCCTAAATAGAGTAATCACTAAAAGATGTGAGGTTACTCCGTATGAGGGATGGAAGGGGAGAAAACCCGATGTTAATTTTCTGTGAACTTAGGGTGTTTGGCAAAAGTCAACATACCATTGCAAAAAAAAAAGAGAAAGCTTGGATCTAAAACAGTCGATTGTGTCTTACGAGGATATGCTCATAATAGCATGGCCTATAGATTTTTAGTAGTAAAATCAGAAACTCCTGAGATTATTGTTAACACAATAATGGAGTCGAGAGATGCTTCATTTTTTGAGGATATTTATCCTATGAGAATTGCAAGCAATACTTCTCGAAATGAGGACAAACAAACTATGAGTAATAGTAACTTTGAACCTACCACCAACTCTGAACCAATGAGTGATATACCACCATTTTATGATATTCCGAGGAAGATAACAATTTAGTCAAAGAGGCTCCCCGAAGGAGCAAGCGACAAAGGGTTGAGAAAACTTTTGGCGAAGACTTTATTGTATATATCATAGATGATATGCCAAATACTCTTTCAAAGGCTTATGCATTACCTGATGCTGAGTATTGGAAAGAGGCAGTTCATAGCGAGATGGATTCTATCATGACTAATGGGACTTGGGAGATCACTGATCGTCCTATCGAGTGCAAACCCGTTGGATGCAAGTGGATCTTTAAAAGAAAATGAGGCTTGACGGTACTATTGATAAGTATAAGGTAAGACTTGTGGCCAATGGTTATACCCAGAAAGAATGTGAGGATTATTTTGATACTTACTCTCGTGTTGCTAAATTGACTACCATTTGAGTGCTCATTGTATTAGCTTCTTTCCATAGTCTACATATCCATCAAATGGATGTAAAGACGACTTTCCTTAATGGAGAGTTGGAGGAAGAAATCTATATGGAGCAACCGGATGATTTTATGATTTCTGGACAGGAAAGTAAGGTATGCAAATTAATCAAATTCTTATATGGCCTAAAGCAAGCACCTAAATAATGGCACAAAAAGTTTCATAAAACTTTAACTACTACTAGTTTTGCTGTAAATGAGGCAGATAAGTATATATATGTATTATCATTATGGTGGGGGTCAAGGAATGATTTTGTGTTTGTATGTGGATGACATACTTATCTTTGGGACAAATACTGCTATTATTGACGAGATCAAATCTTTCATATCTAGATGCTTTAATATGAAAGACCTAAGAGAGGCAGATGTTATGCTGAATATCAAATTGATAAAAAATGAGGATGGGATCACCTTAAACCAATCCCATTATGCTGAAAAAAATCTTGAATCGGATCGGTTTTGAGAACTGCAAGATTTCTCCAACTCCTTATAATGCTAGTGTTAAGCTTTGAAAGAATAAGAGATTAGGCAAAGATCAATTGAGATATTCACAAATTATTGGATCCCTTATGTATCTATCTAGTGCCACAAGACCTGACATATCATTTGTTGTGAGCAAATTAAGTCGGTTTACTTTTAACCCAGAAGATGATCACTGGGAGGCACTTGAGAGAGTGTTGCGCTACTTGAGAGGCATAACCTCATATAGAATTTACTATACTTGGTATCCATCTGTACTAGAAGGATATAGTGATCCAAATTGGATCTCTGGTGCAGATGAGATCAAAGCAACAAGTGTTTATATTTTTACCCTAGTAGGTGCTGCAGTTCATGGAGGTCCTGTAAATAGACTATATTGACAAGGTCAACCATGAAAGCAGAACTTGTAGCACTAGATACAGCCACTATTGAGGCTGAATAGCTTAGAGAGCTTCTGTTGGACTTGCCACTGGTTGAGAAACTAATACCGGCAATCCTAATGTACTGTGATAATCAAACAGTGTTGATTAAGGTTACAAGTACTAAAGATAACATGAAGTCCTCTAGACATGTGAAGCGTAAGCTTAAATCTGTTAGAAAACTGAGAAACTCCGGAGTGATTACTATGAATTATATACGCACTAAGAAAAATTTGGCAAACCCTTTTACAAACGGCTAGCACAGAAGGCGATTTCTGTTGCGTCTATGGACATGGGAATGAGGCTCATTGGAGTTACAACTCAATAATAACCCATACCTTCTTGATCGGAGATCCCATGACTTAGGTAATGTGAAAAACAAGTTGATGTTTGAACAAGAGAGTATATTTTAATAATATATGTGTACCCGTGTCCTAATAGACAAAGTACTCTCAACTGTATGGAAGGATGACTTAAATCCTTAATGTATTCTAGTGTCTAATGAGGGAAAAAGGTATTAGTCTACAGGATACCTAAAATGAATACATCTACTTGAGCTTAACTGTGAGGTCGCAGTTCACGAGAATAGGGCATTCTCTAGAAAGCTCATGAGCAGATAAAGGGAGCATGACAAAATAATGCTCCGTTTAGGCTTGGTTCTTTGATAGCCTAGTATCAGTTGAAATTTTAAGTGAAATCTAATCACGAAAAACTGAAAATTCAAGGCATAGTCCATTCATCTGTTGTGAGAAGATGAATCTTATTATTCTAGGTGCAAGTTCAACCCGTATGGGACTTACACTGAAAGACTAGTATATCAACAATTTTTTAGCATAATAATTTTTATCATCCTTTTTGCTGTTTGCTTTGAAATTGGCAGGAGATTGTTAGAATTAGGCCCTTTATGTGTAAAGGCTTATTCATTCTTGAAATTACAAAGCATGCATGGTTTAGTTTTTCTTTTGCTAACCGTGCTTTTCACTGAGTGGTTGAAGTCTTAGACCAGGGGTCTTAGACTAGTGGCAAAGCCATAGACCAATGGGGTCAAAGTCTTAGACCAGTGTGGTCGAAGCTTTAGACCAGTGTGGTCGGATCCAAAGACCAGTGTGGTCGCAATATACTGGTCAAAGATGTAGACCAGTAGTCGAAGCTGTAGACCAGTGTGTAATCAGGATCTGTTAAACACTGCTTAATTACCATTAATTAGTTTTGAATTAGCAGTTACCAGTGGTTTAATATGTGCTTTATTGTTCAGTTACTAGACCTCAAATAGGATCTGGAGACGTCCAGACCGGGTGTGATTTTGAACACTTCCATTTTTCCCATCTTCTTCCTCTCTGTTCTCTTGTGTTGTTGCGTTGTGCTGTCGAACCAAGCCGTCTCTTCTCCTCGGCGTGCATTGGGAAGGAGGGTGAGCGGGTATCTCCGAACCTTTGTTGCAGAGTTCACCTGCACGGGGCGGCAATAAGGTTTCCGGGTAGCGCATCTGCGCGACCGCTTGCTCATCTATGATCTGCTTTGCTTTAAGTCTGCACTGCTTTCCGTTCTTCATCGAACCCAACTATAAGTTGATCGTATGACCACTCTTTTTTGTTATAATCTGACTATGAGTGTGTTTAGAATTACAATGAGCTGCTTGCTGCTGATATTGTTTTATGCATCTCTAGTTATTTGTGATCTTTGCCTCATACTAAAATCTGGAATTAAAATATTGTCCACATATCTGACAGAGAGTTCTTGGGTACCATGCATGCCATTTAACTCTTTAGTTTGCTGCAGATCCAATACATGTGTTCTCCAAGCTGTCGCGTGATTGTTCACTAAGGGTGGTGACTGAGGGCAATGCATTTTCTTGTTTGCGACTGTGCGTAGGTTTCAGAGGGCGAAGCCGGTGATCATTGACCCGGGGCTATACATGAAGAAGAAGGCCGATGTGTTCTGGAATCCGCAGCGGCGGAGTGTGCCGACAGCCTTCAAACTCTTCATTGGTAAGGACACTGCTTCGAATCCATCCATCGGCTGTAATTGATAGAACTAGTCAAAAGATTCACACTCTAGTATTAATCAGCACCGAAATACATGTACAATTTGTCATACATCTATGCATACTAGTCTAGCTCATAGTTTGCTCTTAGTCTAGAAGCTTGCCCACTACATAAGTTGGCTCTCATTTATTTGAAAGCTTGGTCGCCCTTCATGCTAGTTTCTATCCATTCTCTCATTCTTAAATTGTGCCAATAAACTTGCCACAAAATCTACTTCTGATTTGTAGCCCCAAGCTTTTATTTATATATATATATATATATATATATTGATTGGTAGCATGGATCCATTTGTGATTCGTGGGTCATGACATGTCTTAACTATGATCCATCTGCCTCTCTCTTCTTCTACTTGGTAGGAAAAGTCAGCTTTTATGGTTTATTTTCAAGAATGATATTTGAACATTACATATATCTAACCTTAACCTGCCATTGTTGCATTGATGCAGGCATTGCCTATGCTCACTGATCGAGAGAAAGTTGTGTTGTAAAATTAGCGGTTTTAGCAAATATTCAGATATAATTCTAGCAGCAATAATCATAATTAAAGCATATTTTTAGCAACATATAAATGAAAAAATAACATATAAACATGTAATTTATTCATGTCAAATAAACATGATAATATGCTCAAAAGATAGGACTCATAAACATATAAAATCAGCATATTGTTCAGATTTAAATGTTTATTTATTTGTTCTCAGATGTCGAATTGCATAAGATGAAATCTTGGCCCTCACGACACGTATTAAAATTTAATTACAAATTAGATATGATACAAAATAAATCAGACTTTGAGTTGAAATGAATGTCTTACTATTATGTCAAGAATTGAATTATCTCATAATTAACAATCAGTACTTAGCACTTTTAGTCCAACAGAGGAAGCAATAAATCATAGTGCAAAACTGAAATCACAAGACAACCTTTACTGCTTTCGGCTAACAGAGGAACATAAAATGCACAGTGCACAAAATAATCAGGTTCAATAGGCACAAGACCAATAGACCTACTGACAAAATAGAACTGAAGTTCTAGAGATGAATCAACAATAGTGTGCAAACAACTAGCTGAAGTCTAATTTATAATCGATATTGTTAATCCAATTTCACATATGACAATAATCTTCATCGAGCATTAATCCGAGCCCACAAAATTACTAAGCAATATCTCCCGGTGCTAGTTTCAATCAAATCAATCACAATTTAAGACTTCAACTAGCACAACACATATGCAAAGTAATGCAAAAAGGAGAAGAGTGGTATTGACTATGTGGATGGCACTCAAAGCCACCGAGTAGTAAACCGAGCAAGGCACACGAACTACATTATCTCAGAAAATCAATCGCCCGTTGTGCTGTGTTTGAACAGACGAGGTCGTTAGAGATACAATGCCAATCCACAATTCGGGACACACCAAAAATGGCGAAGTCGGGGTACAAAGAAATGTCGTACAAGATCCAATCATAGTGCACTGGCCGAATGCAACCACGGAGTACCAATCACCAGGAAAACCAAAGCCTTCTCCCTCACCAAAGTCAAACCAGAGCCAACCAGATTAAGCCTCCAAGATACGCAAGTGTCAGGTTCCACACCAACCAACCAACAGAGGATAGGGTGCAAGGAGGGGACCGTCGGGATGCGCAAGGAGGAGAGTCCAGACCTCACCACTGACAGCATCGAGTCAACCACGACGGCACAGCAGCTCCAAGATCCAAAACCGAAGCCAAATCGGGAAGAAGAAGAACCAAGATTGAGAGGAGAGCTCGTTGATTTTTAGGGTATCAAGAAGAAGAAAAATATCGGCATTGGAAGAGGAGGAGAAGGAGGACTGGCTGCCGCCATCAATTGCTGGCGCGCATCTTGCCCGAGCCGGCGGACCCGCCTGCCCCGAGTCGCCCGCGCCACCCCATGCACAAAGGCCAAGCGCCCGACAGCCTCCTCATCCGGTCGAAGATAAAGGTCTCTTGACCTTATCCCTCTCCTCATCTCAATGACAAGAGGGCCCCTCCATTTTATTTTCCTTTTTCTTCTTTCCTCAAAATGAGAAATTACCAAATAGCCCTCAAAATATCCAACAAGTTGTGCAGATCTTCAATCCAGCACTAGAAGATCAATATTCATTAAAAGATGTTGTTCAAGTGGCTGCTATTGCTGCCCTGTGTGTTCAACCAGAGGCTGACTATAGGCCACTAATGGCTGATGTAGTCCAATCGTTGGTTCCACTTGTTAAGAACCGTTCTACTCCTAAAACGTGCAACCCTAATGTCCAAGCATCGAAGCCACTTGACTAGGAAAGCAAGTGATGGGTTCTTTGTACAATTTGAATCACCAACTATATGGAAGATATGGGTGTCTATTGTAGCTTGTTCTCAGCATTGCCTACTTTAGGCTTTTGTGAATGTTACTTATGTTAAAAATAAAATCTGAGTGTTTAAGATTCCTCTTAAATTTAGGCTAATCAGTTCTGGCCATCTCTCTAGAAAACATTGGTAACTCAAGATTCCAATCAAATGATCAACTAGTCATAGTTATGTGTACCACTGCATTATTAATTTCGTTGCCAAGGTTCAAACAACCATATTTGCCATATGTGAATAATAGTTCACTTATGTGGATATTGTTTTAGAATTCTGCATGTACTTGTAATTACTAACAGAAATACTAGCCTTACATTTAGCTGCCATGTATCCCCATGCTGAATTTTACAATGTCATTGTCAGTGTTTTGTGTACCAGTTCTTTGCATGCTCACTATTTAGCACATATGGATGCTTAGCTATATTTTTTTTTCAGTGCGATGCTCACTGTGATGCACATATGGATGGCATGGTTGTTGATTCTTATCTCTCTTTTTTTCAGTGTGACGCTTAGCTAATTTTGATTAATGCTCACTGTTTGGCATGCTTGTTGATTCATGCTAACTGTTTATCACATATGGATGTTCTCCTATTGTTCTTACTGATGTTTTTCCACCTGTTAGTACATGGTTTGCTAGAGAATGGTAGTAGCTAGTGTTAATCAATATTTTCCTGAGCCAGTAGAGTATTATTTTGTTTAGACCTGGTACGAAATTTTGATACATGTGGTAATATTGTGTCCTTTGTTACATTACTCTTGGAACCATTTCAATATCATTGTTTTTGCTTGTATGGAGAACTTGACATGAACTTGTAGTAATAGAGTGAATTAATTTTTTCTTTTGCTTCTTTGTACATGATCAGCCAGCACTTGATATGAACATGTACATGATCAGCCAGCACTTGATATGAACATGTACATGATCAGCAACGTGATCAGCCAACACGGCATGAAAAAAAAAACTTGGAATACTAGTAGTTGCCAAACTCATGTACTGCTCAAACTCGTTAGTTAGCTGCAGACATTACAAAATCACAAAAATACAACGTTGCATGCTTGCCAAAATATGTCACAAAGAATACAACGTAAACAATAAATAATCTAATAAAAAAATATAAGTAACAAAACCAAAGGTACTTTCGTCTTTTTACATAGATCATTCTCATTCATGAAGTCTGAGTTAGCTTCCTAACCAAACACCTTCTCAAATTGCTCCAACTTCTCAGGAGAGTGGATTCAATAGTGAAGCTGGAGTTGGAGTTGGCAAAACTTAGAGCGGAGTTATGTCAAATAGGACCTAAATTTGTAGGCATAAGTTATATATTTCTTGAATAGACTTAATATGAGCTGCCGCTTGTCGTAGGTTAAGCACCAGAGGTGACTAAGTGTCTACCGCAGCCATTGAAGAATGTGTGGGATACATCATACATGCATCCCTTCTAAGTTGAAGCTTAAAAAGTATAGGTGTGCCTGACAAATTTTTGCATATTTGTTGCGAACTTTTGTCACAAAAAATTACAATATCAAAAATCAAACCAATGAATGTTGTGAAACTTAGTAATGCTAAAATGTTGTCAAACTCAGAATAATTCTGGTGAGATGGCTGGAACACGAATTTGGGGTCATGAAAACATGAATGGCATAGGTGTAAATTGCTCCAAAACCATCCATACCTCCACACGGCTCATCTGAGCCATATGGGACAACGAAACTCAAAAGGGAATTCTTGTCAGCAAATTCGGGTCTCCACGTAGCGCAAATGGACGTTAACAAATCTAGCGAGAACATGGGGCCATGGAGCTTTCGTTGGCGACACCTAAAATAATAAGTATTCCAGAGATCTTGTTCTCTCGTGTACCTGTCGCCTGTGGAAGCAAAATTACGATACGAGACAAAATTTTGAAAATTGCATTGGTAGAGCTATCATTGGAATCCATTGATGAGTGGATCGTATTTGACCTGGACTTCAACACGTCGTCAGATCAAAATGCCAAGTGAGGGCAAGTTGACGGTAGAACCGGTAAGGCTCTCGGTTGTCCACTTGTCCCGGTGCAGATCTAGGGAATTTATTTAAAGAAAGGTTAATGATTAATGTAGCTCTGAAACTGCAAAATTGATCACATTTTTATGTGTGGTGGCAGTGCTACCTATTGTTCTCTATCCTCATTTTTTAGCATGCATTCATTAAATTGTGATGTTGTGTGCCATCTCAATTTGCAGCCAGCAAAGCCTCAACATCTTCATCGTGTATGCCAGAGGGAAGGTCATTTGTCTTGTGATTTCAGTCCTCTGTTTTCCGTTGATTGCATGATGTAAACATGAAGATTCAGAGGACACCATATCCTCCTCCAAACCAAAAAATAAATTATTGAGGATTTGCCACAGCAAAAATGTGCATCGACATGAAGCGATAAATTATCAGATGAACATGTTTTGTTGTGGCAAATCCTCAAATCCCCCAAAAAAACAACTTGTGATGGCAACCTTTTTCTTGTGATCTCCTGGCAACCACCATTATCTCCATAAAAGAATAGAACAAATAAAAAATAACGCAGAGAACAGCACACACTCTCGTCAATATTCCAATTTAATAACCAAGATGCCAAAGAAATACCACAGTTGAAGTGTGTCCTATTACATGTTTCTCCCCTCGATTAGAAGTGACTCTCAAGCTAATCATGCACAGAGCTATCTGTGATCGAAGTGAAGAAAAAAAAAACGTCGTCATCAACAGTTGTTGATTGTGCGGCATTTAAGCATCTAGCTTTGTGATTCGTGCTCATCAGGTGTTCTCCTCTATCCCGCTATCCATGCGCATGGTCATGCTTCGAACGCTTGCATGGCGAGAATTTCGTGCGAAAGCTGATTGCATCAAAACTGAAAATACTATCACATGATTTGGGAGCATGGCAGTATCAATGCTAAAAGCAAAGTGTATTGTGGGTCTTTAAACTTGCACGGATGTATCACTTTGTTCCTGAACTTGGGAATGGTATATTTTGGTATCTAAACTTGCATAGGTGTGTCAAGGCTAGTCAAACATGTCAAAATTAGCAGCTACTGATGACATGGCACGTTTGAGCCTGTGTAGTATAAAGTTTGAGCGCGTTCTTGCTGAGTCAAATAAAAGCTAGTAAAGTTGTTAAAACACATATTAAAACATCTCTTCGATTCCAAATACTTTTTTTATGGGAATATATTAAAAAATAGTGTATACAAAAGAGCAAAACAAAAGAAACTATGTGCAAAACAGGGCATCTAAAAAAAAATCTAGCCAGGCGATTATTACAGGTGTGCAAATGTAGAGTTACTTCTCCCTTGAACTTCTTTTCCAATCAGCAAAAGATGGGACGATTTGCTAATTTTTTTGCCTAATCCTTTGTTTCTAAATATGTGAAGTTGTTGTAATGAAGACTTCCATGAAAAACGGATTTGCAAATGCCCCATTCGCTTGTATTAATTTGTCAAAAAGAGTCCCTGAAGAGCGCCATTGAATTCCCAGGCAATCCCTGCAACCTGTACTGAAGGAACAGTTAAGAAACAAATGCTGAATGGTTTCCTTATCCTCGCTGTCATAGAGTACACAGTGTTCAATATTTCCAATGTTGTAGTCTCTTGTTTTTAAAATATTTCTAGTGTTGAGCCTGCCACTGAGGAGAAGCCAAGCAAAGACATTTAACTTTGTAACACATTTGCTTTTCTAAGTCCATTTGTAAAGCTTTGAAGTATTTATGGACTGAAACTAATGGGCATATAAACGACATGAATAATATCTTGAATTATCCCATATGTAATTCCAGGAATCATTTATTTCAGGAGAAATGACAGTCTCTATTAAATCAATTTGAAGGTCATCTAACTCTTGAGCAGCCTGAATTGTTGAGGCACATTATAGATGTCACATAGGTCCTCTGTCTGCAGATACTTTTGAACAGAGATATCCTGATTTTTTTTGCAAAAGAGAAAAGTCTTGATATTTGTTGCAAAAGAGAAAACCATTCCAAAGATCTTTCCAAAAGAGCAGGGTATGGCCAGATCCTAAAATTACAGCAGAAATACATCGGAATTCTGTTTCAAAACTTATGACATCTCTCCACCAAAATGAGCCACAATCATTAACTGCATGTAGGACCACATTGTTGTAGTGAGTGTTCCAGGTCAACTTAACCCATAGCAATTTGTGATTATTATAAAATTTATTAAGATTCTTCATAAGCAAAGCTTTATTTTGTAGCTCTTAATTGATAAGTGGAATACCAATTAAGCAAGATTTAGATCTTTGTTGACCCACTTATACAAGTTTAAGGACTGGAATGTTTCTCAAGGTTAGGGACCTAAGTGACATACCTATATAAATTTGAGAAAATTCCTTTTATGTCACTAAAAGTTTATCCGATTTCAGATGTCACTAAAAAATGTAGTCCCTGCCACTGTCGTGACTTCCACTGGGTCTCATTGTCGTTAACCCCCGAAAAGTCAGATTTTTCTCAATACGCCAAAATTACTCTCGGTCCCACATGTCAGCACATTACCCCTTCTTCCATTGCTCCACGGCTAAGGTAGCCACCAGCCATGGCTAAGGTGGCGCCGACAGTGGGATCCGTGGGCCATTGGGGAGAACCAGGAGTAGGAGACGTGCGACCAGAATATATGTGGGGTGGCGACCGGGAGGAGCAGGATGTTGCGGTGGTGCAATAGAGAGCAACGACGTGGTAGGCATCTGCGCTGCTAGCGCGGCGGTGGGGGCGGTTAGATCCAGCATCGGCGCGACGGTAGGCGGCCGAATTAGGAGGCGGTTCGATGGAGGACAACTAGGGTCCACATGTTATCCGGTGGTCCTTATCGCCAGATTTGGACGGAGGAGTGCGACGACAGTCTCCTCAATCCATGGCACCGTGGCGGCTTCCTCTATCTACGATGACGATATCTAGGCAAGCCGCGCTAAGATCCGGTGACCTCCTGCCAGATCTGGCGAAGGTGCCTTGATCCATGGCGCGAGTCGGCGATGGCATCCTTGATCCGATGACGTCGCCCTCGATTCGGCAACTCTGAGCTCGATCCATGGCAAGTCGACAGTTGTGGCATCCCCGGCTTAGGCGACAGCAGTAGAAAGGGAGGAGGCTGGCAGTAGTAGGGGAGGAGGAGCTAGCCGTCGCCGCCCATCTGTCAGCAGGGAGAAGAGAGAGGGGGAAGAAGAAAGGAAGAGGATGCCAACAGGCAACCATGAGGAGAGAAGAGAGAGAGAGAGAGAGAGAGGGGACGAGGAGGGTGGAGAATTAGGGAAAATGATCATATGTCATATCTTTGCCTTCTACGATTTGTATTTATTTTCAATGCAATTGATTATTTGTCCTGTTTTGAATATTTAAAATGATTTTTTACCATTTTTTTTACCATTTTCCGTCCTTTTCCTCCTTTTCGCATTTTTAGCCCACGTGAAATGATCGTTATGCTCCTTGGCGATTAGCATGATAAGAGTGAGCTGGCCGTCGTCGGTGCCTGTGACGCGGTGCACACCTCCCTCAGCCCCGCGGCATGGACAAGATCATCTCCTCTAGGGACAAGGCACAGGAGGTCATCATCACAAACGGCAGCGCCACCATCCTCTCTCGCATGTCCCTCCTCCAGCCTGCCGCCCGCATGCTTGCTGAGCTCTCCCACTCGCAGGACGACCCCCGGACGATGGAACCAAAATCATCATCATCCTTGTCGGATCTCTGCTCCGCCACGTGCAGTCGCTCCTCTCCGCCACCGCCGATGCCCTCTACCGCCTCGCCGCCTGCACCGTGGAGGTCCTCCACGCCAAGGCCATCCCCATCGTGCTCTCCAATTGGGACTCCCTTGTCAAGTCCGCATCCTCAGCCCTCAACTCCAAGGTCATCTCCCAGTACTCCAGCCTCCTCACCCTCTCGCTGTCGACGCCGCCCTCTTTATCATTGATCTTGATCATCTGGAACCCCTCGACCTCTGTGACATCTGCATCGTAAAGAAGCTTCTCTCGATGCGGAAGCTGACCCACCTCAGTAGCTTCCACAACCCCGCCGAGCCGACGTGCCGGAACAGCACGACCTCGCCGTCAACCCAGGTCAGCGGTGGCAACGGACAGGGATTCGAGGTCAGCAGTAAACACGACAGCGTAGGACATGTTGAGCGAGAACCGCATGAACACCTCGTCAAGCTCGACGGCCCACCCAGCCCCAGCGGCATGGTCTAGGAACGACACCAGCAGCCGCGATGCTTGCGCATGACGGTGGACATCATGAATGACTGAAATGGTGTGGTCGCGAAAATTGGTGGTGGCGGCATACCGGGCGCGCCAAGACTTGCGTGTCGCGTCGCAACCAAGAATTCGCCTCGACGACGTCGAACATCTCGGTGAAGTGCCAGCCCCTGTCGTAGTTGTCGTACCTTGTCGTGAGGCAGTGTTGGACGGCCGCAGGTCGCAGGTGATGAGGAAGTACGCTCGATAAGCCACGGCCCGTGGAACATGAAGGTGCCGACGCTTGGCCAGCTCACTGGCACATGGCCTCGTCGCTGCCGCTGCGTGAGGCGTAGGGCGGCGAAGGATAGGAAGCACAATGCGATCATGAGGAACTCTCGGTAGGAGGGGAGTGTGGCGCGGGCGAGGCATTGAGAGGAGGCAGCGGTGAGAGGAAGAGGAAGGGCATAACAGTCATTTCGTGTGGGCTAAAATGCAAAAAAGATTTAGCAAATTGGAAATGTGGGAAAATGGCAAAATATCAATCCAGAAATTCGAGACAGGGCAAATAATCCACTACATCGAAAATAAATGCAAATCATATAATGCATATGAAAGATGGGGCATATGATTGATTTTCCTGAAGAAGAGAGCAAGAGGAGGAGGAAGGGTATGTTTGTCTTTTCATAGCCCACTTAACATCACACTGACAGGGAGAGGAACAAAAGTGGCGTGAAAGGGACCAAGTAGAAACTCAATGGCATCTAAGGAAACATGTTTTTTTAGTGTTATATCCACGATCTAGCAAAGTTTCAGTGGTATGGAAGGAATTTTCTCTATGGATTTATAGACATACGGTGTACTTTGAGGCCCAAAATTGCAACTAAACCTAGCCTGGCTTTGCCTGGCCTGATTTACCAAACATACTGGCTAGGCTTGACTAGCAATTTTAGGCCCAAAATAAGCTTGCCTTCTGCTCATGTCTATTTATAAGGAGAAAATTTTCTACATGCTACTAAAATTTACCTTGATCCCTTTCATGCCATTGGTTTTTTCCTTTACTCTTTTTCATACCATTTCTGTCACCATTGTTAATTGGAGTCACCGTTAAACCCAAAAAATCTCCATCTTACTCTTATCTTCTTCTTTCTCTACTCTCCTCAACCCCTCTCCCCTGCCCCCACTCTCTTCTTTTTCCTGTCCCCACCGGCGTGCGGGCCGAGCTCTACGGACCCACTCGGCCTCCCTCCAGGAGCACGCCCACGAGGTGTTCAACGAAGGGTCCCTGGGGTGCCTGATGCTGGTCTCAGGGCACGAGAAGCTCACCCCTTTGCTGTGGTTGGCGAGGGAAAGGGGCGTGCGGTCGGAGGTGGTTAGCAGGGAGTCCGGGCTGGCAAGGTGGGCCGACGTGGGATCCAGCTGGGCCGAGGTGGTCGCCGGGAAGGCCAGGAACACAGCGACGTCCGTGTCCGGGAATTGTCGGGACAGGGACGTGCTTAAGAGGCTGGAGTGGACGGTATGAAAAGGACGACGAGGAAGAACAGGTGGTGTTTGAGGACGACGACGAGGGAGATGGGTTTGAGCAAAATGTACTGGGGAAGCCATGGTGGAAGTTGGAGTCGGATGGCGAGGACTCCCATGTTGGGGGTTGAATGGTGATAGTTTGCACATAAGGTGTTTGTTCATTTGCTGCTTGGGATCCTTCAGAGTTCAGAGGAAGTCTGGATCATGGCACACCGGTGGTGTCATGAGATCTTTTGCACGTAGGGGGAGACGGGGAGTAATTCCATGGAAGATCTTTATTTCAGTCTGATTGTCTCGTAAGAGGTGATGCTATGCAAGAGCTTTGCTTTGGATTATTTCAAAAAAAGAAGAGGAAGAGATTGGAAGGAGGAAAGAGAGGAAGAAGGGCAAAAGTGTCTTTTCAGACAGGAAAGGTGACAAAAACGGCATGAAAAGGAACAAAGAAAAAAACTCGGAAATCAAACTTTTTTGTTGGCATGGAAGGGATCAGCATAAATTTCGATGGCATGTAGAAAATTTTCTCATTTATAAGATCATGCCAAAAGACTTCAAGCTCACACTTCGTCACGGAAGAGAAGAAACGGGCTGAAGCCTGCTGCAGATGGGGCGTATAACGTAATGTGCGATCAAGTGCTGTCAGATAACTCCGCGCTTGGTATGTTAGTATGCTACTTCCAATCAGACGAGAATCAACACAGGTGTTAAACAGATAACATCTTCCTTAAAAAAAAAAAGATCTCATGAAAAAAAAAACAGGGAAGTCAGGGACAAAAAAAACGTTGAGACCACTTTGGCTGTTGAAGCATGGCAGAAAATTATCATACCGTATCATTTTGATTGCTCAAAACATCCAAATTATTTCACAAGCAGAAGGCCCTCAGTGTCAAGTTACTCAAAGAAAACAGTACTGACAGAAGCAGATAAGAGAATGTTTTTAAAATAATATATTTTTTATTCTGAATTACAGTAATATACCTCTTTTTTTCAGCAATAATCCACTGTCGCTCCACCGTTGAGTGACTTGATCTAGTCGTCCAACGGTTGCACGCTAAGTGTACCAGTCGCCCAGTGGTTAAGCGACTTAATCCTTCGGCTACTAAACAACATCACCCTAAGAAACTCAATTCAGTTGGAGGCTTTCCTAAGTATGCAATAGTTCAAACAAAAGATAAAAAAGCTGGACAACAGGCAACTTATTGCAGAGTTTTTGGTTTTTTGTCACTGTTGATGTGCTAAATAGCAAAATTAGCCCCCTCTCCGAATCAATGCAAAAAATAGCACCGCGGAGTCAACACCGAGGGGCACCTTGTCCGGCCCCAAGGACACAGATGCCTCTATCCGCCAAGCGCCTATCATTTCATGTGAGATTTTATGTTTTTAATGCAAGTCTATAGGCATGAACTCGCCTCAAATTCCCTCTGCACATTCCCTCCCATCCTGTCACTGGTCATATCGATTCTCTTTGTCCCTTGCAGCCACGAAAAACCCAACGCGTCGCCGTGGAAGGGAATCCGATTCTCTCCTGTCGCTTCGCGGCCAGCCTTCGCACAGCTATAAAACCCGGTGCTGCGCTCTTGTTCCTCCACACCAAAACCATTCTACTCTGCGTAGAGAGACAAAGAGGATCGAGCGAGCGAAAGGTAGCACGATTGGTCAAAATTAGTTCCGATTTTTGTTGCCGATTTGAGTGTGTTTAGAGCAGTGTTTAGCAGTCATATTAGTAGAGAAAGTTCGACATCAAATGAAGATCTTGAGGTAATTTTTCTTGTATGGAATATGTTTATTAACTGTATAATTAGTGTTAAATTAATTAGTCATAATTAAATAGTCCTAATTAATTAGCTATAATTAAGTAGTTAAATTAATTAGTCATAATTAATTAGTCATAGTTAGTTAGTCGTAATTGAAATAGTCCTAATAAATTAATCGTAATTAATTAGTCATAATTGGTTTAATTGTTTAGTCGTAAGCAATTAGTCTGAATTAATTATTTGTAATTATTTAGTCATAAGTAATTAGTCTGAATTAATTATTTGTAATTATTTAGTCATAATTAGTTAGTCCAAATTAATTAGTCGTAGTAAATTACTCGTAATTAATTTAGACGTAATTAACTCACCGTAATTAATTAGTCATAATTAATTTTGTAGTTTTTTTACTATGCACTAATTACCCGAAGTTGTTATTTTTGTTGGGTTGGGTAATGTAATTATTTTGTGTACAGTAAATTGGGTTGTCGTGACTTTAGATAATATTGAACATTCAAGACTTGCTTGTGCTTTATAACAACGGTCTCGTATGGGGCAGGCTGGATGGGCTGGACCTGTCTAGATGCCAGTACAAGGTGGTTCGGGCGAAGGGGCTAGATGCGATGAATATTCACGAGCTGAGGAGCTGCATTTGGAGGGAGTTCGACATGGAGGCAACGAAGAAGCTTGTCATCGAGGTGATCACCTGCACGAATAGGGGAGGGAGGGTAGAGCGTATGGGAGCTACTCAAGGTGAATGGTAGCGTTACATGGGGCCAGTACATGCAGATTGCTACCAAGCCCGAGGCGACGATATACAGGAAGCTGATGACGTACGTGAATTTCGTGCACAGGGTGCCAGCAAACCTTGTTG
Organism: Ampelocalamus luodianensis; assembly: GCA_036346255.1. Classification (NCBI taxonomy): domain Eukaryota; kingdom Viridiplantae; phylum Streptophyta; class Magnoliopsida; order Poales; family Poaceae; genus Ampelocalamus; species Ampelocalamus luodianensis. The sequence goes on from CM070640.1 coordinate 25,746,315, forward strand.
ATGCTAGTGCCTCGGAAGTGTGGAACCACAGGTGGTGCATGAAAATGGGAGCACGAAAAGTGTTGTTTTGGAGGAAGACTATGAGAGAAGACTTGCACATAATTTTGTGCAAAATGAGGGGGCGGGACAATGGTGGTCTGTCCGCATTGATTGTCACGAGTTTCTGCCGAATCAACCGACCGAGTCGTAGTCCGCCGAGGATGCTGACCCAGGCTCAGATGGTAGCAGGGAGAACGCACCCTAGGGTGCAGGCGGTGGTGGTCCAATCGGCGAAATTGTGTCATCAGATATGCCTTACGTGGTATCCAAACTAGGTGATGTCGCAGTGCGATCGCTTGTACTGCCACAAGAAGATGGGTTATAGTGGGGCTTTGATGCTGACACCCTGTCAGTTGGGCAGCACTTTACTAGCAAGATGGCTGTGCGACGATGTCGAACCCGGATTTCGTAATCCAGAATCCTCTGTGAAACCCTGTGCTATTCCCTAGATCAGTAGCTAGCACTCACAGATACATCGCTGAATCAAGTCATACATGGCGTAAAACCGTACCATTCATTAATTTAACACATCAGAGTTTACATAGACCGCATCGGGCCAGGTTTTACAATAAGGACCGAACAGGCCAAACTGATTACATTACAAAAGCGGAAGCGAAAACAGAAGCAAAGGGGTGAGTGTACATCTCTCCACAGGCAAGCGACTGGGGAAATCCGTGTGCGTCCGATATTACCCAATGAATCAGATAATATAGGATGCACGCAAGCACCAACGGAGTCAGCTGGACTAGAGCGAGACTAGAACATCTAAAGACTACACTACGCTTCATCATCTCCTGGGCCTCTAACTTCTGGATCCTCGAAGTAGTCGCGATCTCTATGATTTCCTACTTCTGAGAGTTTTGAGGAGAGAGCGAGAATGAGCACAACTTCCGTGCTCGCAAGCCAACACATAATGCAATAATATACATGCAAGGCTAAACAAGGATGGCTCGGGTTCTTTTATTTGCTAAAGCAATATTTTCAATTATCATAATTACAAATTTCTATCACTTAGCATTTTAACCAAATTGTATTTTGATAAAGAGAGTAATTGTGCAATATTTAATAACAGCAGAGGTTACCTCTGTCGGAAACTCTACCCATGCTTCATTTGATTGGGATTACCCCCATATATTAACATCACTGAGTCTGAAAACTCAAGCAAAATCCAACCTCGGGGCTAGGTGAGCCCACCATATTTTTCATACCACCCATAAAGGTTTTGAAATAGAACCAACTCAAGTTAAGTTCCCATGTCCGCCTTTGACTGTAGGCACGACTGTTTAAACAGTTTAGACTCTGCAGAGATTGTACACTTTACCCACAAGAGATAGTCATACTCGTTACCCCACATGATTCCTTAGTCATGCAGTTGAGCGATCATCACAGTAACCTTTCAAAATATCTCGCCCTTCCAGTCACCTCACCTATATGGGGTTGCGCCCATACGTTCGTGCGGGATGTTCACCCCCGCTGCTGGTGTAGTTGGATTGGACTACCCACAGCGACTAGTGACTTCACCCTTGCCTCGGTGTCCCATTCAAGCCGTATTTACCGCGGGCTTGCACGTTCCCATACCGCCAGTGAGGTGCATTTTGGGTTTGATAAATTTACTAAGTCAAGTCGCAATTTTTGTAGACTTGTGGTTGTACTTGTTTTACACGGGAGATCATGACAAGATTAAGTCCTTAGGGTTATCTGGGCGGTTCTTCCACATACCATCCACAAAATAACATTCCTTGGGCTACATTAGCACCCATTGTTATACCATCCACCTCTCTATCCACCCAGATAGTAACAGCAAGTTATTAGGGTTTTTGAGGAGTAAAACCAAATTACCACATTTATCTCAGTCATGGACCACAATTGACTGCCCAAACCATTTTTATGTTTGAAGAGATGATGAGTGGGACATTTTAACGTCTCGGTACTCAAACAAGACTAGCATGTCGCTTGGGTACAACCTATAACTAGTATTGCCATATAGTTACGAGGGTGACAAGGATTAAGGGATTCAAGCTGTCAAGGATGGCATAATACTTAATTAATCATCAAATGGGTATTTAACTACCTTAAGCTTTAACATAAATTTGATTAAGAAAGTAAAACATGCAATTTGCTATTTTAAAAGAATATAATTTGTATAAAATGTAGGCTCAATATGATCAAAGTATTGACTCGACTGGATTATAGGCAAGAGGATCTTGATAGTCTTGTGCTCGATCAACTTGGAGGTCGTCCGCGTCTTTAAATCCTAGTCTCTGGTCGAATCCTTACCCGAGTACTTTCGCATAGGATGTGCTCAATTCTTCAGGGGGATAATTGGCGTGTGATAAAATCCTTCACCACATGCCATCCGGTTAGCCCCCCTTCTCTCAAGTTGTTGATGGTTTGAATGAAGGGAGCTAGGCGGTCGAGGTTCTCTAGACCCGAATCCCATGTCTTCTTCTCTGTGGGCTTGCCCTTGAAGTAAAGACTATCATATTTGATCACAATCCAATAGAACCACTTCTTTCTTCATCCCAGCAACGACGACTGAGTAAACACGAGGATGTACTCCCTCGACATTCCATCGTAGAGTTGGAAGCCACAGTTGCCGGTAATCGACCAGTGCTTCCCCATTCCATAATAGTACTTGCAGAGGTCTAGATCTGGAGCAATTCCCAGATATATCTCGCACAAGCACACGAAAATACTCAGCATCGTGATGGAATTAGGAACCAAGTTCACCAACTCCACCCCAAAGTGCTCGAGCACAATCATCAGAAATGGGTGAGTAGGTAGTCGAAAGCCGCACTCGCAGTACATTTGGAAATCTAGGATCTTTCCCTCCTCCTCGGATAGCCAATGCTCTTCTTCAGCATTGGTCCACTTCACCAAGACTCGCTTTGGAATCTTTTTCGCTGCGACGAGAGTCGTCATCTTCCCCACGTCCATCTCTGATTTCTCCCACTTCGAAACAACTTTGGCCATTACTTCAAAGATTTGGGTTGGATTCGAAGAGATTTGGGTTGGATTCGACGAGACTTGGGGGAAACAAGAACTCAAGAGATTGAAAACATTGGGAAAAGTAAAAAAAAACCTAAATTTACCCCTGGTGGCTATTTATAACCGCGGGTCGGGAGTAAAAGATCGTGGAAACCAAACAGTTACAACCTCTTCAGGAATTGCTCCCAACGGTAAGAAATTGTATGAGGCGGTTGGCATTCTTTATTATGTCCGTTCGGGGAAAGGGGATTTTATTTTTACAACTCAAGTAAAAATATCTTTCTTGACTAAGTAAATTTCTGATCAAAAGAAATGCCAGTCAAAGACACTATCTTCAACCATAATCCTACGACCTCTTTTCCAAGTAAGTCATTTTCACTTGAAGTTGGAGGGCTAGATGACAAGGATCTAATAATCCTCAATTAAGTAAACTATTTATCTATAATATTCGTTGATGTCGTCTTTACGCAACCTTCAGAGATACCCCTCATCATCAATAATGAGGAAGATTATAATTACTTAGTGGTCGTAAGTTATTCTACGACCATCCTATATGGTCATAAGTCATTCTACTATCATCTTGTGGTCGTAAGATCTTCTATGACCACCTACTGATCATAAGTTATTCTACTATCATAAGCTTTACTATGATCAGGTCAATCACGACCACCCTATGGTCGATAAGAACCACATACATGTGGACCCAATCAACTAAAAACCTTATATACTGTGTTTAATTACACACGTAGTTAATATGTGCCATTATCCTATAGAATGACTGCACATATTGATCACTGTCTATGACATAACCGCAAGGCGAATGTGGGGAGTAATCTTTCTAACAATAACTGCCATCAACGTGCACAATTCATCAACCGTTGAGGCGCCTCCTAGCATACGCAACTGCCACTCCCTTAGACATTATATAAGGAATAACGCCGGTGGACAGAGTAGAGGAAAAAAGAAGCAACACAAGCAACAGAGTAGACACGAGTCATTAGTTCTAGCCTTCGATGACTTCTCTCTTGTTGTAAGCACAATCAATACAAGAACATAAGACTATGGTTGTTATTTTCCATAATAAGGCTTGGACCTGTCTAAATCCTTATGTCTCATCCTGTGTAGTCTAGATCAAGGAGCCCCCCCTTAGCATTCATTTCATAAGTTCAATATTAAAACATCGACAGATGTGGTTCCTAGCAAATATCAAGCGAACGGTTGTGGGAGACTAGCCCAATGTATGTCTTATCACAGACTGTAATGCAGGATTGTTGTCCGCTCTCAACACCATGAATAATGGGACAGAACCCTCCTACTAGTGGAACGGTGTGGAAACCCGGTGGTACATGAGATATCTTACATCGAACTTCTTCATATGGTTCCACAATCAGGGACTAATAAAGACATTCAAGACCGATAGTTGATCTAACGCTCCCTGTTGCCCGAGCGAACTTCGAATCGAAGAGGTAAGTTATGTTTAATTTGTATAATTATTGATTTGGCCTTACATTCTCCTAACATCATTCAATCTTCCAGCCTATCTCGCAGAACAAGTCTACCTACGAGACTAGCAGCCGCCGCAGGCAGTCAGGAGACAAGGGGGAGGGAGCGATGGGCCACAAAGACTAATTAACTTCGTTCCAATCCACCCTTTCTTCGATTCCAAAAAAGCATACATGTATCCTAGGTATTTTTCGGTTTGTTCATTCGTGCATGCTATCGTTTGTAATGCATATAAACATACCCTGCACGCCAACAGTGACAAAAGAGCCAAAAACTCCTTGTTGCAAGGCTTAGTGATTGGAAATGAGACCTAGTTGCAAGGCCTTCCCCAGTTGTATAGTGGACTTACTAAGAACATATAAAACGGGCAAAGTGGTAAAGAATAATAATGGAAATCATTTTACACTCTTAACATGTCCTCTCAATAATGAGTTGGATAAAAAAAATCAATGACAAGAACTACTGTTTGACTTAACCCAGTATTTCACAAATATTAGTGTAAACCTTCAGAGTTCAGACGGTTGTGCAAAATAGGATAAGCATTCTAAATAGATGCCAGGTGTAAGTTCATATAACATAGATGGCAACTGAGAAAGTCAAGCAGCAGTGATAGGTAACATGTTGTAGTAGGAACTTGTGATATGATTTTGGTTGAATGAAACTAGCAAATGGTGATACTTTGTACTGCCGTCAATGGCATAGAGGTGTTCTTCTAATTTAACAATACAACTATTAGTGAAGCAAAATGAAAGCCTACAATTGCTGTAGAGCGGCTAGATTGTATTATGCTGAAGAAAACATTGAGATAGTAATGCTTGTTAAATCAGTCCATTCATTATTAAATGGGAAATTTGCTGTTTTCTTTTATCTAGGTAAATTGTGATTGAAATGTGAATACTGTTTTTTTTTTGTATACTAACTAATTGGCAACATCCAGTTCATATTCGTATAATAGTAAATTGCACTAGGCATAGCAAAATTTCTGTGTTACCATATTCCACCGATCCCAGCGCAGCACAATAACCCCAAGCAGAACCCCAAGGAAAAATTATGTTATACTTTGTTTTCAAAACTCCCCATTTCAAGGACAGATTAAACAGTGACAGTAGCTAGGATAACTAAGAATATATGTCAATTTCTTACTTGATCACTCTATTTCTGCTTCTGCAGTTTATGAAATATCTGGAAAGTGGAATCTACTCTATGCATTTTAACTCATCCAGATTCTTAACTTCAAAACATATAAAGTTCCATGGACACATAGATGTCTAACTAGGTCGGTTGTATCTCAAAAGACAGATCACTGGGTGCATATGATCAGTTGACATCAACTTCAATCCATATGCGAAATCAATACACTTGGGTTACACAGCTTATAACAAACAGAGGATAGAAGACGCAAGGAACATAGGTGACATAAGGCGTATTAAAGCGAAGTAAAAAAAAAACCAATATACTGTCCATCAGGACACAAAGGAAGAACAGGACATGGATAATCAGACGTGCAGATGGCGCTTCGTACTAAAATGTAGATGAAAAACTGAATACAAGTAGAATAAACTACATGAAACAATATCAGAATATACACCTTACTAGAACTGAGCAAACATTGTAAGAACAGAATGCACCAGGACTCCAGGAGACGAGCACAGCAATAAAGGATAGAAAAAGGTGATATCGAAGATGGATGATTATTACTAGAAATTTTTACCACTAATAAATAATCAGGAGGCCCAAATCAAGGGCTTGAACTTAAATTGTGCATTCTCTACTTCAGAAGGCCATCGATCAAGAGCAAATATTGAAGATAACATTCGATAAAGTAAACATGGCACCTTCTTTCGTATAAGAAATTATTTATTTGCCAAGTTTTCTAGCATGAATCACTATGAATCTGAAGAACTTTGGCTTAGGATACTACTATGATATGCATGAGTCCACAACAGCAAGGGTATGCAATTAACCAATATATACGGATAACAAAAATATAGTATAGTAGAAACACCTAAATGCAGCGAAAACTCTTTTTCTAAGCATGTTTATCATTTTCAATATCAAGGGAATTTTTTTTTGCTAAAGTTAGTTCAATAGTTCACGCCCCTCTAACCATATACAGCTTTTCCGGACCATCAAAGCAGATAACCCATAACCAGCAAGCAAGCTAATCCTCAGCATCGGCAACATGCAAGTACCACAGTATATTTGCCACTGTACTTTCATGCATAATTTAGGATTTACCATTGTGGATTTACCACTGTTGTGAGTATGACATGTGGGTTACATTGCAGTGGCAAATAATCAATTATTTACTAACATCTCATAATCAAAAGTTCTGCAATTCATATCATAAAAACTTGTTGCAACGCATCGGTCAAGAACACCTCTTCCTCTGACGACTACTTGTTCTTCCCGGTCTTCTTCTTACCCTCGGTCGCCGCGGCGCTGACCTGCGGGCGGGGGTGGCGGTCCGCCTCGGCGGGGTCGAGCCACTTGAGCTGGTGGCCGTTGAAGCAGGGCCAGTCGGGGACGGTGACGAGCGCCGTGAGCGCGACCCCGCCGGCGTAGACGAGCAGCATGAGCTGGAAGTCCCCAAGCACGTACCCGACCAGGAACGCCGCCACGGCCGCTGCCACCAGCAGCGCCTGCATCAGCATCTCCGCGCGCTTCTGCCCCTGCCAATCCATCTGCGCACCAAGAAAGAACAGGATGGGGATCAGATGGTTTGCTTGGTCAACGAAAAGGGAGCGGGAGCGGATCTTGGATTGATCTGGGGCGCTGGGGAAGGGGGTTCGGTGGATCCGGAGCAAGGAAGGAAGGAATTCTTGGATTGGGGAAGGAGGAGAGGACGTGGGGGAGGCTTACTTTGCTTGCTTGCCGTGCGCCCGTGCGGTGTGCGGGGGTCGCCGGAGAAGAAGACGAGGACGGAGGAGGCGAGTAGGGAGTTGGATCTGTTCGGGTGCGCAGCGCCGGCCTGTCTCATCCTGAGAAAAGCGTTTCGTGCGCGCGGGCGCGAGGCGGGGGGTTGCCTTGAGATCCGTGCTGGGCTGGAAGTGATGTTTAGGCCCAGTAGGAGTCGGGACGTACCAGAATGTGTGGCAGGAAGCCAGTCGAGCTTGTGAAGGATTTTGGTTTGGCTGTCTGCTTTGCCCAACTTTGCCCAGGGAAGAAGGCCTAGTTCTACATGGAAAATCTTGGGCACACGTATACAGACAGTGCCGAAGGTAACATATGGCTTCATGATACTTCTATGATACTAGTTTTAAGCACATATGGCTCTCATGTAATGCAATGGCTATATATCTGTTTAATGGTTTACACCTTAGTGTCTTACCACACCGAATATTCACATTTTGTTCTTCTACCGCATCATCCTAAGGGTTAAGTACATTGTTCGTTCCTCAACTCTTGTTTTAGTTTAATTTTTGTCTCTGAATTATAATACCGGATAAAACACGTACTCGAACTGTCAATACTGTGCAAAAACTGTAATTTTTTCTTTTAGAACGGTTTTGACCGATATTTGACATACGTGTCTTTCTACAGTATTGACATGTGGCAGGAAACAGCTCTAAAAAAAAAAAATGACAGTTTTTGCACGATATTGATAGTTCGAGGACGCGTTTTATCCGATATTACAATTCAGGGACGAAAATTAAACTAGGACAAGAATTGATGGATGGACAATGTACTTAATCCTTATTCTAAATGTGCTCAAATGCTTAGTTCCGTTAATACTTATATGTATGTTCCATCCACATTTTTTATGCATGCACTGGAGTAAAGCCTAGGTCAGCCTAGTCAGTGTTATTTTTAACGTCTTGTAAATGACTGAGTATGCATTAGTAAATATTGCCTATACTTCAACATTCAATTTGGAAAGCCACAAGGAAATGCATTTTCATGTCATTTAAGTGGAGTTCGTTCCATTCATTGACAAAAACATGTCTAAATTACAACTCACTAACATTCAAGACCAAAACATTCGGAAATACCTTTTGCATAGGGGTTTGAAGTATGATATAGATTTTGCTAGCATCTCATCATCTGTGTTATGTAATTTTTATAAAATAGCACCGGATGTTTAACTAAACATATATGAAGCAAGTTGTAGAACATAATATGTTTGATAGCTGCCTCGGTTGGATGTTTGTAGAACATAGGGGTTTGAAGTGTGATATAGATTTTGATAGCATCTCATCATATGTTTGATAGCTTGCACGGTTGGATGTTTAAATCTGAATTCTTTAAATGTCTGAGAATTTATTTTAGATTCTTCATGGACAACAAAGGACTACCACCAAGTAGGGAAAAAGATAAGACATTGATGCCTTCAGTGGTCAAGAAAATTCTTGTGAGACCCCGGTTTATTTAGCTTGTAATACTTAGCTTTCCATTGGCTTATCACAAACAAAATACACCATGCCTCGATGGACATGTGCTTCCCAAAATTGCAGCACACATACATCTTTACAAAAGCATGTATCAATTCCACATATCACATAATAACAAGTCTAGCAAAAGACATACAATATATAGAGTTATTACAAAAGAAGCCGACCGGCCAAATGACATTAAGTAACAAAGTGACAGCGACAGCAAAAGCGCCATAAGATGGCTATAAACAAAATCCAACCGGTTAACCATAACCTACAAGGCAACCGACCTGACCGCCAAGCTAGTCGCACCCACCGCAGCAATTCTCACAGAAGTAGACCCTTTGGGGATCCATTTCCTCCTCTACACACAATAAGCAATGCAGGTGAGTACAATAATGTACTCGCAAGACTTACGAGTAACAAATCTATACATAGCTACATGAAAGTTGTAACAAAGGAGATTGTTATATGGTTAATTGGACGCATAAAGCAATTTTTATTTGCAATAAGGTAATAGATTGAAAGCAATTTGTCAAATCTGTTTTTAATAATTGAAATAACAGCGAAGTAACTATAAATAACATAAGCAACAACCTAGAGGTGACTAACCCAATAGCCACCATAACATAGCACGAATCCCCAATTCGTACCACCCATCAAGTTTTAGTTAAAAGGTTGTAGTCTAATTCTCACGGGGCGTATCCGAGCATGTCCATAACCTAGGACGAAGCTATTCGAATAGTTTTAACCCTGCAGGGGTGTACCAATGTACCCACACTTCAGACTGCCTTTTCGCCACAATAAGCACACTTCCGAAGGTATGCCGGCACAGCTAAGTCCTACGAGACGTTTCCAATATTGTGTATCAACTACGAGCCACTGGTATAGATAGAAATCCATACGTTTACATTGCAAAGCTGAAAGATAACTACCCCTCACGGGTAAAGCTTTCGGACAACTACAATGCTCCCAACACCATCCCTCCTACGACCCCCTGCGACCCGGAGCCAACACACGCCAAAGTACTAGGTCAAGATAGGTCCCATTTCCCTCTAATGTGGTTAGCACACAAAATGCTCACGGTGGCGCAAGTAATTCGATCCTTGTTGACTCGGGCACCATTCCAATCACACCCAAAAGCACACCAACATACCATTGTGCCCAAGTCCAAATCATTTTGTTTTCAGTTTTAGTTTTCACAATTAAACATAGCACAATGCTGAATATAAAGTCATAATAAGTGTTTGTGTGATCAAGGTTATCGACAAGTCGATAACTGCCCATTTCTACCGGTAGCTAAGCATGACTAAGCAACATTAACTTGTAACTACTAAGTGACAAGGGCTCATCCAGCGAACCCAAAATCACAGCAAGATAATCCTAGGCTCAGTAGTATAGGATAAACATTTGCCTACAGATCATGCATCTAATAGGTTAACTAATCGATAATAGTTTAAAACAAGATAGCAATGCATACGTAGAATTTGCAAACAACATATTAGAATTTGAAAATAATAGGAGCAATATGATCAAATGATGCTACATCTGCTTGCCTTGTTGGAGATCACTTTCTTGCTGCAGAGGATCACTCACGCAATCAATAATTTCTTCGGAACCTAACGCAAACACACGATAAAACCAATAAGAACGAAGAACACCGAAAGAAACTCAAAAACCAAAGTCATCCAAATCCCATGAAATTTATGCAACAGCAAGGGCATGATTTTAAATGAATTTAGCAACAAGAATCAAATCATTTGGACTAAACAGGAAAAAGTTATAGCCTAAACAATTTTTCTCAGCCTGAAAATTCCAAATTAAATTAATTTTGGTTACTGTTCATGGCACAAATTTTCAGAAAGATCTAGACCCTGAATTTTTATGATAGGTAGAATATGGCATTCTAAGAACAGCAAAACTGAGTTTACTCAATTTGGAGTTAAAATCAATTACTTATGATTTTTCTAAGTTGTGAAACTAGAACATATCATTTTTCAGAGGTAAAGACATGAATAAAACATATTCCATATTAAAGTATACTAACAGAGGGATTTTACAAACTTGAGTTTGCCCAGTTTGGAGTTATACAGAAAAAGTTATGCATTTTACAAGTTTTAATTGAATTTCTGGAATATCAAATAATGGCTGAAACAAGATAATATTATTTACAAGATTTTCTAGTATATGGCAATGTCTAAATGTATTTTTAGATTAAACTTTAGTTAAACAGAAATTTAACACAGTTGGAATCATCTAAAAAGGAATTAAAAAATTGGCTAGGAACTTTTGAAGTTTAAGACTATCTTCAGTTGACAAATAAAAGATTACTAGATTTAAAACCAACTTCAATCAAAAGCTCTGAAATTTGTACAGCAGGCAACAGGAAAACGGTAGTACCAACAAGCAATGCGCGGTAGTACCGCTTTACTGTAGTTCCGCAGGTGAGGCGGTACGCCAATTCCAGAGAAGGGGTCTTTTGGAAATCGGTAGTACCGCAGTTGATGGAATGGAACTACCGCAAGCACGGTAGTACCGTTGCAAGGAGCGGTACGTAATTTCCAGAGAAGGCGCCTTTTGGGGAGTTTTTGACGTCCCACGGGAAAACGGTACTACCGACGTTAGGGAAACGGTACTATCGCATGGCGGTAGTTCCGGCGCTAACAGGGTGGTGGTTCCGATTGTCGGATTTTCGGCCGACAAAAGAAGGCCCGAGGGCAAGGAAAACTCACCGCCGGAGACAACCACGACAAAACTCAAAAACTAAATGTCCAACAGAGCAGGAGTTTAAAGACTAAGGTACTAAAGAATGGATTACCTGAGGACGAAGAAATCTAGAGGTGGTCGGTGCTAAGGAAGAAGGCAAACCTGGCCACAAAGAGCAAGTCCCCAAATTGTCAACCTCTGAGAAGGTCAAACAAAACAAGTTAGGGAATGCTCTAGGTGGTCAAAAGAACAAAATGACACGCCAAGAGTTGCAATTGAACCACTGGAGCTCAGAGATCAACGAGGAGCTCTAAGGTCCGACAATGGCGGCAAGGGGTCTCCGAGTGTTCAGAGCACAAGAATACAGAGAGGAGCTAGGGTTGCAAAGTGGTGTCTAAAAGAAGCTAAGGAGGAGCTCAGGGGACTATATAGCTGAGAGAGCAAGGAGAAACAATGGCAGAGCCCCACGGGTGCACTGAGTCAAAAGTCTCTGCCAAGGGTGCACTAAGCTAGGGCACACTTGAAATGATAGGAGTAGGTAACAAGAAGACTTTGGGTCAAAGGTCAGGTGCACAACTAATGTTTTGCAGCAAGGAGCCGTTTAAAGGACTAAGGAAGTGACAAGGCACTGCTCCATACTGCCAAAGGCTCTGGCACACACGCTTGCACGCGGAAACGATGATGACCAGGCTCAGAGAGGTCCCACCAGATCTGGAACGTTAGATTACGATCTAACGGTTGGAAACGCGCACTGTTTTTGACAAGCCCAGAACTACCAGTGGGAAACAAGCGGTACTACCGCTTGAGACGGTACTTCCGGCTTGACGAGAGTGGTACTATTAAGATCTAACGGCTGAAAACACTCCCACTCAACTGGAGCCCGGTACTACCGCGGGGGCGGTACTACCGTTTGGAACACAGCGGTACTTCCGTTTGGCAAAATGACCAGAGACGAAGGGTAAGGCACCGCATGGTTGGATCTACATCCAACGGTTAAAACCAGTGCATCCCTAAACACACCCGGTACTTCCGCTTGAGAATGGCGGTACTTCTGTTTTGAACGGCGGTACTACCGGGGTAGAGACTGAGGTTCAAAAGCAAGCTGAAAACTTTGAAGATTTACTAGAGGTGGCATACTAACTCCAAAAATTCTAAAATTTTTACAGGATCACGCCAACATAGATATTGACCTTGGATAAAATTTTCAGAGGTTTCCATGCAGTGAATTTTCCTCCAAAAACTTTGCAAGGTACTGAGCTAGGGTTTGACTGACCTCCAAATATATTCAAACAATTTCTAAAAATTGTGAAATTTTTCAAAGGGGTCACATACCATCCCTAGAATTTAGGAAAAATATTTCCAGAGAATGATCACAAGATTTGACAAGAAGGTTTTTGATGGGCAAGGTTCAGGTCAAAAAGACTCGTGCCTTTGTATTCCCATAATTCTTTTACAAGAATCTTTAAGAACATACAGGAAATACAAGGTGTAAGAAAAGTTTTTAATTTCTACACATTTTCTTACATTTGAAACACAAGCCTAAACTTGGGATGTTACAATTCTGCACCACGAGGTCCACATGACAACATGTAGATAATTTTGGAGAGCAAGTTTGCCTACATCATATATACTACTAGCCTATGTTCATTATTTGTGATGTAGGCCACCCACATGTAGATAATTTTAACTCTATTGCTCCTAGTTCATTTCAGAATTGTGTGGCAACAAAAATGAACTGTACGGCAGCGGCTGGAGATGTCATTCAACTTGCCCCAGCTCGGAGTGGCTCCTCACATGCTACGACATCCACTTCGGCTGCACGAGATGAGGAGGAGGAAGATGACGACGGCAGCGACGACGACGACGATGTGGATGCTAGGTTTCCCGACGAGATGGTCCTCTTGGACCTTGTTGGGGCACCGACCGTGACTCAGTTGACACCGACCACACCTCCATGCCGTAAACGCCATGGTCACGCTGATATCAAGTTCGGTCAATGTTGTCGAGGGCACACGCAACAAACATCTGGTACGAGGTTCACATCGGGAACGGGTCCGAGAAAGCACAAGTGATGTAATGATGTCATGCCATGAATTAATAGAACATTTTAGTTTGAATGGATGGATGGCAGCATTTACGAATATATGCATATATCCTTGTAGATGCTATTTCTGGTTGATTGAATGGATGAATTAAGCTCTCTTTCTTGTGTGAAATTATCTGTTGAATGAATGGATGACTTGGCAACAGAAAGCTCCACTCTCTCTCACTCTCTCTCTCTAACCCCTTCTTCCCTACATCACTCGTGAGAACATCTGATTGACTGACATCTCTCTTTTTTTTACTGTAGCTGTTGACTGAGTGTGTAATTCAAAAGAAAATAGTCTGTGTAGCTATTTATCAGTATCCTATCATGGGCAAGGATCAATGTTTGCATTGCATGCAAGATGCAACACACTTCACTCTAACGTTGGCACATCCCCCCTATGCATTTCCTGTATCTGCCACCATTTATGTTGAGAATTGAATCTAGTAGTGAACTCTACAAGCAAATGACTATTTCGTTCTTATTGATTTTGCTTTTCAAAAAGAATAGACCAAAAAATGTCTCGCCAGCTTATCAGAAAGACAAGACCATACTCTACTGCGCAGGCTACTCACATGCATTTAACTACACTATGACGCCAGCTTTTTTAAATCGACATGATAACACTCTACCTCCCTAGCTTTTCAGACCGAAAAGACTGAACTCTGCTGCGCAAACTTTTTAGAGGGACATGACAACACTCTACACACTAGCTTTTCAAATCGAAAAGACCAAACTCTGTCGCCACCACAAGATGAACACCCCTTTGCCAACACATATATGCGTTGGTAAAAATCCAAATAAGTGTTGGGACGATCTATACCAACGCATTTACTATGCATTGCGAGAGTCTATTACAACAGATAAATAAGCGTTGGTAATAGATATGAAAAGGCGTTGCGAAGTAGCAACGGATATAGTTATGTTGTAACTACACTTGTATGCGTTGTTATTTACCATGCATGGATGACTTTTACTATTTTAACAATGGATATAATTATATTGAAGCGTTGATACTTGCCATACATATGAGTTTTGCTATTTTGGCAACGGATATAATTAGGTTGCTGGAACGATTATAAGTATGTAGAAGTCAAAGTAAAAAAATCATTATCGGTCACAGCATGGTTAAAAAGAACACTCATATATTATAAACAAATTGTTGCATTACACAGAGAACCATAACATCATTTCTTAACAGAATAAAATCTAAATGTGTAATGAAGATCTTGAACATCATTTCCTAACAGAATGTAATCTAAATGTAATGAAGATCATCTGCCTATGTCACCATTCTCCACCTTGCAATGAACATGTCATCCGTAGCATCATCCATTTATCTTATCAATCTACAATGAAAAATTAGAGTCCATTAATGCACTATTAGGAAGAAACAAAATCACAATATTAAAGTAACAAAACTAAGAGGAGCACCGTACATAAGTTGATGGCCACGCAATATCAGCTCCTACTGCATGACCAATCAATTTGTAGCCTTTGGATGGCCGTATCAATTCTTCACATTTCGCAATTGCAAGATCGACATGCACCATCCAAAATTCATTTCCTAGCTGAACGCCATCAAGTTTATATTTTGGATCACAACTTATGATTGTAGCAAGAGCCACATCCTTATTTGCATTTTTCCAGCTCTTGAAGAATACTTTAGTGCCAACCTAATCCACACATATAAGTACATGATCAAATATTTTACAAAGGATCCAGTTAAATATTTTTAGAGAATCACATATCAAATAAACATAAAGATTGTCGTGCTGCTATCGATTTGGTAGCCAACCAATTAAATGTATTGCGCTGTTGTTTCTACAAAAGATATTATGTGGAACATTAGTATACAATTTAAATAAATTTTTAGTAAAATAGAAATAGAGGAGACAAATTTAGAAGGTGTATCTTATACATCAACAAGCATGGTTGCACTAGCTCTTTTTGCGGTTTTTTTTGTTTGTTCTGGACGTCATGCTAATAACAAGAGGTCAAATAATTAGAAATAAACATTGAAGTACTGAATAGAACAGAATGTGTGTTCATATTTAATTATTTGCTAAATATGTAATCAGTAGAAACATAATTGCTAAGAATAATTCTTACCTTGTCACGAGCCATTTGATGTTTTGAGCAATATGAAGGTGCTTCATGATTAGCAACCAATAGTGTATGCTGTTTTAGTAACCTCACATTCTTAGAGAAACACCAAAAGCATTTGTAGTAGAAATAAATGTCAGTAACCTTGATAGCATTACTATTGTTGTTTAGGACCAGCCTGGTGTCATCGTGGACAAGACTTTCTTTGATCTGCAGCTGATATAAAAATTCAAAAACAGAGAACCACGTAGTATGTCAATACACACAGGGTAATCTCTACATAAAAAGACCTAATCTCAGCACAGTACACAGGATGACATGATTAATCGAACCATTTCAGCAAATCTAACTCACGAAATAATGCGTTGTGATGTAAATATGGCTATTAAATCATAGTTTTGTTATTTTTGTGAGGAATTTGGATATGTCATTGTAGTTTCATTTTAGTGTTTGGCCGAATTGCATGTTTGAGCGGAATTTGGTTCCCACGTCTTGGGTGGCGGTGTAGCTAAAAGGGTCAAATTAGAAAATATAGGTTGCAAGGAGTTAGTAATAAAAAATTCTTCAACAAAGGCCTATTTAGTTCAAAAATTCAATTCCTAGCTTGTTGGACCTTTTGGCATAGTAGTCGATGAATTTGGTGTTCATTGTATACCGATCAGCATTAGTCATATAAGGAATGGTTAGTACTACTTTGAAGCGTAGTTGTTCGTAGCAGTATGTGTGGTAGTTGGTACCTAACGAGGATTAAAACCTCTATGTATTATCTTTAATACATAATAAAAGACCATACGTCTTCATGGTCGTACCCCTAAGGCTCACGACCTCACTAGTCGTAAGGATTCTAGAGGTTACATAATAGGTACCCTGGTCGAACAAGGTCTTGTAAATAGTCTCCGACCAGTTCGCTGCTCGTAAAACTATGAACTGGCATTTGGATCTAACTCCAAGTATATTCCCTACCATCTAACGAATGGAACACATGTCGTATATTCCATGCCACGCGACGTTTCATGATCCAAAGACACTGACAAATAGCCACCATACGGTTGAATATCTCACAGATACTCAACCGCTGAACAGTTGATACTTCATCAACTGTTGCCTTACTCCGACTTGTCACAACACTTCACAACATGCGTCTCTCCAAGAGTAACTGTCACCTCTTCAGAAGTTATTTAAGGATGGAGCATGAACGGAAGAAGGGACAATTGGATCAGATCAAGTCGCATCGGATTGAAGCATAGGCATTAGCATTAGATTCATGTTTCAAGCCAGATACAGTAACATAACAAGCATTACACTCAGTGTAACTAGGATTAGTCCACCGCAGGCACCCCCTGTAATAGCCTGTTCATATCAATAAAGAGTAGTCTCATTCTCTCCCATGAAATCCCATGCCATTTTCCTCTATTTTATTTCGTAAGATCGACGACTCAATCATCGATAGCTGGCATTGTCCGTGGGGTAAAAGGTGCGGATTTCCTGAAGAGATTCTTCGCTCCACAAATCCTCGCCCATTTCTCTTTAGTAATCGCTCATGCGGCTATGGCAGGAAGTTGGGACGAGGAGAACTGGGTCGACCTGGCGGACTACTCTAATCTCGACATGGATGCATGCATCCACGCCATGCAAGAGAATGGAATGTCATCCTCCTACTCCTCTGCCGGCTTGCCAATCGCAGACAACGGCGAAATCGACCGAATGGATGAAGATACACCGCTACGACCTGTGGTGGTTTGAGAGGAAATGCTTCCGATCAGTCCGGAACACCCAAGGACCTATGCAAGCCTGGTCCATCCGACCGGCGAAAAAGGTGACGAAACCTCAGCGCCACAACTCAAGGATCAATGTACTCTCGATACGATCATGGCTGATAGGTACTCACCAACGACTTCTGGCAATTCCAGGAGCCGACCAACATTTGGTAACGGTGTCGATGAAACCCCTACTGGTCGTAGGCCAAGTGGGAATTATAAGGCTCAGCATATGATCGGCAATCTACCGGATCAGGCTGAGTCCACCACAAAAACCTCAAAAGGTGCTGATCACCGACCACTCTCTATCGTGGAAACTCCTTGCAAAAGTGTTGGAAGGTTCTCCATCAGTTACGTTGGAAGCTCGTCAGAAGATCGCTGCTGGAGGCACAAGGTCAATGCGATCAGAGATACGGATCAAAATGTCATGTACGGTCCTGCACACGTTACCTCGCCGCCACATATTGATGGAGATGGTATGGGCCATCAAGCACCAAATGCCAGAGGTGGCAGAGCTGATGGACATCCATCAGTTAATTCGCCTGGTTCTGCTTCAGTCCGAGTAAGGAACCAGAAATGACCAACTAGGAGGCCGGGAGAAATATCAGGTCATTAGACACCCATTGTTGACAGAAATCTTCCAAGGCCTTCAGTAACGATACAAAACCTACAGCGAGTTCAGAATATTTTAAATAGTTCTGACCCTGTTTTAGCAGTAACTCCAAGTTTTGTCCAACTTGTAGGTTAGGTATCCGAAATCCTCCAGTAGACCATGTAGTGTACGGAAGCGTACCGGGAACAAAGGCATTCGCAAAGTCAGACCATGACTTCATCCCAACATTCCTCCCTCAGTAGAGGGCAGCATGGTCGTATTAGAGACCAGTCGATACCAAGACCACCTCGACAATTCCAACCAAGGAGTCACGAGGGAAGAAGGCTATTTCAATAAGCCTCCCTCTCTTCGTCGAGAAGAGCAATCGCTTGGGCCCGGTGATCTCCGACATCATCTAAACCAAGAAGGCGATCGGAGGCATCCTACTAACATCCTCGACCAAATCGGGACACCTAAGCACCGGTAATCCAACTTGAGAAATCGGTCTCCGACCGATTACAATCCGGCACCTTTTCAAAGAAGGTGCCATGAATCAATCACAGGTTGTCGAGCCTTCTCTGCAGGGCTCCAGGCTGTATGTTGGCCAAATAGGTTTCAACCGGCCAACATGAATAAGTTCAACGGAACTCAAAATCCGTTAGAATTTCTCAAAATTTATACCACCACCATCAGAGCTGCTGCTGGTGATGAAAATGTGATGGCTAACTATCTACCCATGGTACTAGAAGGATATGTCTGGTCATGGTTACTCAACCTACCGGTCGGATCGATCTATACTTGGGAGCAACTTTGCGACCTCCTAACTACGAATTTTTAGCGCACGTATGACCGCCCTGAGAAGGAGGATGATCTCCACCGAATTCGGCAAAAATCTAATGAGACTCCGACAGTATATCAAAAGATTCAGCCAGGTTCGTAATTCAATACCAGAGGTCGCAGAATCTTTTGTCATTCAAGCTTTTAAAGCAGGGCTAAGGAATCGATGGTTTACGAAGGATATAACAATACATCCTCCATGAACAACAGTCGAGCTTTTCGACATGGCCGACAAGTACGTGAACGCTAGCGAAGCGGTTGAGTGGAACGAGGCCATTGATCGGAAGGACAAAATCCCTCAACCTAGCTTAGATAAGACAGAAAAGAAGCAAAGGAAGGCTCTCAAGAAAAAGATAAACTGCAAACCCGACGACAAGGAGGTCCTTACGGTTCCTGAAAAATTTACCAAGAGTAAGAAAAATTACACCGGTCATGGCAAAGAAAAGGTTTCGACCGATGGATACAAGAAAAACAAGAAGTGGTGTCCATTTCACCAGCAAATAGAGCATGACTTGCACACCTGCCGGGCCTAGCAAAAGAAGATGGAAGATTACTATGCAAGTCTCACTCCCCTCAATACAAGAACTCAGAGAGACAAGCTCCAAGAAGAACAAAGACGGCAACGAAGAAATGGAGTACCAGGAGCCTCAACACACGGTCGATGTGATCTTTGGTGGATCCTCTTCGTACGAGTCAAGACGTCATATGAAAGCCATGGAGTGGGAGGTCAATCTTGCCCAATCTCCGATCACCGCCAAACCATCCAAGTGGTCGGAGAAAATAATCTCCTTCAGCAAAGAAGACTACCCCATCCCTTCGACTCGACCAGGTAGGCTCCCTATTGTCGTAGAGCCTACTATTAATAACTATAAGGTTAATCGAGTCTTAATAGATGGAGATAGTTCTTTAAATATTTTATTTGCGGGAGCATTGGAAGATATGCGAATTCCCAAATCAAAGGTAAAACCTATGAAATATGCCTTCCATCCACAGTTATTTGCGGGAGCATTGGAAGATATGCGATACCTATGTCATCACAGTTCGAGGCGATAAAAAAATGGCTTACGCATGCGATCGGAAATGCTTAGAACTGGTCGATAAGCTTCCGACCAGATAAACTAATCCACCTACCATGCAGGTCAAGCACTCGAGGCTAAAGATGGCATCAAAACCTTTTGACCAGACAAGAGAGGTAATACTCGACAAGAGCGCTTCTCTAGAAGGCGCCAAAATACTGGTCGGAGCAGGACTCAACCTTAAATAGGAAGAGTCGCTCGTCTCCTTCCTCCGAGCAAACCAGGACGTGTTCACCTGGCAGGCGTTCGACATGCCCGGAGTTCCCAGGGAGGTGATCGAGCACAGGCTAGCTCTCTAGCCTGACAAGAAACCGGTCAAGCAGAAGCTGAGGCATTTTGCACCTGATCAGAAGGAAGCAATCCAGTCGGAGATTGATAAGCTCCTCAAGGCTGGGTTTATTCATGAATTCGACGACCCAGAGTGGCTTGCCAATCCTGTAATGGTTAGAAAAGCTAATGGAAAATGATGAATGTGTATTGACTTTACATATCTTAAAAAGCTTGTCCGAAAGATGACTTTCCCCTTCCACGCATTGATAAACTTGTAGAGTCTACTTCTGAGTGTGAGTTGTTAAGTTTTTTAGATGCGTACTCAGGATACCACCAAATTAATATGAGTAAAGATGATGAAGAGAAAACTTCCTTCATCACTCCATATGGCACTTACTGTTATGTAAAGATGTCATTTGGTCTTAAAAATGTTGGTGCAACTTTCTAAAGGTTGATGCAGAAAACCTTTAATTTACAGATAGGTTGGAATCTAGAAGCCTACATTGATGATCTGGTCGTAAAGAGTATCAACGCTGGTGATCACATTCTAGACCTACATGAGACTTTCAATAACTTAAGACGCCATAACCTTAAGTTAAATCCAAAAAAGTGTGTGTTCGGAGTTTCTTCTAGTAAGTTTCTTGGATTCTTAGTTTCGGCTAGAGGCATTGAAGCCAACCCAGCAAAGATTTCGGCCATCGACTAGATGCGCCCTCCGACTACGAAGAAGAAAGTTAAAAAAACTAACCAGTTGTATGGCAGCGTTAAGTCATTTCATAGCACGGTTAGGTGAAAAAGGATTACCTTTCTTCAAACTTTTCCAGAAACATAGAAGTTTCGAGTGGACTAAAGAGGCAAACGATGCCTTTGAAGAACTTAAGAAGTACCTTACGAGTGTTTCAATCTTAGTTTCTCCAAGATCGGGAGAGATATTGTTGATTTACATGGCTGCAACGCCACAAACAGTCAGTGGTATACTGGTCGTAGAGTGCCACAACGTCCAATGACCAGTATATTACGTAAGTGAAGTCTTACATAGACCAAAGGAACGGTATCCACAGGTACAAAAATTGCTCTATGGTCTCCTTATGGCTTCAAGGAAACTAAGATATTACTTTTAGGCCCACAAAGTGGTCGTACCAACCGGATATCCCCTTGCTCAAGTCCTTAGAAATAGGGAGTCATCAAAACGAATAGCAAAATAGGCGGTTGAGCTTGGGGCGTTCGACCTCCATTTCACCTCACAAACAGCAATCAAGTCCCAGGCAAGCAGAATTCATTGCCGAATGGACAAACCCTGAACCCACCCAAGGGCCCGAGTATGAACACCACGACGAGTGGACAATGTACTTTGATGGTTCCTTGATGCTCAAAGGCTCGGTGGCTGGAGTCATCTTGATTTCCCCTACTGGCGAACACATAAAGTACACCATCCAGTTAAACTTTCCTGCTACAAACAATGTGGCAGAATATAAAGGTTTGCTGGCAGGACTCTGAGCAACTCGTTCACTTGGGATTTGCAGATTACTAGTGAAAGGCGATTCTCAACTAGTAGCGAATCAAGTGGGGAAAGAGTATCAATGCTCTAGTACCAAGATGTCATCTTATCTGGTGGAAGTACGAAAACTCGAAAAACACTTCTTTGGTTTTCAGATCCAACATATTCCTGGAAAGAAAAACTTTCTGGCAGACTAGTTAGCACGGATGGCCTCCACCAGGTCACCCGCCCGCTCGAGTTTTTCTCGAGCAACTCGATTCACCCTCGGTGGTCGAGCCTTCCGAGGACATAGATGTTCACAAGGAGGTTGTACACCTCGATTCTACGAACGTGGATGCTCCACAGGTCATTGACGGTTGGCACCATCACGATCAAGGTAGAGATTAGATGACGTCTATCTACAATTATCTTCAGCATGACCTAATCCCAGAAGATGATGTAGAGGTTGATCGTATGGCACAAAAAGCCAAATCATACACTCTTATTGAACGTACCTTATATAAACGAGAATCTCACGAAGTGTTGATGAGATGATATCTCAATCGGATGGCATTAAGTTGCTAACCGAAATTCATGGAGGAGTCTGTGGAGCACATCATTCCTACAGAACGATGGTCTGTAAAGCCTTCAGGCAAGGATATTATTGGTCAATTGCCCTTCATGATGCAAAAGAGCTTGTGACGAAGTGCGTACAATGTCAGTTTCATAGCCGACAAGTATGTAACAGCCCTAAGTTAGGGTTTGTATTTCAAATGTAAATTATGAGGAGAAATAAAAACTTTTGATGCCTCATGAAATCATTTGGAAGTTTTCCAAAATTTCCCTAAACAAATTCCATTTTCTAAGGTTTAATTCTTGTGAATGGAAATTGTTGCCAACAAATTCTTGACCTTAAACTTGTGATCATCCTCTGCAAATATTTTTCCTATCATCTTGATCATCCTAGCTACCTCTCTGAAAAATTTCACAATTTTTAGATTTTGGTTGCTATTTCAAATGGTCAAGTCAAACCAGATTTGAAATCTGGTCAAACCTCTGGACAGCTGCTTGTGAATTTTCTTGGGAGAAATCTAGTGCATGAAAATTCCTGGAAAAATTTCACAAGGTTTCCCTCTGTCCCTGTAAGATCCCATAAAAATTTCAGAATTTTTGGAGCTCGGGAGCTATCTCTAAAAATTCCCCAAACCCGCTCAGCCTTTTGAAATCAAATCAAATCATCATTTATCTGCTCGAACCCAACTCGAGCTCGAGTCCGACCGCGCCACTTGACTCGGTCGCACCGCCTAGCTGCACCGCGCGGGCCCGATCGTTGCCAACCGCCCGATGCAGATCGAACGGTCCACATTGTTTGTCTCGTCGACCTGTCCAAATGCATACGTCAATCTCGACCGTCCATCTCAGATCCAACGGTCAGCATATTCTTGACCGAGTCCGACCAGCTCGTCGCGCCGCACCAGTCTCTGGCTCGCGCCACTTTGCTTCTTTCGCTGACAAGTGGACCCCACCTATCAGGTTCTTCCTCGCCTTCTCCGCGTCTCACCGGAGCTCGCGGCCGCGCGCGCATGCTCGCCACATACCTCGTCGCTGCCACCTATTGCCCGCGTGTCCACCTCCAAAGCATCGCCGGGGTCTCATCTACCCACCGAGCTCATTCATTTCTTCTCTACCCCATTCTCGTGCCTTCTCCGCCCATTTCTTGGTTTCGGCCGGAGAAGAACCCGAGAGCAGCGCCACCGTGTTAGCACCGCTCTCAAGCCCGTGACCCCGCCGTTGCATTCCACTCACCATGCCGCGTCCATTTTGCCCATCCCGAAACCTCGGCGTCCAGTGTATCGCCAGAAGCGAGTTCGTCTTCTCCGCCTCCGGTGATCTCGGCTCCGTGAGCTCGTTTGCGATCTGGTGAGTCTCTAGCCCCGTCACTTGGTCCCTCGTGATCGCAATCCTCCACTGAGTCTAACGGTGGGCTTGTTTCTGTCTTTGGTGCATCGTTGAGGGCGTGCGACCAATTCTCCTCCAAGCTCGGTTTTCCGCCGCCGTGGCAATTCCGGCCGTCTCGGGCCCTCTTCATCGGCGTTATCGTGTGCTTATTGCTCCTGGTGTTGAGGCGAAGCTTAAGCACACCTTCCGGAGTCTTCTAGAAGTCTCAGACGCCTTCTCCGCGCGAGCCGTGTCTTCTTCTCCGCCTCAGTTCGCCGCCGACCACCGGCGGCATCCTCGAGGTC
Organism: Ampelocalamus luodianensis; assembly: GCA_036346255.1. Lineage (NCBI taxonomy): Eukaryota > Viridiplantae > Streptophyta > Magnoliopsida > Poales > Poaceae > Ampelocalamus > Ampelocalamus luodianensis. The sequence continues at coordinate 25,770,368 of CM070640.1, forward strand.
CGCGTCACGCCATCGTGTTCGCAAGATCTTCGCGAACTGAAGGTATCACCCGCCGCCCGAAACTCTTTGGTTTGCTTGATCACCGCGCGCATCGCGCCGCCCCCCCGCGCGCGCGGTGAGCGCGGTGGCGTTAGCTTAAGCGCTAATCTCTTAGTTGTGTGTATGCCATGCGGGCCTCTCTCGATTAATCGCGGGAAATCGCTAATCCAACCGCTCGTTATACTGCGTCGCCGCCATGTGGGTCCATGCCGCCGCTTTAGGATTGTGTAAATTTCGTTATACGTTTTCTCGTCGGAAGCGTATTTTATCTAGGCATGTGTTGGAGGATTGCGCTCGTTGTCAAGACGATTTGAATACGCCCGACGCGTCGTCTTCTGCAGTCGGGCCGCCTGATCCGCTTCGCCACGCCCATCTGTCAGCGTCTAGGGCTAGCCAGCTGTGGGTGTAAAAAGGTTTTAATGCTTTATTGATTTCTGAAATGCTTTTCTATTGCACTGTTAATTCAATTAAACTTAGAAAATGCATAACTAATTCAATTTATCTCCAAATCGCATGAAACCAGTGCTGATAATTTTCATTTTAAATGTATTATTTACTAAAATTAGTTTCAATCTTGTCTCTGTTAGCAAAAATATGTTAAATGATTAAATGATGTATTATGCATTTTCCAAAATTAGAAAATTCATATTTTTTTCAATAATTGTCCAAATCCAGTAAATCCAATTCTGTAAATTTTCATTTTTAGTATACTAATTATCAGGATAGGTTTTAAATACTGTTTCTGTTCATGAAAATTTGTTAAGTAATTAACTAGTGCTTTAATGTGTATTTTAGCTTAGAAAATTGCTAAAAAAATTCATCACCACTTCAAATAATTATTTCTCTGTTTCTAAAAATGTGTTAGACCTTTGATTAGGCTGCTGTGTGAGTTTTGGTATGTTTTGTTGTTTGAGTTTTGTCGGTGTTATTCGTTCTTACTCGCTGTTTTTTTTTTGTTCTATCGTTAGGCTTCGACATTTGCGGTAACCCTGAGAGTGATCCTCTGCAACAGGTTGAGCGCCCTGAGCAACAGCAGCCAGGCAAGCAGTTTGATCATGTTAATCCCAATATTTTAAAGTCTAATATTTTGTTTCAACTGTATGTATGCATCGCTTAATTTGTGTTAAATTGGTTAGTTAATCCTTTAGATGCATAATCTATAGGCAAATGATATTCCTCTACTACTCGAGCCTAGGTTATTTCTTTGTGATTAGAGATCGTTGGATGATCTCTTGTCACTTAGTAGATCCGGTCAATTTGCTTAGACATGCTTAGCTAGGTAGAGAATCAAGCGGTTATCGACTTTAGTGTAGCCTTGATCACACAAAAATTATTAAAACTTTATAGTTCAAGATTTTGCTATGTTACTTGTGAAAACTAAAAATGAAAACAAAATGATTTGGACTTGGGCACTGTGGTAAGATTGGTGTGATCTGTTGGGTGTGATCGAATGGTGCCCGAGTCGATTAAGGACCGAGTTACTTGCGCCACCGCATTGAGCATTTTGCGTGCTAACCACACTAGAATATATGGGACCTCTCTTGACCTAGTACTTTGGCGTGTATTGGCTCCGGTCGCAGGAGGTCGCAGGAGGGATGGAGGTGGGAGCATGGTAGTTGTCCAAAAGCTTTATCCCGAGTGGGTAGTTGTCTTTTCGGCTTTACCATGTAAGCGTATGGATTTCTATCCATACGAGCGCTCGTAGTTAATACACAATATTGGAAAAAGTCTCGTAGGACTTAGCCGTACAAAGATACCTTGGAAGTGTGCTTTGGCTTAAAGGCCTCAAGTGTGGGTACATTGGTACACCTGCAGGTTAAAACTATTCGAATAGCCTCGCCCTAGGTTATGGACACGCTCGGATACGCCCGTAAGAACTAGACTACAACATTTAAATTAAAACTTGATGGGTGGTACGAATGGGAATTGTGCTATGTGGTGGTGATTATTGGGATAGTCACTTCTAGGTGGTTACTTGTATCTATCTTTATTTTCGATTATTTCAACATAAAAATGAATTGCAAACCGCGCTTTAAAGCGTATTACATTATTGCAAATAAAGTTGGCTTTATGCAAATGAAACATATGGCCTCCACCAGATAAGCCTGCATGTAGCATATGACAGGTCTGCTAGTTCACACGTTAGTCTTGCGAGTACAAAGACAATCTTTGTACTCATTGGCTTTGCTTAATGTTTTTGTTGCAGAGGAAGAAGGTGAGCCCCAAGGGCCTCACTCGTGAGTTGTCTTGCCGCCGCCGTGTTTGACGACTAGGCTTGGCGGTCCGGTCAGATGCCTTGTGGGGTGAAGGCACGCTGATTGGCTTTGTTTATAGCCATCTTATGGCACTTTTGCTTCCGCTGTCTGTCTTGGTTATTTTTGTATCTTTTGGCCGGTTGGCCATTGTCTGTAATAACCCTTCTGTTGTTACTTTCTGCTTGTAGTGTGGTGTTTGGACTCTATGTTTGGAATGGAGTTGATGCATAATTTTGTGGTGAGGTGTGTATACTGCTTTCTGGGAAGTATACATATCTCGAGGCTCAGTTTAATTGATTTGTGATGCTAGGACCAGACGGTTGGTTAAGCATTACAAGCCAAATAAATTGGGGTCCTCACAAAGTACATCAGTCGGCACAAGCTTTGCAAATAATTCTTCTTTCTTGGCCTTTTGCAAACTAGGGACTAGACATTCTGGGACCTTTTCCAAGAGCACCCGGGGCTTCGAATTCCTTTTCATTATGATTGACACGTTTACAAAATGGATCGAAGCCGAGCCAGTTGTTAAAACAACAACTGAAGCCACTAAGAGGTTTCTCACAAAAAATATGGTCACACGATTTGGTGTACTCAGTCGTATAATCACAAATAACGGTATCCAATTTTCAAGCGGTAATTTTCAGGAATTCTGCGACGACCTAGGTATCAAGATACATTTTGCTTATGTCGCTCATCCGTAGAGCAACGGAGCAGTTGAGAGAGCAAATGGTATCATAATGCAGGGAATCAAACGACGAGTGTTCGACCAGTTAATCAAACGATTAGGAGCTTGGGTTTAAGAACTCCCTTCTGTGTTATGGGCCGTTTGTACCATGACCAGTCGTGCGACCGGTGAAACACCATTTTTTTTGTTTATGGGGCTGAAGCCATGCTTCCTTTAGAACTAAAAAATAGTTCTACTCGAACTGATTGTTTTCACGGAAATGATCAGAATGAACGACGACTTGATGACATCAATTTCCTTGAAGAACGACGAAATCAAGTCCTGATATGATCAGCAATCTACCAGCAAGCTATGAGAAGGTACCACAGTCTTAAGATGCAACCTCGCAGCCTAGCTGTAGGTGATCTAGTTCTCAGAAAAATTCAGAGCCAGGAAAATCACAACAAACTTTCTCCTAAGTGGGAAGGTCCATACACTGTGGTCGAAGTCACCCGACCAGGTTCGGTACGATTAGCAATGCCAGACGAGCGAGTTTTGTCTAATTCTTGGAATATTGATCAATTGCGTAAGTTCTTTGTATAATTTTATATATTTATTTTTACATTTCATTATCAATTTCAATAAAGATGCATTTCCTTTTTCTGATAAGTGTTGTTGTTTATACTTATTATTTGCTACTTTGGTCAAATATCACTATTGTTTAACTGGTCGGAGAAGACACTCATTCTCTCTGATATCCTTTTCTGGGGTCCCTATTACTCATTGGCTTAGACTTGATCCTCAAACGCCAAACCGGTCCTAGTCGTGATCATTATTTCAATGATTCCCACGCGCGACCATACTCTTTTCTTAAAAAACACGCGAGTAAAAGGAGTATAACACAAAGAACTTCATGTGATTTATTATATGCTCAAGAATTCGAAGGTTAACTTTCTTCATTTCAACATTCTGTTTTACTCTTGTTTGGCTACTGGTCGGGACACAGAAAGCCTCCTAGTCGAAGTCTCTCCTCTCTACACGTGATCCTACCTACTGGAAGGAGCTTCCTAGCGACGGTCCTTTTCCTACGATCCTCGCTGTCAGTCGGACCTGAGTATGAGCACGTCTCGCAAAATGTTTTTTTGTATCTTCAGTTCTTAGCGATAAATTACGACCAGTTCTGGATGCTACGTATCAACAAGGACACTTATCGTTTTATTTTTTGCATACATTCTTGCATACTTTCTTATCATCAAGGCAAGTCTTGTGATATCTTCCGACCATATGTGGTATTTTACAGTATTTCGATTATAGAAAAGATCTTAGCTAGTTGAAATCATACACTGGTTTAGACCAACTTGATTTCCTAGTGTTAACTAAATCATTTTTGTAACATAATCAGCACATGCTTTATACCATGGTTGTAGTTATTACTCATTTTTCTTTGGTCTACTACTTCTTTAGTATTGTTCACTTACTAATATAAGCAGTCGGCGGCTAGGGAATATACGAGTATTTAACGAATTTAAGAAGACAAAACAAGAACTTCGTTGATGTTAAAAGGTAAGTTTTATTTACAAAGTCTATATATTACATCCATCTACTTGTCGGAGCCGCTAGATTGGTTGCTGCGCGATCGAGATCCGACTTCCATTTCCTCCGTAACCTTATCTCCGAGAGGTCTTCCTCGAGCAACTTGGTCGCTTCATCATCCGAGCAGTCGAAGTCTTCTTCAACAGCTCTAAGGTGAATAGAGGGGTCGGAAGCCTTCAATTTTGCCAAAACAACACTGACTCTGTTCACAATAGCTTCCTTCATTATCTTAGCATGGTTCTCTCGAAAGGTTTTCATTACATTCTTCATGTCCTCGAGCTGATGGCCGAGAAAATTGATTTTCTTTGTAGGATCTCTTAAATTGGGCAATTGCGTTCCCGACCCCAGGTCGAAAAGCATCTTGTTCAGAGTCTTGACTTTATCTTCAAGACTCCGCTCAAGTGCAGCCCCTTGGCCACGCTCGAACTCAAGAGCTTTTTTTGCTATTTCAAGTGCTTGAGTTTTCTCTGCATGAGTGGATGAAAAGTTAACATACACATAAATTGGAGACATAGTATACTAGTCAAGTCTACGACCAGTTACCATTGATTTTCTTCTCGCAAGAGTCAAAAACCTCTTTTTGCCTGGTTGTCACATATGTGATCGACTGGTCCTTGGCTTGGTATTCTTCTTTGAGCTTTATTATCATGGCTTCTTTAGCCACGATCTCTTCTTTAATTTTCTCTAAATCTATCAAATATGATAAGAGAGCAAAATTAATTTACAAAAGAGGAATAGGATAACAGAGAGTAAGAAGACAAGTTAAGAAGAAAAGTTCTTACTTTTCAATTCGGAGTGTTTCTGCTCCAGAGCCTTATTCACTGGGTCAGTCCTACGACCACAGCGTAATTTTCGACCATATGCTACAAAAATAGCACCCTTCTTCATAAGTTTTCAATAAATTTCAGAGAAAGAGCTATGAAGGTGGTCGTAAATACTCACCTGAATTGCCACATCATTATATTCGGCAAAAATCATATCGGGACCTGTCTTGGCTTGATGGTCCGATATCTTCCCCCAGGCCTCATCAAGTTCCTTATCCTCGATAAATCGAGGGTGAAAGGGGAACTTGTTAGATCGAGAAGAATTACCAACAGGGAGCGGAACCTGTTGAGAATCTTCGGGGATGTCTACCTCCACAGATGGAGTTAGAATTACTAGTGGATCCAGAGCAAGCCCTAATATTGGCGCATGCTCGGAGGCTTCCTTGATCACATCATCTTTAGGAACATTCTCTTGAAGGATAGTCTAGTCGGGAACCTCCACGACCACTTCGTCCCCAGGAACTTTTTCCTCGGAATTGATGAGGGCATCCCTAACACTTATACATCTTTCCCTATTGGTGGTCATACACATACTGAGGTGGACGCCATACGTGACGCTACAAATAATTCAAGTACAGTATGCATATTGGTCCACCGTGAGAGCAAGAGCTAAACTTCTAAATCAACAGTGCTTTTGTTTCTTAATGAATCTTCTATTGTCATTGATGAGAATTGGGTATTACCTCATGCAAATGTTTTGTGCATTCTCGTGTTTGAACATTGTGAAGCCTTTGGAACCAAGAGGAGGTCTGAGTCAAAGCAATGGAGGAGAAGCTCACGTGGGTCAACCAAGGAGAAAAGCCCAAGAATTCAAGCCCAATTCGGATCTTCCACAAGTGCAACCGAAATTCATCTCGGAATCAACTCAATTCAATTCGGATTCGGTTCGGGACAGCCCAACAGGGCTGTAATAAAAGGCCATAACTTTTGCATACGGAGTCCGATTGGGGTGTTCTTGGACTTGTTTGAAAGCTTATTCCAAGGCCCACACAATGGTTTTGGCCCCAGCTTCAGAAGACTTACGGTCGCGCCGCTATGGCCGAAACAATGTGACGGACTTAAGTTAGGTTTTCCTTTTGTGTGTTTTAGGTCTTAGTCGAGTTAGAGTTTGATTCGGCATGTGTGGCTGGCCCTAGGTCGTGCGTGAGTCGTGGAGGGCGCCTTAAATACCCTTGCCCTCCCTTGTATCCATTAGACCAGTTTATTCATAAGATTGAAACATAGCTATTGCTTGTTCTTTCGACCCCGCAGTTCATGCGAGGACTTTGAGAGAGGACTAGGCGATCCAATTGTTCGCTCGCAATTCAAGGTCAAGCCGCTGCTCCATTGGGAATCGGGGACTTGGCGTTCGCCGCTCGTGGTCTCGCGACGAACAACTACCCGTGTGTTGTGGGCGATTCAAGAGTTGAGGGTTCGTGCATTGGCGCGAGTGTTCAGCTTAGCGACATCATCTACTTCGCATCAACTATCCACGGTTTCTCATCGAGAAGATCGGGCCTTCCCGTATCATGTGGTATCGATTCTAGGTTTACTCGGTGAGAACTTCTTTACCCGTAGTTAGATTCGTTTTGTTTCCTATCGTATAATAAACCAAAAATTGCGCACTAAAACCGTAGTTTAATCTGTTATTTCTTGTGCGTTTAGTTAAGTTTTCATCCATTAGAGTTTTGTTTTAGTGCTTTGATCCTTGTGTTTCCATTGCGTAGCTTAATCTTTATCAAAAAAATTTGCTGATTGAACTCCTCAATTAGCACCCAAAACCATCATCCGATTCGTCTGCGCTGCCTTGCTAGCACAATCCAGAGACGGTGTTGTTTCCTTATCCGAACTCCTTGGTGGGACTAGAGTCCTAATCAACCTCTAGCTCAAACACAATCCGAGTCCAATTGCTCCATCTTGAGTTTCGCCACTACATCATAGCCACGAACCACATTTGGTGTCCTTTTATATCCTTTCATCTTGAGACTAGCTATTGATATTGCACCTAGGGTCGCTCATTCAAGTTGATTACGTTCTTTGCTTTGTGAGGGTTTGTGATTCCACGGGAGCAAAGCAGAGGAAAAGAAGGAAAAGGCAAATGATATAGAAAGAGCCGCGCATAAAAAAATAATAAAAAAACGCTAACTTTGCATACGACCTCCGATTGAGCGTTTCTTGATCCGTTGGAAAGGAAACGGAAAATAGAGCCAAAAAGAAGAAGTCCGGGAAATGCGGGGTTTTACATCCGCGTAAGCCACTGCATACGTGTGCGGAAAACTCGACCCAAAAAGGTCGTTTAGGGCCTCAAACGCCCGCAAACCGAGAAAATTCCGTTTCTCGATTTCGCTCAAAATTGACAGAGCCCTCTCGCAGTGATTCTAAGGTACCCGTGATTTACGACATCCCTTTTCGAGTTGATCCGCGCATACTTTTAGCTACTACAAGATCACGGGTCATCTTTTTAGCTTGTGTTTTTTCAATTTTGATTGAGCAATCTTGTGCCCTAGTATATTCCTTTGCAATTGGCTAGCGTCTATCCCTCGCATTTGGTGCAAAACGAGCTGGTTTCATCTCTTTTTCGCCGCTAGCTCGATCCTTTGTTTGCATTAAGTCTCATTTATCCTGCGTGTGCGCTCATACACTTCGCTTAAACTCGTTGGATCAAGACATAGGCAAAATACTCTAGCTTGGATCATTACTTAGCTTTACAATACCTTGAATATCGTTGCATAGGATATACACATACCGTCCAAGCTCCACCTACACCCGCTTGTGTACTCCTTGCTCTTGGTTACGCTCCTACATTACTGGGTTAAGGTCGTCATTTTCACAATCGCCGCTTTGCCGCCCTGATTCACTTTGGAACAGTAAGCTTGTCTTGTTTTCGTGATGCTGAGTTGCGAGCGTAGTAGCAGAGCTTTGTTTTACTAACCGAGATATAACCTCGTTTCTTGTTTGTGAGTTGTTGCTATGTCGTCACGAGGAGGATCCACCTAATCCGGAGGCGCTGTTCACGTGGACGAGTACACTTGGTGCGCGAGATGCTACAAAAACAACTTCAAGATGGTGACAATGGCGTGCGCGATGAACTCGGGAAGTTCGGATCGATCGAACACCCTCGGGAGGAGGTCACACAATTGCGTACGCCATCAACAATAACTCTCGAGCTACGCGCCATGTTCGCCAACACACCCACGTGAAGCGTAAGCCGATGACACGAGTGTGCACGCCTCCGCCGTTTTACAATGAGACCGAGGATGAGCGTGCTATTCGTGTGGATGAGGAGCGACGGCAGCCGGCAGCGCGTCGCATGGCGGTGCCGCCAAACGTCGGGATGGCGCCGCGCACACCTGAGCTCATGGGCGTGGCCGAGGCAACGGCGCCGGTGGAGGCGCACCACGTGGTGTCCACGAGGAGGTGTGCATCGCACCTTGTAGCATGGCGGATGAGGCGAGCAATGGGATGACGATTTCCATCGGCGACTCACGATGACCGACAGCGCCACCATCGCAACAACGTGCGGCGTCGACACGACGACGCCGACGATTTTGTCGCTAAGCCCAAATTTACTCTTCCTATATTTTCAGTGGTACGGATGTGGAGCAATACCTCACTTGGGAGTCTGAAGGTGGATAAGTTGTTTCGAATGAACAACTATTCCAATGAGAAGAAGTCGTTGCTTGCTTCCAATGGCTTGGATGATTATGCTACACATTGGTGGGAGCATTCATTAAATAGCGCATGGAGCGCCATGAGTTGCCGACACACCGGGAGCAGATGAAGCAAGATTTGCGGGCACGCTTTGTACCTCGCCACTACAAGCGCCACTATTTGAGAAGTTTGTGGTCGCGACAAGGTATGAGGTCAATTGACGAATATCATAAGGAGATGGAAACTATCATGATACATGCGGATGTCCGCGAATGAAGAATGCATCATGGCGAGATTTCTAGTGGCATGAATCATGTCGCAGCGCATTGTCAATCACCATCCCTATAATGATATGATTGAGTTGTCGCACCAAGCACGCCGGCCGAGCGACAAGTGATTGAAGATGCACGGTTCGCTACCGTTCACGCCCTTCACCACCCAGACAGCCATATAACAACAGCCACCAAACAAGAGCACTCGGGACGAAGCAATTCGGCAATGCGCAGCCCGCAAGTAAGAAGTCGAGAGTACACAAAGACCGGTCGCGCCGACTGCGCGCGCATACAGCCGCTAGTGCGACTCGCCTATGGGGTCAACAGACGTTCACGTGACATCATTTGCCACAAGTGCAAGGGTGTTGGCCATTTTCGAGGGACCGCCAAATGTCGAACTATGCTTATCACCGAGGATGGCGGTTATGTTTCAACTAGTGATGACGAGTCTTTGATGCGCAACCGATCTTGCACATCGATGACATAGAACAATGTGAGTGCGATCCGAGTTTCCTAACACCGAGCAAGATTCCATTGTTTGCACGCCCAAGGTGCTTAGTGTGATGCCATCGCCGTCACTCGAGCAGCGATGCAATTTGTTTGCATTTGGGCGAAGCTTGATAAGGGTAAGGTGCGCAAAGTGATCATTGATGGCGAAGTTGTCACAATTTGGCTAGCAAGGATATGTGTCATAAGTTGGGTTTGAAGTACTTGCCGCATCCACGCCCTTATCATGTGCAATGGTTGAGCGACAAAGAGGAAGTGAAGGTGAACTATATAGTGCGAGTGACGTTTTTATTGGGAAGTACACCGACACTCGTGGATCGCGATGTTGTGCCTATGACGGTGTGTCACTTGCTCTTGGGACGCCATGGCAATATGACCGTTCATTGCTCATGATGGGCGTACAAATCGCTACACATTTCGATGGAATAATATGGATATCGCCTTGAAGCCCTTACACCGCAATGCATTGTGAATTCTTCAATGCGAGTAAAATTGAGATGCACGTTGAGACCGCCAAAGAGCGAGAGAAGAATTTAGTGATGTTAGCCACCAAATCGTAAATGAGAGAATTCAGCGAAGATCCCAATTTGGTGCACTTTGTACTATTGTACAAAGACGCCTTGCTTCGACTAACGACTTGTCTTCTCTTCCTAGTGGTGTTGCTTGTGTTTTGCAGACTTCAAACGACGCTCTTTCCAAACGAGGTACCGGTGGGCTACCACCAATTCGTGGATAGAACATAAGATCGACTTGATTCCAGAGCGTCGCTAACCCGACCACCGCATCGCACCAATCCCGACTAAACAAAGGAAATTGGAAACAAGTACAAGAGCTTCTCCAAAGGGTATGTACGGAAAGCTTAAGCCCTTGTCTTTGTTCTCGTTATTTTAGTTCCTAAGAAAGATGGTTCATGGCGTATGTGCGTAGATTGTCGAGCGATTAATAATATCACAATTCGATATCGTCATCCTATACCTCGCTTAGATGATATGCTAGACGAATTGAGTGGTGTGTTATTTTTCTAAGATAGATTTGCATGATGGTTACCATCAAATTAGGATGCATGAAGGGGATGAGTGGAAACAGCATTTAAAACAAAATTTGGGTTGTATGAGTGGTTAGTCATGCCTTTGGTTTAACTAATGCACCTAGTACATTCATGCGCTTAATGAATCATGTTTTAAGGCATTTGATTGGTAAATTTGTGGTTGTGTACTTTGATGATATTCGATTTACACATGACCGAATCAACACATAGACCATCTTAGACAAGTTCTACAAGTTTTGCGTGAGGCTAGGTTATTCGGTAACTTAGAGAAGTGTACCTTTGCAAAGATCGTGTCATCTTTTTGGGCTATATTGTTTTCGCATTGGGGAGTTGAAGTAGATGAGTCTAAAATTGAAGCGATTAAAAATTGGCCAACTCTGTGAATGTAAGTCGATTAGAGCTTTCATGGTCTCATTGGTTTTTATCTGCGCTTTGTGAAGGATTTTAGCACCATAGCTGCCCCTTTGAATGAACTTACTAAAAGGGTGTTGAATTTGTGTGGGGTAGCGCAAGACAATGCTTTTTTTGAACTTAAGAAACGCTGATCAAGCTAATCGTTGCTTGTTTTACGATTTCACTAAAAATTTTGAAATTGAGTGTGATGCTAGTGGATTGGGTATTGGCGGTGTTTTAATGCAAGAGGGAAGACCGGTAGCTTATTTTAGTGAGAAACCGAATGGTGCTCAATTGAATTATCAGGTCTATGACAAAGAGCTTTATGCTTTAGTGCGTGCATTAGAAACTTGGCAACACTATTTATGGCCTAAAGAGTTTATTATTCATTCTCGATCATGAGGCATTAAAGTATTTAAAGGGCCAAGCAAACTGAACCGTAGACATGCCAAATGGGTCGAATTCATTGAGTCGTTTCTTACATTGTAAAATATAAGAAGGAAAGGAAAATGTGGTAGCCGATGCTCTCTAGGAAAAGTGTGCTTTTAACTCAATTAGGAGTGCAAGTTCTCGGTTTAGAGAGTTTGCGTGATTTATATGCTCATGACCATGATTTTTCCGTTCCTTATGCACATTGCAAAGAGGAAAAGGCTGGGATAAATTTCACATCCATGATGGGTTTTGTTTCGCACTAACAAATTATGCGTTCGGACTCCTCCGTGCGTTTGCTATTACCGCAGAATCACATGCGGGTGGGTTGATGGGACATTTTGGACGTGAGAAGACGTTATCTATGCCGACGATCACTTTTATTGGCCTAAGATGAGGCGAGATGTAGAGAGGTATGTGCAACGATGCATTACTTGCCACAAAGCGAAATCAAAATTGAATCCACACGGTTTGTATACCCCTCACCTGCTCCCAATGCACCATGGGAGGATATTAGTATGGATTTTGTTTTAGGATTACCTAGAACTAAGAGGGGAGTGATTCTGCTTTTGTCGTTGTGGATCGCTTTTTCAAAGATGGCACACTTTATTCGTGCCACAAGAGCGACGATGCGTCGCATATTGCTAACTTGTTTTCGGGAGATCGTGAGGTCGCATGGCGTGCCACGCACTATTGTGTCGATCGTGACGTGAAGTTCATGAGCTACTTTTGGAAGACACTTTGGGGTAAAGCGGGACGGTTGTTATTCAAAGACGACTTGTCATCCCCAAACCGATGGTCAAACGGAGGTGGTGAACCGCACACTTTCGATGCTACTTCGGACCATGATCAAGAAGAATCTGCGCGAGTGGGAGGATTGTTTGCCCGACGTGGAATTCGCTTATAATCGGGCCGCACTCCACTACGCAGATTGTGTCCTTTTGAAGTGGTGTATGGTTTCAAACCGTTACGCCGCTTGATTTGCCGCCACTTCCAAGTCAACACCGTGTTCATATGGAGGCATCCAAGCGAGTGAGTATGTGAAGAAATTGCATCTCAAAACAAAAGAGGAGATAGAGCGCAAGGTCAAGTCATATGCCGAGAAGGCGAATAAGAAACGGAAGAAGATGATTTTTCAACCAGTGATTTGGTTTGGGTGCACTACCGCAAGGATCGTTTTCGTAACGCCGCAAGTCTAAATTGTCGCCACGAGGTGATGGACCTTTCAAGGTGCTTGCAAAGATCAACGACAATGCCTACAAGATAGAGCTTCGCGATGACTATGGCGTGAGCTCTACTTTCAATGTCGCCGATTTATCACCTTTCTTTGGTGGTGATGATCCGCGTCGAGGACGACGCCTTTTCAAGAGGGGAGGATGATGAGGGCATCCCTAACACTTATACATCTTTCCCTATTGGTGGTCATACACATACCGAGGTGGACGCCATACGTGACGCTACAAATAATTCAAGTGCGTAGTGCATATTGGTCCACCGACGAGCAAGAGCTAAACTTCTAAATCAACAGTGCTTTTGTTTCTTAATGAATCTTCTATTGTCATTGATGAGAATTGGGTATTACCTCATGCAAATGTTTTGTGCATTCTCGTGTTTGAACATTGTGAAGCCTTTGGAACCAAGAGGGAGGTCGAGTCAAAGCAATGGAGGAGAAGCTCACGTGGGTCAACCAAGGGAGAAAAGCCCAAGAATTCAAGCCCACCTCGGATCTTCCACAAGTGCAACCGAAATTCATCTCGGAATCAACTCGTAATTCAATTCAGATTCGGTTCGGGACAGCCCAACAGGGCTGTAATAAAAGGCCATAACTTTTGCATACGGAGTCCGATTGGGGTGTTCTTGGACTTGTTTGAAAGCTTATTCCAAGGCCCACACAATGGTTTTGGCCCCAGCTTCAGAAGACTTACGGTCGCGCCGCTATGGCCGAAACAATGTGACGGACTTAAGTTAGGTTTTCCTTTGTGTGTTTTTAGGTCTTAGTCGAGTTAGAGTTTGATTCGGCATGTGTGGCTGGCCCTAGGCCGTGCGTGAGTCGTGGAGGGCGCCTTAAATACCCTTGCCCTCCCTTGTATCCATTAGACCAGTTTATTCATAAGATTGAAACATAGCTATTGCTTGTTCTTTCGACCCCGCAGTTCATGCGAGGACTTTGAGAGAGGACTAGGCGATCCAATTGTTCGCTACGCAATTCAAGGTCAAGCCGTCGTTCCATTGGGAATCGGGGACTTGGCGTTCATCGCTCGTGGTCTCGCGACGAACAACTACCCGTGTGTTGTGGGCGATTCAAGAGTTGAGGGTTCGTGCATTGGCGCGAGTGTTCAACTAGCGACATCATCTACTTCGCATCAACTATCCACGGTTTCTCACTGAGAAGATCGGGCCTTCCCCCGTATCAGGAATGTTTTGAACGGAGACGATCGGAACATCAGAAGATCTATACAAGAAGAAAGCAAGGGAATTCGGGATTCCAATATATCAAAAATATTCAAGGTATCTATTTACATGACTTCTTCGTTTGTACATACTTGGTCGATTTTTTGGTTTTAACCTTGTAACACATCGGAGTAAAATCCGCCGCGCTGGCTTTCCTCTTCTTATCAATCGACTTCATCGGTTCTAAACCGGCAGGGCTAATTGTACCCCTTACATCCTCCAACATGATGTCAAGGCAAAATTCTCGACCAACTGGTCGGAGAGATCGTCCCTAATCCTCCGATTGGAGGATATGGTTTCATCGACCGCCAGAAGGGTTGTTTTAGTAACAACTGTCAAGTCGTGAACGACCACCCTAGGGCTTACGACTTTCGCAGCTTTACTCTGCGGGCAATCAGTTTCTCCCACCTAAGTTCAAAAATCAAAAATTGTTCAGGTGACGAAATTTTCCATCTAAAGATATATTCTTTCCTACAAATGCTCTTTTTTACCTTGGGAGGGCCATCTTCTTCCATGGCTTCTGGGCAGGACTCAGTCAGAGCTACGATAGGGTCAAAATCCTCAACGGATTGGATAATCGTCAACCCGACCGTCTGTATTTTAGAGTAAATAAAAACAGGTCAGAATATATCTAAAAGATGAAGCAAAAGTGATTATCTACCTTAAGTTTCCTCAATCTCTCTTCTTCAAAGACAATCGCCAAAATACCAGGGAATGCAGCCTTCTCATTAGGCTCCCCGACGCAAATCATCTTCACCTGTTTCCTGATTTCATCAGAAGAAAGGACTTCGAAAAGACAAAAGAGATTTTAAGATTATTAGATAATCGACAAAACAAAACTATATACTGGTCAGAACTTTTTCAGGATTTACCATCTTTGGAGTTCTTGATTCCTTCATCACGACCAATGTATCGTATCACGGAATGGTCTCAGAGCTTGAGGGGACTAATACGGTGCATGGTGAAATCCCTCACCACATGCCAAGAAGACAAACCCTTCGTCCTTAGGTCTTGGATGGCTTTCACCCATCTTTTGACCATCCCTATCTTCTCCGCAGTATCCTTCCACCTTGGATTCTCGTTCGCCCTTTTACCGTCGAAGTAAAGGCCATCATCCTTTGTGATCATCATATAGAACCAACTTTTCTTCCATGACGACCACGAAGATTTTGAGTACATCAGAATGTACTCATCGGCCTTCCCGTCGTGAAGGTGCAGTGTGCATTCTCCAAGACCCACCGTGGATCTTCCCGACATTGCCATTCGGTAGAAGTACACCTAAAGAGCTTCAAATTCGGTCGCATCCCTAGATACGCTTTGCATAAATATGCAAATATGCTGATGTTGGCAATGGAGTTTGGGGCTAAGTTCACCAACTCAACCCCATAGCGCTCCAGGACTCGAGAGAGAAACTTGTGCGCTGGCAATCTTAGCCCGCACTCGACGTAAGCAAGGAAAATTGGGATTTCCCCTTCCTCGCGGCTCGGAAAGTGTTCTCTGGATACCATCCTCCACTTGATCAAGCTCTTATCCGGGAGCATTCCAATCTTTTCCAATGCCTCAAGCTTCTTCTCGCTCAAATCTGAGGCCACTCACTTGGTGATTGAATCAGACTTGATGAGATCTTTTGAGAAGATGAACAGAGACCAGGGGAAGCCCTCGAAGACAAAAAAAAGAGAAGGTTGGAGATGATTTCTAGCAAGAATATAGAAGTTGAAAGAAATCTGGAAGCGTTATAACCTAAGGCTCAGCGCAAAAGGGGATTTTATAGCTTCAGATCTTTTAACCGCAACTGGGAGTTATCTAAAGTCCAACGGACAAAACCCTATTTCTCCAATGGACAGAAAAACTCTTCAGTTCCTAAGGCAGGTTCTCAACTTTAGATGAATACAGATCACCTCATGTGTCACGACATTGAATGAGGGTTTGCCTGATACAACTTTGTCGGGAGAGAGTGTTCACATGACCTATGCATTTAAAGTTCGGGGGCTAGCAAACGAAGATTAAAACCTTTATGTATTATCTTTAATACATAATAAAAGACCATACGTCTTCATGGTCGTAACCCTTATGGCTCACGACCTCACTGGTCGTAAGGATTCCAGAGGTTACATCATGGGTACCCTAGTCGGACAAGGTCTTGTACATTGTCTCCGACCAGTTAGCTGCTCGTAAAAACTATGAACTGACATCTGGATCTAACTCCATGTATATTCCCTACCGTGTAATGAATGGAACACATGTCGTATATTCCATGTCATGCGACGTTTCATGATCCAAAGACACTAACAAACAACCACCATACGGTTGAATGTCTCACAGATACTCAACCGTTGAACAGTTGATACTTCATCAACTGTTGCCTTACTCTGACTAGTCGCAACGCTTCATAACAAGCATCTCTCCAAGAGTAACTGCCACCTCTTCAGAAGTTATTTAAGGATGAAGCATGAACGAAAGAAGGGACAATTGGATCAGATCAAGTTGCATCGGATTGAAGCATAGGCATTAGCATCAGATTCATGTTTCAAGCCCGATACAGTAACATAACAAGCATTACACTCAGTGTAACTAGGATTAGTCCACCGCCTGGTCGCAGGTACCCCCTGTAATAACCAGTTCATATCAATAAAGAGTAGTCTCATTCTCTCCCAAGAAATCCCATGCCATTTTCCTCTATTTTATTTCGTAAGATCGGCGACTCCGTTGTCGACAGTACCTATGGCATGTAGTACCGACTTTGCAATATTTAGTTCGCATTATTGGATGTAGATGGATAAAGTCGTGCATGTTTTTACTAGTGGGTCGGTTAGCCAGATAGGTAATGGTGTCAAGTTTGTTGGTACGGAAGTTATTGTACTTGTTTTTCGAGAATCACCAACTTTTCGAACTCTTGTTACGAGGATTAAGTCGACCCTTGGAATTGTCTATGTGCTGGTGTAACATTCCTAATTTGCAGAGTTTTTGAAAATTTTCAAATTTTAAAAATAACCAGTTGATTTTATTGAGTTGTAAAAGGTTAAATTGAAATTTAGAAACAAAAATCATTTAAATTGAGTTAATCCAACTTCAATTAAATCAAAAATTGGTTTATTTGAGCTTTCTGGATTTTATTTGGATTTTAAGTTTTTTCTT
The DNA here is from genome assembly GCA_036346255.1 of Ampelocalamus luodianensis. Taxonomy (NCBI): domain Eukaryota; kingdom Viridiplantae; phylum Streptophyta; class Magnoliopsida; order Poales; family Poaceae; genus Ampelocalamus; species Ampelocalamus luodianensis. The sequence goes on from CM070640.1 coordinate 25,787,608, forward strand.
GCTTTTTTTGGAATTTAGAATTTGGTTTTTTTTCTTTTGTTTGAAGTTAAAATCTATTTTGTTTACGAAATTAAAAACTAAAGTACAACTAAAAGTATAGCTAAAATTAAATAATTCAAGGGACTTTTCTGAATTTTCCTAGAATTTTTAGACTCTATTAGATATTTTCTAAAAGCCTTTTTGCGTTTTGGCATTTCTTTAATCGGAAATGTATTTTAAATCCCCTAAAGGCTTTTGGGTCAAATTCCCTCTCGGCCCATTTCTCCTTCCTCTCTCCTGCAGCCCGCTCTGGCCCACTCCCCGCGTGCCCGCGCCTTCCTCCCTCGGGCACCATCCGATCAAAATCGGACGGCTCCCAAACCTCCGCGCTTTCTCCCGCGCCTCCACCGATCGTGAGCCGTCCGATCGTGATCCAACGGTTGCGATCACGTTTGTACGTTCGGAGTTCTGATCGCCTCACTCATTTTGAGCCGTTCAATCAAAATCCAACAGCGCCCGCGCCCTCGCCCGCTCCCGCTCTCGCTGACCGGTGGGCCCACCTTGTCAGCCCCCTTCGTCTCCGCATCGTCGTCTACCTCCGGACCCCCACCGCCGCGCACGTGCGTGCGTTTTGCGCTGGTCGCCTCCGTCCCTCCCCGTCCCGTTTCTGACGCGCATTGAGTGCAGCGTGCTCCACCGCACTCATTGCCGCCACCCACGCGTGCTCCCGTGCCCTGTCACCTCCGCGCCGCGCGTGTCCCTGAAGGGCAACGGGTAGGCTACACTAGCGCAAATTAAAAAATTCTACCCGTAAACCAAGATCACTGCAGTTATAGATCACGGTCTTACCACTAGACGCGCAGTGCGAAAGTTGATGCGGCGGCCAGGCGATGTAGTCGTACTCGATTGATGCGATGCGTCGGGGCGCAGTAGTCGTACTACTTCCTGCGTCCTCGCCACGGCGTCCACGTCTGACTCCTTTCTTGCGGTTCGTCCCAGCGCCACGCATCTGGCGCCTCAAGGTATCCACACGTGCGGGAGGAAGCGGCGCCTGGCGGACTACTAGATCGCGCAGCGACTAGGGCGTGGGAGGGTGGCGGCCGGGGTTTGAGGATGTCACGAAAAACTCAACCTCAACGTAGCGCCCGCCCTCCTTTTATAGGCGTCCTTATAATGGGCTTCTACGAATAGAGGCCCATTAGGACTCAATGCCGATCTAATTTAGATCCAATCCGAATTAGGCTTCCCTTAAGTGTGTGACCTATGGTTCACATATGTTTAGACATGGCGCAGTACACATACTTGGTCAATAGTTGGTAGCGGCCTCTAGCAAGGCGTGCCAACTCCTAAACATACGTAAAGATCATATCGGACGAACCATCACAGCGTTATGTACATGCCAATCCCTTTGCCTCACGATATTGGTCGAGCTCCAAGCGACCACTCTTTTCGATCCGTGATCGGAATCCCTTACTAGGTTAACTCTTAACCTTAAGTAGCATGGCCATGCATTACGGATCCGATCACTCGAGGGCCCAGATATCTCTCTCGGTAGAGAGGGCAAATCCCATCTCGACCGACCATGCCTCGCAAAGCATGCTTCATGACAAACCCGAAAGCTACCTTTATAACTACCCGATTCACGGAGTAGCGTTTGATAGCCCTAAGAAGGTCGATTCACATCTCAAGTACATGCGACAATCTCGGGTCTAAGGACAAGGCGTACACATTGTGTAGAGAACCATAAGAATAATTACTATGTCTCATGTTGGGTCGGTCCAACCCCATGTTCTAAACATGTGTCCACATTATTGGTTTGACATCTCCATGTCTATGACACGTGAAACATGGTCATCAACCGATACATGTGCTAATCAATCATTCACGTGTGTCCTCACATGAACTCCGACTAGGGACAACTTTAGAATAACCATACAAGTAAAGAGTTTCACAAACAAGTCACATACTTGTTAATCAACACAAAGGCAATATTCAAGGAACATTTATTAAATCATGGATACAATGAAATATCACCATCAATATGATTGCCTCTAGGGCATATCTCCAACAGTCCCCTCGCCGGACCCCCACCACCGTAGAGCACCGTAGCCCAGCCCCCTCTCTCCGACCTCCCCGCAGCTATTTAAAGTGTGCACCAGCTCGCCTCGACCTCCTCTCTCTTTTCCCCCTTCTCCCTCGCCCTCTCTCGCTCTCCTTCGGCCGCAATCGAAGCTCCTCGCCTCCAGCCACAGCAACTCGTCGCCGCCTTTTGCGCCGTCTCCGAGCCTCATCCATCGTCATCGTCCCCACCTCTGGCATCGCAAGGCCGCCTCCTACCTTGTGCGCGCCTCCCCATCCTCGGAAGCCCACCGGAGCTCCTCCTCCGCCTTCAACCACCGTCGCTGCTTTTTCTTCCTCGCTGTCGACGACCTTCCCGTGCCGCCGCGTCCTCGGGACCTAGCGCACCAGCTTCGCCGTGAGCTCCTCTCCCTCTAGGTGCCCTCGCCGGCCACCGGAGCCCAGCCAATCGCCGGCAACCTTCGGGCCCCGAGCACCACCGGCTTGGTGCTGACGTGGCCACCCACGTGGCAGCCCTCGTCAGCACCACCTCAGCCCTTTGCTTACGCGGCAGCCCAATCAGCGCCCGTGTGGATTTTTCTGGGATTTCCCGTTGAAAATAATTCGGCCAGAAATTTAAATTCCACCGCTGACGTCAGCTAGCGCAATAAATCCCTTTTCATTTGGAGAAATAATTCCAAAAATCAGGAAAATCCCTTTTTCTTAATTTTCAATCTTCTGGAGGTCGTAACTTCTTCGTTCGAACTCCGATTCGAGTTATTCAAAATTCTAAATTCATCTAAAATCCCCCTCTTGCTGTTAGTCCTAATTTGGTATTTATTTGGAATTTATTTGGAGTTGTTTTATTTATTTAACTCTTTTCACACGTGTAGATACCAGCGTTTCGAAAGATTTCTCGGACCCGACGACCGAAGCACCTCAACTCTTCAACGAAGGCAAGTCATAGACCTTTGAGCATGTTGAACCCAATTTACAAAACTATATTGTTTGATGTAAACATGAATTGCTAGTTTTATATTAAATGGTTTCGGGAGTAAATAATTGCTTAATTAATGTATGCCTCCTTGATAAATTGCAAATGACATGTATCCTTGAATGACATGAATCCTTGGACACCATAGGATGGACTATTTTAGTTGGACATTGATAAATTACCAACACGGCTATCGTAATATGCTTATCTATGCTATAGTTGTACGTCGGGACTCATGATCACATGCTCGTATGAATAAACATGACTAAATAAATTATGGAATTGTGGCGCGGCCACTATTACTAAAAGATGTTGTGCCGAGGCTAGGGTGGTCTTTGGCCGGGTTGAACCAAAAATGTTTTATTCTTGGGCGAGTGGGCGGTGGTAAATGTGGGTGCCGTAACGCACATTGGGACGTGGATTAGTCTCGCCTGAGCAGCCAGCTAAGGACTTAACCTTGAACCATTGATCTGGGTCATATCGTGCAACCACATGTCCAGGATGGGGTGGACCTGGCCAACAAATTAGCAATGCTTTGAGTCGGTCCTGTTTTGGTTGAGAACGGCGCAAGAGGGGGCATGAATCTAGCGGGAGTAAGACCTGTTGAAGCGAATCCTTAGCGAGCAGAACCGAATTAAAACAGAGCTTTGTAAAAGCCTCGAGATAATGACTTAGTCGCACACCTTCGGCAGTGTGTCAGACGGACATTATAAGTCAATTATCTCTTGTGGGTAAAGCTGTACAACCTCTGTAGAGTGTAAAAACTATTCGAATAGCCATGTCCCCGGTTATGGACATGCCCGGAGATTTCACGCAAGGGGTAGATGTTTTCTTTAAAATAGTGGAAATTGATGGTTTGAATGGAAAGGTTTGGTTGATCTCTAGTTGTTTCAAAAAACTGAATTACTTATGTACTAATCTTTTAAATTGTGCTTTCAATCTACTTATTGTATTTACTGTCAATATTGCTTTCCGCAAAATAGCCATAAAGCTATCTTAGTCTAGCCTCGCATGAATAATAATTGCATACATTTCCCTATGACTTGCTGAGTACATTCAAAATACTCATGGCTTGCGTCCTGTGTGATTAATCCCCACAGAAGAACCAGGAAACTCAGAGTATTATGAAGAGGAGTATCTTGAAGACTTTGCGAACTAGGTCGCGTCCTTCACTCGATTGCCTGTGGGCATGTCGAATGGCCTCCACGAGATATTTTGTTTCCATTGCAAGTTGTCTTTGCTATTAAGCCCTGCGTGGCAACTCTGTAAGACTTGACCATAAGGTCCTTTTGCTACTAAGTAATATTAATTTGTCCACTTCATCGTTATTTGGTTGTATGATTATGATCACATCTTTGTTGTAACTGTGCAAGCTAGCTACTGATCATGGGACTAGTTCGGAATGCACAGAGGGTCCTGGGGTTGTATACCCGGGGTCCCGACAACTGGCGTGGCGGCACGGTTACACCACTCTAGTGACCATGGGTGACAGCTTAGTACTGTCACGTCAAGGGTGGTGGTGTGGCAGGACTGAGCCCCAGAACCAAGGGTAGGGCTTGCAACGCCTCTGGAATTATCCATGTACTGGTGTGGCAGCACGATTACGCCATGCTAGTCACCATGGCGTGATAGCTTAGTACTATCACGCCAAGGGTGGCGGTGTGGCAGGACTTGGCCTCAGAACCAGGGGTAGAGCTTGCAACGCCTCTGGAATTGTCCATATACTGGCGTGGCGGTATGGTTACACCACACCAATGACCATGGTGGCACAGCTTAGTACTGTCACGCCAAGGGTGACGGTGTGGCAGGACTTAGCCCCAGAACAAGGGGCAGGGGTTGCAATGCCTCTGGAATTGTTCATGCATTGGCGTGGCGACACGGTGTCACTCCACAACTTCAGACCCAAAAAATTGCACCATGTCATGCCACACGCTACCACCTTTGCAGACTGAAAAGCCGACACAGTGCAGTACTACCTTTTCAGATCAAAATAACCACATTCTGCCTCGCCAGCTTTTCAGACCAAAAAGACAACACACTTCAACGCTAGCTTATCAAACATAAATGACCACACTATCCCACGCCACCTTTTCAGACCGAAGTGACAACACACTACGACGCTACATTCTCAGATAGAAATGAACACACTCTGCCATGCCACCTTTTCAAATCGATGTCTTGTCTGCTCCCCCTCCACCATCGGCATTACACCATATCCCCTTATAAAGAGAGGGAAAAGAGCTGGAGGATAACACTACACCACCACACCCAACACTTCACCAAAGCTTGGTTCACACAACAGAGAGGGGGGAAATATCGGACTCGTCGGCGAACTTCTACGCGAAGATGCTGCAAAAGTGCAATTGGCTTGTCGAGAGGGCTAAACTCTATCTAGATTGTTCTATGAAGAATGCGCTGATACCACCGGAGTACCGACGCCCACAATGTGTGTACGAAGAACTAGCTAAGATCATCCAGTCCACACACCCGGCGACCGTCGCCTGGGCGTACTACACGTGCGAAAATATTCTCGTAAGCGAATCTTGTACACACATAGATTTTTCACATCATACGTTATATTCCATAAATCCCTAACTACATCTGCGCATAATGGTAGCCGGAGATGCGATGCCACTTCTTCTAATATATCGATAGCCCAGACATGTACGACAAGACATTCATCGAGCAGAAGTACATATTAAACTATGTGATACGAGCCGAGACCTTTAATCGTTGGAAACCTTACACACCCGATCGTATTAAAAAGGCACAGAGGAGCCCAAGAAAACAGGGTGGTGGAGGAGGACCCCTGAACATGAAGCTAAGTACGACCGAGCCAAGCGCGCGGTGAACAAGGGGAAGGCTCCTACTAGTGAGACCGACGGCCGTACTAGCGCTACCCATCGCCCGGGCGTAGTCCGGATCGAAGAGATAAGTTATGTTCAATTTGTATCCTGATTATTAATTTGGCCATGCACTGTGTTATCCTAACATCATTCAATCGTTTAGCCTGTCTCGCGGAACATGATTGACTTCGAGACTAGAAGGCGCACATATATCATAAGTGTATTTTGGTTTGTTGATTTGTACATGTTGTTGTTTCTGATGCACGTAACCAAACCCTGTGCGCCATATAATTCTCAACTACATTATAAAGTCCATTTTAAATTTCAGTCTATTTTTTTAATGGAATCGGTTCTGCAAACACTACAACACGTACGTGTGTGCGTACCCTAAACCCAAATATTTTTAAGATGAGGGTTGACTTCCCCACACACCCCATCAAGAGGAGGGTAGATTTTTCATTCAATTCTTGGTGTGCCAAAGCATGCTTAACAGCGTCAAACAAAAAACAGGGCACAACATAAATATAAAGGTCAAAAGGCATGTTTTTTTAATAAAAAAGCCACTTAATGGCCTTCGACCTCTAAGTAACGACGAGCACCACCAATCAATGTAATGGGATGTGGCTGGCTATTCATCCATCTCTTGATTCAAAATAGGAACAACGCAAGTTTGAAAAAGGATCTACTGCCTAGGGTTGGGCATTCACTTGACACCGTTCATTTCTTGCTAGCTCAAATCAAGTTTACAATTTTTGACTAATTTTCCATGTAAAATCAAAAGCTAAATACAATGTATATGGGCATAGAAAACAGTGAACTTGTGAAGTGATTACCATGTTATATTTAGAATTGGCAGTCATGCGCCTAAGCAAACAATTCATCTTTTCACCCAAATGGTTCATGTATCTTTTGCAACAATCATAAGACTTCTTCATTTGGGAACCCCTTCTAGCCATGTGAGCTGAAATTTGCGTCTTATATCAACTGTAATTCAATAAAGAAAGAAATTTCCTAGAGAATCTCCCCAAAAAAAAACACCCCCTAAAGTCACTAAGAGTGTGAAGTAGTCCTAAAAACTACCATGCAAACGATTGAACAAATCAGAGGAAGGAACGATGATTTTTTTCAACAAATAAATTAAAATACAACAGTGAAGAATTGCTCTCGCCTCTATCACTATCTTGCAGCAAGTAAGACATAGGCGGCCACGCTCTCATCTTCCCCGGAAGCTCAACAAGCTAATGTGGTTTTGCAGAGAAGAATGCTCAAAGCTTCAGACGTACATACCAGTGATATATATACAGGTCAACCCACTGACATGAACATACACCTGAGTAGCTGATAAATTTGCAGGTAATTAGATGCATCATGGAGCATCAAATGCAGGTTTGCCACACTAATGGACGCGACGTGGCAGGATTTGGCCCCTCGTTGCTCCCGCGTGCTAGCACCGCCTCTGGATTGGCGTTGCGACACAGTTTAGTCACGCCATTAAATATGACGTGGCAAGGGTTCTACCATGCCATGACTATTGACGTGACTGGAATGGGCCATGTAAGCCCTCCATGCACGACGACTTATGTGACAGGTTTAGTCACACTGAGGAAAGTAGCGTGATAGAATGGTTTAGTCACGATGGCTAGGGGTGCAAACGGAGCGGATAATTCCTGACCAACCGAATAAATATGGGCAAAATTCGGAGCGCTTTTTCGGATATCCGGTGGTTTTCCCCGGATTCGGAAACTGATTCGGATATTCACTATCAGATTCGGATTCGGTTTCGGATAGCACATATCCGGTGAATTCGGAACTATTCGAAAAATAATTCGGATATATCCGACTGACTATCCGGTTGCCGAGCACACTCACAAGCATTCCCTTTCGGCCTTTCCCTATTTCCCTGGCTCCCTGCACAGCTCCTCCCTCCCGCGCGCTCCCAAATCCCGTACCCTAACCCTCGCCGTCGCCGCCGCCGCCTCCCAGTACCTTCCCCTTCCTCGCCGCCGCCTCCCTTCCCCTCCCAAATCCCTAACCCTCACCGCTGCCGCTGCCGCCTCCCTTCCCCTCCCTCGCCGCCGTCGCTGCCTCCCTTCCCCTCCCTCGCCACCGCCACCTCCCTTCCCCTCCCTCACTGCCTCTGCCCAGGTGGAACCATCGAAGCCCAGAGACCACCTCCAACCGTCCCTCCGCAACCACCTCCGTCGCCGTCACTCTCTGCTGGGTGCTGGCTCCACGTCAGGGATGGCACCGTCTGGCCCAGCACCATCGTCCACCTCCAGGACCAGGAGGCAGGAGTTCATGTGCTGATGTGCAACACCATCCATGGACGCAGGTGGCATTCGGTTCTCCATCCCCCCTAATTTGCTTGCCTAAATCCATTGTCATCAGTTCATCACAGACTCAGGATCATTAGCTTCTGCACCATCCTCTTGCATAGGAACAACAGTTTCATGAATTGGCTTTGATTCCATTGCAGTTTTAGATGAAGCACCAACATGCTCTCATCATGCGAATCCATCCTCGATTCGTTGCCTCCAGTTCCACTTGCAAGACAACAGGAGATTCATGAAATGGTTCAGGTTTTGCAACATGCTCAGATAAGACAGTAGGGCCACCATGTTCAGGTCTGCAGTAATCATTCTTCAAACCTGTTGTGCCAGCAGATTCATGTGTATATAAAGAAATGTACAGATGCCTATAGCCTGTGTCGGGGTAGGACGCAGATCATATGTTAGATTCCAGTGAGTTGTATTGCCTGTGGACTCCGGAGGAATACCATATGAATACCATGGAACTATGGAAGCAAATTGCTGAATTCATTTTTAGTTGTAACAATTTGATTTTGTTGGAATGGATTAAGAAGATTTTGTCTGGTTATACTAAGTAACTTGCTACTGTATCTTTTCCTAAGTGGAGTAAAAGATGCAAAACTTTCTACAAGGCATGTAAATATTCTTGTCTAATGTGGTTTTTGAAGTCTGTTATAGCCACTATTCCTTCGTTCACTTGAAACTTGAAAGGGCTGTCAAATTGTCAATCATGCAAACTATTTATATTGTACTGAATTCTGACGTATTCTTTGTTCTTTTGATCCTTCAGCTTTGCACTTGGAATAGTAGATGAGAAATCTGTTGGATCCTCCTTCCAGCTTGTCTTTGCACGAATTGATGATTTTTCAGATGATGCTCCATTGATTTGTTCTGGCTTCCGTGTTATACCGCTTGATACGAAAACAGTTAAGCATTTCATGTGCCTTCTTTTTTTAGATGAATTATACGGTCTTCTTAAGTGACGAATGTCGATGTGTTACATATGTTTCAAGTTAGTTGGTAACTTACTAAAAACTGCAACCCTTTGAAGTTAAATCCTATTTGATATTTGATATATACACATGAATTTTCATTTTTTGCAGCGATCTGCTCATTACTTTCTTTCTTCCTTTTCTGTGGGCTGCAGTCAATTGGGTGAGTGCGAGCTAAGATAAAAGCGATCTGCTCTACTTTGAACTTGTTGGTGCTGTCATCACACTGCTGAAGGTAATTTAGTTGACTCTCATTTGTTTTAAGATACAGACATATAGTTAGTGCAGTTTTGGCGGAATCTATTCTTTGTTAGCAACAGTAATTCCTGAGTATACATAGCATCTTGTTGTTATTTAGTTTATGGAGGAATCTGTCTCTCCACGTTTTATAACAGCAACCCTTCTTGATTTTGCTATTTGTAGAGTATTGACTATTGAGAATTTGAGATGACTGCTGCAAGTAGAAGTGTAAGCATTTGTGCTAGCACAGGAGCATCTCCTGCTGCTGCTACTACAGCAGTTGGCACGGGCCACTCGACGCCACCGCCACCGCCACCACCACCGAGTGTATTGGTGGCGTGTGAGACAGCCGCAACCACTAGAGTTGTAGGACATATTGAAATAGATGAAGAGACTTGCACGGGAGAAGTTGAACATGTTGTGAAGAAGCAGAAGAAGTGTACCTCCAAGGTTTGGGAGTACTACTCTAAGTACTCGGTGACCATCCCGACAAGAGATGGTGGTGGAGGAGAAACAAGTTTGGGCGAAATGCAAGAAATGTCCTTACAAAGCTCGAGCTGAGACTTCAAGGGGAACAAAAGCATCGTGGAATCATGTGGGATTCAAGCATGCCGTAAAGCAAGGACAACAACAACTGCAATTTGAGATTGATGAAGGTGGAGAAAATAGTTTAGTTCAGACTTACAGGTATGATGCTGAAGTTAGCCTGAAGAAGTTCTATTTGACACTAATTATACATGAATATCCCTTTACTATGGTTGAGCATGAGTACTTTATTGATTTTATCAAGTCTTTACGTCCCGGTTTTTCATTCAAGAGTCGCATAACTACTAGGAAAGAGATATTGGATATGTTTGGAGATGAAAAGAAGAAGTTGTATGAACAACTAAAATCTCTTTCTTGTCGATTTTCCTCAACTATGGACATGTGGACATCTAATCAAAATAAAGGTTATATGTGTATCCTGTGCATTGGATAGATGACAACTGGCATATGCAAAAAAGAATTGTTAAATTCATTCATGTGAAAGGAAACCATACGGAACTAATCTAGCAAATGAATTTGTCAAGGGTTGTCATGTCTTGGAACATTGAGAAGAAGTTATATGCTCTCACTCTAGACAATGCATCATCCAATGATAAATGTGTTAGAGAAGTTGTGATGGAACTTAATAAACGTTCTCCCTTGATATGTGATGGTGCTTTTTTTTTCATGTGAGATGCTTATGTCACATACTAAATCTTGTCGCTTAAGATGGCTTGAAAGTAATTGCATCTTCAGTTCAGAATATTAGAGCTACTATTGTTATTGTGAAGAACTCTCCATTGCAATAGGAGGAATTTCAAAAGTGTGCAGTAGAATGCGATTTGGACAATAAATCCGGTCTTCCATTGGATGTGCCTACAAGGTGGAACTCTACATATGAAATATTGAGTCATGCTATTTACTACAGGAGGGCTTTTGAAAGGTTGTTGTTTTTGAACAAGGGTAAATATGAGAAGTGTTCTCCAACAGATGAGGAATGGGATATGGCGGAAGCATTATGCAAGTGTTTGCAGAAATTCAATGATGCTACTGTGATATTTTCTGAAAATCAATATCCAACAGCAAATCTGTTTTGGTGGAAATTTTGTGAGATTAAGATGGTACTTGCAGAATGGTGTGAAAGTGCTGATGACACTATTTCTTCTATGGCAGAGGCTATGAAAGCCAAATATGACAAGTATTGGGACAAATCGAACATGGCTCTTGCTGTGGCATGCTTTCTTGATCTAAGATACACGAAAAAGTTGGTGGAATATTTTATGGGGAAGATTTATTATGAGAGGGTTGCCCATGAAGTTAATCACTTTATGGATGTTGTGAACAAATTGTTCCAAACTTACCTGTCCAGCACTCCTGAAGCTTCAAAGCCTAATTCTAAAGAACCTTCTTATCCACATGGTGATGCCGACTTAGGTATTGATGACATTGAACCGTTCTTGTATGAGGATGCAGTTGTGACAAGTTGTGATATGAATGAATTGGAGCTATACCTTAAAGAAAAACCAATTCGGTGAGTTGATCCTACTAGTAAGGGTGCAGAGTTTAACATATTGTCATGGTGGAACACACACCAAGGGGCTTTTCCTGTTCTCTCACGACTAGCTCGTGACGTGTTAGCTATTCAAGTATCCACCGTTGCTTCAGAGTCGGCCTTTAGTGCCGGTGGGCATGTTGTTGATCCATTCCGTAGTCAACTAGAGCCTGGCGTGGTTAAGGCTCTAATTTGTACCAAGGACTGGACAACTTCATCTAGGAAAGGTAATAATAAGTCATTTAGTTTATAGTTTATACTATTTTCAGCTTTAGTTTACTAACTTCATGTCATTTAAAAATTTTAGGTTCTAAGGAGAAGATAGTATCATTTATTGATGAATTGGTTTTGGAGCTAGAAGATAAACAATGTGCTACTACAAACATGAACGCAGCGGAGGTTTGATAATTGTTAATTTGTTACTTAACATGATTGATAGAAATATAGAAATATGACATTTTACAAATCTATTTTTGTAGGATGAGATGATGACTGAGGCTGAGATCGACTAAGGTAAGACAATTTGGAATTAGTCTAATAATAGGTGAGTTACAGAGTTAAACTAAATTTTATTGGTTTGGGATAATTTGTAGTAACAAAACACAACCGTTTTCTGGCATTTGATCAATCTTATAGAGCTTGTAGTCCCTATTCGAGTTCTGACATTGTTAGGAGAGTTTGTTGCTTGACTAGCCCTTGTTAAGTTGTTATGTACTTGCATTATAACTTGTGCTAAGCTTGTACTGAGCCCGTTGTTACTTGTTAGTAGCTTTCTACAAGAGAAAGGCAATATGTCCTCTCTAAATTTGTTGAGCATTCCAGTGAAGTAGGAGCCTGGATAATTTGGAATTGGGGGAAAGAAACATCATAGTAATATCATCCTTCATTGTTGTAATAGAGTGATAAACCATTGCACTATTACTCTATTAGTTCCACAAATTGTTATCATGCTTCATTTAGGTAGGGATTAGAATTTAGCAGCAGAGCTTGCCATTGTTATTCTACACAAAACATATCATCCTTCATTGTTGTAATAGAGTGATAAACCATTGCACTATTACTCTATTAGTTCCACAAATTGTTATCATGCTTCATTTAGGTAGGGATTAGAATTTAGCAGCAGAGCTTGCCATTGTTATTCTACACAAAACATGTAACTCTCAATGAAATGAGAGAGGTAAAAGACATATTTTAGCAGCAGAGCTTGCCATATGTTAGATGACTTGAAATTCTTGTGGAAGATGGACGGCGAGCAGGTTTCATGCAGATACCTGAAAAGCAACACATTCCAAAAAGGAGCATTATTTCGATAAAAAAAGGAGTCTTATAAAAGAAAGACAAATTTTGTGAAGGATTTTACTATTATACTGTGTTGTGTGGTGCATACTACTAAGATGTTAAGATGGTAAAATATCACTTTCAGTTGGTTTCATGACATGATTTGATATTCTACAAATCTATTTTCGTAGAATGAGATGATAACCGAGGCTGTGATCGATTGAGGCATGATCATAGAGAATTAGAGATGGCTCGCTGATGGCAGCTGCTAGACAAAGACAAGTCTTTTGTGCGGCCAATAACCTACTACCGTCAACATACATACTTAGCACTTACTAGTTACTATTACTACTTGTCTACTTGTGCTACTCTTACTAGTGAATAGTGATGTACATGGCTAGGACTAGTTGAATTTTGGACTGTGTGAGAGTTGTGACTTACTGACTTGTACTTGCTAGTTAGTAGTTACTACTTGCTTAACTAGCCCATGTCATATACTTGCTAGTTACTACTTACTTAACTAGCCTCTATTATCGTGTGATGTATTTAAATTTGCTTGTTAAACTACTAATTTAGTTGCATTTTGGATATGTAGTATGGTTGATTGATATTTATTTGTGCGATATATATAGTTTATGTTTTCACGCAATATCCGAATAAGTATTCGTGACCGAGACAATCCGTATTCGGCTCGGCATGTATTCGCTCCGTATTCGTGACCGAGACTATCCGCATTCGTATTCGTATTGGCACTGTCCGTGTCCGATTCCGAGAAAAAATATAAAAAAAGATACAGGATGAGCGATATCCGTCCGTATCCGCTCCGTTTGCATCTCTAATTGACGGCCTTTATAGCGTGACCAAATGATTCATAATTGGAAATAAAATTAGCGTTAAAATATTACTAAAAAGGATTAAAAAAAAAATCTTCCGCGTAGGCGGGAAGAAAAAGGCGGATAAATATTTTTTTCCTAGAAAAAAGCAACCTAAAAAACGCCGAAATCTCCGGAATGGCAGAGCCGCCTCACGCCGCCGCCGGTGGCGCGACGAACTGGCGCAAGGAAGCGGACGAGCGGCTGCGGCGGCTCCACTCCCTGCTCTTCGGCGCTGAGGCCGCGTTCGAGCGCGGGGATGCTGCGGCGGCGCAGGCGCTCGCGCTCCGCCTCCTCGGCTTCCTCGACTCACAGACCCTCTCCGCTGACGCAGGCCCCGACGCCGCCTTCGTTGCGTCCATCCGCACCGCGGTCTCCTCCCGCCTCGCCGCCGCCTCCCGCGCCCGCGTCCCCGACTCCGACCGGTACAAATCCTAGCCCCGCGCAGCCTCCCGCGTTCGCGTCCGGATCATGCGATACGACGTTTTCTTTGGCTTAATTCGTTGTTTAGGCGAAAAGCGAGGATTCGGGAAGAATTACTGTGGCTACTGTTCGGGTTGTGGAAACATTGTAGCTCAATTGCTGGGATTCACTAAACGTGTTAGTCATGTAGCTTTGGGAATCTATGAGATTTAAGGGAATTTCAGAGTACATTGTGGGAGAATGCAATGACTAAGATTATGTGGTAGTTTGCCGGACCCAAACAGACTGATGGAGCACAAGCATCTGAACTGTAATGATTCTGCGCCATGTGTATTCAGTGGTTCTGTAGAGCATGCCTTTTTGTTCCCAAATATCCTGATATAACACATGCTGAAATGTAGGTGGAGCCATGTAATAATAGTAGGTTATATGCATTACATTTTATCGGAATCGAAAGAAATGTTGCTCTTTATTTATGCTGCTATGCTAGGGAATGCTCATATCATGTAGTGGAGAATTTGAATAGTCAAATGTGGCAAAACACTATTAAGCAGGCAATTAATTGTGGGAAAATTAGGTCTTCATAGCAAAGGATTTTCAAAGCTGATGGTGTTCTTGCACTATGATTAGGACCACGAATATCAACTTGCATGTTTCACATCGAATTCGCTGCTACTCCTCGGGTTCAAGTCTTCTAATTAGGCAACATCCTAGTCCTAACTAGGGTTTGGAAAACACTCGCCCATAAATTTGGGCTACAATCTTTTTAGAAGATCATAAAATTATTTCTAGCAGACGTGTTCTACTTTTGTTGCACATAACAGGCGCCCACCTACTTAAATACAAGTTTATTTCTTTTTTGACTGCTCATTATTTATATGTGAGGAAGAAAACACCAAGTTACCACCGCTAAAGACTTGCCTCATTTTTAAGAAATGAAGACCCTCAGACCATTCCATCTCATGTGTAAAACATGTTTGAATTGTTTGCATATCCTTACAAGGGTAGACATGTGTTGGATACAGTTATAAGTATGCTGGGGTCTGGTCAGTAAGGATAGAGGTGTTGCAGAAATTGTAGGACATGACTAAGCATACGAGACTTGGAAGGAGACTGTCAATTGTGAAATATGTCTGCACGACTGTACTAAGTTTTGGCACATTGTGTTCTTGATTTTATCTTCAGATATCTCGAATGAGTGCTGCGACATAATTTTCTGGGACAGAAGATAGGTAGTGCTTCTCAGGGCCGGGTGTAGTGAACATTTGGAAATTTGATTTTTCTGTGCTGATTAAGAATACCATATGCATATAAGAATTAAGGTATCATCATTGATGGAAACTATCGAGAGTTTCGTTGGGTTTATCTTGAACGAATAACTGTTCATCAAACAAAATTTACTATTGTTGCTATGTTTTCTCCTGAAGACTCCAAGTTTATACTCTGATGCATACTATCTTGAATATATCCCTCTATTTGGTGTCAATCCTCACTTTGGATGTGTTTTGAGTTCAGTGCAGCGTTTGAGCTTGCAAAAAAGGATGTCAGTTGTGTTTTTTCTAAGCCAGGAGACGTTAACATTGAAAAGATCAAGTGTTCAAAGTATTTCCAAGCACTTCATCAGAAATCCAAAGGAAATGCTGCTGATCAACTGGTATGATCCAATTTTATTTTATTCTTAAAGTGCTTCACTGAAAGGATTCTTTTTTCCTTCTCAATCTTGTTTTGCTTTTTCTTTGGGGCATCCAGACGTTGTCCCTTTTTTGCTTAGTTTCCTTTTTATTCATAAGATCATTTCTGAAAGGTAAATATGCTCTTTTGGAATGTATTGCTTTTGACTCAGGCACTGTTTGAAAAATCACATAGATATATATGTTAGTTATTTGTAAATCATGGTCTTTGCCTGCTAACTTCTATTACCCTTTTCTCTCCTTGCGGCATGCATTAAAAATGCAAAAGAGCACAGCTTGCCAAGAAATCACCATTCAAGGGGGTCCACATATTGAGGAAAGCCTGACTGACATAGAAAATGGGAAGCTTAGCATCAGGGCTTCAAAACTAATGACTCAAACAAAAATAACATCATTGTATAGCAATAAATCTTTGAAGGCAAATAGTGTGTCAGACAGGAATATGTTCAAATCAGAGGGGAACATATCTAAAGAATTTGCTGGTGTTGAAAATGAGATCAGAACAAATCAAAATGATAACAGTCATCCTGCTTATATGGGGGTTGAAGAGGATGAGAAACCCCGTGGGCCATTCCAGAATGCAAAGCGCAAGCATACAGGGTTCAGAAGTCCAGTCTGTGAACATGCAAATTCTCCATTAAGTAATGATGAAGCTGATGCTCCTGCCAATGGGTTTGTGACTGCCAGGACAAAGTTGGTATGTACACTTGTCAAAATAAGTACTTTTAGCTGTGCTGCCAATATTGGTTGTATTTCTCTTATGCCCTTTTTGATAAATATTTTAGAGGAGTGCTTCTATGTTTCTCCAAGAAAATACACATATCATAAAGAACCATTGTTTTATAATAGGTAGGTGCAGATTTTTGACATTCAGTTTCTCTCATACCATATGTATTTCACTTCAGTCTTCACCATTCCTATCATACCAGGACTACTTTTAGTCTTCTAAACATTGCATAGGTTTGAACATGAGGTAGGTTCTTTATTGGGCTCATTTGCTGATTGCCGCTAACTTAAGTCCTATGCATTTTTTATATGCCATTGATTACTAGCGAATCCACATCATTTAACAGTTTTTGTGTATTTTACTTCTTACCTTTCCTCTCTCTGCTATCACGCACTGCAATCTCAAATCACCCATCTCCACTAGGCAATACCTAATAAATCATTGTCTGTTAATGTGTAGCTAAAGTCACAAATAACTTTCTGCCAGTGCTATTACTTAAAACCGTGCTGTGTATTGGTAGATATTAGGGGCAAATGTTTAGTCATTCCCTTGTCAAGATGTAACTTGCCTGCTCCCTATAGAGTTGCTTCTTGAATAGTGATTTTCATCCCAATCTTCAAACGTTAAAGTTTTGTACCTTTGAAGTTTGAACTCATTGAGTGTTGGGACCGGATTTCTGAATCCGAACACTCTGTGTATTTCTGCACCAATCCCTGATCAGTAGCTAATGCACACAGTGGATACAACGTTGATAGCAAGTTCGAATCACAATTTAACATAAAAGTAAAAACAAAGTACCAGCCTTAAGACCACTTATTACAATGAATGTCACATGACCTCAAGTCTTACAACAGCGGAAACAACAATTGTTAAACTCTGAGTGATGGTCCATCAAATTGCCCACCGGCATTCGACTGGGGAGCGTAGCCTAGTACTCCGGGTGTCTTTCATCAAAGCCACATGCGAAGTAATCGCAATCCTCCTTATTGTCGTTGAAGGCTTTTGAGATTTAATTTGAGCGTAGCACGTGAGTACATAAAGTACTCCGCAAGTTTTGGGAAAAATGCATATGCATAGCTTTAACAAATGAGGCTTATATGGTTCTTGTGCACAAAACAATATTTTATGTTTAAACATTTTACATAAAGCACATTTGGCAAACGTAGTTTCGATAAATAAATTAATTGATTCACTAGTGAAGGTTCTAGCTACCAGTCACTAGTATCGAGGCTCTAGCCGTCAAAGTTTAAATAGTATGGCTCTAGCTGCCCAACTGGCTCTATCTGCCAGAACAACAATCCAAGCAGTGTTCCCTTAGGCACTAGGCGCTAGTCGGGCAGTAGACCAGCGCCTAGCGTCTAATCGTTGCCTAGGTGGGCCTAGGCGGAATTGGCTATGCGGGCTAGGCGGGAGGGCTATGCCTAGACGGGTGCATAAGGGAACACTGAATCCAAGAGTTCCAATTACTCTCGGATTCTCAAAATAATTCTTTGAAAACAAAACTAAAATCTATTATGTGAAAACGCACCTTGCCTGCCCTTGACCATAGGCACGGCTATTCGAATAGTTTTACACTCTACAGAGGTTGTACAGCTTGACCCACACGACATAATCAGCTTATAATGTCCGCTTCACACACTTTGAAAGGTGTGCGACTAAGTGATTATCACAAGATCTTTACAATATATTATCTTTACATTAGCTCGTCTGATGAGCTTAACCCTAAGTCATGGACGTCATCTACCATCGACCTGGAGCTCACTGTTGTGGGGGATAACTTGCCCGAACGTGGAGTTCATTTACCAACATACGGTGCAAGCCCCGACAGAGATGGAAGTTCACTTACCATGCTGCACGACCCAAGATATGGAAGTACATTTACTATAACCTGCACATCTTAAGATATGGAAGTACATTTACCATAATCAAGAGAACACCTATCAACTACAGCCTACGAGCTTAACGCTTGGACTCGGTAAATTAGTTGGTTAGATCCTCCCTATTCTGGACATGTGGTTGTATGATAGTGCTCAGTTTTGATAGACACAAGCGTTGGTCCTTAATTGACCAAGGCGAGACAGACAAAACTTAACTCACTCGCCCTAGTCTAAACAAGTTTTCCACCATTTTATTTTATTTTATTTTATTTTCCAAACTACTGGCAATACTTATTGCCATAGATTTCTCAAAATGATTTGCAAAAAGGTAATAATAATTTCCTCCCAAAGGGTGATTATGACCGACAGCACATGTCTAAGCAATTCTACCGTAATCCAACAATATTGTAATCATTATTGTGGATTTTCTATACTAGGGTGACAAAAGTTCGACGATAACAACATCAAATAAAGACATTAACAAAGTTAGGATTAACTAACATCCTAGGATTTGATCATTTTATGTAAATAGCAATGCATATAAATTTTGAAACTTAAAATAGATTTTGGAAAACATAGGTACAACATGGTCAAAGGAGACTTGCCTTCGTCGAAGGTTGAGGTTACTGCGTCCGGTTGGTCCAAAATGACTTCGGCGGCGTCGGATTCTACACGCACGAAATGAGTCAAAATAAATAAAAAATAAAAAAAATCTTAATAAAATAAAATTACTACCAATAGAGGGATTATGAATTTAGATGAATTTAAGAACAAGAATCGATTGATTTGGAATTCGGACGGAAGAGAACGAACTCCCGGAAGTTTATCGGATTGGAAAATCCTGGAAATTGAGAAAGAGGGGAATATTCCATTCTGATTTTAAAGGATTAAATCAAAATACTGACGAGTGGGACCCATTTGCTAGTGAGAGTGAATGACATGTGGGTCCTATTGTCATTGAGAGAGAGAGAGAGTGATTGAAAGAAAGAAACAGGGGAGGTAGAACAGAGTAGGGGCGCAGGCGGCGGTGGCGCATGGCGCCGGCGATGAGCGTCGGCGCAGGACGGCTGGCTGGTGGGCAAAATGGGACCCTGGCGAGGTTCCCTACCCATGTGTGGTGGCGGCACGGCCGGAGCGGCACCAGGGCAGTAGCGGTGGCAGCTTAGGCGCGCGGGAGGCCGACAACGTTGGCGGTGTGGTGGCACACCGGGGAGGGCGGCGCGCGCATGAGCGCCGCATGGGCACGAGGGTCACGCCGAGGAAGTCGGGGCGGCTGAGGCGGTGGGGCAACGGTGCTAGCGCTGGTGAAGATGGTGGCGACGGCTTGCCACGTTGGCGAAGAGACTAAATTGAGTTGGGGAAAAGGTGGGTAATCTCCGTGAACACGTGATGACGACATGACGCACGAAGCAAGGCTCGGAGCTCACCGGAGAAAGAGATCGAGCGACGGAGGTAATTCGGCCGGGAGGAAGAAAACGACAAAATTTGACGAAGAACTGCAACAAAAAGTAAAATTGATTGAGGGGAATTGTTCATAGCACGGGACAGGGTTTGAAAACCCGGCCGTGAATCGTCGATTCTGCGCAGAACCGCTATCGGAGGCGGGATTAGAAATCCCGGCCGGTTTTCTCGGGTTTTTCAAATTCAAATTCTAAATTTTGAATTTAGGATGGTTTTTAAGTAAATTCGAGCGAATTTCATCCGGGGAAAACCCGGTTTGACCGTGAACCGCCGATTCACGGCATCGCCACCAATGGATTGTGACCGGAAACAGTTATGTGATCCTTGGCACGGGAACACGACGTGACGCAGTTAGAACTTCAAAAATCTCACCGTAGCGACAGGAGCACGAAGCGAGGTGGCGGCCAGCGCTCGGGAAGACACGAATTTGGCGGCGACGGTGCTCGGGTGAGTATGAGAGTAGAGGGGAGTGCAAAGGGGTGAAGGAGGCTCAGAGACTTCAATGTATAGACTTGGCTGGAGTTGAACGGACGCGGCTGTGAGCGAAATCGACGGAGACGTTACTGGCTCGGTTTGGAAACTAGCGAAACGGCAATGCAATGAAGGCTTGTAGCAATGGTGCGGCAGTGAAGAAGTGGGTGACGTGGCATGATGCGCACGGCGCGGGTGAAACGTCGGGTGGGACGTGCGAGGGTGGCGCGGTCGGGCGTGCGGGGGTGTGACCAGGGCGCAGCCAGGCGCTGGTGCGGCGTAGGCATGGATGCACGCGGGCGAGGGGCGAAAAACAGAGCAGAGCCAGGGAAGGAGTCGGCTCAGGTGGAAGAAGGAAGAAAGAAAGAAAGAAGTGGGCCGGGCTGTGGAGAAAAAGAGTTGGGCTCGACCCGCAGATAATTCACGGAAAAATTCAAATTACAAAATTTGAATTTGGAATTTCACAACGAGTTTTGAATTGAGACGACGGAAATAGGATTTGAATTTCGGATTTGGATTTTAAATGAATTCAAAAACTAAAAGAAGACCAGCACTTTGAAATAAATTTTTTAAAAGGGCCAAAATTTGGGTATTGAGGAGGTTCTAACTTATCATATGCCACCTCCCCCCCCCTCCCTGACCGCATAAATATTCTTATACTATACTATAGTTGTAAAATGATTTGCATGCTCATGTCGTTTGTGTGGCTTTGTAGCATCTGCCTTGCTTTGGCAGTATGGTGGCCATTTGAATTTGTTTACATGCTAAATGTTAAAGAAGGCATCACTATCTTTCTCCGGAAAACACTTTTATTATGCAATTAAATGGCAAGGCTTACTATAGGCACTTTGATTAAAGTTCAATGTATCTGTCGTTCTTTTTTATTACCTTGTTTGGCTGATGCTTCTTTCTTTTGTAGGAGATGGATGCTGTCCAAAAGCATGGGTATAATGGTCCTCAAGGTGCTTCTGTATCTCCACAATGCGATAACCTTAGTACACGGAATTATGGTGTGAGGCCAAGCTGGAATTCTCGTCGTGGACCACGTGGTAATTTTGTTCCCCCTATCAGAAATAATGGAGGATCTGCTTGCAATACGATCACCTCACGTGTTATTGGAAAAAATGATGATTCCATGGAAGATTCAACAAGAAAATGGTTTGTATAACTTAATTGTCTGATACCATTTGAATATATTTTTATCTTCTCATTGTTGTGATAATTTAGGATTATACTTCCACAGTTATGCATCTGGTTAACTTTCCTTAATATTTAGCATGCCCACATCTTACCTTTCTTCCTTTTCTTTGGTGGATTGCACCATTGATGTTGCTACAACGGTTTTGTTGTGTTTCCTGGTTGCTTTCCTGTTAGAACATAGCTACAATGACATTGATCCAGGGCATTTATCGCCTGCGTAAATTTCTGTACGCCAATATGGCCAGTCCCATGACAAGTTCAGAAGAGGAGTATGAATTGATCAGGTAGAGGCAGCAACATTAACTATGAAAGAGACATGTACTAAGAACTAAAAAGTGTTATTTAAGTATACTAGTATAGTACGTTTTAAGTTTTGGCCATTAGTACAAGCTAATTATGAACTCCCGGCGACAAACTGAGTATTGGGCTGTGAAGAACATGTTCTCCATTAATTGAAATAAGAGAAATGCAAGCATGTGGAGTGCTGAACAATATCTGGTGAGTTTATTTGTCATTTAACATCTGGTGTCTTGCTTGTTGATGGGAAAAGGCAGTATTTTGTTGAAATACTCCCCACCTCCTCAAACATCAGCAGTTTCCCTAAGTCAAGCAAAAAAAACATTAATTCCCTCCCTTTCCCAGCAAGGATCCCCTCGAATGCCCTTGGCCATTGCTACCATGCACCTCTTGAATTCTCATACAATGTGATTATTGATGACCATGCAAATTACAATTATTATTTCATAAGTGTATTTTGCATCAATTATTCTGTTTTATCGGACGTGGATGCACATGCATAATTAGTAGCCTAATAAAAAAAAGACGTTCATCTTTAATATATTTGCTGTTGTTTACAGTCATTTCATATCTTACTAATAAATATTACTATCATCAGTTTAGAAATGCTTTGTGGCCCTGATGGTGTGCTTCCTGAGAAGCTGAGGAATCTGGAACCTCGCCTGATTGAGCATGTCAGTAACGAAATAATGGATAAAGACCCTAATGTTCGCTGGGATGACATAGGTACATAGTCACCTTCTAGTTCTTCCGGATTTCTGTGACTCTTGTAACTAATGCATGCCATCTCGCAATAGCTGGTTTGGAACATGCAAAGAAGTGCGTGACAGAGATGGTGATATGGCCACTACTACGTCCAGATATATTTCGTGGTTGTCGGTCTCCTGGGAGAGGTTTACTACTATTTGGACCTCCTGTGGGTATCTATCTCATCTGATTGTGTTGCGCCAACCCATGTTTCTCAATGTTAAAATATGCACACTAATTTCCACAGGGGACAGGCAAAACTATGATTGGAAAAGCAATAGCTGGTGAGGCCAAGGCAACATTTTTCTACATATCTGCAAGTTCACTCACAAGCAAATGGGTAGGTCTGCCACTTGTTTTTTTATTTTTATTTTTCAGTACAGTTCCATTTCTATCATTTAATAGTCTAGACTTGGTGGCTTGGTGCATCCTTCTGTTATGTGTATCTTTGTCACACCAACAAAATGTTACGAGAACTGAATTTGTTTGTTGATGTGCTAATAAATTTGTCATTGTCTATGCTTGGCAAACCTAACAATATTTAAAGAATTAGAAACAGGATTTAGTAGGATGTGGAATATGTTTGTATAATTGTTTCTCTCTATAAGAATTATCTTGCGGCAGGATGCAGCTTTTTGCGTTACTCAATAATTGCCGATTTTCTGACATCGAATTTGTTTTAGAATGAAATGAAACATATCTGCAACATCAATGTGACTTTATGGTTCATGCCCCATGTACTGCTCAACTAAACTGTTTTGGCGCAGGTTCTTGAGAAACCTTAGCACTATCCAGTTCTATGCGGCATATTGTAATCAATTATATATCTTAATTTAATTCATAATAGGTATGGATTAGGTTTATTCCAATAGGGGTTCTTTGTCTATTTCATCTTTCATTACAGATTAGATGATAAAACAAAACCTGTATGGAAACTCGCAGTGACTTACGTGGGCAAGTTTAAATGTGGCAGATCCACTAGAATATTGTGGTTAGTATTTTAAACACATAAATTATTTAACCTCAGCAGAAATCATTGTAAATTGACCTAATAAGTTATAACTTGGTAATTCTTGTAATCCCTAAACTCAGTAGGATAAAAAGGGCCCATCCTGCCAAGATTTCCTGTAACTACAGAACTGCTGGCTACTGCTGATTTTACTAACACTTGCCATGAATACATGGGATATTGGTGTACATTGTAGCATTACAATGAGTTACTATAGAAGTATAAACTGTGTTGTTTGTTTGTCATATCCCCCTATATCAGTATCGAATGTGAAACCCTCTATTCTGTGATTAAAAAAAGATGAAGATTTTAATGTTCAAAAGTCTGAATGACTATTTGATTTCTCTGTGTGTATTCTGGTTGCTGTTTTTGGGAGATAAAAAATGCTTACTTCACAGTAGCACGTACACAGCATGCTGATCCTCATCATAGATATTTTTTACTTTTGCTCCCCATCAAAAGTAAAAGAGGGCCCACATGGCCACACACCACAATTGCATATCTTCAACATCTCACACAGTAACAAATGGTGAATCATCCTGTTTTAGGTTGACAGTGATTGTTAATTCTTTTGCTTGTGCAGATTGGCGAGGGTGAAAAGCTAGTTCGGGCACTATTTGGCGTGGCCAGTTGTCGTCAGCCTGCTGTCATATTTGTTGATGAGATAGATTCACTACTCTCTCAGGTTTTGTTCAATGAGTTGTTTTTGTTATGTCCATATCCATTGCATGCGTTGACACTTGACAGACATGATTGCAGCGCAAATCAGATGGTGAACATGAATCAAGTAGGAGGTTGAAAACACAGTTTCTAATTGAGATGGAAGGTTTCGACAGCGGAAATGAGCAAATTTTACTTATAGGTACCTCATGCATAAAAAGTGAAAAATTGTATTTACAATTAAATTTATGTCATGTTTGGACTTACACAATATTAGCTATGGGATTCAAGCATCAATGAAGCCTGTATTTTTTTTTTGTCTCTGTGAATGCATTATTGCACATGCGTATTTGCTTGGACAGCTATGCTTTGAAGTTATATTTTATAGCCAGTAGAGTGGATGTTGAATCTCGTCCTCTTGGGTTATGACAAGTGACAGAGCTTAGTTTGGGCCACACATGGTGATGGGCCTCAAACAAATCCACGGTTGGATCATTTTTTGATTGAGCCTTCATCTGGCCCCCCATAAATCTGTAAGCCTGCCAATTGTCTCCTTAGGCCTCCCTCCATACAGGCTGAAGCTCCTCCACTGGTTATGACTATGACAACCAGTACATGTTAGTCCTGTGTTCATTACAGAAATCTGCTTTTTGCTCCATGTCTTTTTACTTTGTTATCAACAATTTGAAACTCGGAGCATCGAATGAATCATGGCCAGTAGCATAGGAGCATACTGATAACATGGAGGAAAAATGATGGCAGGAGCAACAAACAGACCTCAAGAACTGGATGAAGCAGCACGGAGGCGACTTACAAAACGTCTATACATTCCCCTTCCTTCATCGGGTAATTCTATATTTTTGTTCCTCTATGGAATCGCTTCAGAAATCTTACTATTCCATGGTTGTGAAGAAGCACGGGCGTGGATAATTCGCAACCTATTGGAGAAGGATGGACTTTTTAAGCTCTCAGAGGAAGAAACTAGTGTCATCTGCAAGTTAACAGAAGGTACATGGAATCATCCAGCTTTCTTCATGTTACTGTTAACCTAGAGGGTTCATGCCATCTTACTGATTTTTGCTTTTGTAAATAATGTTGTTTGTTATTTCCAGGTTACTCGGGATCTGACATGAAAAATCTTGTGAAAGATGCCTCAATGGGACCACTAAGAGAAGCTCTTCAACAGGGTGTTGAAATCACAAAGCTCAACAAGGAGGATATGCGACCGGTGATGCTCAAGGTACTAGTCAAATGAGTGTTAAGAGTTCAGATAATGAGGGGCTTCTGACCACATGAAAAATATACTATTTGCTCAAAAGATCTATTTGTCATGTACGTCATGTACGACGGGGTAAATACCGTTAGAAGAGGCCAAATGGCATGGCTTGAAGGAGAAAGCGCTAGGAGAACGAGGGCGCTCAGTATAGGGAGAGGAACTCAGCTAGGGAAGACAGATGCACTTGGCAGGGGAGATTGGTTTCTTTACTCATTCTTGTTTGATTGGAAGTGAAGATACAATGAGGTATAAATAGCCATGCAATGCAACTGAACCAATCTAATCCTATCGTACCCATGCGGCTAACAAACGAGATAACAATGCAACAAAAGATCTAACGACTTATCTCTACTAACAATAATGCAATTAAATTATCTAATCTCCATGGACCACATGGCTGCTGCACGTGTTGTTGTGCACTGCCGTGCCGCCGAACGTCCGTAATGTGCACTTGACACTATGCTAAATGTTTATTTTATGACATGCTTCTTTCTGATGAATCATTCCCAGAGATGACATATTCTAATTCTGAATGCTTATTTGGATGACAGGATTTTGAGATTGCTCTGCAGGAGGTCAGACCTTCTGTTTCCTCAAGTGAGCTGGGGATTTATGAAGAATGGAACAGGCAATTCGGCAGCCTATCAATCTAATTTGTAGGGAGATATTGACAAGTAAGTAAAAAATGAACAGTCATAACAACAGATAAAGTGGTTCAATGTTTTTACTCAGAATATTACACACTCTAGTACGTCATGCACTTCTTGAGTCTCACCGTAAGTGTATGAGAACTAAAAAAATGGGGAAAACTTGGTGAGGTGCTCCCGCACCTTGTAAAATTTTGTGTTAACTAGTTGAATGCCCGTGCTTTGCTATGGATAAAAAATTTAACATTACGCCCAACACGTTCAGCCTGCGCCACAGTTTCGACTCCGCCGCTTCATCCAGCGGGGCTCCGTCTCAGCTCGAGTCACACCTCTGTATCCATGGTCGGCCTACCCTATGCCCTTGGCTTCACCGTTGTGCCCAGCCGAGCTCCACCGAGGCTTGTGTTGATTCGCTACCTCCATGCTCAGTCTGCACCACATGGGCCTAGGTCATTGTCCTTGTGTTGCACTGCTCGTGGTCAAATTGGGCCCACTAGGATGAGAAACAAGGGCGGACCGAGCAAGAGAGATGAGGTTGATCAAGCAATAGAAGCAGTAGTAGAAAAGGTGGCTTTGGCCGCTCACAATCTCCTCCGCACACCTTGTTGTCCTCCACGCTAGTAGTGACATCTTCCACTGAAGATTTCTCTCCTTAGTCTGGACCCTTCCTCGGCCTGTTGATTGCGCCTCTTCCATGACCCTTCTCACCACTTGGTGAAGATGAGATCATCAGGAGCAACAACGGTGGCGAAGCTACTCGCCATAGGCAATTTAAAAAAAAAATCTTCATGTTATCTACGCCTAATTCCTTTAATTGAACTGAAAGAAATGAGAGATATCATTGTCATATGAATTGCTTTGAAAAAAAATGTCATTTGAGCTGAGACTTTTGTTATTGATATTTTTATTTTTCATCTCTTAAAGTACAATACGAATAAAAAAAATGAGGACACCCCTAACTAATTAGTGGATTGTCCATGTTGTCCTCCATCTATGGCATGCATGCATAATTTAATCTAAAAAATCCCACTAAACAAACAAAACGAAAGCTGGAGAAAACCACCTCCACAACTTATTTGCAAAGTTTATTTCAAAATTTTGAATTCCCAACGAGTGCTAAGAAAAACCCTTCCTCAAAACAACCTCTGTTAACTAACTCATTCGTTATCTATTCAAAGGTTAACAAATTCATCTCCTTGTCGCTAACAACCGAACCTTGCTATTTGGCACCGTCGGCAACACAACCATGTGATTAGGCTAGACCGCCGCCTACGCGTACTGTTTCTCGGCGAGAGGCCATCATTAATTCATGCATGCAAAGCTTGGAACTCTAAAACACCGGAGGCAACAGTTAATTCAATTCCCCTGCCCTCGAGTCCTTTTTTTTCATGATTCCAGCTGGACCATCATTTTTGAAAGTTTTAGCATCAAAGGAGTATATCTGTGTACACTACTAACCCAATAAGCCGATAACTTTTCAGCATAACACTGCTCACATACTCATATATAGTAACAATCGCCGGCCATCTTCTATTTTGGTGAATCGGCGGTCGCTTCTGGCCTAGCAACATGTAGATAGTTGTGATACAGTTGATCGGAGCAGGACTGCAGGGAGGTGCTGCAAACATGCAATACCACTAAACTGGAGTGAGATTTCCACGCAGCGAGAACATTGTTGTAGATGCATGCCAATACTCAAACATACCTTGCATGTAGTCTCTCCATCCATGCATGTTGGAGGCCATGCTCCTGTGCCGATCGACCTCACGCACCCAGAAGCTATACCGATCGATGGTCGGGGCTGTGTGGGCGGCGAGTCGATCGAGGGGCCATGCGTGCAATGGCAGCGAGGAGAGCGCATGAGCGCAGGTGCGAGGTGGAGCAATGGGATCGAGCGTGACTTTTGACGGCCCCACCAGTCAGCACGTTTTATTTTAAGAGGGGAGGTGGAAGGGGAAGAATGATCACTCATCACCACTAGAGTCTTTTTAAGTAGTAAAGATAAAGAAATATGTACGAGAGTCTTGAGAGATTATGTACTCCACAGAAAAATTACACATCCTAAACCACATGTGGTTTACTAATGGGTTGCTACTTGCTACAGATCAGCTCCTCAACTCCTAGTTTTCTTTAAAATATATGCAGTTTTATTTAGTGGAGAGCAGAAGCATTTTCCAACAACATATAAAAAGATTTTTTTCGTCAACCACTCTTTTCTGTTTTTCCCCTTTCGACTTCTAGATGGGTGCCTTGCTATACTGTGGAACACCTCGCTCACTAAATCTTGTAGACTTTTGTAATTGGGACTGTGTGGGTTCAGGAAGCTTCACTAACCCTCTTGAGTGTTGAGATAAACTACTAGATCCTACCATGGCCAATCTAAATGCAAATATGTGTCTTTTATGATGTATTTTGTTTCATGTCAATTTGAGTTCTTTGGGTGGGTCTGACACATGACTTGGGAGTGTGCAAGTAAAACTGCTTGTGATTTATGGTGCACTACTGGCAGGGAGCATGATGCTTTCCATTGCAAAGCGTGCAAAACATACCCCCGCAGCAAGGGACAATGAAGTGCCTCTCACCTCTATGCAGCCACATGCGTTCAACTACTTATCAGCATTCAGCGATGCAGTCCTCCGTGTTTGTCAGCTGAAACACACTGCGAAAGGAGCTGCAGATCCTGACGATTTGGTTCTATCCTGTTTGTCGCTCAACTCCAAATATTTCCATAACTTGTAACTTTGTATGAGTTAGTCTTTGGGTGGTTCAAAAGAAGCTACTCCTAGAAGTTATTGAATGTTCAGTCGTTGCAAAGCCAAACGGCAAACGCAGCTAGATTAAATATATTCTGCTGTTGTACAGTGTTGCGTATCTTTGTGCTGAATGCGTATCCTAATCATGTTCTATATTTGCTCCTTTCTTGTGGCTAGTTGATTTCTGGAAGAGAGAAGATAATCTAGCCACCATTGTTGGGCAACATTTTGGGTGTGTTTGGTTGGATGCCCCCAACTTACAGTTGTGACTTGTCCCAGTTTTTTTAGTCCCGCGATTGCAGCAATGTTATTTTTTTAATTGACACGAGGGTTTGAGTTTGTATGTGCAAGAGGTCTCATAGATCACCATGTTTAATGGAGAGGCGCGCCTAAATCAAAACTAGCTGCATTTAATTTTTAAAATATTTAAAGTCTAGATTTATTTCCTCGTCTATTTGTTTTAAACGTCTGATGAAATTAAAAATGCGTGAAGGTCGTGTTTGTGTTGTCATATACAACAATATGAAGTCTTTTGTTACTTGGCCATCTGCAGTCCTCGATCATATGTTTCTACGTGTTGTAAATGAGGGCACAGATTGTCTAGTTTAGTTTGACTCCCATGTCATAGTTTTGTACAAAGACTTTGGCCTTGTTTGGAATGTTGGATTTTCTTCTCAATTTATGTGGGAATTGGATTTTTCTCTCTCTCAATTTATGTGGGAATTGAACTGTTTGATGTGAAATTTCAGTGTTCTACGCAGCCCCTTCTTATGAAACCAAACATTGCTCAGCAATGTGTAAAAAACAGTGGTTAGCTACCACACCTGGGCATACACACATCCTCTCTCTCACTCTCTGAAATTAAGTACAAACTTTCTCATCTCAATTAGTAATATTATAAATCAAAGTTACCAAATCAAATCTTCATCTACGTCACCGCATTATGCCTAAATTAGATCAAGACATGCAAATCTTCTTCTTTTTGCATCTCAAATTAATTACTAAAACCTTTTAGATGAGAATTTACATAAGAAAGTGATGTGGACATCACTGCCGCCCCACTATCTAGCAAAAGGAGGGAGAAGTTAGACTAGTTAATCCTACTTGTAAGTTGCTTCTTGGCTGGTTTAGATTGTTACTACTGTTTATGTTGAAGTAGAGACAGTGAAACAGTACTAGTAACAACATTACTTGATCCGAGTCCGGTGACTTAGGGTGTGTTTAGAACGGCTTCAGCTTTAGCTTTTCGTTCAGAAAAGCCAGAAGTCGTTCCAAACGCCTGGATTTTTGCACCGGCTTTTTCCGAAGTCGGAATCCGCCTAACACGTGAGAAAGCCAGAAGCTGCTGCGGGACAGCTTCCCGCAACCCTCGTTCCAACTTTACCTCCAAAGTTGAGGGGTAATTACCCGCTTTTGCCACTCGATCAAAGCCCACTCCCACCCCCCCTCCAACTGAACCCTAGCCTCCCCCACGCGCCCCCGTCCTCCCTCCTCCTCCCGCACACCCCCGTCCTCTGTAACATCCCTAATTTGCTGAGTTTTGAAAAAATTCAAAATAAAAATAACCAGTTGATTTTATTGAGTTGTAAAAGCTTAAATTGAGATTTAGAAATCAAAAACCATTTAAATTGAGTTAATCCAACTTCATTTAAATTAAAAAGTTAGTTTATTTGAGTTTCCTGGATTTTATTTGGACTTTACGTCTTTTCTTGCTTTTTCTGGATTTTAGATTTGGTCTTTCCTTTTGTCCTAAAGCTAAAATCTATTTTGTTTGCAAAATTAAAAAAACTAAAGTATAGTTAAAAGTATTTTTATTAAGTTCTAAATAATTCGAGGGACTTCTGTGAATTTTCTAGAATTTTTAGACTTTATTAGCTATTTTCTAAAAAGTCTTTTTGCTTTTTCGGGATTTCTTTAATCAGAAACCCATTAAAAATTCCTCTAAAGGCTTTGGGCCGAAATCCTTCGGCCCATTTTCCTTTTTCCCTCGCGCGGCCCAACCGCAGCCCGCTCCCGCGTGCGCCCGCGCCTCCCTTGTTGCCAGTCGTCCGATCTCGATCCAACGATCGCTTCGCACCTTCGGAAGCGCCTTCGTCCATTGTGGACCGTCCGATTTCAATCCAACGGCCCAGCTCCCTCGCATCAGATCGCACCGCACGCCCGCACCTCCCCCGATTGTGAGCCGTCCAATTAGAATCCAACTTCTCGCAATCAGCAGCGCGCGCCTGCGCCTCTCTCTCTCCCTCTCGCTGACAGGTGGGACCCACCTGTCAGATTCGTCGTCTTCCTCGGCCGTCGTCTTCCTCGCGCGTCAACGCCCCGTCCTTGCCTCCGTGTTTTGCCCCGGCCGCGTTCGTGCCTGTCCTGCTTGTCGCCGAAGTGCGCCCCGTCACCTCCCGCCTCCGCCGTGCCCGCTGCCGCCACCATTCCCCGTCCCGTCGCCCTCTTTTCCCCACGTCGCCTTTGTCCTCGCCGCCACAAAAGCCGCCACTCTTGTCTCCGTCCTCCAGGCCTCCCCGCGCCTACTTAAGGTGAGCACCCGGTGCCCCGCACCCTCCTCTCTCGTCCCCCTCTACTTCCCCTCTCTCCCTCGCCCTAGCCTGGCCGCGATTGGAGTTTTTCGCCGCCGCCACCTGTAAGATCGAGGAGGCCGACTAGAGGGGGGTGAATAGGCAGTTTTAAAATTTCTTTGGGCTAAGATCTTTTCTTAAGCGGAAGCTAATATCAAATCAGTTTTGCCCAAATAAACTAGGTTCACCTAAGTGCACCAACAATACAAGCCTATTGATAATAATCAATCAAGTATGGACTTGTAAGCAATTCAATTTAAGCAATGTAAATAGCACAAAGCATGGCAAGTATTCATACACAATGAATAAGCAATAGAATGCAAACCACAAAAGACACGGTGATGTTTTTACCGTGGTGATCGGAAACTTGCTGGTCTCCCCTAGTCCACGTTGAGGCAAGCCCAAACCAATTGGCTGGCTCCACAAATTAAGCACCCGCTTCCGAGGTAACCAATATCTCGCTTCACTAGGGTTGCTCTTACTCAACTCCGGAGATGGCGAGCACCAAGCCACTCACAAACACCGGGCCTCTCACAAGCTTCACTTGAGAAGATCATCGGACCACGACGCCTCCACACCGTTTAGGTGTCGGCAAACACCAAGAGTAACAAGTCTCCAACTTTCACTTGAATCAATCAAGTGTCAAAGCTCTCATGGATACTAAATCCACCATCTAATGCAACACATGCAATAGGATTTACCTCTCAAACCTCACTAAGTGCAACACATGCACAAATAGGAATAGAGGGCTTGCTCTTAGCTCAATGTAACTTAATGGGGCACCAGCAACCTCCCCTCACACGGCCAAGGTGGGTATTTATATCCCACACACAAAAACTAGCCGTTGGAGAAAAGATTCTGTCGAAACAGGAATAAACCGGTCTGACCGCCAACTAATGGCCGGTCAAACGCCCGAGTGCCAACGGCTATAAAACTAGTCGTTGGACTCACAATCGGTCTGACCGCCAACCAAAGTTCGGTCTGACCGCTCAAACTGGTCAGACCGCCAGAGAGGCTGGTCAGACCGCTTCACAAAACAACCGAGCAAACAAAAATGCACCTTCTTTGGAAAAAAACGTACCGCCATATGAATCGGAACTATCGCACTCCGGTAGTACCGTTTCTAACAGGCCGGTACTACCGCACACACACTGCGGTAGCAAAGGATCGGTCAGACCGCTCAGCCCATGGAGGTCAAACCGCTACCACCGGTCAGACCGCTGACAAGGGCGATCAGACCGCCAACAGTCACCAAGATTGAGAACAGACTTTGCACATTTTCTTCAACTCAATTTGCAAAACATATTTGCCAATTGATGAGCGATGCAAACTAGGGTTAAGGTGAGATTCTCAACAAGTTGCAAAACACATTTGCACACTTTTAGAGTCACACCACAAGGAATAAGGTACATGGACTTAAGCCATTTGCAAAACACATTTGAAAACTAACGTCCAATGCTACAAGGATTAACCATGAGCCTCGATTATTTGCAAAACACATTCGCAAATATAAGCAACATGTTGATGAGAGCTTAGAGCAAACACAACGAGCTATCAACACATGATTAACTCAAGCTACTAGTCAAGACCCCTCTTAATAGTACGACAACCTATTCTAGCAATCCGTTCTCCAACCAAACACTGAGACCGATAAAAGACTAGGAACAAATCCTTAGCCCTAGCTAGTCATAACTTTGCCTTGAACAACCACCTGAAGCTTGATGACGCTCATCCTCGCTTCAAGTCCGGGTTCTTGACTTGAATGCTCATCAACACATGATGAGTTCTTCTCTTGACCTTCATCAACACATGATGAAGCTTTTCTTGAGTCGATGATCAACACATGATCATTTCTTTTCTTGAACTTGATAAGCATCAACACATGATGCATCCTTTACTGCAAGCTCTTCATCTTCAATATCATCAACACATGATGATCTTGATCATTTTGGGATCTTATCTTGAACATCATCGACACATGATGATTTCATTTTCTTGACTTCCACCAACCCATGATGGAACTCCTTTTGACTTGATGACCATCAACACATGATGTCATCCCAAGTCTTCAACCATAAGGAACTCAACCTATTCATCCAACTCATAGAAAATGTTAGTTCCATAATATGATTGACATTAATTACCACAACAAACCATTAATTCATAATGGTGGGACAAGATATCCCAATCTTTCTCTCATTGGTAATTGATGACAACCATCACAATAAACAAATAATTGAATGTAGATGGACATGAGTATATATTGACTACACACGTTATATATATACTAAGAGTATATACGAACTACACAAGTTGTATATACTGAATATGAGTGTATACGAACTGCACAAGTTGTATATACTCATATGAATATATTAACTACACAAGTTAAATATATTCAAGGATATCTTTCAAAGTAAATATCCTAAATATATGTGGACAGAAGAATATAGATCAATACTGATGAAACCACAAAACATAGAGTGAACTCCCCCTAAATGTGTGCATACACGAATGTGTAATAAGAACACATGCACATATTCAAGTTAGACTTTCGGTGAGGTTCAACCTATATTTTGGATCTAGGGAATGCAACAAGATATAGAAACGATGTCGAATGCATACCTCTTTGCTTTTCATCTTTATATCCAAACGAGACTAAGCAATAGATAATCAATAGAATTGTTAGTCTCACAAATAGATTTGTCTTTAATGAATACATACCTGTTTGAATTTTTTCTTTTATATCCAAGCTGAGACTAAACGTGATATGACAATAAGGGTGTTAGTCTCACAAGTATATTTGTCATTAATCACCAAAATACTCTATTAACACATAATGGCGAGTCTAGATCCTTCACCACCGAGCTCCTCGCCGCCGCCTCTAGCGCCGCCTCCGAGCACCCTCAGCCGCCTCCGCCTCCACCTTCGGCATCGCCGCATCGAGGGGCACCTCGTGCGCGCCTCCCCGTCCCTGGACGCTCCCGGAGCGCCGCCTCCACCTTCGGTCGTCGCCGCCGCCGCCTTCCTCGCTCGCAGCCGGCCTTCTGATGACGCCACGTCCTCAAACCGGTGAGCATTGTGTTCGCCGCAAGCTCCTCTAGCCGCTGGTGCTCTCGTCGCCGGCCGCCGCCCAGCCATTCGCCGGCGACCCTCGGCTCCTGTGCGCTGCCACTCGGGTCTGACGTGGCCGAGCCACGTGGCGCCTTGTCATGCCCAATCAGCGGCCACGTCACCTCCTTTGCCCGCATGGCTGCCTAGTCAGCGTCCGCGTGGCTTTTCCCGATTTTTCCGTTTAAAAATAATTCAGCCGAAATATAAAATCCCCTTGCTGACGTCATAATCGTCTTTTCCTTTACAAAAATAAATCAAGAAATTCAAAAAATCCCTAATCCCATCATTTCATGTGATTTTCAACTTCCAAAGGCCGTAACTTCTTCGTTCGAACTCCAATTCGAGTGATTCAAATTTCTAAATTCATCTAAAATCCTCCTCTTGCTGTTAGTGCTAATTTGGTATTTATTTGGAATTTATTTGGAGTTGTTTTATTTATTTAACTCTTTTCGCACGTGTAGATTCCGACGTTTCGAAAGATTTCTCGGACCACCGACCAAGCTCCTCAACTCTTCAACGAAGGCAAGTCATAGACCTATGATCATATTGAACCCACTTTATAAAACTCTATTGTTTGATATAAACATGCGAGAGGGAGAGAGAGAGGCGCGGGGGCGCACTGCTGATTGCGAGCCGTTGGATTCTAATCGGATGGCTCACAATTGGGGGAGGTGTGGGCGCGTGGTGCGATCTAATGCGAGGGAGCTGGGCCGTTGGATTGAAATCGAACGGTCCACAATGGACGAGGCGTTCGACACTTCCGAAGGCGCGAAGCGATCGTGATCGTTGGATCAAGATCAGACGGCTGGCAGCAAGGGAGGCGCAGGCGCATGCGGGAGCATCCTGCGGAGTTGGGCCGCACGAGGGAAAAAGGAAAATGGGCTGAAGGATTTCGGCCCAAAGCCTTTAGAGGAATTTTTAATGGATTTCTGATTAAACAAATCCCGAAAAAGCAAAAAGACTTTTTAGAAAATAGCTAATAAAGTCTAAAAATTCTAGGAAAATTCACAAAAGTCCTTGAATTATTTAGAACTTAATAAAAATACTTTAAATATACTTTAGTTTGTTTAATTTTGCAAACAAAATAGATTTTGGCTTTAGGACAAAGGGAAAAACCAAATCTAAAATCCAGAAAAAGCAAGAAAAGACTTAAAATCCAAATAAAATCCAAGAAACTCAAACAAACTAACTTTTTAATTTAATTGAAGTTGGATTAACTCAATTTAAATGGTTTTTTATTTCTAAATCTCAATTTAAGCTTTTACAACTCAATAAAATCAATTGGTTATTTTAATTTTGATTTTTTTCAAAAACTCAGCAAATTAGGGATGTTACATCCTCCCCCGTGCCAGAGCCACCTAGATCTAAATCTGGATCTGGATCTCCTCCTCCTCCCGCGCCGCTCCCACCTCCTCCTCCTGTGTCACGCCTTCCTGCCTCCCCTGGCGTCCTCCTCTGAACGGATATGGGTAGGCTACACTAGCTGGTGATTCAAAAAATTCTACTACGTAAACCAGGAAGACATGCAAGCAAGAGATCATATATCGTCGTTATCACTAGACGCGTAGTGCAGCAGAAGAAGAGCTGGAGCAGCCTGATCCAACGTCAAACGCATCGATGAAGTGGTCGTAGTCGATCGTCTAACGTCCTCGGTACTGATACTCTCTTCTATCAACCTACTGCGTTCCTTGCGAAGGTCGTGAATCGTCCATGTTCAGCACAGCAGCAATCGCAGCAGCACCTCTACGGTATCCACACGTCCAGGGATAGAACACCGTACGTCGATGTGGTAGCTCCGGTGCCCACGGAGGGTCTTTGAGAAGATGTCGGCTAGGGTTTCAGTGAAGCAATTCACGTTCTTTTCCCAACAGCCTCGTGCATCCCCTTATAAATAGCCCATGAAGGATCCTATCCGAACTCGTTTATTCTAACCTGTTAAGTGTGTGGCCCTGTAAGTTCTTGTGTAATCGGCTGCGACTCGGAAACTCTTTTCTGACCACGAGTGTTAGCGGTTCCTAACAGAACATAATGATTCCTAAATACATATAAATTATATCGAACGAACCT
This sequence comes from Ampelocalamus luodianensis, assembly GCA_036346255.1. Taxonomy (NCBI): domain Eukaryota; kingdom Viridiplantae; phylum Streptophyta; class Magnoliopsida; order Poales; family Poaceae; genus Ampelocalamus; species Ampelocalamus luodianensis. Next base: position 25,824,243 of record CM070640.1, read on the forward strand.
TAATGCAATATCATCCACGACTAGGTCCTTATCATTTACGACCAGCTCATATCTAGTTACGACCAGTTTGTAATTCCTTACGACCAGTTAGTAATTATGTTCGACCAGCTCTATCTCCATACGACCAGTCCGTATCTGGTCGAATTGAACGACGTGCTTGTGTATTCTCCCTTTGCCTCACGATATCTGGTTGAACTCTTGGTGAGATATTTTGTCATCCATGGACTGTTCAATACTTTCTCGATCAAGTGACGGATAATTTCATGTGATTGACTCTTTGACCACGAGTGGTATGGCCATGCACTTTCTTTATCCGACCACATCGAGGGGCCTAGAGAGATCTCTCCCATTATGTTAGGAGCGGCATCTCATATCCGACTAATCACATCCCTCCGCATGTTTCATAGTATACCCGAAAGCCACCTTTATAAGTACCCAGTTACGAAGTAGCGTTTGGTAACCTCTAAGTGCACTATTATACATGTAGGAAACCATGTTGATCTCAGGTCTAAGCATTATACATCATCATTGTTTGAGACCAACTGATGACACATAAAATCATAACAATCTCAATAGTGTCTCAAGGTGGGTTAATCCAACACTATGTTGTCTAACATGTGTTCACATTACTGATTCGATATCCCTATATCCATGACCGGTGAAACATGATCATCAATCAATACATATGTTGGTCGATAAGTTGCTAGTGTTCCGACTGGAGATACATTTAGAATGTCATCATATAAGTTAAAGAGCTTCGCCAACAAGTCACATACTTGTTAATCTTTATAACTGATAATTAATTCAAGGAACATAATAATATTTATTCTATAATTCATAAACATAAGCATGATACAATCATCTCTATGATTGCCTCTAGGGCATATCACCAACATCCGTCTCCCTCCTCCTTGGCGCCTCTGCCCGCGGCCACCCTCCTCCACCTCCCTCCTCCCACGGCCGCCGCCCTCCTCCTCCTGCGCGGCGCCCCACGTCTTCCCTCCTTCCCCGGATCTGGCGCCTCCGCCCTCACGCGATGTCACTCACCTCCGACCCCTCCCGTCTCCTCCTCCCGCGCCGCCACCTCCCTCCTCCACCTCGTCTCACGCCACCGCCCCAACCATATTTGAGCTAGGCCCGCCGCCGGCCTCCTTCATCGACCCCGCCGTTGGTCTGCTCCCTTGACCCCGACGCTGCCGCCGGTAGCGGCCCAAACCCTAGCCGCCGCCTCTGTTTTTTCTTCTTCTTTTTCTCTTCTTTCTTTTCTGTTCTGAATTTATTGTTTGTTTTATTAATTATTTGTTGTAATAATTATTAACTATAATAATTGTTTTTAATAATTACTTATTGTAATAATTACTTATTGTAATAATTGTTTATCTTAATAATTATTTATTGTAATAATTATTCATTGTAATAATTGTTTTCAACAATTATCTGTTATAATAATTATTTATGTAATAGTTGTTAATTGTAATAATTGTCGTTAATTATGGTTTATTGCGTTCATTGTCGTTAATTGCAGTATATTGTCGTTAATCGTCGTTAAATGCGATCAATTGCGGTAGTCATTGTTCATTGCAATCAATTGCGTTAATCATCGTTAATTGCAATTAATTATCATTAATTGTGGTAGTTATCATTAATTGTGGTAGTTGTCGTCAATTGCATTAATTGTCATCAATTACGTTAGTGATCGTTAATTATCGTCAATTGTCGTTAGTTGTCATTAAATGTTGTTAATTGTGTTAAATGACATCAAACAAACCATTACTGTCCTCATGGGCATGGGCATTTCAGTCATTTTTCATCTCGAAAATGCGGTTAGCCTACCTAAAAACTAAACAGCCAAACAACAAACCTCTTCAGCTCAACCGTCCAGCTTTGCAGCCCAGCTGAAAACCGCTTTTCAAAAAAGTTGTAGCCGTGCCAAATAGGCCCTTAGCTTCACCTAGGGTTACAGCTAGCTAGAGAGAAAGAGCAATAATATAAGAAGTTACTAAATAAATTCTTGTATTGTGTACTTGCTCAAGCTATGTCGTGGGAAAAATAAGGTATGATTTAAAAAAAAGTTAAAATCTATATAAATTTGCTCATCTATTTGTTTTCAGCATGTGAGCAAGCTAAAAAAAGTGTCTGGATTAAGTTTGTCACATGTTTTGCATTAGTCTTTGCTACTCGACCCTTAATTTGCGGTTTTATTTACAAGAACTAAGGGGTGTTTGGTTCATAGCTACAACATACCACACTTGAGTTAGTTGAGTTTGACTTTTATAGACTAATATTTGGTTTGTTGCCGCACTTGTGGCTTGCCACACTTTTTTAGTCCTGTATCCCATATATCATAGACACATTCTAGTTAAAATTTGCCACACTTGTGGCTAAGAAATTCTTGGCCATAAAAACTATGGCATGCCACACTTTGCCACAAAAAAGCTTGGCAAAGTGAGGCTTCCAACCAAACATACCCTAAAACTTGAAGCCCAAGCTTCGAATCATCTAGTATGGTTTCATGTATGGTTTTAGTTAGGCCACCAATCATCTAATATGGTTTCATGTATGGTTTTAGTTAGACCACCAATATGTTCCATGAAAGTTCAAGGAATCGATATGTTCTATTTAAAGCTCAAGGAATCGGTTCGAAAGTTCTCCAGTTTATTTTGAAAGGTCAAGGTAACATTTGAAAGTTCACAGACCCTATTCAAATTTTCTTTAAGTTGCCTGTAAAAGTAAGGAATTGATATGAATGTTCTCAAATACAAGCGAAAAGTTCTTTAATTTTTCATTTGGAAGTTTTTAAATAAGATTTAGATTTTTTTTGAGGCCAACTCAGTTTCCATGAGAATCGGGAAAAATTCTCGTGTTCCGAACGGGGCCTTAATTCCTTTTTCACAAGGTCAATGAAGCGAAAATGGATCCTCTGCATTGAAGGCTTCAATATAGAGGATCTACAGTGCCATGCATTAGAAGCTAATCTCCATCGTCTAATCGAAAAGCAGATGTCTAGATCAATAGCTACAATGTTTTTGTTATAGTGTTTTTGTTACAATAAATATTCTATTGTTTCTGCAGTACTTTCTACAGTACTACTATCGAGTATTGTTTACTCACTCACAGATCACTGTTCACACAGTGATCCTCTGCATTATAGTAGAGGATCCAGATCCTAGTGTAAGGTTGACGACCCGCTCGGGGGTGGTCCGAGGACACCCCGGGTGCGCCACTATGCATACCACACTAGTCCCAAGAATAGAAGCTAGTGTACACAGTTAAACAAGAGTTGATATTACAACCATACAACGCACTTAACAAAATAGTTTGAGTTATTACAAAAGGGCATTTAAGCCAAGAGCAAGTTACACAGCGGAAACAAAAACAGTTAGAGGACCACTCGATTCGCCATAGGTAATCGACTGGGGGTGTAGCCTAGTCGCACGGCCAGGACCTCCTAGCTTAGACGTCCAGGACCTCCTGTCCAGGACCACCCAAGCTAGGACGTCCAGGACCACCCACCAGGACCACCCAAGCTAGGCATCCAGGACCACCTGTCCAGGACCTCCCAGCCTAGTCGTCCTGGACCTCGTCCTCAACGAAGACTTCCTCACCTGCTTTTCAACAAAGGAAGAGTGAGCACAACAACCGTGCTCGCAAGTCACACCCATCAAACAACAGATTCATGCATGCAAGGGTTAACAATAGGAGGCTTATAGAGTTGATTTGCATAAAGCCAAGTTTCTTTCCAACTACTTGTACTAAGTTCCAAAGCAGATAAACTATAACTAAATTCATTTTCCAAAACTCAGTTTTATAGTTAGATAACATTCATCAACAAGTGGTGAAGGATATCCTCCTATCACAGGGCTAACCGCCCAGGGCTACCCGCCCAAAACCCATTTGGATAGAGATCCAAAACATTTAAACAAGGCTTTTGAAAATAAAAACAAAATCTAACTCGGAGTGGCTTTACCAGCATGTCCATGACCATGGACACAGCTATTCGAATAGATTTACACTCTGCAGAGGTTGCACAGCTTTACCCACAAAAGATAATCAATTATATTGTCCGCTCACACACTTCCGAAGGTGTGCGACTAAGAGATTATCATAAGGCCTTTATAATGCGCCATCCCATCGTAGTCCCGCCTCGCTAAGGTTTCGCTCCCCTTTGGATAGAAACCTGCAGGGTTCAGGCCCCCTCTTGCGCCATGTGGGAATACATAAAAGTAGGTCGTGAAAGACACCCACGCAACAGATTGGCATAACCACGGTGAAATTTTGCAAATTAGTTAGTTAGGTCCTTCCCATTTAGGACATGTGGTAGTACAATGTGGTGTAGCAAAGAAACGCTCAAAGACCGATCCTTAACTGACCTGGGCGACCACCAAAAGAACCCTGGGCCTCGACCATAAAAATGGATTGATCCCGTGCATAGACATGCACCCATTCAAACAACCATTTCACCCAAGTCCAAATAAGTTTTCACTTTGTTTACCGCATTAAAATATTTTCGAAAAACCACCATGGTATTAACCATACCACAGCAATAATTTGAAACATATTTGAGCTTTTGGCCAACATCCCCAAATCAAATATTTTTTAGCTAAGCTTCGACTAAGCAGAGAGTTTTGCAACCAGTTCTAGTTCATACTAATGTACCAACTAGCTTTTACTAAGGCATCAAGGGTGGTCTAGAGGACAATCAAGTTTGGGTGTACAAAGGCAATAGGAGTAACTATCAAGTTAAAGCAGGGATTTAAAGTACTTGAATTGAAATCCGCATGCAGTAATAACTTAAAATGAAAGTACATAATTTGAAATACTGGGTTCAATATGATCAAGGGTATGACTTGCCTTGATCGAAAGCTTGAGGGTCTACGTCCTCAGAGTACTCGGGCTCCTCGGAATCATCGAAGTCTACACGTTAGAATAAAACAAGATCAAACAAAGACCAAATAAGAACCGAATGAAATCTGAATCAAATAACTCAAAAGAAGACAGCGCAAACGAGACTCAAGAGGGAGGTCCTAAAGAGTTGGGGGAAGGAGGTCCAACGAGCTGGTCGAACCAAGCTGACGAGTTGGTGGGAGGTCAAAAGGGTCGGTGGGAGGTTCTAAGAAACTTGGTCAAAACGGCTTCAACGAGTCACAAGGAAGTCCTACGAGTCGAAAGGAGGTCCTGCGTGACTTGGTCGAAACAGGTCCGACGAGTCACAAGGAGGTCCTAAGCGGTCAAGATGACTCAAAGAGGTCCTGAACGATCAAGATGACTCAAAGAGGTCCTGAACAGTCAAGATGACTCAAAGAGGTCCTAAACGGTCAAGATGACTCAAAGAGATCCTAAACGATTAAGATGACTCAAAGAGGTCCTGAACTCCAGCGGCGAGCTTCAGCAGCTTCCTTGGCGGCGGTGAGCTTCAGCAGCGCTGGACACGAGGAAGAACGAAGCTTGAAAGCGACGAGGTTCAACAGTGGTAAACTGATGAACGGAGGTGAGGAAGAAAGGAATGGAGAGTTGAGGAAAAAGCTCAAGGAGTGCGAAAGGGAACCAGGGCTCCCTAAGGCGCTATTTATAGCGGAGGTGGGAGAACTGGGTGACAAGGCTAGAGTGACAGGAGCAGATGGGCACAAGGATGGGGGAAGGTATGGGAGGAGACAAGAGGAGGAGATGGGTACAATAGGGGCTAATAGCATTTAATGCGATACAATAGCATTTAATGCTCGAAGACTTCTGCAACTAACGTGTAGGAAGGATAAAGTGAATAGGGCTAACAAAGACCAAGAGGTTGGTCAAGGTCAAAGGAAGGCTATGACCAAGAGAGAGATCCAACCAAAAGGGTGGTCACAGGAGGAGGTCTTTGCAAAAAGGGGCGGTTGCGACCGAGAGAGTCGTCTTTGCAAAAAGAGCGGTTGCGACCGAGAGGGTCGTCTTTGCAAAAAGAGTGGTTGTGACCACAGAGGGTGGTCTTTGCAAAAGAGGAGGTCGTGACCCAAGGGTGGTCAAGGCTTGAGAGGGGTGGTCTTTGCAAAAGAGGGTGCTCCTGAGCACAGAGTCAAGGGAGGTCCTGAGGGGTTTGCAAAACGATTTGGACGTTCGGACCGACCGGAAGGTTAGAATGCGATCTGACCGTTCAACACAATCGGGCGATCCACAACGTTTGGAAACGTTCAGACCGTCCGAAAGTGAAAATGAGATCTAACCGTTCAACACGATCGAGCGATCCAGAAGAGATGAGGGCACATGAGATTGGATTGGTGCGCTGGAGCGACAAGGAGGAGGTCCAAGCTAAAGGGAGGTCTTGACCTAAGAGGAGGTCCTGACCAAGAACCGGTACGAACAAAGGAAAGAAAAACAAAACACAGAGAACTCTAGCGACCCAAAAACCAACTTGAATTAGTTGAAGTTCGAATTAGTCATTTAAATTGTTTCCAAAATCTCAGGTTAAGCTATAACAAACCATAAACCAAATGGTTCTTTTTTTCTGAAAATTTTCAAAAAGGCTCAGAAAAACCAGGGCGTTACAAGGGGGTGAATAGGTGGTTTTAAAAATTCTTTAGGCCAAAACCAACTTTTAAGGGGAAATGTAAATCAATTCGGTATAAAAATTCTTTTAGCCAAAATCGGGTTTTATACAGAAATGTAAATCAATTCGGTTTTGCACAATTTAAAACATAAATCAACTAGTCTTGATTAAGTGCACCACCAAACTAGGTCTAAGCTAAAGAATGCAATCCTAAGGTGACAAGTAAGCAATTCAATTCTACGAATGTAAATTGCTAGAATATAAAAGCACAAAAAATCAAACCATAATGACACGATATTTTCCCGTGGTGATCAGAGACTTACCAATCTCCTCTAGTCCACATTGAGGTAAGCCCAAATGAATTAGACCGGCTCCACAAATTAAGCCACATACATCAAATCCACTTGGGTTGCTCTTTCCCCACCCCGGAGATGGTGAGTACCGAACCACTCACAATGCATGGGTCTTCTCACAACATTCTTTGAGAAGATCATTGGCACAACTCCTCCAAGCAGTCTAGGTGTCGGCAAACACCAAATAGTAACAAGTTGGAGATACTCACTTGAACAAATCAAGCGCCGAAGCTCAATGGATACTCAACCCAACACCTAATGCAACACATGCGCTAAGATTTTCCTCTCCAAGCTCACTAAGTGCAACACATGCATAAAAAAGAAAAGGGAGCTTGCTAATAGCTCAAGGGGAAGAAATAGCACCAGCAACCTCCCACAACTGACCATAAAGAGGTATACCCACACATATAAACTAGCCATTGGGGGATAATCTCCTGAAAAACAGGGAAATCTGGTCTAAGCGACAAATTGGTCGGTCAGTTCGGCCTCAATCCAACAGCTATAAAAACTAGCCATTGGACCTTCAACCAGACTGACCGCCCACACAAGGGCCAGTCAGACCGCACCAATTGGTCAGACCGCTCCACACTTGGAGTTAGAAGCCAAACCAGAGGAAAACCTTCTCTGGAAAAAGCTGACTACAGATGTCTGGCCGAGGGCCGGTCAGACCGGCCAACACATGGTGGTCAGATCGAAGCCCAACCGATCAGACTGCTCAACACTAGCGGTCAGTCCGCCCGTGGGTTAGACCGGCACTCAGTGTAATATCCCATTTAAGTAACAATAATTAGCCAATTAATTTAGAATTAAAATCCAAAAATTAGTGGGAAAATGGGGAAATAGAGGTGGGTCTTCAGCCCATGGCCCAAGAGGGAGGTTGACAGCCCTAAACCCTAGTCGGCTAGCCTCGTGCCTCCCTAGCCGCCGCCCTCTGCTGCAATCTTCTTCCCTACGATAGTTTTCCTCCTTGCATGCTGTTCTCTGCTAGCCTATGCCCTTGCATGTTGTTGCTTTCCCTGCCGCTGCCCACATGCAAGTGTTTGTTTTCTCTCATCACCTTTAAGTTGCATGCCAGCCTCTATATACTATCTGTGTTGTGGCCAGAGAGAGAGAGATTAAAGAAAACAAGCCTGCAGGTTGTGGCGTGAGGGGAACTAGGATTTTCTATGTCGCGACTAACCAAGATGAAGGGACACCAAGCAGAGGGAGATGGGAAAAGGGAAGAGAAGGAAAAGAAGAGGAAGATCAAGGTTCAAGATCGGTGACATTTTTCTTGTGGGTGACGTATGATAATCACTATATTTATCATAGATTAATCACTATTCAATTCGTAGATCGATTGGTCCATGGAAAGTGTAGTTTTTTGTAAGCCTTAGTTCGTCGAGTTGCGGCGAAAACTTTGTTGGGGGCAACTAGAGGTGTTTACATTCGGATTCAGGGTTTTGGCCAATTAGAAAAGATGTGGATAATTTTATTATCTTTCCAAGAAGATCTGGAATACTAGATTTGGAGTTATGAGCAAAAAGTTCTGGTCTCAGGAAGGTTATTGTCGAGAAAACGAACATCGTTGGCAGCTGTCATGAAGATGGACTGTTTACGCCTACTAAAAGAAGTAATTTAATTTTGTTGATAACTTGAATAATCTAAAATTTTTGAGTAGAATCTAGAACTGCTACCATTCATTACTTTTCAAGTTTTTTTTTAAAAAATACAAAATTGTGAAGTGGTATGTCTTGACAGATTCTGGGATAGTCTTTAGGGATAGAAACAGGGGAGTAAATGGTGGATTCAGAAGTCCGTCACAACTAGAAAGATGTAGACAATGTTGTGGGGATTCCAGAAAGTATATGGTTCGCTAGGTTTGGGGTTCAGATGAGAGAGTTAGAGCCTTACTACTACTTGGATAGTGGGTAGTGTGTCTGGTAGAATCAAGTTAAATGTGTCGTTTTTGCATAGATATGCAAAGGCGATTAGTGTAAAGTTTTGGTGATGTATTTTGAGTATGTTTTGAATTGTTTGTCCAGGGAGTGTGGCCTCTAGTTCCTTACCATCGTCTCGCTATCTGGCTCCGAGAGGATAAAGAGGCAAGTGCAGGGTAGAACAATAATCGATGGTTTGATCACTGACTTCTTTATTATCCATTGTCATTATGTTGTTTATTCTATTACATTGTTTAATTACAAATCTTGTGAACGATTATGGTATTGATTTTGATGATGATGACATGAATTATGGTTAATGACATATTTGATGAGAATAAGTAGAATTGTTGCATCATTGCATAAAAGAGAAGGTGATCATGGTGATCACATATCTACCTCGTTGGTAGAGACTCTACAGGAGTAGAGAGGTCTTCGATCCTTTGAGGATGGACTTGATGAATGGGTGAACTCTGTTGTGGGTGTTAACTCATGCTATACCGTATAAGTAATGAAATGAGCATGTGGACATGTAGTGTAGAGTTGCATCGCATTAATTGAAGAATGGTTATGATATTCGAGTACGAGCATAAAGAGAATTAAATAGATGATATTGATTATGGTTGATAAATCATTGTTCGTTGTTTTATTATTTTGTTTACTGAGTCATGAACTCATCCTTGCTTTATTGTTTATTTAAGTGATCGTTGACGGTATCTCACATGGGGAGGGATTGCACACTTGGAACAATTGTATTCACCTCAATTATTTGATTTATTTGTCATGAGAACCTTTATTATAGTGTGATGATTTATCCTTTAGAACTTGATAGACATTGAATAATTCTTGATGATTGGTTAGAACTTATTTATTCATTTAATAGACTTTTTATGGTTGGTTTTACTTAGTCCTTGGATTATTATTCTGCTTTGATATTGTAATTGTTGGTGATATGCTCTAGAGGCAATTATAGATATGGTTGTATCACGTCTATGTTTATGAGTTATAGAATAAATGTTATTATATTCCTTAGATGAATTATTATTTATAAGCCCTACGCAAGGAACGCGATAGGTTGTTGGAGGATACAATCGGTGCTGAGGATGTTGGACGATCGACTATAACCACTTCATCGACGTACTCGACGTTGGATTATGATACTCTAACTCTTTTTTCGCTGCACTATGCGTCTAGTGGTAAAGAACTATGATCTCTTGCTTGCATGGCTTTCTGGTTTACGTTGTAGAATTTTTAAAATTGCTAGCTAGTGTAGCCTACCCATATCCCTTCAGTAATACCCTATTTAATCAAAGAAATAGAAGGGAGATTGATTAATAGAATAAAATTAATTAATGTTAATTGGGCCAAGTGGGCCATTAGCGGCCTACTTAACTCTACGTTTAACCCGGATCAGCAACAATATTTAGCCAAACCCCAGCCCTTGCCGCATGCCCTATCTGCCCTAGCATGACTCCCAGCCCCCGCCCCTGATCCAAGTAGTGTTGCCGCCTTTCATCCCACGGCACAGCCGTTGTCTCCCCGCCGACCACCACCAAAGCCGCGGCCTGCAACCGCGTTGCCCTGCACCATGCTACCGCCCTCCAGCAGTCGCCACCGCTGCTTGCTGTTTCCCTGCGGATGATGCGTGCATGCGTTGGTCTGCATGCATGCGTGTGTGCAAAACTATTTAGCAGGCTGCTACTTGCTAGTTGTTGCCGATGTTGCCTTGCACGAGCACTACATGTGCACGCATGCACATGACTGTGGCTACATGGCTAGTTAGTGCTTCCTTGAAATGCATGGCTTGCTTTGCATATGGCGACGAGGATTGCAACAAAGTGTGTGTGTGAGAGAGAGAGGATGCTGCTGCATGCACCACCAAGTCAAGGGGGAGAACAAGGAAATCAATAAGGAGAAGGAGGAAGACAAGGAAGGAAAAAAGAAGAGGAAAATAGAGGGTTTTCGCGGGTCTTCGTGTTCGACGTCTCGTTTTTCAAGGGTAACCCCTGTTAGTCCAAAGGATTTCCATGGATTAGTTGTTCTATATTTCGTAGATCGTTTTGCCCTAGGGAAGATTGGTTTTCAGCATGCCCTACGTCGTAGAGTTTTGATACAAAATCTCGTGGGAGAAAATCGAGGTATTTATGATTGGATTCAGGGTTTCGTCCAATTATAAAAGATGCAGATAATTTCGTCAGATTTTCAGGAAGGTCTAGATCACTAAATTCAGATTAACAAGCAAAAAGTTATGGCCTCGGGAATGTCACTGTCCAGAAATCGGACGTTGTTAGCAGAGATCGTGCAGATGGGCTGTTTTCACCTAGTAAATAAAAGAATTAAAATTTGGTGATAACTTGAATTAGCTAAAAATTGAGTAATTTCCATAAATGGTATCTATAAAATTTTGAGTAGTTTCCATAAATGGTATCGTTCATATATTTTCATGTTTTAGAATTAAAGATATGAAATTGTGAAGCGGTATGTCCTGACAGATTCTGAGACAATCTTCGGGGAAGGAAACGGGGGAGAAAACGGTAGAATCAAAAGTTCGTCATAACTAGAAAGTTGTAGAAAATTACGTGAGGATTCCAGAAAGTATTGATTTTATATATTTGGAGTTTGGTGAATAAGTTATAGCATTTTTACTACTGGGACAACGGGCAGTGCGTCTGGTAGAATTGGGTTAATTGTCTCGTCTTGATGTAGATATGTGAGGGCGATTAGTGTAACAGCCCCAAGTTTATAAACAGTAATAAAATGCTTTATGAACAGTAATGAGGTGCTGTTCATAGCATTACTGTTCATTTCTACACTTTGGGCAGCATGTTACAAGTTAAAAACCTTCCTTTTTAGTCAAAATCCTAAAGAACCATTCAAAGTCTTAAAGGAATACAAGATAAAACTTGTATTATGACTGGGAAGTATTTTTATTAAAGCCTAGATAAATTATCTTGGCTAAAAATGTTTTTGTTGCATTTTTAGAAATTATTTGGGCTTAAAGAAAAATTTATTGTCCTTAAATAAATATTTTCGGCCTGAAATGAATATTTATGTATTTTACAAAGTGAAAATGTGGCTTATAAAATTTATCCAGGAAATATATCATCCCAGTAGCTTACAGTAAAAATTTCGTGATTTTATAAATTTATTTGCAATTTTAAAAGCCCAGTCAAACCTTGGAGTATTTGAATAAGGTTCTGGTCAACTAAACCGGTTTGAATCAAACACGATCATCGTAGCGACTCGAACCACGTGTCTTGGTCCAACCCAATCGTCTTGGTGCGGTTCGGTCACGTTCGGCGCGAGCCCAACATCCACGCGTGATATGAGCCGTTGATCTTCAATCGAGCGAGCGGCTATAACACCCGCGAGCTGTCACGTGTGCATTTTAATCTCCGCCGTTGGATCTTGATCTAACGGCGAGATCCGTGTGTGCAATCGGACAACTCGGATCCCTATTCAATCTCCACCGTTCGTTCTCGATCCAACAGCGCACCTCTTTTCGTTTTAAACTTAAAGGCGCTTTTATCGGTGTTGGATTTAAATCCTACGGCTATTCCTTTTACGCGTGTTATAAAGCCCACACTCCTGCGGGCGTTGGATCTTCATCATGTGGTCCCGATTTGTGTATGCATTGGACGACTCGGATCCCGCTGTCGTGACCGTTTATTCTTGATCTAACGGTGTCGCTTATCCCAATTTGAAATCGAGGCGCGTTTATGCGGGCCTTTGGATTTCAATCCTCGGCACTTCTTTTTGACCGTGGGCCTTTCAAGCCCAAAATCGGTGGATCGTTGGATTTCAATCGTAAGGTCCATATGAGTGTATGCAATCGGACCATCCGGTTCAACTTTCCATCTGACCGTAGAAATCAAATCCAACGGTGTTGCGCCATCGCACCTAAAGGAGGTGGCGTGTATTCTTTTATTGGCGTTGGATTTCAATCCAACGACCAAATTTGAAAGTGGATCTCAAGATTCCTTTAAGCTCCGTTTTAATCCCGATCGGTCGATCTAGATCGTGCGGTCCATATTAATTGATCCGATTTAAATCATTTAATCTCTCTATTTATCACAAACGCCCATTTCCAATCGGACGGTGATATTCTTTGAGCTTTTGTGAGAGCGCGTGAGAATGACAAAGGGCCCACATGTCATATTTTGCCACTCTTCTTCCTTATCTCTGCGACCATTTTTGTGAGCGGGGAGAGGATTTATCCAAAGATTATGCACTAATTTTTGGGATGTTTAGCTAAATGGACACCTCATCAACTCTAGATCTTTCCTCTTGCCTGTAGCTCAACATCCATATATAAACCCTAGCTTTTCTTTGTTGCCATTGTTGACCGAAGCAGCTCATCCTCCATTGTTGGCCAGTGGAGTTCTTGCTCTTGTCCCTTTTGCTTATCCATCCTAAACTCTGGTTACACCTTGCCATAAAGATTGGTTATCTCTTGTAGGTTAAATCAGAGTTTAATTCTCTGTTGTTCAACATCGGGTTTTCAGAACCCTTGGCATATTTCTTCTCACGTAAGCTAAAATCCTAGTGTTAACATCTTGAGCATCTTAAGAGCCTTAGAAGCTGCTGTGAATCATTCTTTCAAGCATCAGTAGCTTGATCTTGCTTCAAACTGAAAAGTTGTTATTCTAGTTTTTTTAGTCTTTTGTGTCATTTTTAAGACCTAGGGTTTCTCATGTCGACTTGTTATCCCAGTTAGGTCTAAACTAAACCCTAGTAGCTTAACAAGTTGTTCTTTTCATTCTTGTATCATCTCTTTAGATTGTTAGCAGAGATTTACCTCTGTTCTTTATTGTCGGTTTAACCGACAATACAAATCTTCTTTAGTTTTGGTAGTCTAACTGATTTAGGTTAGATTGGGTTTAACTTAGGATGTTAATTATCCTAAAAGATCTTCTTGAGTTTCATTTTTGAATCTTTGCGTGATCTGGTTTTCCTTTTCCCCAAAATCTAGAATCATCCTGTTTCTATTATTTTCAAAATCAAAACTAGAACTTTGAACTAAACTCTAGTTTCGTCTTTTGAGAACGATAAGCTATATTATGGGTTATTATCACTATTAGGGTAAATATAACTTAAGCATCTTGTTAATCATGCATTTCTTTATTGATCATGCAATTTCTGATAATTTATACTAGTTGTCGTTTTTGGTATTTATTGGATTTTATTGCTTCTTTTAGAATCTGATTCTGCTGAAGCTTTTGATCATATACAACAACTGAGCGCATAACAGGGTCTATTACTATCAAGGCAAGCATCCTCTTTGCACCATATTGATCCCAAATTTTATACATTAGATTTGTCTAAATTCAGTGACAACTGTGCATGCTAATTTCTCTGAAAATACAAATTTTGATCTGTTAGTAGTTAGCTATGACCAAACATGATGGATTACCTCAAATTGTCACCATACACTTAACCCTAGCTCAGTACTGTATATTATAACCTTTATTTTCAGATTTGGCTTAGACATGCTGTGAGGACCCGGAATATTTAACTAGTAACACTTAACCTCCAAATGGTTCTAGCGTTACTAATTAAACATTCTAAGCCTCGATGGTCATATGCTTCCCAGAATTGCAGCATATGCACATCATCACAAAATTACTCATCATTTCCATACAACATATATCACTAAGTTCAACAACGACATACATAAAGTAAAGTTATTACAAAAGAGAGCCGACCGGCCAAATAGAACAATAAACAAGAATGACAGCGGAAGCAAAAGCGCCATAAGATGGCTAGAACAAAAGTCGACCGGTTAGCCATACACCCACAAGGCAACCGACCGGGCCGCCAAGCTAGTCGCCCATAGCTACCACAACACACTCGCAAAAAGTGAGGCCCTCGAGCTCACCTTCTTCCTCTGCAACAAAACAATTAAGCATAGCAACCGAGTACAAAGATTGTCTTTGTACCCATAAGGCAGACGTGTGGAATAGCGGACCTATTCATAAACTACATGCAAGCTTATTTAGGTGGAGGTTGTATGTCTCATTTTGCATGAAGCCAACTTTATTTGCAATAATGTAATACATTTTAAAAGCAAGTTTGCAAATCTGTTTTGTTATCAAAGTAGCGATAAGTAAAGGTACATACAAGTAACCACACGGAAGTGACTATCCCCATAGTCACCACAACATAACACGAATCCCGATTCGTACCACCCATCAAGTTTTAATTTAAAAGGTTGTAGTCTAACTCTTGAAAGACCTTGCCAAGCGTGTCCATAACCTAGGGCGAGGCTATTCGAATAGTTTTAACCTGCGCAGGTGTACCAATGTACCCACACTTGCATCGCCTTTAAGCCACAAAGCACACTTAGAAGGTATCTTTGCACGGCTAAGTCCTACGAGACTTTTTCCAATATTGTGTATCAACCACGAGCCGCTCGTATGGGTAGAAACACCATGCGCTTACATTGCAAGCGAAGACAACAAATCCCATCACGGGTGAAGTCTTTCGGACACTACAATGCTCCCAACACCATCCCTCCTGCGACCTCCTGCGACCCGAGGGCAATACACGCCAAAGTACTAAGTCAAGAGAGGTCCCATACCCTCTAATGTGGTTAGCACGCTAAAATGCTTGGTTTAGTGTAACAAGATGTTCGGTCCTTGTTGACTCGGGCACCATTCGATCCACACCGAAAATCACACCAACATACCATTGTGCCCAAGTCTAAATCATTTTGCTTTTAGTTTTAGTTTTCATAAGTAGACATGGCACAAGGTGGAAATCATAATTCATAATAAGTTTTGTGTGATCAAGGTTATCGACAAGTCGATAACCGCCCATTTCTACCGAAGCTAAGCATGGCTAAGCAATTAATTCGCAACTATTAAGTGACAAGAGCCCATCCACGAACTCTAAATCACAGCAAGTAACCTAGGCTCATGGTAGTAGAGGATAATCATTTGCTAAGGAAATGCATCTACTAGGCCAACTATTAAAATAAAGTAGCAATGCATACATAGAATTTGTAATCAACATAAATACTTAAAATCTGGGATTAACATGATCAAACTGCTTGCCTTCTTGCTGTTGCTCAATTTGTTGTGGAGGGTCGTTCTCGGGATTACCGCAAATGTCGAATCCTAAGCGAGAGGCAAAAAGAACCAAGAACAACCAATAAGACTAGCAACACAAAAACAAAAGAGCAAGCAAAATTTGTCCAAATGCGACGAAACTTAAACATAAGGCAAAATACGAATATACCTAGACATAGAAACTGGAAAATCCTAATTTGGATTTGTGGTGCAAAAGATATTACCTAAAAACACATTTTTACCATAATTAGCACTGTAGCAAAAACATTTTCTAGAAAGGTTTTGAAGCTGAAATTTTTATGGTAGCTACCCACTGGGATAGTGGTAACCCATATAAAATTTCAGGTCATTTGGAGTTGAAATGATTTAGTTATGATTTTTCTAAGATGCAAAACTAACATAATGCACTTTCCAGAAATATAAACTTGTGCAAAAACCCATTCCATATTATAGTATGATAACTGAGGGATTTCCTAACATCAAATTTCTATTTTTAGGATTTACAGGGAATTACTGGTGTCTATTACATCATTAAATGAATTTTTAAGTGCTGCTAATAAGGCTAAATCTACTAACATATTTTTCTGGTGCTGATTTAGGCCTTCCACCATTTTTAGATTAAAGTTTAGTTAATAACAAATTTATCAAAGTTAAAATCATACAATTATCAGATATACTGAGAAAAGATATGCATTTTTCAATGTTAAAACTATTTCTGGAACACTCCAAAATGACAGAAATCAAGTTATTCCTAGTTATACAATTTTCTGCTACTGGAACACGCTTAAATCCATTTTTAATATAAACTAAAATAATAACATGATTTATTACAGTTGGAATTAACTAAAAAGCAGTTAAAATGAATTAGTTACGAGTTTCTAAAATTTTTATATCATTTTGATTGTTAAACAAATACTTAGAAATGCGAACCCCCAATTAAAAGAAAATGACGTGGACGCTCGGCAACCCTTGATCTAACATCCTACGGCTCACGCGCGCCGAAAACAGCGCACGCGCGCCAAACCTAATCGGAGCCCACCGTTGGATCACGATCCAACGGCGCAAACGCGTGTATGCATTCGGACGGTGCGGTTGCAAACACAATCTCAGCCGTTGATCGCAAGATCGACGGTCGAGAACGATCAAGGCAACCGGAGGGTCGAATGCACTCACGATTAAGGCGCAGATCTAAAAATGAGCGGTGGATAATGATCGCGATTCAAAGGGATCTTGACATGTGGGACCGCATGTCAGTGACTTCGAGTCACCCACGCGCTGGTTTAACCCACGTGCACAGTGCACTGGGCCCACTTGTCAGCGACTGAGAGTGGTGGTTAGGACAGGATTAATGCTTCTAATGATTACCATTAACTAGGCACTAATGAATCCTGGAATTTGATTTTAACCCCTCGGGCCCACAAGTCAGCGACCCAGAGGAGATTTCCGACAGGATTAAATGCCGACATTTTTATTAATCAATGATTAAGCATTAATGATGTCGAAACAGTGCGGAATTGAACCAGAGAGCGATTTAAGGATATTGGGCCCACTGGTCAGTGGCTCAACAATAATGATTAAGACACAATTAACAACTAATGATTAGCAATTAATGTGTCCTAATTAAATGACGAAAACGGGAGCTCTGTGCCGGCAAAACCCGAGTGAGTTCAACGGCAAATCGCCGGCGACACTGGCCGCGGCGGCGGTGAACAAGACCCAAAATGGATTCGCAATAACAGTACGAACCTAATGGTAGCATTCTCGCCGGCGGCGAGGGACTAGAACGCCGGCTAGCCGGAAAAACGAAAATGGGAGCTCTACGGCTAAACACGAAAATAGCGAAAAGCTCAGCTGCAGACCTAGGATGCGGGTGCCATAGCTTCTAAGGACTAATAAGAAGCTACCTTAGCGAGAAGAGGCTTCACAGACGGCCGGAGAAGCTTGACCACGGTGGAAGCTCGCCGGACTTGGAGAAGAAAACCCGAAAATGACACCCTGAGCCATATGAGTGATACCAAGCATGAATATAGCTTCATTATGATCCACGGAAGCTATAAGAGCAAGAGATGAGGAAGTGGTGCACTCACCGGAGCTGAGGAAGACGATACTCACTTATCGGCCGAATTTGAACAAACCCCAAATTGGACAATTCCTGAGAATCAAATCCAAAATTAAGTGAGGGGAAATGTTCAAGATAATAAAGGGATAAGGTTAGGGCGAAGAAACATGAAGGAGGACCACTGGAACACCAAGAACACTGATGGAGCTCCACGGGTCAACAATGGCGATTTGCCATTTTTGAGGTATCAAGCTCCAATGCTGTGAGTGAGGCTTGGTGGTGGTCTAAAGAGATACTAGGAAGCAATGAGGGTGCTTATAAAGCCTTGAGGGCATTAGGGTTTGCACCACAAGCTCTCGGCGGCAAAACCCAAAGCACAATGAGCGGCCGACAAGGGAAAAAGGTTGGGGATGGTGCATTAGGGTATGGCCTGGCTCAGAGGGTCTCCCATGCCCCTAAATGTCAGCTAGAGTGACAATAGGAGGCATGAAATGACACTGCCATGCCCTCCACTATTCATGCACGGCTAGAGGTTGAAGAAGACTAGGAAAGATACTCGGGCGATTCTCAACCGTAGGATTCAAAACGAACGGCAGAGATTACGCCACGCCTCCGAGGGTTAAAACACACGGGAGGTTACGAGCCTACGATTAGAAATGAACGACTCGGATTGCTCCACGTTGCAAACTCCCATTTACCACGAAGGGGTACGCGGGCGTTGGATCTTAATCCAACGGCTCAGATTCAAAAATGCAACCGGATGGTCCGAAGGGTTCGGGAGATCTCAATGGTTGGATGGGAATCTAACGGTCGACAATCAAACTTGCAACCGGAGGGTCCGAATGGTTTCACGCGCGCGGGCCGTGCGATTTAGATCCAACGGCTGGGATTCACGCGCGTTTTGAAAGAGTGGCTCGGTGCAGTTAGTTGACTGGACCGAATCAATTGGCTCGAGCCAGTCAGGCTCGAACCGAGTAGTGTGATAAAACCAAGTTTGACTTTGAAATAAAAACAGAGACTTTGAAAGATTTATTTGAGGTAGCAAATTAACTCCAAAAATTATGAAATTTTTACAGGAGCTTGCTAACTCAGATATCAACCTTGTGTAAAATTTTCAGAGGTTTTTATACTGTGAATAATTCTCCAAAAATTCTGCAAGGCTCTGTTTTAATGTTTGACTAAGAGTCAAACAGGTTTGACTGCCTCTAAAAATATTCAAACAATTTCTAAAAATTGTGAAATTTTTCAGAGGGGTCACATACCATCACAGAGACTTAGGAAAAATATTTTCAGAGGATGATCATAAGATTTGACAAGATTGATTTTGGAATGCCAAGATTTGGATCAAAAGGACTTGTGACAATGTACTTCCATGATCCCTTGTACAAGAATTGTTTGGCACAACAGGAAATACATGATGTAAGAAAAAGTTTTAATTTTCTACTGATTTTCTTACATTTGAAACACAAGCCCAAAATTGGGATGTTACACATGCAGTCTAGAGATTGTAGGGTTTGACAAGCATATCTTGTCAAACATGGGAATCACAACTGAACTCTTGTTATTTTTAAACTCTTTGTCCAGTTTCTTTAAATCAGTCTTGTATTTGAAATTCAAATTGATCTGGACAAGAGGAAGCTAGTGATGGTGCTTTTATGCACGAGATTGGGTTTTGTGGTGGACTTGTCCGGGTTAATTAAGGACCGAACTCGACTATTCGGTTCAAGTCCCCACGTACTTCCACATGCGATGTATGGTATTTGTTTGGTTAAGTAAAATGTTGAGACTATTGAGTTGGAAACAGGAGACTAAGGATATGTGTATTGACCTTGTATGGCATAGATGCTTAGGTCCGAGGAGGCTGCGTTTTATGCCATGTGAGCTTTGTATGTCGATGTCGGATGTTCTTAGGAGGTGAGGCGTATATGTGCCTCGTCGCATATACGATACCTTAATGGTGCCGATAGCATTCTACTATGGGTAGGGAACCCAATTCGCATTAAATTGTTTGGATCGGCATTCGGCGCAACATGTGTGATGAACCGAAGGTCCGATTGTTGGCGATCTTTCGATGAGAACGATAAGTTCGGTGGCGTCGCTCAACTCTCACGATCCCGGCTCACGAACTCACAAGGCCCGAAACCACGCAATCGTTGAATCGCTCGACAAGTCGTTATCAGCCGTACGAATACGGTTGACGACCACGAAGGTCGATTCCTGCATACACCGAAGAAGCACGCAAGAACAAGATAAAGCAATCTGAAATTGCAAATATGAATTGAAATATTTGAATTGAGTTGGGATTCTGAATAAGGATCTTAATTGGGTGGTCTAGTCGACACACGCAAAAGATACAAGTTGCAACGAAGGCAAACTAAACATAAACAAAATCCAAGAAAACTAGAGGGGGTGCGGCCTCCTTAAATAGGGGATGAGGAGCCACACAACTAATAGAACTAGCGGGGTGGGATTAAACTCGCGGGTTACTGTTCACGTGAACAGTAACCGCACCCCCAAGTGGCCCGATGGCAGATGGGCCGAGTTCAGTATGATTACAAAGCCCAGATTGGCCCAAACAATTGATATGACGTCTTCTTTTGATGATTGCGATCAGTCCAGAAGGAATTTGAAGATGAGGCCGGATCCGTTGGAAAGAGGACGAAATAAGCTTTCAATCAAGTACTTGTGGACCTCAAACGGACACCGTATGAGAAAGTTATGCTTGTTTTAAGTTGATCTTTGTCGGGCTGATTCTAGAGGCCGAGCGGATTCCAAAACAGTCCAGCTCAAAGCGCTTGCTTCTCTTGGACCAAAAGTGACATGGTGCTGCACATATATATATTTCATTATTAGGTAGCATCATATAGTTCATATAATATAAAGACACTCCTAAAACGAGCTCACCTTATAATTTAAGTGAAGCGTCTGAGCTCTTATACTTATAACATTAAACATAGCAAATATGGTTGTATCCATAGAGGTCATGTCCTCATCATCCTCCCTTTCTTGAAAACAAAGCCGTCCTCGGCTTTTGATAAGCTGAAAATAGGGTAACAAAGAAGCCAAAGTGTATGCATGATATATGTATATGTCATCTGTTTTATGATTCTTCGTTGTTGCACCATTAATGTTAGAAGACAGCAACAATCATATATGTGAATGATCAAAACAAAGTTCTCACACAACAATTATTGCAACTAGTTTTGCAAATGTAAGTGAAGCGTTTATGCAATTCAAATCTCTGAAGTTGTAAACTTGCGGTGGTAGCATATATGGGCAAATCTACAACTTTTGGAATCAAACAAAATTCACCCATATAATCATATGTCGACGAGCAATAGCAAATTCATCTAGCAATGGTGAAAAGATTTGTAAGTTCTTCCATAATTCAACATCGCATTGATTGTCCTTACTAGATGGTGCCATAAAGGTGAACACATAGGCATGGGATCGACACTAAATTTTATTTGACTCTCATATTGAACAAGATTCGACACACAAGAATTGTTGTTGAAACAACATGCTTCAATTCATCGATGTGATCACAAGTTATGCATATTCGATATACAAGAAATTGATTGTCTACACCATAATCTCAATCAAATTAAACTTATATCCGGGGTGTAGGTGCTAAACAAGAATTTGAACATGCAATTACATAAACTTTTTCCAAGGCATGTGACAATTTCATAGGTGAATCAACATAATATAACATAAAGAATCAACGGAGAAATTTTAGTCAAAACGTCTTTATGTCTAACCAATTCCACATGATCATTGTATGCGATTAAATCATCACATGAATCATTTAAAGCGATGAGGCAATTCAATTACTTGACACATGGTGCACTCAAGTAAGCAGTAAATCAACAAGTTTATCACATGGTGCACTCAACTCGGTGGCAAATCAATCAAATTATCACAGATTCATGCAAATTCTTAATAATATCAGATTACGTAGCTAGGAAATGAATTTCTACCTTCTCGGCACTAGGTTCATCCACCTCATGTGATGCGATGGTTTCTACTACAATCGATTTTCCTTTGCTCAATGATACTAGGCATGAAATCATGGTTATTGTTCTTAGATTGAGTGTTCAAATCGGTACCTTTGGTATTACCTTGTAGGATCGCCTCGGATGATGTTGATACTGAAGTTGGTGAGTAGTTAAAGCTTTTCCTTCCTCTTCTTGCTCGACTCAATTAACAATGAGCGAGCCAAGGGTGCAAGACAACGAGATAGAGTAACTCCCACAGCGGTAGGGGCGGCAATCATGGTAGATGCGCGGCGGGAGAAGCAACCGAAGATGATCTTGATGCGGAGGTTTGTACCGTGCGCTTATTTGTTTCATGTACACGTGAAGGTGTAGTGGAAGTAGATGAAAACGCACGAGCGGTCTTGGATTGTCGTCCCTGTACTTCTTTTTCAACTTGGCAAGCAAGACGAAACAAGCGAGTGACGATGGGAGGTTTATAAACAAGTTTATTCGAATTTGATGGTTTAATCCTCCTAGAAATCTAGTTATCTTCGCATCTTGATTTCTTCTAAACCACAACGAGACAAAGCGGTTTGCAAATCTTGATAATAATCCTCTGAGAACTACTACCTTGTCTTAAGCGTTGCAATTTATTAAGCAATTCACGAGAATAATATGAAGGTACAAATCTATGTCTCATTACTCTCTTCAAATCATTCCATGTTCTAGGTATGTTTCGATTAGTATGACGATATTCACTCCACCAAATAGATGCAAAATCATAAAACTCACGCATAATAGCCCTAACTTTTAGATGATCGGAAATTCATGGCATGCAAATAATTGTTGTCTGACTAATTCCCATGTGATATAAGCATCGGGATCATAATTCCCGACAAGCGAGGGTCAAGTGAAGTTAATTTTATGAGACATACTATCACTATCATATACCTCCGTGGTGAAAAACTTGTCTCAAGTGTGCATCTTCCTCGTTCACTATCTTGCACTCCGTCCAATAGTTCGAAGAAGAGGTGGATATATCTTGCAATCTTTAGTGAACTGCCATAGTTAGTAGAAAACAAGGAAATAAATCACAAGTATATGTCCCTATCAACTACTAGGTTCGGAGGCTCAACCAAGTCACTCACACTCAAGCTTATACCCGGTTCTTACAAGTTCTTACCAATGCGGCAAGGAAGTGGTACAACGGTGGTCGGTTCGTGATACTCTCACTTGCGATCACCAATGATTGCGAGGAACGACACTGTGAGTTAGTAGGAAGTGGAGCTTGGAAGGCTTCAATATGGTAGCAAGGATCAGCAATAATCAAAACAGTTAATGCAAGTTGAAAGATTGTTCAAAGTACTAGCCAATGTTGCTGATCCTAGCCTAATCAAAGTTAGCTAATCAAAGCCCTATGCAAAGAAGTGTATATGCGCTGCATAGCGATCAATGTGACTTGATGCAAGCAAGGAAAGCCTCACAACAAGTGCTAGGAGAGGCGCTAGCCAACTACTCAAACTTCTTTCTAAGGGCAGAAGATTGTTCGCGTGATGTAGAGCACAAAAACAGCAATATCGATGCACGCAAACAGCCCTATAAATTGAGCAGAAACAATAGCTAGTCTCAAATGATGAAAAAAACAAAGTTTTATATGGCTTATATATGCTTTTCTGAAAGGTTTCGACGAGATCTACAACTTTTCAGTTCAGGCAAACTCCAAATTCCGAAAGGAAGATCGAAGGAAATGGCAAAAACAGAAACCGAAAACTTGCGACGCGAAATCGGAGCCGAAGATGGCCGATTTTGGGGCACCTGGTGAGAGACTTGTGGCTTAGGTAGAAAAGATGCGCCTCGTCATTAGCTTCAAAACGAGCACAAGAACGTTAAAAACGGACACCGTATGCAAAAGTTATGCCCATTTTACTGAAGGTGTCTCGGATACGGAATTCTACTCGGACTCGAATCCGTCTTGGGTTTAAATTTGAAACTGCTATATCTTTCAAACCCGTGGGCCAAACTTGCTGAAATTTTTTGTGGAAGCTTTTGGTTATATGTAGAAGGTTTCACCAATTTTCATGCACTTTTATTTTATTTTTATTTTATTTTTACATGGCTTTTGTTCTATGCTGTGCCTCTTTTTCCTTCTAATATTTGGTGGCCCTAAGGTTTATCATAAGTCGCAAATAATATCAATTCTCCCAAAGATTATAGCAACCCTCTCATTTTTTCAGATGAACAACAGTAAGGATTTTCTAGTTTTGAGTGCGGATTAGAGGAGTTCTAACCCACGAATTTTCTGTTTTAGATGCAAAAATTAAGACCTAAGCGAGCGATCAAGCGACGCAAAGGAAACACGAGATGCAACTAGACAAAGAATAACTAGACAATAACTAGAACTAGAAATCAAGCAACTAGACACGACGATGCAACCAATGATTCAACAAGCAAAATACCGAAAGAAAATTGCAATGGCTCAGTTGGTTGGTATGGATGATAGATCGAATTTTTAGGGCAATTTTCGGACTCTAGGTATGAAAAACAAATCTACTACTAAGGGTACTGATTTCTCACCAAGAAGCTGTAGCTCGATACCACCGATGAACCGAAGGTCCGATTGTTGGCCCGATCTTTCGATGAGAACGATAAGTTCGGTGGCGTCGCTCAACTCTCACGATCCCGCTACGAACTCACAAGGCGAAACCACGCAATGTTTGAAGCTGCTCGACAAGTCGTTATCAGCCGTGCACGAATACGGTTGACGACCACGAAGGTCGATTCTCGCATACAGAAGAAGCACGCAAGAACAAGATAAAGCAATCGAAATTGCAAATATGAATTGAAATATTTGAATTGAGTTGGGATTCTGAATAAGGATCTTAATTGGGTGGTCTAGTCGACACACGCAAAAGATACAAGTTGCAACGAAGGCAAACTAAACATAAACAAAATCCAAGAAAACTAGAGAGTGCGGCCTCCTTAAATAGGGGATGAGGAGCCACACAACTAATAGAACTAGCGGGGTGGGATTAAACTCGCGGGTTACTGTTCACGTGAACAGTAACCGCACCCAAATGGCCCGATGGCGGATGGGCGAGTTGATATGATTACAAAGCCCGATTGGCCCAAACAATTGATATGACGTCTTCTTTTGATGATTGCGATCAGTCCAGAAGGAATTTGAAGATGAGGCCGGATCCGTTGGAAAGAGGACGAAATAAGCTTTCAATCAAGTACTTGTGGACCTCAAGCGGACACCGTATGAGAAAGTTATGCTTGTTTTAAGTTGATCTTTGTCGGGCTGATTCTAGAGGCCGAATGGATTCCAAAACAGTCCACTCAAGCGCTTGCTTCTCTTGGACCAAAAGTGACATGGTGCTGCACATATATATATTTCATTATTAGGTAGCATCATATAGTTCATATAATATAAAGACACTCCTAAAAACGAGCTCACCTTATAATTTAAGTGAAGCGTCTGAGCTCTTATACTTATAACATTAAACATAGCAAATATGGTTGTATCCATAGAGGTCATGTCCTCATCAATGTGTGCCCCGGTTAGGCAGATGCTATCAGTCATTGTTTAAGCGGGATCAGTTCACACATGGGGGTCCAACTCAATAGTGTTGGCTTGTTGAAAAATACCAAATCTTAGCTTCCCCGGTCGGCATACCAAAGGAAGTGTGTCATCATTCGGAGGCATCCAGAAGGCACGGGCTAGCTAAGTCATGTGGGTAAAGATGTACACCTGCGGGTATAAACTGTTCGAATAGCCGTGTCCACGGTCATGGACGATAACTTGAATTGATGTCACTGTATAGAAGTTTTAATTTTCAAAAATCTGTTTTGGTTTATTTTCGGTTTGCATGAGAGAATCATGCCTTTATCTTTATTACTTTTATGTCATTTACTTACTGTTTTAAGCAAACTTTGAGTTATTAAATTGCTTTATCAAAATTTAGCCTTTGTAGGTTAAGATGTATCGCTTTATGCAAATTTGAACCTTTATACCTTCTGTTGTAACCTTATGCATGTAAAACTCTACTCCTTTGAATAGGCCCTAATAACCACTTCCTTTTGTTAGTTTGTGTAAGACTTGCTTTGAGTACCTTCCGTACTCAAGGTACTATCACCTATTGTTGCGGTGAGGACGGTTTTCTTTATGAAGTACCGTTAGCGCCGATCAGTGGCGCTAACGTGTAACGCTACTTCTTTCCTCCACGCAATTACTGCGGGTGGATGAGGCCATTGGTGGACATTTTCCGTTTATTTTGCTTCCATTGTATCTTGTTAGAGTGACCAAGTCACTTAATATTGTAGTACTAACGAATGATGTAACCTTATGTTTAATTATATCAATGTATGACTTGTATGTGTTTGATGCAATGTTGATGAAGGATATATATGCAATGGTCGTTGATCACAGGAACCATTGTGAATCATATATATCAGAATCACATTTCTTTGGATCTGTCACTTGTTAAATTTATATCTTTAGCATGGTTTTTAATAAAGGGGCAGTACTGTTCCTTCATTAACAATTGTGCTACAGTATGAATTTAATTAGTAACATTTCCATTAACCAGGGGTCCTCACAATTAGTGTAATGTTGGTGCTGTGATAATTTAATCTTTGTATTGTTTTGAATTGTTTATTCAGGGAGTGTTACCTCTAGTGCCCTACCGCCGCCTCGCCA
Source organism: Ampelocalamus luodianensis (assembly GCA_036346255.1). Classification (NCBI taxonomy): domain Eukaryota; kingdom Viridiplantae; phylum Streptophyta; class Magnoliopsida; order Poales; family Poaceae; genus Ampelocalamus; species Ampelocalamus luodianensis. The sequence goes on from CM070640.1 coordinate 25,850,840, forward strand.
TTCAGCTCCGAAGGAATTAAAAGGCAAGTACATGGTAGAGTGACGAACAACGAGTTGTTCGCCATTGTCATTGATATTATTTATCATGCTATTTATTATGTTTTCGTTAAGATTATTCTTATACATATTATTGATGATATCAGTGAATCAGATTATGATGTTGAGTTAATGAGAATGAGATATTGAGTTAATAAGATGAATTATGTTGATAAATAATTAAAGATATGGCATCATTTACATTCATCATGACATGAGTTGCATGAACCAAGTCGGTGAGAAAATCATGTAATTATTCCGATGAGATCAGTGAGAAAGATACATGACTTGTCCGGAGTGCTCTAGATAAAATCCTACTTCAGGGGGGGCTTAACGGGAGTGAAGGATATAGTGGTTCATTGACGAGTAAACACTTTGTTATACTGTATCAGCCATTGAGATGCATATGAGCATGAGTATGAACATGATGGTGCATTCGTATATGAGTAAATTGTTAAATTGTGCAAATTTACCTATATAAAATATGACTCATTTATTTGAGTGTGAGGATGGCATTAAATAGATAGATGATGATGATAACCTTGATTATGGTTGATAAACTGTTGTTTATGACTTTATTATGCATTTGTTGAGTCTTGGACTCACTCTTTGTCGGACCCCAAATTTGTAGCTCGGGATCCACTGTGTAAACTTGTGTCATTCCCTAGATCAGTAGATAGCACATACAGATACATCGTTGGTTCATTCACATACATCATATTCATATTACAATAGCATACTTTATTACATAGACGAGTCGTACAACTAACAGTCTTACAAAATGGGCCAAGTAGGCCAATACAGTACACAGAGCGCTTTAATATAGAAAGCGGGGATATGAGCGAAAGCAAAAGAGAAAGGGGTAGATCCATTCATTGTGCCCATAGGCAAGCGACTGGGGGTCCCAACCTAAGATCCTCCAACGTCTTCACCATCCTGCCCAGATGCCATAAATTAAGCATAGGGGTCTTGATCAAATGGCTTTAAAAGTTATTTATGAGCAAGCATGAGTACACAACCGTACTCACGAGCCAACACACAGAATACAACTATTATAGATGATGCAAGGCCAATCAAAGGGAGGTTCATGGTCCTTTTTTATTGCACAAAGCTAAGTTTGAATTAGTATATTTAGTAAACAAGTCCTAAGACCTAGCATTTCCAACTAACACAGGTTTTTATCAAATTGAGTTTTGTTGTGAATTACTAGTGGAGGCTCCAACCTCCTATACCATCGAGTGACTCCATCGACCCAATGATAATGTTCTTTCTCGGGTCATATCCCGTACTTATCACTAGTTCTCAATCAGGCCATCTCAACTCTCTAGACTCCAATCCAATATTTCCAATCATTGGCTCCAATCCATCCTCTCATCCCACCCACAAATTGTTTTATAAAATATGAAAGCTACTTTAAGCAAATTCTCGGCACCGCCCATGACCGTGGGTACGGCTATCTGGATAGTTTTACACACTCTGCAAAGCTCGTACACTTTACCCACAAGAGGCAATCAACTTATAATGTCCGTCTTGACATACTTACATGGGTGTGCGACTAAAATGATTGTCACAAGACCTTTACAAATGCCCCACCTCAATGCAGCCCCACGCCGCTAGGTATCACCTCCTTGGGCCACACCCCCGGGAGATCTCCCACTTGTGCCGTGTAGTTCGGTAGCTCCCTTACCCTTGTACACACCACACACCCACCAATGGTGAGGTTGCGAGGAGGCGAACAAATTAGTTAGCCAGATCGTACCCATTATAGACTTGTGGTTTCACTATTTTTACATGAGAGGTCATCACAAGATCTGTATCCTTAATTGACTCAAGCGGTACTTTCACATACCCACTCTGTCGTGCACCCGACACTCGCCACACTTTCCAACCACTCGAGTCTAAATCTGTTTTTGGGTTCTTACTTTTGTTTAGAAATACTTTTCTAGTCCAACATACCAGCTAGGCTCCAACCTCGACTGCCAATACCATTTTCAAATGTTTTAATGATGTTAGGGCTAATCATTACCCACATGCCAATGTATCTAAGCAAGGCTAAGCATGACACTTAAATACAAATTTATTAACTAGTATGTATACCATTAGTGCTAGGGTGACAAAGGATAGTGTCCATGTTCAAGGATGGGAAGGTTATACTCAATTATCATTAATGTATTAACTATGAGCTAGACCAACATGGTTGTATAAATCATAGCTATGCAATTTCATAATTTAAAACAATATAATTGCATTTCAAAAGTAGGTGCAACATGATCAAAATGTTGACTCACCTTGTTCTAGGTCTTCGGGTCTTGGTCTTGCTCGACTTGATGTTCTTCAGGAGCTTCAGCGTCTATATACGTGAAAACAACCAAAGTCCAAATAAGCACAAAAATCTTCAAAATGCCTTCAAAAATTCAAATGAACTCCAAAATGGGTCTTTTCGGTTTGGTTGGGTAGGTTTTGAATCTAGACTAATTTAGAAACAAAAATCATTCGATCCGGAGTTAAAATGGGTGAGAACGGACTCTCTGGAGTTCAACCCTAGTTTAATTCCTGGAAAAAGAAAAGGGGAGAGATAATCCTCTTTCTAAAAGGTGGGGTCCTATCGGGACCTTGAGTAATGCAACCCTGGGACCCTTTGTGCATTTCGAACTAGTCCCAAGATCAGTTGCTAGCTCGTATAGTTGCAACATAGGTGAAATCATATCCATACAACAAACATAAAGACGAAGCAGACAAATTAATATTAGTAGCGAAAGATCTTACGGTCAAGGTTGTTACAAGGTCTACCGCACGGGCTTACAACAAAAGATAGTAGCGGAACAAATAACTCGTGGAAGCCATTCGACTCACCCACGAGCTATCGAGTGGAGGACGTCCCCTAGATCACTTGGTCCTTGTAGAACTCCTCTTCATAGAGCTCGAAGCTCCCTGGGTCCTCTTCGGTGACTGATTAATCAGAGGGCACAAAGCTGTGAGTACTTTGAATGTACTCAGCAAGTCACAGAGAAATATTATGCAGTTAACATTCATGCACGGCTTGACAAGGATAGTTGTATGGTTATTTTGCATAAAGCAGTATTGATAACAAATACAATAAGTAGATCACATGGCATCAGTTGAAAAAGTAGTACATAAGTAAATGAGTTCTTTAAAACAACTCGAGAGCACCCACGACCACCCGTCAGCACTCACGACCACCTCCCAGACCACTCAACAATCACTCCCAGACCACGAACACCCACGAGCAATCACTCCCATGACCAGGTCGCACCCCACGACCAGGTCGCTACTCGAAACCAACCACGACCTCTTTTTGGAAGATCTACCCCTCGTGTGAAATCACCAGGCATTGTCCATAACCAGGGACACAGCTATTCGAATAGTCTTACACTCTGGAGAGATTGTACGGCTTTACCCACAAGAGATAATCATCTTATATTGTCCACTTACACACTTTCGAGGTATGCGACTAAGAGATTATCACAAGGCCTTTACAAAGCTCTGCTTTGACTTGGTTCTGTTCGCTAAGGTTTCGCCTCCGACTGGTTTCACAACACCCAACATCCACCTCACAAAAACCACACCCCAGTCGACCGGCCCCCTCTTGCACCAAGTGTGAATGTCAATCCAAGGGTTCACACTTCCACCAAAACAGAACTGTACCAAAGCATTGCCCTTGCCACTAGCACAACAACTTTTAACAACAGTGGTCGCGCCGCAATTCCATAAATCATTAGTCAAGTTTAACATCAAAGATTCAAGTGATCGAGAGACATCACATAACTAAAGCATGTCTAAGCATAATACGCACCCAAGTTAGTATAACAATAATGTCCAACTAAGAATACCCATCCTACGGCGACCAAGGATACATGTCAACATGTTGAACAAAATTATTCAAGGAGTCATATTGTTAAGTAGGGGTTTAGCTATCTTCCAAACTATTTTTATACAACTAGCCATGCATGTTGATATAAAATAATATATTTTTGTAAGAATGGGTTCAATATGATCAAAAGTCTAAGACTTGCCTTCGTTAAAGGGTTGGAAAGCTTCGGTTGAGGTCGCTGGGTCCACAAACTCTTCGGAGAAGCCAGAATCTACACGTGCGAACAAAGCCAAACAAGAAAACAAAGCTACAAAAACTCCAACGAAAACACCAAACCAGAGCCAAAAGAAAGATACAGAAGTAAGGTGCAGATAGAAAGGTGAACTACTCAAGCTGGGGCTTGAACAAAGGAGGTCGGGAGGGAAATGAGAGAGAGCTTGGGAGCTAAGGGTACACAAGAGGACAAGGGGCTCCCTAGTGTTCTGTTTATAGAGGAGGGAGGACGATCGAGTGACAAGACGAAGCGCGACATCGCATAGGCGCATGAGTGGAGCACTAGGCTAGTAGGTGCAGGAAATGATTAGGGCAGGTAGGGGAGGAGACCAAAGAGGGAACGATCACAACTGAGGCGACAATATTTAATGTGACACAACAACATTTAATGCGTAAAGACTTACATGACAGCAGTGATGTGACGAGAGGAAGACGAAGGTGAGCAGAGGGGCTGACAGGTGGGGCTTGGTCAAAAGCTTGGTCAAAAGCAAGAAGGAGGTCTTGAGGAGGGAGGTTGCGACCGAGAGGATCGTCTTTGCAAAAAGGCAGTTGCGACCAAAGAGGGTGGTTTTCGCAAAAGAGGAGGTCATGGCTAGCTGGGTGGTCTAGCCGAGAGGGTGGTCTTTGCAAAAAAGGGAGGTCTTGCGGAGGAGCGGGGTGAAGGTGTCCGTTCGATTAATATCGAATGGTTCACAAAGAGAGGAACATTGGGACCACCGAACGTACAAAGGAGGCTGGGTCATTCAATTAAGATCGAACGGTTTACAAAGAGAGGAACGTTCAGACCACCGAACATCCAACATCTTGATGGGTTGCTCTTTGTAAGTGAGGTCTTCCTGCAGGTCAACTGCTTCAAAGGGCATCTGCTCTTCTATTACACTTAGACACTTCTTCATGTTGCTCTTGATGTCCTGGATATCGGTGTCTCCTATTTGAGCTTCCCTGATATGACCTTGCAGGCAGGGGTGGACCTGCCATTCTGGCAAGGTCTGGCATCTGCCAGAGCTTTGTCCTGTCGCCGAAACCGCCTACCCCGATTTATTTTCTCCCTCATTGGCTCCCACTGGCGTCGGAGAAGATGTTGCTGCTAGGCAAAGGGCAAAGGGCAAAGGGCAAAGGAGTAAGGAGTTGCTGCCTGGGCGCATGAGCCGGCCATTCTACGGCAGCGGTGCAGTATTCGTAGTCGCAGTCCACCAGCCAAGTGCTGAAGTGCCAGCCCAAGTGTCTCACTGCAGCACTGCTTCCAGTCTCCCTCACCTCACGCCCTTACCCCCACTGCCGAAACCCAAAATACAGTTCCTAGATCCAATCGACTGCGCGGGGCGAGACGGCCAGCGCGGCGCAGGCGGGGCGAGGCGGCGACCAGCGAGCGCGGGCTGGGGCGCTGGGCCTGGGCGGCGGACGGATGGAGGCACGGAGCGCCGGCCACCGGGCGACGCTGCTCTAGCATCCAGGGCTCCAGCCTCCAGGCGTCGAGCGACGCTGCTCCACCTCCTAGTCTCCCACAGTCCCATTGCCTCAGGGCTCGAGGCACCGCGCGCCGGTGACGCCGCCGAGCCTCTAGGGATCAGTGTCGTCTGCGGCCGCCGAGCGACAGCGCTCGCGCCGCCTCCCAGCCTTGAGCTCCGTCCCATCGAGCTGGTGAGTTGCGCTTAGCTTGAAGACCGTGCCTTTGTGTGTGTTTTTGAGGTGCTTACTAGTGTGTGATTTGGTGGGCAGGAAGGGAGGAGCAATGGGAACAGCTCGGTGTGGCCGGTGGTGAACCCCGCGCTGACATACGCGTCCGCGACGGAGGTCGGGTACCCAGAACAACCGTCGGCCCATTCCTCTATGTGCGGTGAGGAGCCGTCGCTTTCTTGGTCCAGGTGGGATTGTGTATTTGTGTTGGTGTGCTAGTGTTGTGTAGATGTAGGGATAGCTTGCAACTTTGCTGAGCTAGGACAACAAATCTTTGAGCTAAATAGGTAAAATTCAAAGTTGACCAGTTTGTATTGGTGACAATTGCGGTGGTTCAATTCTCCTCTACAAGTGAAGCTAAGCAAGGAGGGCATGTAATCACTCTCGTGGAGTAGCAAGTTCGTAGATAACTGAAATGCTACTGACTTGATTGATGGTTTCATACTTTCATTTACCAAAGTACCAATCAAAAAAAATGTTGTTAGAGAACTTGTACATTGCATGACAACAGAAGCGAATTTTTGAAATAAAGTGGTTTCTACAAGCTTCGAAAACACAGTTTTAGGATAATTGGGAATGTAATTTTATGTTTTAGATCATATTTATGTTGGATTTCATACAAGACATCTAAACCATGATATTTTTTAGACTTTCCCCAAGTGGGAGAAGAGAGATATGTACCTGCTTCTACCAACTTAAGACATGCAATCTTTATGATTATTTGTTAGGAGTTATCCATAGAATATATTCTTGAGTCCGGAAGCAATTTTCAGTCCAATCCATGCGTCTGTTGCTTTTTGCTCTACTTATCATAATATACTCTCTTCTGAGCAATTTTTAGTCCAATCCATGCTCTTGTTGATACCATTTAGTGTCATATGCTCGTATTAGTGCGATTGCAATATAATTTGCATTGCATGTGTTATTTTGCTTTTGGGTAATACGCTTTGGTTCGCACTTGCGACGCCACCATACCTAAAAATTAATCCTGGGTCCGCCACTGCTTGCAGGGTGAGCTGTACCTTCAGAGCAGCTAAGTAACCTTCTTCGACCAACTCAAGCTTGAGCTTCTGGAACTCTTCATGTAGTGCTGGCTGGCTTTACTTGATCATCGGAGTATTGCAGTAGACCTTCCTACTTAGAGCATCTGCTACGACATTGGCCTTGCCTAGATGATAATGAATTCCCACATTTTAGTCTTTGATCAATTCCAACCATCGCCTTTGCCTCATATATTAGCTTGGGTGAAAATGTACTTCAAGCTCTTATGGTCGGTGTAAACTTCACAATGATTACTGATAAGGTAATAACGCCATAACTTCAAAGCATGCACTACGGTAGCCAACTCTAAGTCATGAGTAGGGTAATTCGCTTCATGAGGCCTCAACTGGCGGGATGCATAAGCTACAACCCTTCTTTCTTGCATCAATACACAACCGAGGCCTTGCCGGGAAGCTTCGTAGTATATCTCAAAGTCCTTTCGGACATCCGGCAAACGCTTCTTCAATTCTTGAAAACTCTGCTCACAATCAGACGTCCAAGCAAACTTCTTTTCCTTCTTCAACAGCTGAGTGATAGGTCTTGCTATTCTGGGGAAACTTTCAATGAACCGGTGGTAGTACCCTGCCATACTGAGAAAACTTCGGATCTATGGCATTGACTTGGGTGACTCCCAGTTGAGCACGTCTCAGACCTTGCTAGGGTTAACAGCGACTCCTTTGGCAGACATGACGTGCCCTAAGAAAATGACTTCCTTAGTCCAAAATTCACACTTGTCTAACTTAGCATAGAGTTGGTGATCTCTAAGCTTAGTCGGGACCAACCGGAGATGCTCTTTGTGATCCTCTTCACTGTTGGAGTATACCAAGATGTCATCAATAAAGACAATGGCAAGCTTATCCAAATACTCCATGAACACTTTATTCATCAAGTTCATAAAATAAGCCGGAGCATTGGTCAATCCGAATGACATGACCGTGAACTCATACAGTCCATAACGGGTCGCGAAAGCTGTCTTGGGGATGTCTTCTTGGCGAATCTTTAACTGATGGTAACCCGACCTTAAGTCTATCTTTGAGAACACTCCGCGGCTCCCTTTAACTAGTCAAACAAATCATCAATCCTGGGCAAAAGGTATTTGTTCTTGATGGTGACTTCATTGAGCGAACGGTAATCCACGCACATCCATTGAGTACCATCCTTCTTCGCAATAAAGATCACTGGGCTCCCTAAGGCGAGGAACTTGGTCGGATAAATCCTTTGTGTTGCATTTCCTCGATCTGCTTCTTCAGCTTGATAAGGTCGTCAACCGGCAAGCGGTAAGGTCTCTTCGAAATGGGGGCAGTTCCTAGAACTAAGTTGATGACAAACTCCAGGTCTCTGTCTGGTGGCATTCCAAGGAGGTCATCAGGAAAGACGTCTGGAAACTCTCTGACCACGGGCACATCTTCAAAAGACACGACGCTAACACTACAGACCAGTGGTCCATCACGCTTCTTCGTGGAGGCTTCAAACTTCACTTTGGTTCCAACTAGGCTGACCAACGTGACGCTTCTACCACCACAATCCAAGATAGCTTGATGATCAGTAAGTCAATCCATACCCAAGATTGCATCTAAGGATTTGATATCGATGATGATCAGATTAGCTAGAAATTCTACTCCTCCTATAATCACCTTAACTTGTAAGCAACCCTGGTTCATACTTAACTCCGAACAGAGAATTGAACCAACAAGGCAGTATTAAGAGTCAAAACTTTCAAATGATGCTTTGCGGCAAAAATCCGAGAAACAAACGAATGGGAAGCTCCAGAATCGAACAAGACAGTAGCAGGTATTGAATTTACTAGAAACTTACCCAGTACGATGTCTGGAGGTGTTTGGGCTTCCTCCGCCATGACATGGTTCACACGACCTCTCCCAAAAGGCTGAGAGGTCCTGGCAGGTGCAGCTAGAGCCTGAGGTGCTGGGGTTCTGGTTGGAGCGGCTCCCGTGTTGAATCAGACTGGAGTGGGACTTTGCTTCCGTGGGCAGTTGTTGGCGAAGTGCCCCAATTGGTGACAGTTGAAACAAGTGATATCTGCGGCAAGGTTGATACTTCTGGGCTGCTGGTTACTGGTGTTGGTGACGGTACTGCGGTAAATTGGTGCAGTCGGACGAGGTGCAGTCGCAGAGGTCTTGGAGTGGACAGGAGGAGCGGGAAGGGCAGGGTGTTGAGTGTGCATTCTGGGTTTCTACGGATGTCCTTGATGAGCATTGTGCTGGGTCACCTTCCTTTTATAAGACTTTGCAAGCTCCCGTCGGGACTCTTCTATGAGCAAGGTCTTGTTCACAAGGCACTAGAAATCTGTATAGTCGTTGCCAATAACTTGAACCTTCAAGCTGGGGTTGAGTCCATGCTTAAAACGCTTCTAGCGTGCATCATCCGTGGCAACGTCCTCTGGGGCATAATGAGAGAGTTGAGTGAACTTGCTGAGGTATTCACTCACCAACAAGCTTCCCTGTTGCAGCTCGCGGAACACGTTCTTCTTCATCTCCACCTTCCCATCAGGAATATGAGAGTGGCGGAAAGCCACAGAAAATTCGGCCCAAGTGATGCTCTGGTGGTCTGCATGGGCGGCACAGAAATTGTCCCACCATTCCGCAGCAGTGCCCTCAAGCTGATGCGCGGTGTACAGGACTTTCTCATGGTCATCACACCGGGCGATGGCAAGCTTCTTCTCGGTCGATCGTAGCCAGTCATCGGTGTCCAATGGCTCAGAGGAGCTGGAGAACGTTGGTGGGTGGGTCCTCATGAACTCGGCTAGCCTTGACTGAGGGAAAGCTAGTGGTGGTAGCGGTGGCATGGCAGTTGCTTGAGTGTTCTGATTCAGCATTGTCATAAGAGCAGCAGTGGTCTGGTTTTGTTGGGCCATCATCTGATTCATGTTCTACATCATCACACCCATCAACTGCGTTTGGGCTGCCATAAACTTTCCCAAACCCTGATCTGTGGCTGCTGCCGGAGGAGGTGGTGGCGGCGTGAAGGGTTCCATTGGTTCATCTTGGCTTGCCGAGTGGCGAGTCTGCACCATCTGCATAAATCTTCCCAGGTTTACTAGACGAGAAGGAGAAAGCAAGTGTGAGACCCCGGTTTATTAAGCTTGTAACACTTAACCTTCCACTGGTTCTAGTATCACAAACAGAATAAACCGCGCCTCGATGGACATGTGCTTCCCAGAAATTGCAGCACACATTCATCATTCAAAGCATGTATCATTTCCATACAAGATAATATAACAAGTCTACCAAAGGACATACATAACATAAGTTATTACAAGACAGCCGACCGGCCAAATGACATAAGTATCAAGTAACAGTGGAAGCAAAAGGTGCCATAAGATGGCTTAAACCAAAAGACGACTGGTTAGCCACATAACACCACAGGGCAACCGACCGGGCCGCCAAGCTAATCGCCCCACACACTGCCACAGCACAACTCACAAAAGTGAGGCCCTTCGGGCTCACCTTCTTCCTCTGCACACAACAAGCAATGCAGGTGAGCACAATAATGTACTCGCAAGACTTACGAGTAACAAGCTATACATAGCTACATGAAAGCTGTATCAAAGGAAGGTGGGTTATATGGTTATTTGGACGCATAAAGCAAATTTTATTTGCAATAATGTAATAGATTGAAAGCAATTTGACAAATCAGTTTTTAAGCATTGAAATAACAACGAGTAACAATAATTATCAAGTAACCACCTAGAAGTGACTAACCCAATAGCCACCACAAATAGCATGAATCCCTAATTCATACCACCCATCAAGTTTTAATTAAAAAGGTTGTAGTCTAACTCTTGAAAAGCTTATCCAAGCGTGTCCATAACCTAGGACGAGGCTATTCAAATAGTTTGTAATCCCTGCAGGGGTGTATCAATGTACCCACACTTCAGACCGCCTTTTTGCCAAGCTATTAAGCACACTTCCTTAGGTATGCCGGCACGGCTAAGTCCTACGAACCCTTTCCAATGGAATATGCTAACCAAGAGACGCACGTATGGGGGTTAATCCTTAGTGATCTATCGACGAAATATGGATCACAAGGACCCATACGTGGAGCAGGACACACCGGCCTCGGCGGATGCTCCTCTCCCCACAAACATGTCCATGTTGCACATAATTAAATGTGCAACCCACCACGCGACTCATTAATTAACACACCCCAAAGTACTCAGCTAAGAGAGGTCCCATATCCCTCTAGTGTGGTTAGCATGCACAGAAATGCTCGGATAACAGGTACTCACAAGTAATTCGGTCTTTAATTGACCCGGGCACCATTCCAATCACACCCAAAAGATCACACCATCTTACCATTGTGCCCAAGTCTAAACTGTTTTCATTTTCAGTTTTAGTTTTGCAATTTAGACATAGCACAAGGCCAAAACATAGAGATCATAATAAATTTGTGTGATCAAGGTTATCGACAAGTCGATAACCGTCTATTTCTACCGATAGCTAAGCATGGCTAAGCATAATGACGCGTAAACTACTAAGTGACAAGGGTTCATCCAAATAACCCAAAATCACAAAGAAGTAATCCTAGGCTTGATGAGTAGAGGAATAAACATTTCCTACGATAATGCATCTACTAGGTGAACTATCGACAATAGTTAAAACAACATAGCAATGCATACATAGAATTTGCAAACAATATATTAGAATTTGAAAATAGTAGGAGCAACATGGTCAAATGATGCTACATCCGCTGCCTTCTTTGGAGTGCAGGATCTGATGGCTGTGGCTCAGAATTATTATCAATATAGTCTTCGGAACCTAACGCGAAAATGCGATAAACCAATAAGAACGAAGAACACCAAATAAACTCCAACGGCAAAAGACATTCAAATCTAATGAAATTTATACAGCAGCTAGGGGATAATGTTAGACAATTTTAGGAACAAGAATCATGAAATATGGACTTAGGATGCAAAAGATATAGATAAAGTACTCTTTCTCAGCCTATCAATTTAACAAATTAATTTTTGGTACTGTTCATGGTGAAAATTTCCAGAAAGATCTAAGGTCTGAAATTTTTATAGCAGGTAGATTATGACATCCTAATAACAGCAAAGTTGAGTTTACTAAATTTGGAGTTATAGTGATTTATTTATGATTTTTCTAAGTTGTAAATCTATTGCGAGTCATTTTACCGAATTATAACTATGCTCAAAACCTATCTCATATTAAAGTACACTAGCAGAGGAATTCAACAAAATTGATTTTGCTCAAATTGGGAATCTATAGAAAAAGATATGCATTTTTCAAGTTTTATTTCTATTTTTGGAATATTCTAAAGGCAGGAATCAAGTTATTTTAGTTACAAGATTTTCTGATACTGAAATATGCCTGGATGCATTTTTATATAAAACTCTAGTGTCATAAGATTCTATTGCAGTTGGAATTACCTAAAAAGTAATTAACAGGAATTAGTTATGAGTTTTTAAAGTTCAAAATGCAATTTTTAGTTGATAAACAAAAGCCTACAGAAATAGATTCAAACTTAACAGAAATAAGCGACATGGACGCTTAAGAACCCTTGATCTAAAATCCTACGGCTCACGCGCGCCGGGAACAGCGCACGCGCGCGATCCCTAAAAGGAACCCACCGTTGGATCAAGATCCAATGGCTCACGCGGAGGGATGCATTCGGACGGTGCGGCTACCGCAGCCAACCACAATCGTAGATCTGAAGATGGACGACTCAGATCACAACCCCCTTCGGATGGTCCGATTGCATTCACGATCACGACCGCAGATCAAGCGATGGACGACCAAGAATGATTTAGGCAACCGGATGGTCCGAATGCATACAAGATCTGGGCCGTTGATCACGGAATCGACGGTCCACAATCGACAAAGTGCTCCACACGGGACTTAAGTGTGCGAGGAGGATTTTAATGCGTGGGTCCACTGTCAATGAGACAGAGGGCAATTAGGACAGTGATTAATTACTGAAAACTAATGATTAGTAATTAATGTGTCCTGAAGATCTTTGCACAGAGGTGGATTTAAGAGATGGGGGCCCACCTGACAGTGACACAAACTGACGGCTAAGACACATTAACTGCTAACCAATGATTAACAATTAATGACCTCAGAGCCGCGGCTTAAGGCCTACGGGCCCACATGCCAGCGACACAACGAACCAGATTAGGACATGATTAATGCACCTAATGATTAGCAATAATCGGGCAATTAATGTGTCCTAAATAAATGACGAAAACGGGGATTTCGCCGGCACACTACCGAGCGTGTTCAACGGCTTGTCGCCGGCGACTCCGGTCGCGGCGGCGCCAACTAAGAACTAAAATGGAATCGCAATAGCACCACAAACCTAATGGTGGCAACCTCGCCGGCGGTGAGGGACCAGAACGCCGGCTAGCCGAAAAAACGAAAATGGAGCTTTTACTGCTAAACACGAAAATAGCAAAATGTTCCGCTGCAGTCCAAAGTAGCGTGTGCCAAAGCCTCTAGGGACTAATAAGAAGCTACCTTAATGAAGAGAAACTTCAAAGATGGTCGGAGAAGCTTGTCCACGGTGGAGCTTGCCGGACCCGGGGAAGAAGATATGAAACTAGAGACCTGAGCCAAAATGAACACCACGGGTGGTCAAAATAGCTACATAATAGCCCATATAAGCTTCATGAGTAAATAATTGAGGAATAGAGCACTCACCGGAGCTGAGGAAGAAAATGACCAAATTCGGCCGAATTTGAACAAACCCCAAATTGGATAATTCCTGCGAATCAAATCCAAGATTAAGTGAGGGGATATGTTCAAGATAGAGAGGAGGTTAACTTGGTGTAAATAATTACGAAGGGGAACCACTGGAACACCAAGAACACCAATGGAGCTCTACGGTTCAACAATGGTGGTTTGGGGGTTCTTGAGGAGTCAAGCTCCAAAATTGGAAATGGAGCTCGAGGGTGGCGTAAAGGGATACCAGTAGGTATTGAAGGTGCTTATAAGGCTTTGAAAATATTAGGGTTTGCCAAAAGAGCTTTTCGGAAGGCATGGTGCAAAGCTCAAGACACAAGGCATGGCTGACAAGCAAAAAGGGGTGTGGATGATGGTATGGTGTATGGCTCGACCGAACACACCTCCCACAACCCTAAATGTCGGCTAGGACGACTGTAGGGAGCATGAAATGACATCCCCATGCCCTACACTGTTTTCGCACGGCGGGAGGTTGAAGATGACCAAAGAAAAAGCTCGGGCGAATAAGGACCCTTGGATTTTAATCGGACGGCTGACAACGCGCCACGCCTTTGAGATTTGAAAATAAAGGAATAGATCGGGAGCCCTTGGATTAGAAACGAACGGCTCAGATTCAAACAAAACAACCGGAAGGTCCGAATGTCTCGGAGAATCTGGGCGGTTGGATGGGGATCCAACGATTCAAAAGGGATAAAGCATCCGTACGGTCCGAATGCTCACACGAACATGGGCCGCGCGATAGGGATCCAACGGTGGAGATTAGACGCGCGATTTTAAAAGAGGCTCGGTATAGTTAGTTGACTGGACCGAGTCAAGAGGCTCGAGCCCGAGTCTGACCCAAACCCAAGGAACAGTGAAATTAGGTTTTGAGTTTTAAACTGAACTGGGACTTTGAGGATTTAATTGAGATAGCAAAACAACTCCAAAAATTATGAAATTTTTACTGGAGCTTGCTAACTCAAATATTTTCCTTGTATAAAATTTTCAGAGGTTTTTATGCTGCGTATTTTCCTCCAAAAATAATGCAAGGCTCTGGTTTAAAGTTTTGACTGAAAGTCAAACAGGTTGACTGCCCTCTAAAAATATTCAAACAATTTCTAAAAATTATGAAATTTTTCAGAGGGTCCACATACCATCACAGGAACTTACGAAAAATATTTCCCAAAGATGTTCACAAGATTTGAGATGAATGTTTTTTGAAGACAAGGTTTTGATCAAAAGACTTGTAACTTTGTATTTTCATAACTTCTTGTACAAGAATTGTTCAAAGCATACAGGAAATACATGATGTAAGAAAAAGTTTTAATTTCTACTCATTTTCTTACATTTGAAACACAAGTCCAATATTGGGATGTTACAGCAAGATAGGTAAGGGGGACGACACAACAGACGAGAAGGAACAAGAGAGGAGGATGAAACATCCTAATTGGGGAAAGTCGGTTAAACCCGAAAGACAACTAGCCGAAAAGCTAGAAAGAGGCAACAAAACTCGGGTCTAAGGTCCTCTTACACAGAACAACGCTACTAAAACCAGGAGGGTAAGCTCCACTGAAATACTTCTAATCTAATCTATAGGGGTGGTCGACTTAAAGCGGAGCTCGAACCTTTTGAGGTTACTGAGGTGAGAAAGGTCAATTAAATTGGAAAAACAGTGTGTCCAAAGGGATAAGATAAAAGAACTTATGGATGGTATGGGAAAAGATTAGAATAAGATGAGGAGAGAATAGAGTAAGGTAAGAAAGGAATAACTACTCATGTTACTCTATTGGTTTGGTTTAGAAAATAGGTTTTTAAACTTTTGACAAAAACAACCATGCTAACCAAGGTTACGTCCTACACCGATATGGCTCTGATACCACCTCTTGTCGGGACCCCGAGTAATGCAACCCCGGGACCCTCTGTACATTCTGAACTAGTCCCAAGATCAGTTGCTAGCTCGCACAGTTGCAACATAGGTGAAATCATATCCATACAACAAACTTAAAGACGAAGTAGACAAATTAATATTAATAGCGAAAGATCTTACGGTCAAGGTTATTACAAGGTTTGCCACACGGGCTTACAACAAAAGAGAGCAATGGAACAAATAACTCGTGGAAGCCATTCGACTCGCCCACAGGCTATCAAGTGGAGGATATCCCCTAGATCACTTGGTCCCCGTAGAACTCCTCTTCATAGAGCTCGGAGCTCCCTGGGTCCTCTTCGGTGACTGATTAACTAGAGGGTACAAAGTCGTGAGTACTTTGAATGTACTCAGTAAGTTGCAAAGAAATGTTATAAAGTTAATATTCATGCACGACTTGACAAGGATAGATGTATGGTTATTTTGCAGAAAGCAGTATTGACAACAAATACAATAAGTAGATTACGAGGCACCAGTTGAAAAAGTAGTACATAAGTAAACGAGTTCTTTAAAACAACTCGTGAGCACCCACGACCACCCGTGAGCACTCACGACCACCTCCCAGACCACTCGGGAACACCTACGAGCAGTCACTCCCACGACCCGGTCGCTACTCGAAACCAACCACGACCTCTTTTTGGAAGATCTACCCCTCATGTGAAATCACCAGGCATTGTCCATAACCGGGACACAACTATTCGAATAGTTTTACACTCTGCAGAGGTTGTACAGCTTTACCCACAAGAGATAATCATCTTATACAGTCCGCTCACACACTTCCGAGGTGTGTGACTAAGAGATTATCACAAGGCCTTTACGAAGCTCTGCTTTGACCCTGTTCTGTTCGCTAAGGTTTCACCTCCAACTGATTTCACAACACCCAACATCCACCTCACAAAAACCACACCCCAGTCGACCGGCCCCCTCTTACGCCAAGTGTGAATGTCAATCCTAGAGTTCACACTTCCACCAAAAGAGAACCGAACCAAAGCATTGCTAATTAGTTGGCCAGGTCCACCTCATCCTGTAGATGTGGTTGCATGGGTTGGCTCAGATCAATGGCGCACAAGGTTAAGTCTTTAGTGACTACTTAGGCAAGACAACCATATCCCCCAAAGACATCCTCCACTGCACAATCACTCGCCTAAGTAAGAAAATAATTTTTGGTTCAACCCGACAAAGTGACGGCCTTTGCCACTAGCACAACAATTTTTAACAATAGTGGCCGCGCCACAATTCCATAAATCATTAGTCAAGTTTAACATCAAAGATTCAAGTGACCGAGAGACATCACATAACTAAAGTATGTCTAAGCATAATACGCACCCAAGTTGGTATAACAATAATGCCCAACTAAGAATACCCATCCTACGACGACCAAGGATACATGTCAACATGTCAAACAAAATTATTCAAGGAGTCATACTGTCAAGTAGGGGTTTAGCTATCTCCCAAACTATTTTTGTACAACTACCATACATGTTGATATAAAACAATATACTTTTGTAAGAATGGGTTCAATATGATCAAATGTCTACAACTTGCCTTCATTGAAGGGTTGGAAAGCTTCGATTGAGGTCGCTGGGTCTGCAAACTCTTCGGAGAAGTCGGAATCTACACGTGCGAACAAAGCCAAATAAGAAAACAAAGCTACAAAAACTCCAGCGAAAACACCAAACTAGAGCCACAAGAAAGATATAGAAGTAAGGTGCAGATAGAAAGGTGAACTACTCAAGCTGGAGCTTGAACAAAGGAGGTCGGGAGGGAAATGAGAGAGAGATTGGGAGCCGAGGGCAAACAAGAGGGCAAGGGGCTCTCTAGTGTTCTGTTTATAGAGGAGGGAGGGCGATCAAGTGACAAGATGAAGCGCGACATGGCATAGGCGCACGAGCGGAGCTCTAGGCTGGCAAGTACGGGAAATGATTGGGGTAGGTAGGGGAGGAGACCAAAGAGGGAACAGTCACAACTGAGGCGACAATATTTAATGCGATACAATAGCATTTAATATGCAAAGACTTGCACGACAGCAGTGATGTGACGAGAGGAAGAAGAAGGTGAGCAGAGGGGTTGACAGCTGGGGCTTGGTCAAAAGCAAGAGGGAGGTCCTGAGGAGGGAGGTCGCGACCGAGAGGGTCGTCTTTGCAAAAAGGGCGATTGCGACCAAAGAGGGTGGTCTTCACAAAAGAGGAGGTCGTGACCAACTGGGTGGTCTAGACCGAGAGGGTGGTCTTTGCAAAAAGGGGAGGTCCTGCGGTGGAGGGGGTGAAGGTAGCCGTTCGATCAATCGAACGGTTCACAAAGAGAGGAATGTTCGGACCGCCGAACATACAAAGGAGGCTGGGCCGTTCAATTAGGATCGAACGGTTTCCAAAGAGAGGAATGTTCGGACCATCGAACGTACAAAGGAGGCTGGGTCGTTCGATTAGGATCGAACTGTTTACAAAGAGAGGAACGTTCGGACTCGTAGGTTGAGCGGGAGAAAAGGGAAAACCAAACCAGAGAACTCCAACAACTCGAGATAAACCAACTTGAATTAGTTGAAGTTTGATTAGTTCATATTAAATCTCTTTCAACTTTCAAAATTGGGAAAATTGGCTACAGGCCACTGCAAATTCGCCTCCTTTGCCAACGGACATCCGAAATTCGTGGTGCAGCCAAAAGACACCGCAAAAATGTGTAATTTTGCTATAAAGACACTAAGGCGATTATTATATCATTTTCGAGTGGAAGAGGAGAGAGAAAGCACGTGAAATGTCTCTTTTACCCTTCGGTCTCCTTCATCTTCTCTTGCTTTGTGTGTACCAGTCGACCAGTTTGGGGGAGGTGCTGATCGCCGGCGGTTGGAGCGGCAGAGAGGCTAAAGCGATGGCTAAAATGGGACCAGGGGTGAAGGCGACCATGAGGGTGGTGTTGGCGCGGCTCCGGCGGCTGGGAGGATGCAAGCGGCGGCCGGCCGTGGGGGTAGCAAGGTGGGGCGGCGCTTGGGTGAGGGGGAAGGAGACTTAGGGCGAGTATGAGCATGAGGAGGCCCAGGGGAACTCACCAGACCAGAGCGGCGGCGAGAAGCCGAAGCGGGCTCGCGGCGGCGACCATGAGCGGCGCGGGAGCTCCAACGGTGGTGGCGACCTGGGAAAGAAGAGAGAGCGGATGAGAGGTTGGAGGAGGTAGAGGAAGGTTAGGGTATACTCCCGTGTGAAGGAATTGGAGGGAGGACGATCGGAGAGGAAGTGGCGGCAGTGGAGGCGATATTGGCCGGAACCGAGGAAGAGGGCTCAGGCACGGCTCTCCGGTGGGGGATTCTTTAAATTGACGGAGGGTTTATGCTCCATGTGGGGTTGGGCGCGTCGTGACGCGGTCGAGAAGGATCGAAGCTCTCCGGAGCGGCCGGAGTGCTTGGAGGCGGCGCGGCGACTCAATGGTTGGCATTCGGGTCATTGCTTACTTGGAGCTTGGGGGAGATGGAAAGAGCATAGAGGCGACTCGGGCTGGCCTTCTCGACCGTGGCGAGTGGGAGGCGTCGGCGGCCGTGCCGAGGGGGAGGCCACGTGAAGAGGAGGAGGCGGCGGCCGTGGCGAGTGGATCATCCACTGGAGGAGGCGACGACGCCGGAAGGAAGAAGGCCTGGTGGCGGGGGCGTTGCGAGGGGGAAGTGGTGCGAAGGAAGCTGGAGGTGGAAGAGGAAGAAGGCGCCAGAGGCAGCGGCGCCGTGAGGCAGAGAGAGAGAGTGAAGAGAAGAGGAAGTGTAAAATAGACATTCCACATGCTTTCTCTCTCCTCTTCCACCCGAAAATAATATAATAATCGTCTTAGTGTCTTATAGCAAAATTACACGTTTTTACGGTGTCTTTTGGCTGCACCACGAATTTCGGATGTCCGTTGGCAAATGAGGCGAATTTGCAGTGGCTTGTAGCCATTTTTCCCTTCAAAATTTCCAGTTAAGCTTTAGAAATTTGACAAAACCGAATGGTTTTCTTTAATTTTGAAAAACTTCAAAAACTCTTAAAAATCGGGATGTTACATGTCCACATGTCATTGAGTCATGCCAGAACTGATCTCAGTTAACTTCCACTGATTATTTATCGGGCCCATGGGCCAGTCTAATAGAGCAACATTTACTCAGCCTTTCATTACTGCTTTTCCTAATGACCTAGATTCGATCTTAATGACCCTACTACAATATTTGTCCATTTTCGACCAGAGTAGAGGAGCTCCAAGCGGTTCCTTGCCGCACTCGATGCCGACGAGCCGGGCCATGGGGCGGCCGGTAAAGCCAAAAATGGAACCCTACGGCTCGGGCGATCCTAGGGGTACCGATGGCGAGGGGAGGGAGGGCTGGTAGTGGCGGTGCAACTTCGAGGGCGGTGGTGGTTCTATGGCTCTAGGGATTGGGATGACCCATCGACTTTCCCAACCAACTAGAATGCACATGAGCATCTACAAGGTACATGGATCTCACAGGAGTGAAGAGGGATGATGGAGATGGTCGGAGGAGAGCCAGCAACGAGGACCCGAGGTGGCACGGGAAGTTCCTAGCGGCGGCGGTGACCTGCGAGGAGAGGGGGAGCTGTGAGCTACCGGAGAAGCTCCAGAGAGGTGAAGAGGTGCTTGAGATGAGGGCAATCAGAGAGGGGATCATCGAGCGAGGAGCAGCAGTGAGAATGGCAGTGTTGGCCGGGGGCGGAGAAGAAGACGGCTCTAGCGGGTTCCCACGGGTAAAAGAGGAAATCAAATGGGGGGAAACAATCCTCGTGCTTCGGAATGCATGGTGATGCGGGTGTCGAGGTGGGGAGCTCACCGGGGTGGTGGTGGTGTGACAGCGGCGTGGCGGCCAAAGTAGTAGTTCGCGCTTCCTTCGGTTGCGCTCGGTGGAAGAGAGGGGAGGAAGAGAATGGTGAGGAGGGAAAGGCAAAAAGGGGGCTCCGGGTGGCCATTTATAGGCGAGAGGGGGAGGGCAGGGCATAGGTTGCGAGCATGGGTGACGGGACGGCCGGGCGCCGATGCAGCGTGGAAGCAGTGTCCGGGACGCAACGCGATTTGGCAGCACAGTGGCGGCGCTAGAGGGGAGCAGTGGCGCAGACGCGACCTGAGCGTGGCGCGCATGACAGTAGTTGACCGCCAACCCATCTCATCGCTGTGGCGGCGTGGGTAACGCAGAGAACAACGGCTGGGTATGGCGCCAGTGCTACTACATGGTGCTAGCAGCACGTGGAAGAACAAGGAGGAGAGAGAAGGTTGCTGCGTGGGCTGTGTGGGTGAGGGAGTAATGCGCCGAGGCTGGGCCGTGCCAAAGGAAAAACCATAGAGTGGGACAAGCTCAAGGGCAGGCTTAGTTGAGAAAATAGGAACACGAAAGCGATGGGCAATATCTTGGGTTTTAGCTACATTCTTGTTTTCGCTTAACAATCTCTTATCTAGTTTAAAATATTCCAAAGGTTGAGTTTGAACTTAGGTCTCTAGCTTTCAGGTTTGATCCTTACAAAATATTTTTTAATGCAATCCCTTTAGTTTACTGATATCTGGCTATTTACTCTTGCAAAAATGCCCTCAGACGAGAACTGTAGTTAAAACATCACACAAAAATTCGATAAATAACACGTGATAACACACAAATTTTTTAAAATCCCACATTTTTGTCTCTGGGATTTCCCACAAAATTTTTTTGGGTTGTTACACTCTTGCTTTGTTGCTGATTTGAGGTGACAGTTGATGGTGACATACATGGGAGGGAATAGATCACAAGCGCCACATGCGAAACAACTACACATTCAATATTTATTTAGAGTGATTTCTTATAAATCTAGAGACATGGGTTATTTCCTTTAGATCGTTATTCATGGACTTATTTATTGCCTACAATAATACTTGAGACTAGTTGATAAATTCATTAGTTGATTAGTATTACTTTAAACGTTCATCTTGTGACCTATGGACATGTTTTAAGCTTTGATATGCTTGTTGAAATTTATTATAAATTAATGTTTAAATTGGTAATTAGCATAGGTTGGTGACATTCTAAGCTCTGTGATGGGTGGGTGCTCTAGACCTCAACTATTTGCAAAACACATTCATAAATACCAACAACATGCCACAGAGAGCTAGCGCAAGAAAAGCGAGCTATCAACACATGCTACACTCAAGTTACTAGTCAAGCTCCCTCTTATTAGTATGATAACCTACACTAACAATCCAATCTCCACACTAAGCACCGAAACCGGTAAAATGACTAAGAAACATATCTTTAGCCTATGCTAGATATATCTTTGCCTTGCGCATCCGCTTAAAGCTTTTGAACGATGATCCACATCTTCTCCCCAAGATCAGGTTATTGACTTGAGTATCAACACATGACGCCACTCACCTAACTTGATGACTTTCAACACAATGAGCCATCCAAAGTCTTCATCATCATGTGTCTTGACTTATTTTACCAACTTATTAAAAATATTAGTCCACATGATGATTATCATTAATTACCAAAATACTCTATTAACACATAATGACAGGTCTAGATTCTTCATCTAGACATCCGCCACTTGTGCTTTGGGTTGACTATCACTGGCTCATTGCATAGTAGTCCCATGAAAAGTAATAATCCATATAATTTTGCTCATCTATTCGTGTTTGAGCTTGGATTGTGGTAATGCATATTAGTCTAACATCACATGGAAAATAAGGCATGATTTTCAAATGAAAAATGCTTTAAATCTATATAATTTTGCTAAGTTGTTTGTTTTGAGCAAAAGGGTGTGAATTTGTGTTTGTCACATGCAACGATAGAAGTCTTTTGCTACTTCAAATCATATGGATGATTGCTTACCACACTTGCTTCGTGTTACAAGAAGTAAAACTTGGATCCCAAGTTTTGAATAATTTAAATCCATTATGGTCTTAGGTAAGTTTTGAGTTAAGGCATCCTTAATGTATAGGACTCATCCGTGTCCTAAGCCGGAGTGACGTGACTTAGTGCTATTTTCTGTAATGTATAAGACCTATATTGATACTAAGGTGGGGCCTACAACATAATAAAATATCATCTTATCCCACTTTATCTCCCCACCCTCCTCATCTCTCACTTTTTCGCAATAATTTATTCTTTCAAGCTATGCCTACAACTTGGGTAGGTCATTCAAACTTTTTCTTAGCACCCTCATCCATAATGTATAGAGTTGACCTCGAGGGTGCCATACCAGCCTTAGAACCCCTATTGCCCATTGTGAATGCCCTTAGGCCACAAGTCCCAGTGCTACTATACACGCAGTTGGTATTCCGTTGTACATTTGTACTTTTTTTGAGAGTATACGTCCAGACGGACTCACACACACCATACGCACGTCCACACAAACACATAAGTGCGATCTTAACATATGTCTAATCTAAAGCGAAAGTCAAACATCTCACGAAACACGAGTACACGTTGTGACTATTACAAGTATATTTTACATGTGTGTATATACTAATACTAAAAATATTATTAAATGAGCACCGGTGCCGAGCCAGAGGCTCGAACGTCGGTGGCCTGCGTGCTCTCTGACAGCGCTTGTACTTGAGTCTGCGTTTCTATCCTAATCCCAGCCTTGGTACACCCACCCACTGACATCCCGCCCCCACACCGTCCCCTCTCCTCTTCCCCTCTCGACCCCGCGCCGCCGCCTCCACCTAAACCCTAGCTAGCACGAGCCGCGCCTCGCTCGCAACGCCCGAATCCTTCCTCTCCTTCCTCCCGGATCCTGGCGCAGAGCCAGCCAGCCAGGCAAGCACCAGATCCAATGCTCGCACCCCCGCGCGCGCATCTGTTTCTTTCCACGGATCTTCACGAATTTTCCCGATATTGTTTGGTTGAGATTTGCGTTTCTTCTCCTCGTGCAGCAGCGGCGGCGGTTTCGGATCCAGCCATGTCGACCAGCAAGGGTGGCCGAGGCGGAGGTGCGTTCTTGTTCTTTTTCGTCTTCGAATTTTTGCGGTGTTGGTTGGGTTGGGTTGGATTAGGTTCGATGGTTTTGTGTTTTGTCTGAGGTGGTGTCTTGGTGCCGCGTGGATTGCAGGGAAGAAGGAGGTGAAGAAGGAGACGAAGCTGGGGATGGCTTTCAAGAAGGACGACAACTTCGGGGAGTGGTACTCCGAGGTGCGTTTTCTTTGGTCTTTGGCCTTTTTTCTGGGCCGTGGTAATATTTAGTTAGTAGATTTGGGCGAATTTTGCTGTAATGTGGGGGCGAAGAGGTGTTCTGAAGTGGTGGAATTTAAGGCGCTGGAAGAGAGATACTGGGGGCAAGGCAAGATTTGGTATGATGGTTGCAGAGAAAGTTTTTTTGTGTTGTGGGAGCTGAATGTTTGTGCCTTTGGTAACAAATACTACTGCATTAGTTCACAATGTGGGTCTTCTTGTTAGCTGTTACTGCTGCTGTTGCTTTTTTGGAACTGTTCTTGGTCAATTGATCCATTCCTATGTTGTTGTGGAAGAGAAAAATAGCAAACTTCGATTTGATACTGATGCTATGTTAGCTATAAGTTTTTGCCTTTTGAGGGCAAGACACTGCATTAGTTCTCTTGTGCCCCTGTTACCGGTGCAGTGGTGCTGGTAGTTACCCTTTCCAAACTGTTCGTTGTTGATTGCTCATTTGTCCCGTTTCTGCATTTTCGCAAAAGCAAAAACAACAAACTAAAAGGATTTGCTGTGTGCTAGTTGGATGATTAGTTGCTACGTGAACAGGTTTTATTTTCAAAATTCAAATTATATCACATTCTGCTAGGATGCTTGTTTGATGATTTTCTGTTTGTTCCTCCAGGTTGTCGTTAACAGTGAAATGATCGAGTACTATGACATCTCTGGTTGTTATATTTTGAGGCCATGGGCCATGGAAATCTGGGAATTGCTGAAAGTAAGTTATACCCTCTGATGTTCAACTAATCAGTATGTATTTGACCGATCGTTAGTATTTTCCCTTCTGTTAAATGAAATATAAGTATCCTTTGTTGCAATTTTTGTACTCGTCTAAGTGCAAGTAGCTGTGGTGATAAAATAAAGTGAGTGTCTAGAGATTGTGTCATCTAAAAACCTTATTTTGTCAAGCTTTTGCCCTATCTTATTTCTTCTTCATTTTCTGTTTGGCAACTAATTTTGAACTTCCCGTTATCCAATTTACATTTAATATGTTGAGTTATGATCCTCTTTCACACTTAGATCTGTTTTTACCATGTTTATTTCAGCATTATACATATAGGTTTTATTGTTCTTCAATCTTCATGGATTCGAAAACGGTTGTTGCATTTGTTTGTAGGTGGACAGCTTCTCTTATGAGTACCTTCTGACTCTGAATTGTGTAGAAAGCTACTGTTTTCAGCATCAAGGCCCTTGCTGTTTGTTTTTATATTTTTAGCTTATCAATATCAAGTGATAATGACAATGTTTTAGCCCTGTTCCTTATAATAACCACTATGTGATTTGGTGCAGGAATTCTTTGATGCAGAAATTAAAAAGCTGAAGCTGAAACCTTATTATTTCCCTTTGTTTGTTACTGAGAATGTTCTGCAGAAGGAGAAGGACCACATTGAGGGCTTTGCACCTGAGGTGTGCCTTTTCCTCTTGTTCTTTGCACTTTACTTCAGTATTTTCTATTTTGCCAGTTAGGATATTGGTTTAGTTCTGCTATTCAGCCTTTCCTACTGTGGCAGTAACTTCTTTTGAAAAGATAACAGTGAGAGAAAAAGAATACCTACATGGAATGATGCATGCAGAAGTCTTGAAATCATTGTTCCTTCTTTTTTATCTGTACACACCTCATAACCAGAAAATTAGAGCTATCAGAATCATCTGAAGTACATCACTATTTATTCTGTCTTCTTTCTTTTTGGTTATGATGGAGGTAATTGGACCTGAAACACTCATTTTTATTTGTGAAATTTTGATACGTAATTCCCATGAAGAAACTCCCTGGGCCCCTTATGAAGCTGCTGTATATAGGATGTATATAGGAAAGGTTGGTGTGGGATATATATAATTTAAATTCAAGCTCCCGTCGTGAAAATATACTATCCATTTGTAAAAGAAAAAAGTACAAGGAATGAACAATGTGTCCTGTCAACCTGTCTGAACTCCGAACTAGTTGTTGGCACAGGCCAGGACACTGCATTTCATGCAACTTCGCCAGAGTTTGGTCAGACCAATGAAATTGAATGATTGAGTGGCCGTGGCTGCCAAGCTGGCAAGGATCCAAAAACCGGTACCGGGTGAAATCCCGGTCGGAGGCCGGTAATGGTAACCGGCCGGTTACCATAAATCCCGGTGAAAAACTGGACAAAATTCACAAACTGAAATTTGAACTCTGATTTCTAGAAACCGGTAACCGGACCGGTTACCACCTGGAAACCGGAAAAACTGGTCGGAATTTTGAATTGGCAAATTTTGAATTAAAAAGTGTTCAATGAAGTGCATATTTAGCTCATACAATACATAATCTAGCAATTTAGCTCATACAATACGTAATCAAGCATATTTAGCTCATATTTATCTCATACAATACGTAAACTAGTTTATTTAGCTCATACAATACGTAATCTAGCATATTTAGCTTATACAATACCTAGGAAGTGCATTATGCATTCAAAAATTCAAATTCAAAATTTAAATTTTCCGGCTGATTACTGTTCACCCGGTCACCACCGGGAAATCCGGTTACCGGCAGTAACCGGCCGGGATTTTTTCTCCTTGGCAGCTGGCACTGCTTTTCATCATTTCTGAGATTGTTTTTTTAGTCCATTATGATGCAGATATGCAGTGGAGTTGATGTTTCATGAAATCTGTTATTTCTTTAATTAAACTTATTTTTGGCTATGGTCCTACTAAACCGTGTCATAAATATTTCACCTTAAGACTTCTATCTATTTTTTATATTGTCCTCTGGCCATTTATGTAAAACAGGTAAGGAACCTATACATTTGTGTTCATCTTGTAGGTAGCATGGGTTACTAAATCAGGAAAATCTGACCTTGAAGCTCCTATTGCAATCCGTCCCACAAGTGAGACCGTCATGTATCCATACTTCTCTAAATGGATAAGAAGCCACCGAGACTTACCTTTGAAGTGTAATCAGTGGTGCAATGTTGTTAGATGGGAGTTTAGCAATCCAACTCCTTTCATAAGGTAGCATATTGTTGGTGGCCTATCACTTTTTCTCTATGCACTTCTCCTGGTCTTCCTTATTTCCTCTAGTGTCTGCAAGACATTTTCATCAGTGTCTTACTAGTGCTTAATTGCCTGCTTTCTATTATATTCTTGCAAAAGCAGAATATTCATTTGTGTGTGAGTGAAATGAGTACAATGTCAAGATGGCTGGTGAAGTGTTAAGCCTTTCAAGTATTCCAAAGGTCAAGGAGATCCCGTATTTATTTTCTTCCTATTAAAATCATGAAATAGCTCTAGCAAACACTTTCTACCATTTGAAACAAAAGGACTAAAGGAAGATTATGGAAATGAGGCTTTTGCAATTTTGGAATTTGCCCTTAGAATTTTCACCCTGGCTAGATTACTCGTTCAACATGGTATTTCTGTATGGTATCCATAACACCCACCATTCGAGATGTTCTTCATCCTACTCATGGGTGTCTTCTCTGTTATATTGTACCAATCTGATGCCTCATTAACCGAAAACCATGACGGTTTCTCAATTTTCTCCATGAATTTTTCATGCACCTTGTGTTTCTGTGAAGGTGCATGCTGATGGCTGTACTGTCTGGGCTAACCATTCTTCAACTGTTCTCTTCAGGAGCCGTGAATTTCTTTGGCAAGAAGGGCATACAGCTTTTGCAACTAAAGAGGAGGCAGATGAAGAGGTATTAACTACTTATTTGTTCACTATTGTGATGTTATTCTGTTGTAAACTAGTAGTATTGGGTTGGTTTTGGTGATTGGACTAGTAGTATTGGGTTGGTTTTATCCAGTATGAATTATGAAGGAAACATATGGCTAGTCTGAAGCAGCAGCTGGCCTAAGTATAGTGTGTGAGGTTATACATATGAAACTTCTAGTGTGGATAAACTTTTTGATCTCTGTAGTTTATGAATTACAGTATTGCACTACACTACAAACTCAATCTTGCTTCGATTTTGGAAATTGGAATTATAAAATTTCATGTATTATTTAAGTAGTTCTGCACAAAACTATTTGAATCAGTCCTGATGTATCAAAGGGACACTTGAATAAATTTAATATTGTGCTATTTATTTTAAGATGTGTTTGATAAAATGACTTTATGAATGCTATTTATTTTAAGATGCGTTTGATAAAATGATTTTATGAAAACCTACATGTTAAATGTCAAAGGGATGATCAGTTTATTTATATGATAATGTTCTCAGGTTGTCCAAATATTGGAACTCTACAGAAGGATATATGAAGAATTTTTAGCAGTTCCAGTGTCTAAAGGGAGGAAAAGTGAGATGGAAAAATTTGCTGGTGGACTTTATACAACCAGTGTTGAGGTATTGATATGAAAATGTTTGCTGCATTCCTGCTGCATGTATTGTTCTTAAAGCTGCCCTGATGAAGAGGATAGGTGATCTAAGTTGCCCGGATACTCCGATACGGATATGCAATACGCCGATACTGTGATACGTCATTTTCCCAAAAACACCGATATGGCGATACATGTATATATATAAGAATGTTGCGGTCGTTGGTTGGGTACGGGTTTGAGAACCGACGGTAGGGCACTCACCCTTATCTAGCCGCCAGCAGGGCTCTTCCTTGTCGAGGTAGCGAGGTTCTGAGCCTGATTAGCCAGGGAGGTGGGATGATCCCCTCCAAGCTTGGTCGGGACTCCTCTCGACGAACAAGGGGCTCTGATCTTTAGCCAACTGGTTAGGGACTAATTTTGTTTATTTCTTTGATTGATTAATAATGGATGCATGCTATCCCTTTTATAGGGACAATCCGACTTCACCCTTAAGAAATAATCTATAAGAAAACTTATCTTTAATAATCCAATCTAATAGTTTGCATAACTAATAGATAATATCAAACACTTGATAGATAGATTTCTAAATAATAAATCCTGCCTAATACCCACAGGCATTACTGTCCACAGGAACTACAGCACCGTATTGCTACAGTACCTCACATGGGTATTGGACCGTAACAAAGAAATATAGAATATGTAAGTTCTAGTGCGCAAATACTAGATTCTTGGCACGGTCAGTGTTTAGCCTACAACAATGCAATTGCAATTGAATTCCATGTAGTTGGTAAAAAATAAGAAATTAAGAAAAGAAGGTAAGTATAGAACCTATTTATCAAACCATAGATACTCCAATTTCTTTCAGCGCAAGAAGATGATGTTGGCTGCCTAAGTAATTTTAATGACAACTGCTTTGGGTCTAGATAGGCTCTATCATCAATTGAGTAAAAGGAATAAACACTCTTCCAAACAAAGAGAAATCAGCTAATTGTTGTTTGATGAATAGATCGACCATACGTTTTTGAGTCGAATAAGGGGTGTTAGGGTACAGAGGTATCAGGGAACTATTGGGAATTATTTTCGTGTTTTTGAAAAACAGGAAAATCACCGATACTTATAGGATATGTATCCAGCCGTATCGGGGCCGTATCCGTTTATGATACATTATCCGATACCGTTATGCCGATTTTGGGATGTATCTGTGTAACGTAGTAAGTGATTTCTCTATTTTCATTTACTGCTATCTTATAGTTTATCATTTTTCCAGGCCTTCATTCCAAACACTGGCCGTGGTATACAAGGTGCAACCTCACATTGTCTTGGACAAAACTTTGCAAAGATGTTTGATATCACTTTTGAGAATGAGAAGGGGGCAAGGTCCATGGTGTGGCAGAACTCTTGGGCTTATACCACCCGCTCGGTAATTCTTATATATATATATTTATTTATTTCAAATGGATTTTGATTGGGATTCTCTTCTTGGTTTGCTTTTTTTTACAGCTAAAGTTTTGGAACTGGAAATGAGTCTTTCACTCTGTATACTCATATTATTGTTCATTGACATCTTGCTGGCTTATATATACTGAGTAAAAAGGCTTATAAGTTTGACTTATAAGAACTAATGTAGGCAAAATAGGTACCTGGCATTTATGATCTTCATGTCTTTTGGTTTCAACATGAATGGCTATTTTTTTAAAAAGAAAATCTGTTAATTGTTAACTTTGCCAAGGCATTCACAACATAGATGAAGAGGAACTGGCAAGGTGGGGAATGCCGGTATACAGTTGGATGTACTTTTTGTGACAAAAAAATTGTATATTGCAGTTAACCTATTTTTGGACAGTACTGCATAATTCTTTGTAGTGGTAGCTAAGGTCACCTCCTGTAGAGTTAGGGGGTGTTTGGGACTGCTCCGCTCCAGTTTTTGCAGCTCTGCTCCACGAACTCCACCATGGAGCAGCTCCACCGTGGAGTTTGTGGAGCAGGAGGTACTGTTTGGCACGCAGCTCTGCTCCAGCTCCAGGAATGGGTTGTTTCCATGCAAATGGTCCATTATGCCCATGATAGATATTGCTCTTGATATTTTCCGACCAAAATAGAAATCAAATGATGGAACATTAACGGAGGCCATAATTAAAATACAAATAATTGTCCCATAAATTGTAAATAATAGAAAATTAAGCAAAGGTCATAATTCGAATACAAATAATTGTCCATATGTAAGCATGACTACGAATCGAAGTGTTCTAATAATTCTAGCCCCAAGAAAGAGTGAGAGCGGTGGCCAGGTCATCGCGGAAGTTATCCATAGTAGGAGCGTTGGGTTCTGTAGTAGAATTATTTGATAGTGCTGCATATTTCCGATACCTTTCTGGGATTGTTGGGACAAAATTTGGATCGCGATCAAACCGAGCAAAGTCCAAGTCGACACCATCATGCTCACGAATGAAGTTATGAAGCACCATAGTAGCCACAACAATCATTTTTTGCTTGTACATTGGGTACGGAGCCATCTTGTAGAGAATTTGCCACTTCATTTTGAGAAGCCCAAATGATCTTTCAATAACATTACGGATAGAAGAGTGAACGCGATTGAACCTTTCCTTTGGAGTTTTCGGTTCTGTTCCTCTATGCCACTCGGGAGTATGATACCTCTCACCCTTATAAGGACAAAGATAGCCGGGACGATTAGGATAACCCGCATCAACAACGTAATATTTCCCTATAAATTCATGAGAATATTAGTTTTCACTTGTAAGCATCTCAATTGAACATTGGAAAAAATATATTCATATCAATATTACCTTTGGGAGGATGCGGAAAAAAATTTTCATCGACTCTTATCGCATTGTACAACACACTAGTATCATGCGTAGACCCCGGCTGCCCCGTCGACACATAAGTGAACCTCATGTCGAAGTCACAAACTGCTAGAACATTTTGAGTAGGTATCCCGGATTTTCCAATATATCTCACTTGCTCTTCGGGTGACAAAGCAACTCGAATATGCGTGCCATCAAGAGCACCAATGCAATCTTTGAAATGTGGAAATGCTCTTCGGTCATTTCTAATCCGCTCATGAATAGTACGAAAGTTGGGGTCCTTTGGTCTAATAAAATCTTTTGCCATAGCCATCAAGGAATAGAGGACCTCACTGAATTTTCTACTTATGGTTTCACCAGAGTGTTTGAACCGGTTTTGTCCTCTTCTATTAGACTCATTTCCAGAACATGTAAACAAGAATATTGCAAGCATCTCATAGGTGTTCATATGTAGTGATGGTTTCAGACTGTACCTTTCAACCAATAAATCATGAAGGTCATAGAACATGGTTGTGCTCATTCTAAGCTGTGAATGGCACTCACCAGGTGTGGGAAGTGTCTCCATCAACCATCCCATACCACTTAGGTTTGATGTCCTAGGTGGGTTTTTGTCAATATATGTATCCATATATGCTTGAGCAATTTTAGCACCACAAATGGCAAATTTGACAAATGCAATGGTCTCACTGTCAGAGTCATCGCTGTCACTATCACTTTCAGATAGCTGCATAAATGCATAAACAATCAGTCTGCATACACCCAGATATAGAAATCAGCAAGAAAAAAATAACTTGTAGCACACAGATAGAGAATTAATCCAAATGGCTACTACAGAGCCAAATAAGCAATCCCAAGGGTTCACATAGAGCCAAAATAAATTACCCAAATGGCTAACATACAGCCAAAATAATGCAACTGGCTAACACAGAGCCAAATAAACAATCCTAAGGGGTCACATAGAGCCCAGATAAAATATCCAAATGGCTTACATACAGCCCAATGAAATAGTCCTACTTGCCGTACTTATCGTTGTACCTCTTCCTATGCCAATTGAACCTAATCTCTCTAGTAGGAAAAGTCATGAACATCTGCCTAGCATCTTTCTTCTCAAATAACTGAGTCGCTATGTAATGCTCATCGGAACCAAACTCGGCACCACAGTCTATCACAAGGTTCATGACTTCCTGAACCGACACCCCCTCTTCCTTCTTCTTGGCTAAAAAAGCAGTAGTAGTATCAGACATCTTTGTGATTGCATCTTGAATAACAATTGCAGTGGTGGACTTAGCCTTCTTCTTCAGATCAGCACCAACACGAGGCCTTTTTCCTGTAGATGCACTAGGTGCAGCAACCTCCTGGACGTCCTCCTCATCTGCATCACGTGCATCAACAAGTTCACTCTGGAAGTCACCCCCTCCACCTTTATTTTCATTGTCCACATCGAAAGGTTCTTCTTGTGAATTTGGAATAATTGGATTTTCACTCATAGGATTCCAATGATCTGTGTCCTCATTTGTGATATCCCTAAACATATCAGATAGCAAATCCTCATTTTGGAGAGCTTTTTTCATGAACTTTCCAACCCCAGGAATTTCCTGCACATATATGTACCATATGCATCAGACATCAACCTTTGGGAAAATTAGAGTGATGGATTGAACAAATTATATAGCACTCACAGCTTTGGCCTTCTTCCACCACTCCTTGTCCATTGAAATTGTCCCTCGTGTATAGTTCCAACCTGTACCTGTTTGCCTCCTCTTCAATTTTTGCCAAGCAGTAAAATCATTCTTTAACTTATCCCACTTGTTCTTTATTTGTGTCTTCGACAACTTGATTCCGGTAAGTTGAAGGAACCTATCAGATACCTCAGTATAACCTACAGAGTTCAAATGTGTGTTTGGACGATTGCCCTTCCTAACTTGTTCAGCCATCAACTCACAAGCAATTGTGACATTTGAATCGTTCCATTCCATTTGATCACCCTGACCATGTGTTACAATAATATATTCAAGCATTGAAAAAATCCTAGTGTGACAGGAATTCTATTTTCTGAATGTATGCAGCAATTGTACAATCAATTATCGACAATTAGCAGTCTACAATTGTACAATATACAATCAACAATTACCTATTAACAGTACATAATCACAAGTGTGCAATCAACAAGTACCAATCGAAACAAAAAATCAATACCTGCTCATCCTTCTTCTTTGCTGCTGGAGGCCGTTTCCTTCCGGCGGCACCTTGTCCTCTGGTTCTGACGACCCGGCTCACGGCCGGCACGGGTTGCTGCCGATGCCCAGCCACTGGGGTGGTCTTTGTCGCTCGATGCATGGCCATGGCCGGACTTCGGCATACAACTCGACCATGAACACCGGGGCCAGCGGCGGGGCCGTCTGAGGCGGGTGTGGCGGCGGGCGTAGGGGCTGCGCGGCGTCGCGCCGTACCCTGCGGGCGGCGGCGGCATCGTGCCGTGCAAGGCGGCGGCGCCCGGCAGGAGGGCGGGATAGGCCAACTCGGGCGTGGGCGTTGCAGGAAGCGGCGGCGGTGTTGGGAAGATGTGCTGCCCAAACACGGCCTCGTCTGGAATATGGTCGTCGTCTGGAGCATCCGCATCCATGGCGATGCTAGGGTTGAGGAGAGCGGCAGCGCTAGGGAAGAGATGAGGGGCGGCGCGTAGGGAAAGAGACGAGGGGCGGCACGCAGAGGAAGAGACGAGGGGCGGCGCGCAGAGGAAGAGATGAGGGGCGGCGCGGAGGAAGAGAGCGAGGCGCGCGAGGAAGATCTGCGCGAAGAGATGAGGGGCGGCGCGTTTGGGAAGAGATGAGGGGCGGCGCGTTTGGGAAGAGATGAGGGGCGGCGGGAGGGGAAGCGTTTACGAGAACTAATCCGTGATTAATGAGTGGCAAGGTGGGTAATTACCTCACAACTCCATGTGGGAGTACCAAACTCCAAAAACTGGAGTACCCCTTGAGGTACTCCAAGAAAAACATGGAGCTGGCCTCTAGCTCCACCTTTTTTGCGGAGCGGAGTTCGTGGAGCTAGACGTGTTTGGCAACGCGGAGCTGGAGCGGAGCTAGAAAAACTGGAGCGGAGCAGTCCCAAACACCCCCTTAGCCTAACTTGAACAATTCCTATCCCCCAAAATAAAATAAAATAATAAAAATGAATCTCTAATGATTGATATTGTGTTTATTTATCCATAATTTTTTTGAGAATTTAGTGTTCGGGGGTCAGGGGAGGCCTACTCCAATCACTTTGGAGCAAGCTTTTGGGTGTATGGTAATTTTGGCAATATCTGTGGTGCCTTTTTTTTTATAAAAAAATGTATTGCATGGCACATTAATTTTGTGTTTGGGGTTTTCAGTTACCAAGTGTTCTGCCTAAATTATATTTACTTTTCTAGTATGTAGCACTTATGCTCTTCTTGCAGATTGGCGTGATGGTTATGACACATGGTGATGACAAGGGCTTAGTGCTACCACCAAGGGTGGCACCTCTACAGGTTATCGTTATTCCTGTACCTTTTAAGGATGCTGACACAACAGCCATCAAAGGAGCTTGTGAATCAACTGTCTACACACTAAATGAAGCTGGGATTCGAGCAGACTTGGATGCTCGTGAAAACTATTCACCAGGCTGGAAGTATTCCCATTGGGAAACAAAAGGTGTTCCTTTGAGAATTGAGATAGGTCCAAAGGATCTGGCAAACAAACAGGTACTGAGGTGACGGCATTCAATTTATTATCTTCATGTCTGCCAGTGATCATAAGTATTTTGGTTATTGACTCTTGATCACGCAGATTAATGTGCCACATAAATTACTGTTCTTTCTTTTTGCTCTAGGACTATCACAGTAGTTAACAGTAGCGCCTTTCATATTTATCATAGAAGACAAACAACCTTATCAGTGCACTGCTCGCTCTCCCCCCGCATATAATTTGCCCTTAGTCCTTACTTTTTTGTTCTTGTTCCTATTGGTTCCAAGATAATAGATGTTTTGCTTTAACTTGTTCCTAAAGCCTAAGATGAAGTGTAAGTTGTTTCTGTGTTGTTTGTTCCGTATGCAAAATCTGATTAAAACTGATCATACATTAGACTTCAAAACAGGCTGTCATTGTTTTTTTCATCGTCAAAGCAAGTAGCTAATGGATATGTATAACTAAGTGACACCTTTTTTATTACTACATGTTGACTTGCACATTTTTAGAATTTTATACTAATCTTTTTTGTCAAGCGATGTGAAGTTAATTTTCCCCCTCTAGCTTTTACAGCCCAATTAGCTTTGTGTGTGTGTTTTTTTAATATTTTGTAATTTACTATTTTTTCACTTGTTTTTGTTCTCTTCTGGGCTTTGGCAAGATTTGAGACAGTAAATAGAGTGTAAAAAATGTTAGAACCCTGTATGCACTCAAGAAAAATGTTAGAATCATGTATACGATGTAAAAACAAAAAAGAAATTTTGTCCTGAAATATTAGATTTTCTTGAGTGTATTACTTTCGTTTATTCTAATTTTGTCTTGAAATATTAGATTTTCTTGAGCGTATTGCTTTCGTTTATTCTTGTAGAGATTTGTGCTATTGTTTTCTCAACTTCAATTTTATTTAATGATTATTGAGGGTAATTCAAGAAAGCAGGATGCTGTTTTCATAGTTTTGGATGGGACAGTAAAAGTGTAACACTATAAAGTGCAAGTGATTTTTTTTAACAAATAACAAATAATATTCTCTTCAATTTTTTTTGTTGCAAAACATCCTAATTCCCGATTGTTGTTGAGGTCAAAAGCTGGACTATATTGGCCTTTTGGCCCATTGGAAGAGATCAAGTCTCATTCCAACATGGTATGAGAGCAAGGTTAGGGTTTCCCACTTCATCGCTGCCGTCGGCCGCCGTCACCCCCGCGCCTGAAGCTACCGCTTCTCGCCCTGCTCTGCTTCTTAGCGCGCCCGAAGCTCTAATTGTCCGCGCCTGCAGCTCCTATCACTGATTCGACTCCTTGTCACTAGATCTGTGATCCTCGCCGCTGGATCCGTGCCACTCGCCACCAGATCCGGCCGCTCTGTCGCTGGATTCACCCTCGACGCCACCTTTGTTCTTCATCGCCACTCGAGCGAGGACATTGCCCAAGGCTCCCGTGTGCGCTACAGCTCCTGTGCGCGCTGCTCGGAACTCGTGTCGCCGCTGCCGGCCGCCACGTTCCAACCTTGCCGCCGCTCCAACTCCTCGTTGGGAGCTCCATCCTATGCGCTGTAGCTCCGGCCCGCGCCTTCCATGCCTCGCGCCACGCCATGCCCGGCACGCCTAGCGGTTGGTGGCGACGCCTAGCGCCCCGCCCCGCAACTCGGCCGCAGCGGCCATCCGCTCGGCTCTGGCTGTCACTCGCGACGTCGCTGAGCCTGCGCAAGAGCTCCGTGCTCTGTTTTTGATCTAGGTGGAGCCGGCGGCTTCGGCTTCACTCCGGCTCCACCGATCTACGTGGAGCCAGCAGCTTCGGCTTCACCTCGGCCCTGACCTCTCTAGCCTCTCTACGGCTTTAGTTTCTCTCCGGCTCCCGATCTAGCTTGAGATATTGCCCTTGGCTTCTGCTCCCGAGCACACCGCCTCCCAACCCTAGATCCAGTCAAGTCACCACTGATGGCTACTACCGACGGCTCCTTCGCCATCCCGTTGCAGATCTCGTGGCCGCCGGTGCCGCACTTTTTGGTGCCACTAGTAACATACCCGTAGGTTGTGCGCCCCGCCCTTGTTCCTGGATAGCGTCGCCGCTGCTGTCTTCCCTATATCGGGCCGCCGCCGTCGCCTCAGGTCGTCGCCCTGATCTCAGGATAACGCCGCTGCCCTAGCCTCGGGGCACTATCGCTGCTCCTGCCTTGGACCATCGCTGCCGCCCCTGCCTTGGGCCGCCGCCGGCCCCGCCTCTGGCCGTCGCCGCTGTCTCGGCCTCAGGCCGCCGACCCGGTCTTGGGACACTGTCGCTGCTCTTGGCTCGGACTGCCTTTGCCGCTCTTGGCTCGGACCACCACCGTCGCCCCTACCTCCGCCAACGATGTGGCCTCGGGCCGTCGCCACCTCTCTTGCATCAGGCTCTGCTTGGCTCTTACTTCTCAGCTGTCCTCGTCTCTGCCACCTCTCGTCTTGTATCTTGTCTCGGTGGATCTTGGACTCTGGTGCCTCTTTTCACATGACATCAGATTCTACTCGCCTCAGTTATGTGAGTCCCACAGCTTTTCTTTCTACTGTTCAGACTGCAGATCACACCTCTCTTCCCGTTGCGCTGAGGCATCCTTTCTACTTCCTTTCATGTTCCTGTCGTCTCTCATGTTACCCAGCTTACTATGCAACTTATGTCGGCCGGTCAGATCACGACTGTCGTGTTTTTATTGAGTCTGACACTTGTGTCTAGGACCGCCGCACGGGGACTTCTTGGTGTTGGCCCTTTGCGTCGTGATTCGCAACGTCTTTGGGAGCTCGACTGCCTACACCTTCCTTCCGTTGTCCCCATTTGCCAGTCAGTCACTACACCTACCTCTATTTTTGTTGCGTCCTATACCGTTGCCTTTGCTCAGTGACACCATCGTTTGAGTCATCTTTGTGGATCGCGATTGTTGTCTTTAGTAGGTCGTGGTCTTGGTTCTGTTTCTGGTGACACATCTTTACCTTGTATGGGTTGCAAGCTTGGCAAGCCGCTGCAACTCCTCTATCTCTAATGATTCTGTCTCGGCTCATCCTTTTGATCTTGTTCAATCCGATATTTGGGGTCTGGCTCCCTTCATTTCGAAAGTGGGTTATCGATACTATGTGATCTTTATTGATGATTATTTTCGTCATACTTAGATCTACTTCATGTGCTCTTGCAGTCAGGTTCTCTCTATTGACCAGAGGTTTGCCACCATAGTTCGCACTCAGTTTGATTCGGCCATTCATGCTTTTTGTGCTGATTCTGCTGGCGAGTACCTATCTGTTGCTTTGCGTCGCTTTCTCGCTGAGCAGGGTACTCTCCCCTAGTACTCTTGTCTTAGTGCTCATGCTCAGAACGGTGTCTCTGAGCGTAAGCATTGTCACTTGCTTGAGATAGCTCGCGCTCTCATGCTTGCCTCTTCTGTTCCACCTCACTTTTAGGCTGAGGTGTCTCCACTGCCGCTTTCCTCATCAACATACAGCCTTCCACTTCTTTTCAGGGTACTACTCTTGTTGAGTCTCTCTACGGTTGGGCTCCCGAGTACAATCACCTTTGCTGTTTCGGCTGTCTGCTTTGTCCTTCTTCTACCTTGTGAGTGCATCAAGCTAACTGCTCAGTCATTTGAGTGTGTTTTTCTTGGCTACAATGTTGAGCATAAGGGTTATCGCTGTTACGATCCTGTTGCTTACCGGATGAGGATATCTCGAGACGTTACCTTTGATGAGTCCTGGTCTTACTACCCTCATCCCTGTACTGTCAGCTTTGATTCTCTTGTTGAGTCGAGCTCCTTTCTGACTTTTCCTGACACTCAATTTTCTACTCTTGTTTCGCTTCCGCCTCCACCTTCGCTTCCCTCTCCTCCGGCTCCACCTGTTCCCTCGTCTCTGGATTTTCCTTTCAACCCTTTTGTTGAGGTTCCGCCCTTTCCCCTGCACTACTCTCGCCGTCATCGGCCTACTTCTTCTCCAGTTGAGCCTCTGTCTTTGCTAGGCTCTATTCCCAGTTCTTCTTCTCCGTCCTTGCTGGGTCCTGCTCCACCTTCTCCTCCCAGATATGATCTTCGTGATCGTCGCACTGTCAGGCCTCCCGAGTGCTATGGCTTTGTAGCCGCTGCTCTTTCTGAGCCTACGACTTACTGTGAGGTTGCTGCTCACCCTGAGTGGCAGCTTGCGATGTCTGAGGAGATTGCTGCTTTGGAGCGTATTAGCACTTGGGATCTTGTGCCCTTATCTGTGCGTGTTACTCCTATCACGTGCAAGTGGGTGTAAAATATCAAGACCCGCTCGGATGTCTCCCTTGAGAGTTACAAGGTTCGTCTTGTGGTGTGTAGTTTTCAGCAGGAGCATGGTTGTGAGTTGTGACTACGATGAGACTTTCGCTCTTGTCGCTCATATGACCACTGTTTGCACTCCTTGTTGTGGCCTCTGTTCGACAGTGGCCCATTTCTTAGTTGGGCGTTAAGAATGCCTTTCTTAATGGCGAGCTGCGTGTGGTCTACATGCAGCCGCCCCCTGGGTATTCGGTCCTTGATGGTATGGTTTGTCGCCTTCGTCGCTCTATGGGCTCAAATAAGCCCCTCGCGCTTGGTTTGATTGCTTCTCCTCTGTTGTCAGTGCTACCGGCTTCTCCACTAGTGATCGCAACCCTACCCTCTTTGTACACCTCTCCTCGAGTCGGACACTCCTATATGTAGATGATATGATCATTACTGGAGATTACTCTCAGTTCATTGCCTTTGTGAAGGAGTGTCTCAGTGAGCAGTTTTTGATGTCTGATTTGGGTCCTCTTCGTTACTTCCTTGAGATTGAGATCACTGATACGCCCGAGGGCTACTGCCTCTCCCAAGAGAAGTACGTTTAGGATATCCTTGCTCGCGCTTGTCTCACTAATCATCTTCAGTCTACTGATAGTGAGCCTCTTGAGGACCCCACTCGCTACCGTCATCTTGTCAGGAGCTTCGTCTACCTTTGGATCACTCGACTTGAAATTTCTCACTCAATTCTCATCCTGAGTCAGTTCATCTTTGCTCCTACTCAGCTCCACTACAGTTACCTTCTTTGTGTTCTGCGATATCTTCGCGGGACCATCACCCGTCACCTTTTATTTTCTCGCTTCAGTTCTCTGCAGCTTTGGCGTACTCTGAAGCGACTTGGGCTAGCGATAATTCTAGTCGTTGGTCTCTTTCTGCCTATTGTGTCTTTCTTGGTTCCTCTTTGATTACCTGGAAGACCAAGAAGTAGTGCCGTTCGAGTGCTGAGGCTGTGTTGAGAGCCATGGCGTCATTGACAGTTGAGTTGAGATCACCTGACTTCGGTGGCTACTTGAGGATTTCAGTGTTTTAGTTTTTGCACTGACTCCTCGTTTATCAGACAGTAGTGGTGCGATCAGCATTGCGCGAGATCCAGTGAAGCATGAGCTCACCAAGCACATTGGAGTAGATACTTCGTACATGAGATCGCAGGTGTAAGATCAAGTTATTGCTCTTCAGTATGTGCCTTCGGAGCTTCAGTTAGTAGATTTTCTCACCAAGGCACATGCTAGACTTCAGCATAGTTTCTATCTCTCCAAACTTAGTGTTGTTGGTCCACCATGAGTTTAAGGGGGTGTTAGATATGTATATAGCTTAGGGTGTTCTTTGCATATTGACTTACCCTGTACATGATATATTGACCTTTTGGCTCATTTGAATATATTTAGTCTCATTCCAACAGGTTTATCATTTTTTTTTTGTCTTGCCTCAATAACATAATGATTGCACCCATTAACTGGTGCATCTTTTCCGGTCACTAAATGGTGCCCTTTTTCAGATATGTGATGAGTTATAACAAGGATCTGATTCTCATTTTCCTGCAGTGTTTAATTTGTTATCATTTCATGAACTTTCATTCCATCATTCCATGAGTAGATGAGAATAATCTTGTCTTTTCAGGTGCGCATTGTCCGGCGAGACAATGGTGCAAAGGTTGATGTTCCTTCGACCGATTTGGTTGAGCAGGTTAGAGTGTTACTGGATTGCATTCAAGAAAACTTGTTCGAAACAGCCAAACAAAAGAGAGATGCTTGCATTAAAGTCATCGGCACTTGGGATGAATTCACAGCGGCTCTGAATGACAAAAAGTTGATCTTGGCTCCCTGGTGTGATGAAGAGGTATTTGAAGGCTTTTCTACATTTATCATTCCACCCTGAATCCTTTAAAGGAAAAACTAGCAACAATCGGCTAATAGGAGTGACTAATGACTATGGTACACATGTTTGTATCTAATGCACTTTATGTACACTTTTTCCACAATATATTACAGACGGTAAAAGTGGGATTGGAGGGATGTGGAATAATGTGGAGGAGAAAAGTGTTAGGAAACTAGTTAACTATAAAACATAAATATTTTAAAAAGTTTGCAAATAAAACAAAGATTCAGTTGCTGGAATTGCATAATAAACTTTCAATATACATGTTTGTATGTATGTTTGACTCCTTCACTGGGCATGCATATCAAGTGATCGATAAAAATCACATATTCTCCAGTTTCACTGGTAAAAAGAGGTTACAATACGAGTGTCTCACTCATGCAATAAGCAAGATGACTTATGGTAAAATTACAAACATAGGAGTGCACTAGTGGCACTGTTGGCGCATACATGCCACAGCTGTTACTGAGGCAGTAAGCAAATTGGTTTATGGTAATATTAGTGAGCTTAGGAGTGCACTGGTGGTAGCTAAGCCATATTGTTGGTGCATACTATTGAGTTGCATGCACCAACCAGTTCATTCAAAGCTTAAGCTGATGAGGAAAGATGAACATTTCGTTTATACTTCAACACTCCCCCTCACGTGTAGGTACCTCCAGGCCTAAGACGTGGAATAGAAGTGGAATACAATTTTTTTTTCTTTAATTGCGCCAACTGGGTCTTGAACTCAAGACCTCTTAGCTCTGATACTATATTGAGTTGCATACACCAACTAGTTCACCAAAAGCTTAAACTGACGAGGGAAGATAGACAATTCACTTATACCAACACATATATGCCGCAGCTGTGGGTCCAGTTACTTCATTGCCCTTTCATCATGAAGTCCACATGCTCAGTAATCCTTCCTGCTATATGATCTTCCTCAAGAGAGTGCTGTTTAGGAACTACCATTGGCTAAAAATCAATCCATTCCATTTATGGCAAGCATAGTAAGATACTCTAGCATTTGAAAGCTAATCCGTGGAGGTGAGGAGAAAGGAGAGTAAATTAGGATAGGGAAGTTTCCTTTTCCAGTTTCCACCGGTGAAGTGAAGGGCCACATTTAGTAGCTCCCACAAAAAAAAATTGTTCGAATGTAAGAAATCACAAGTTTGTTGGTTATTAGCAAACATTCTACATTGCAGTAGTTGGCTTCAAGTTTGTTAGTCATTAGCAAACATATTCTACATTGCAGTAATTGGCTTCATGAACCATTTACATTGATACTAGGCACTTTCCACTCAGCATTTGTATCATACAATATCTTTCTTTTGGTGCAGGAAGTTGAGAAGGACGTGAAAGCTCGGACAAAAGGTGATCTTGGAGCTGCCAAAACATTGTGTACTCCATTTGATCAACCAGATCTTCCAGCAGGTATGCTATGTGGAACATGCCGTATGACCTGGATAAAAATTACTTTTGGGTTTCTTTTCTGCTACATTTCTTGCAAGGGATGCTTCTGTGCATGCAACCCTGACCTGTGTGATAACTGCACCAAACTTCAGGAACTGTGTGCTTTGCTTCTGGAAAGCCTGCAAAGAAGTGGTCATTCTGGGGGCGCAGCTATTGATCTTCCTTGTGTTCCATTACTTGTCACCCTGCAGTTCTCATCATTCATTCCTGCTGGCAAAGCTGTTGATTCGATGGACTTGTATTCAGGGAATCACCCTGCAGTTCTCATCATTCATTCCTGCTGGCAAAGCCGTTGATTCGATGAACTTGTATTCAGGGAATCGACAATGCACTGGTTTGGTTGTCGCAAAGATCACACACACATCCATTAAGCATGCAGTTTTGCTACTCATGGGAAACCCTTACATCCAACTGTTTACCCAGTAACATGTTTGTTTCAAAATCCTGTTGTTGTGACTCAACTCCAACACAATGTTCACTTAATCGAGTTAAATTCGTCGTGTGAGTAATGTCGGTATCAACAGGGGGGCGTTGCTCAACTTGATCTGTTCGTTAATCTCGTTGCCTCTATATTGTAGTTTAAACTCTGAAGCCTGGCGCCGAATGAAATAGAAGAGTATTGCTGAGCCAGTTAAAGGCTTTCGGTTCGAGGCACATTTGACTCAGCGCAAACCAACGATTTTGGCAATTCATGTGCAACATCTCAAAATGTCGCCAAAAAAAAAAACATTACCTTGTTTGATTTTCAAAAATCTTGGCAATATTATCTTGTTTCAATAACTTTCCATCCAGTCCTTCCAATGCATTGTAAACCGAAAGAAATTGGTTGAGTTTTCAAAATAAATAAAATTTTTAAAACATCTCTTGGATTCAAATGCCTCCAAAATGATTCCTTCTCAATGTCGAAAATCCTTTACTTTATTTGAATTCTATCCAAGCTCAATTCAATTTCTAAACATTGTATTCCATGAAACTACGATTTGGCCAATGCATGCGTTTGGCCAAACGTCCGTCTCGGATCCTTTGGGAATCATCATTGCACACCTAAATCAACACAAAAGAAAGATGGAAGTATGAAGAACAATAAGCCAAAATCAAATTGAGATGGAGAGGGATAAGAGGGGGAAATCTAGTGAAAATCATTTGTCTTTTTCAAAACTTGAAATCCTTGTTAGTGTGAGCATCAATCAACATTAATGTTTCCCAAAAAAAAAATAAATAGAGGGGGTAGTTCTTAAGTTAGCGAACATCCATCAACAATTTCAAGTTCAAATTCAATTTGTGATGGAGGAAAAAAAAGGAAATCTCCGTCATAGAATAAGTTAAAAGAAAATGGAAAGAAAAAAATGATAAAAATGGAAAGAAAAAAAATGATAAAAGTTACTAAAAAGGTGATGGTTTTCACTGGTATTCTCTCATGTATCAGAAGAAGATATAAATGCAACAAGATGCAAAACTATTTGCCTCAAAGTTCAGCTATATGATTACACTACAAATTTTACACTTCTAAAGCCTTCTGAAGGCGCGTATATTTGGGAATAATCGCACACCGATTGCATTGATCTGTTGAGTATAAATAAGTACAAGGCAAGAGCCAAAACAAAGAAAGATAAGATTACATATGAAGAGAAAACAAACAAGGTTGCAATCGGTTGGAAAGATATTTCCTTGATGCATGGAACCCCGGATTATGTGCCGTCGGTTGCAATCCTACCGAGTGCATGCGTCATGCACGTATGTAATCTAACACTCCCTTGCGGTCTGAGCCGGAGGCAAACGGACGTGCAGGTTGGAGTGGAAATCGATAAACATGGCGGTGGGAAGACCTTGGTGAAGATGTCAGTGTATTGGGACATGGACAGCACCTGAAGAACCCAAATGTCACCAAAAGCCACATGCTCGCGCACAAAATGCAAGTTGATCTCGACATGTTTGGTTTGTTGATGTTGAACTAGGTTTGTCGAGAGGTAGATTGCACTGATGTTGTCGAAGTAGACGATGGTGGCCCGCTGAAGTGGACGATGAAGCTCGGCGAGAAGCTGCCATAACTAGCAC
Organism: Ampelocalamus luodianensis; assembly: GCA_036346255.1. NCBI lineage: Eukaryota > Viridiplantae > Streptophyta > Magnoliopsida > Poales > Poaceae > Ampelocalamus > Ampelocalamus luodianensis. Next base: position 25,894,969 of record CM070640.1, read on the forward strand.
GCCTCGGCCACGACATTTGCAACGACGCGGTACTCGGCTTCGGCACTGGAACACGAGATTTTGTGTAGGCGTTTGGACGACTAAGACACAAGGTTATCGCCAAGAAAAATGCCACAGCCAGAGGTAGACTTGCGTGTGTCCGGGCAACCGGCCTAGTTGGCATTGTAATAGGCAGTCAAAGCGCCGAGAGAGGTGCGGTGAAGACGAAGACCATGGTGCATAGTGCCCTAGAGGTAACGGAGAATCCATTTGATAATGTTGAAGTGAGGCTCGCGCAGATCATGCATATGGATGCAAACTTGTTGGATGACATACGCAATATCGGGGCGAGTAAAAGTAAGGTACTTAGGGCACCAACAAGATTTCGGTAATGTGTTGGATTGTCAATAGGGGTCCGGTCGACGCATGCAGCTTGGAATTGGTGTCAATAGGAATTGAACTCAGCTTGCAATTGTACATGCTGGCGCAGTCAAGAATGTCCACGACATACTTACTCATGAGGTCCGAGGTGCATCTAATACAATGGTGAGTAACTCTAAACTGCCATCTTGTACTAGCTCTTCAATTGGCATTGATTTGCAACAAAAGGGAGAAACTCTTCATATGGCCAAGGAGGATAGGGAGGTAGGCCGAGGAGGAGGCAGATCATAAGGTCAACCCATGGAAAGTTAGATTTCATCCAAGATAAGGAGTTCAAGAGGACTTCCAATCCAAAATGGATTTCAACTCAAACTCAGAAACTGAATTGGATTCAGATTGACATCATTCCAATTCGATTTTTCCTTTAAAAGGAAACTTATTTCCAATCAGCATGACATGTTAATTTTGATGTCCGAGATGAATAAGGATTCAAAAACCGAATGGCAAAAAGGATCAAAAATAGATTAGGAATTTATTTTCAGCAATTAGAGTAGTTTAAATTTCTGAAATAGAATAGAATAGAGAGAGGGAGGAAGTCAGATTCGACCACTTGGCTAAAAACTAGTGGGAAATCGCTCCAATCTGAATTGGGGTGGGACCCCCCTTGGCCGAAATTGGCTACGCCCCTCCTAATCCGAATTGGGGTGGGATTCCCCCTAGTCCGAATCTAGGTGGAATTCGTCGTCCCCCTGGCCAACCACTAGGGGTTCCCTTATATATTTAGGGTTAGACCCCCCCCAAATGTAAGCAAGTTTGATTTTGAGGAATAAAGAAAAGCCACTTTGTTTTTTGGCACAATGCTTGTGGAGTTGTGAGGAAAGGAAGAGGGAACCAAAATTAGGGTTTTCTTGATTGCCGCATGAAGATTAGAAGAAGCTTCGTCCATCTAATCCCCGTGATTCCTTGTGGATCAACTCATCAATTCGTCGACAAGGTGCACATTTTGGTGGTGTTCTTGCTGGTGGTTTTGTTTCTTTCCTTGGATTGATTCAACACTACTTGAGCCATTTGGAGGGAAAGACTTCGATTTTCTTTGGCTGAAAGAGCTAGGGATTTCCTTCGGTCAAGAAGAAGAAAACAATATTGATATTCAAGTACCGTGAAAGATTAGGCCACTTTACACATCGACTACACATTGATCCATATCATCTTGGTATCAGAGCGTGATTGATCATGGTATGCAAAAATTCTTTCTTGCTACTTTCAGGTTGATCATCATGTAGAGAACTAGCAAGCATGGTTCCAATGGTGGATCGGCTGAGGAGGTGGAGGAGACTAGGTACGGTGATATACTATCGCCGGATGTACGTGTTCGATAAGCTACTATTGGCTATTTTCTTCATCGCCAGGAGGTGACGCGCACTCAACTTGAAGCTCACATTCAAGGGGTGCAAAATACGTTGAGCGTCCACCTCAATGCGAACAAACGACGTATGATGGAGGGTTTCGACAATATGAACCTTGCTATCCATCGCTTGGAGGAGAAGCTACCACTATTGGGAAGAGGCCCTGCATCGGTGCTGCCACAACCACCTCATGCTCGGGCACAACGGGTTGCAAGTCGTGATGGAGATGACTTCTACGTTGCTGATTCAGAGGAGGTCGTTTCTGATGATCGTGGGAGATATTAACGATGTCCACGACGTGATTACTTTGATCATTGAGGTACTGGACATTGAGGATGTAACATCCCAATTTTGGACTTGTGTTTCAAATGTAAGAAAATGAGTAGAAATTAAAACATTTTCTTACATCTTGTATTTTCCTGTGTGCTTTGAACAATTGTTGTAAGAAGTTATGGAAATACAAAGTCACAAGTCTTTTGATCCAAACCTTGTCTTCTAAAAACATTCATCCCAAATCTTGTGATCATCCTTTGGTAATATTTTTCCGAAGTTCCTGGGATGGTATGTGAGCTCTCTGAAAAATTTCACATTTTTTGGAAATTGTTTGAATATTTTTAGAGGGTAGTCAAACCTTAAACCAGAGCCTTGCATAAATTTTTGGAGAATAATGCACTGCATGAAAACCTCTGAAAATTTTATACAAGGTTAATATCTGAGTTAACGAGCTCCAATAAAAATTTCATAATTTTTGGAGTTGCTTTGCTATCTCAAATAAATCCTCAAAGTCCCAGCTCAAATTAAAACTCAAAACCTAATTTCACTGTACGTTGGGTTCGAGTCAGACTCGGGCTCGAGCCTCTTGTCTTGGTCCAGTCAACTAACTGCACCGAGCCTTGTTTAAAAGCGCGCGTCTAATCTCAGCCGTTGGATCTTAATCGCTCGGCCCACGTTCGCGTGAACATTCGGACCATGCGAATGCACTATTCAATTTAAACCGTTGGATCTCAATCCAACCGTCCAGATTTCTGAGAGCATTCGGACTGTCTGGAGGACTCATTTAATCGTGGCCATTCAGTTCTGATCCAAGGGCTCACGATCTCCTCTGCTGTTTCAACCCCGCTCATGTCGTCCAATCTGAGCCGTTGGATTAAAATTCAATGCTCACAAGCTCCTCCGTTGTGTTTGACCTCAGAGGCGTGGCGCGTTGTCAGCCGTCCGATTAAAATCCAAGGGTTCAAAAGCACCCGAGAGTTTTTCGTGTCGTCTTCAACCTCCCGCCGTGCGAAAATAGTGCAGAGCATGGCGCTGTCAAATCTTGTTCCTCTGACAACGTCTCCCTGGTCGGCATTAAGTGCTTGCAGGTGCTTTCGGCCGAGAGGCATGCCCTACTCCTACATCTCCATCATTTTGCTTTTCGATCCATGTCGATGTCGTGGACTTAGCTCACCCGAGAGGCTCCTTTTTTGCCAAACCCTAATCCTTTAGCTATAAAAGGTTCCAAAACTCTTTCCTGGTGTTCCTTTACACCATCCTAAGCTCCTTATTCATTTTCGGAGCTTAACACACCAAGAACACTCAATCACCATTGTTGACCCGTAGAGCTCCATTGAGGATCATGAAGTCCCAATGGTTCTTCTTCAAATATTCTCGTACCCTTTTTAATCTCCTCTCTATCCTAATCATTTCCCCTCACTCAATTTTGGGTTTCATTCATAGGAGTTGACGAATTTGGGGTTTGTTCAATTTCGGCTGAAGCCATTCCCTTTTCTTCCTTAGCTCCGGTGAGTGCTCCTTTTCTCAATTAATTACTCATGAAGCTTATATGGGCTATTGTGTAGCTATTTTGACCACTAGCGGTGTTCATTTTGGCTCAGGTCTTTAATCTCTTATCGTCTCCCTCGGGTCCGGCAAGCTCCACCGTGGTAAGACCTTCTCCGACCATCTTTGAAGCTCATCTTGGTCAAGGTAGCTTCTTATTAGTCCTTAGATGCTTGGCACACGCTTCTCTGGACTGCTGCGGAGCTTTTCTTGCATTTTCGCTTTTAGCCGAGGTGGTCGCTGTGAGGACCCGGAATATTTAACTAGTAACACTTAACCTCCAAATGGCTCTAGCGTTACTAATTAAACATTCTAAGCCTCGATGGTCATATGCTTCCCAGAATTGCAGCATATGCACATCATCATAAAATTACACATCATTTCCATACACATACATCACTAGGTTTCACAACGACATATATAAAGTAAAGTTATTACAAAAGAGAGCCGACCGGCCAAATAGAACAATATACAAGAATGACAGTGAAGCAAAGTGCCATAAGATGGCTAGAACAAAAGTCGACCAGGTTAGCCACACAACCCACAAGGCAACCGACCGGCCGCTAAGCTAGTCGCCCATGAGCTACCACAACACAGCCGCAAAAGTGAGGCCCCTCGGGCTCACCTTCTTCCTCTGCAATGAGAACAATTAAGCGTAGCAACTGAGTACAAAGATTGTCTTTGTACCCGCAAGACTGACGTGTGGAATAGCAGACCTATTCATAAACTACATGCAAGCTTATTTAGGTGGAGGTTGTATGTCTCATTTTGCATGAAGCCAACTTTATTTGCAATAGTGTAATACATTTTAAAAGCAAGTTTGCAAATCTGTTTTGTTATCAAAGTAATGATGAAGTAAAGATACATACAAGAACCCCTGAAGTGACTATCCCAATAGTCACCACAACATATACGAATCCCGATTCGTACCACCCATCAAGTTTTAGTTTAAAAGGTTGTAGTCTAACTCTTGAAAGACCTTGCCAAGCGTGTCCATAACCTAGGGCGAGGCTATTCGAATAGTTTTAACCCTGCAGGTGTACCAATGTACCCACACTTGCATCGCCTTCAAGCCACAAGCACACTCTCAGAAGGTATGCTGCCCGCTAAGTCTTACGAGACATTTCCAATCTTGTGTATTAACTACGAGCCGCTCATATGGATAGAAACCCATATGCTTACATTGCAAGCGAAAGACAACAAATCCCATCACGGGTGAAGTCTTTGGGCACTACAATGCTCCCAACACCATCCCTCCTGCGACTCCTGCGACTCGGAGCCAATACACGCCAAAGTACTAAGTCAAGAGAGGTCCCATACCCTCTAATGTGGTCGACACGCTAAAATGCTTGGTTTAGTGTAACAAGATGTTCGGTCCTTGTTGACTCGGGCACCATTCCGCCACACCCAAAATCACACAATCATACCATTGTGCCCAAGTCTAAATCTTTTTATTTTCAGTTTTAGTTTTCATAAGTAGACATGACACAAGGTGGAAATCATAATCATAATAAGTTTTAAGTGATCAAGGTTATCGACAAGTCGATAACCGCCCATTTCTACGAAACTAAGCATGGCTAAGCAATTAATTCGTAAACTACTAAGTGACAAGAGCCCACCCATGAACTCTAAATCACACAAGTAACCTAGGCTCATGGTAGTAGAGGATAATCATTTGCTAAGGAAATGCATCTACTAGGCCAACTATTAACACAAAGTAGCAATGCATACATAGAATTTGTAATCAACATAAATACTTAAAATCTTGGGATTAACATGATCAAACCGCTTGCCTTCTTGCTGTTGCTCAAAGCTGTTGTGGAGGGTCGCTCTCGGGATTACCGCAAATGTCGAATCCTAGCGAAAGGCAAAAGAACCAAGAACAACCAATAAGACAGCCGCACTTAAACAAACGAGCAAGCAAAAATTATCCAAATGCTACAAAATTTACACATAAGGCAGAATACGAATATACCTAGACATAGAAACTGGAAAAACCTAATTTGGATTTGTGGTGCAAAAGATATTACCTAAAAACCCATTTTCGGCCATAAATAGGTACTGTAGCAAAAATATTTTCTAGAGGTTTTCTAGACTTGAAATTTTTATGATAGGTTGCTACTGACATTTTAAGGCTAATACAAGTGGTTTCATCTTAATTGGAGTTAAAATGATTTAGTTATGATTTTTCTAAGGTGCAAAACTAGCATAATGCACTTTCAGAAATAAAAACATGTGCAAAACCCATTTCACATTATAGCATGATATGAGAGGGATTTCCTAACATCAAATTTCTATTTTTAGGATTTACTGAATTCTTGGTGTCTATTACATCATTAAATGAATTTTTAATTGCTACTAATAAGGTTAAATTTATTAACATATTTTTAAGTCTTTGATTTAGGCCTACCACCATTTTTAGATTAAAGTTTAGTTAATAACAAATTTATCAAAGTTAAAATCATTCCATTAGAGATATACTGAGAAAAAGATATGCATTTTCTAAGTTTTAATACAATTGGAATATCTAAAAATAGCAGAAAACAAGCTATAAAAGATTACAAATTTTCTACTACTGAGCGTAGCTAAAAGCATTTTATATTAAACTTTAGTGAATTACAAATTTATTCTGATTGGTTTCATGTAAAAGGATCTATCTTGAATTAGTTATGAATTTCTAAAGTTTTGATACAATTTTCAATTGATAAATAAATACTTACGAAATAAAAACCAACCCAACCGGAGATAAATGGCGTGGGCGCTCGTGGGCGTTGATGCAAAATCAACGAGCCACACGCACGAAAAGCAGCGCGCGCGCGATTCATAACAGAGCCAGCGTTGGATCAAGATCCAACGGCTCACGAGGAAGGATGCAACCGGACGGTGCGGTTGCCTCGGCGATCCACGACCGCAGATCTAAAAATGAGCGACTCCGATCACGCCTTCAGTCGGATGGTCCGATTGCACGCGCGATCGGGGCCGCAGATCAAGTAATGGGCGGCGAGAATGATGAGGGGAACCGGAGGTCCGACGCATACAAGATCTAGGCGCAGATCTCCAAATGAGCGGTGGTCAAGATCGAAGTGCATTTAGGAGTGCTGACACGTGGGGCCGCATGTCAGTGACTGAGAGTCACACATGCGAGATTTAACACACGTGCCGCGTGCGTGGACCCACATGGCGATGACTTAAAGGAGGCTCTTAGGGCGACTAATTAGTACTAATGACCAATGATTAGTGATGATTAGCAATTAATGTGTCCTAAAGATTTTGAACAGAGATGATTTAGGGACAGAGGGCCCACACATCAGTGACCCAAAAAGGTAATTTCGGACACATTTATTGCTAACAATGATTAGCAATAAATAAACCCACAATCAGCCCTAAGGACTTCTGATTTTCGGCGCTAAGCTAATGGGCCCACCTGGCGGTGGCGCAGGGGGTATCCGACGACTAATAAATGCCGACACTTAATTAACCTAAGATTAACATTAATGATGCCTAAGCGCACGGATAAGCGCCATCGGTGACTTAAGAAATTTGGACCCACATGTCGATGAGGCATTAGGCGATTAAGACATATTAATGGCATCCAATGATTAGCAATTCGTGCCCTAAAAATCGGCGAAAATGGGAGCTTCTCAACCGACAAAACCGAGTGGCTTTCACGGCTTGTCGTGGCGACTCGATCGCGGCGCCCACAAACTATCAAAATGGATTCGCAATAGTGTTGCGGACCCATGATGATGACCTCGCGGCGATGGAAGTGCAGGCAGCGCAGAGCGGAAAACAAAGAAAGGGCGACACGGCAAAACATGAAAATAGCAAGATGCTCATTGCGGTCCAAGGAAGCGAGTGCCATGACTTCTAGGGACTATATAGAAGCTACCTTAACCAAGAGGAGCTCAAAGATGGTCGGGAAGACTTGAACACGATGAAGTCCACGAGCGAAGAAGATGATGTGGAAGATGATGTTACGAGCAAAATGAGTGGAACCAAATCATCACCACGGCTTCATTATAGCTCAAAGGGGCTCCAAAGCAAATAATTGCAAAAGAACCACTTAAAGATTTGGAGAAGAAAGGGGTGAAACCAACAGAAAATCTCCAAACTTAAAATTGAGTGATTCTGTGAATGCAACCCAAAATAAAGTTAGGGAAATATAAAGGAGGTTGAGGAGTTCAAAAGGGTGCAAGAAAGGTTGAAGATGAACCACTGGACACAAGGCCGCCATTGGAGCCCTCGGGTCAACAATGGTGGATTGAAGGTTTAAGGTAGTTTTGAGCTCAAACACGAGAGGAGCTAGGTGCGGTGCAAAAGAACACCGGGAGGACCTAGAGGGCCAATTTATAGGAAAAGAATTAGGGTTTGAGCAGGCCGAGTCCATGGTGGGCTCGGTTCATGCTCTGATCATGGACCAAGCAGCGGGAGCAAGTGAGCATGGTGACAATGGAGGAGAAAGCACGGTGCTCATTAAATGCCCCGCATGAGAGGCGTTGACGAAAGCAAACTTGAGGTGACACATCAAAGCCGCGCGCTCTCTCTCTCCTACGCCATTGCCGCGCACGAGAAGCCGAGGAGGAAGAAGAACAGAAAGCGACGATGACCGTTGGATTGAAAATGGGCGGTCACGATTAAACGAGTTCGCCGGACGGTCCGATTGCCCTCGGGAATGCGGGCGGTTGGATTGAGATCCAACGGTCCCAATCGGTAACGCAACCGGAGGTCCGAATGCTCACATGAGCGTGGGCGGCGATTTGAATCAACGGTGATATCGCACGCGGCGTTTAAAACGCGACTCGGTGCGACTAGGTGGTTCAACCGAGTCAAGTGGCTCGGACTCGAGCCGACTCGAACCCAATGAATAGTGAGTCGACTTTAGGTTTTAAATTAAAGCTGGGACTTTTGAGGATTTATTTGGGGTAGCAAAATAACTCCAAAAATTCTGAAATTTTACAGGAGCTTGCTGACTGGGACATTGACCTTGTGTAAAATTTTCAGAGGTTTTTATGCATTGTATTTTTCTCCGAAAATTCTACAAGGTCTGGTTTTAGGTTTGGTGAGAGTCAAACAGGTTTGATCGCCCTCTAAAATATTCAAACAATTTCTAAAAATTGTGAAATTTTCAAAGGGTCACATACCATCCCAAGAACTTAGGAAAAATATTCCCGGAGATGATCACAACATTTGACAAGAATGTTTTGAAGGAACAAGATTTGGATCAAAAAGACTTGTGACTTTGCATTTCCATAAGTCTTGTACAATACTTGTCCAGTACACAAAGGAAATACATGATGTAAGAAAAAGTTTTAATTTCTAGTCATTTTCTTACATTTGAAACACAAGCCCAAAATTTGGGATGTTACAGTCGTCGTCGCGATTCTCCAGCTAGCCGGCGTTCTAGGCCTTCGCCGCCGGCAAGGTTGCCACCATCGGGACCGCAAGCCTATTGCGAACCCATTTTAGTCCTTAGGTTGCGCCGCTGCGGCCGGAGTCGCCGGCGACAAGCCGTAGTTTCCGCTCGGGTTTTTGTCGGGCGTTATCCCCCTGTTTTTGGTTGTCATTAGGACACCATTAATGATCTGATCATTGTTAATCATTGGGTTAATTAATGTGTCCTAATCTGGTTCATTGTGTCACTGCCTGGTGGGCCCCTCCTCTCGAATCCACCTCTGTGCAAGGTCGTTAGGACACGTTTAATTACTGATCATCCCTAATTATTGGTCTTTAGTAATTAAATTGTTGTCCTAATTGACCCTCTGTCTCACTGACATGTGGGCCCTCGCCCACTTAAACCCTCTTTGTGCATGTGTGTTAAACTCTCCGCATGCGTGTCTTGAGGTCACTGACAGTGGTCCCCGCTTGTGGCGCTTCTTTTCGCGTTGCGATCATTAGCCACCGTCGATCTCGTGATCTGCGGCTGCGATCGCGAGTGCAATCGGACTCTTCGAAGGGAGATGCGCTCCGAGTCGTTCATCTCGCGATCTGCGGCTATGGATGGCTGCGGCAACCGCACCGTCCGAATGTTTCCCTCCTCGTCAGCCGTTGGATCTTGATCCAACGGTGGGCTCCTTTTAGGGATCGCACGCGTGCGCTGTTCCCGGCGCGCGTGGGCCGTAGGGTTTTAGATTGAAGGCCCGCAAGCGTCCACGTCTTTTCTTTTAGTTAAGATCTGTTTGTTTTCGGGAAGTATTTATTTATCTACTAAAAATTGTTTTAAACTTTAGAAATTCTTAATTAATTCGTTTTAAATTCTTTTCAGTTGTTTCCAACTGCATTAAATTCTTGGTTAACTAGAGTTTAATCTAAAAATGCATCTAGGCATATTGTTGTATCAGAAAATTATGTAACCAAATAGCTTGATTTCTGCCATGTTGATTATTCCAGAAATAGTATTAAAACTTGTAAAATGCATATCTTTTTCTGTATAATTCCAATTTGTGCAAAATCAATTTTGTTAAATTATTCTATTAGTATACTTTAATATAAAATAGGTTTTGAGCCTAGTTATGCTGCTGTAAAGTGACTTGCATTATATTTACAACTTAGAAAAATCATAAGTAAATCATTGTAACTCCAAATTTAGTAAACTCAACTTTGCTGTCATTAGGATGTCATAATCTACCTGTCATAAAAATTTCAGACCTTAGATCATTCTGGAAATTTTTACCATGAACAGTACCTGTAATTAATTTAGTGAATTAAAAGGCTAAGAAAGCGTATTTTGGCTATATCTTTTTCATACTAAATCCAAATTGCATGATTTTTATTCCTGAAATTGTCTAAAATCATTCCCTAGCTGTTGTACAAATTTCATTAGATTTGAATGTCTTTTGCTGTTGGAGTTTATTTGGTGTTCTTCGTCCTTATTGGTTTTATCGCCTTTTGCGTTAGGTTCCGAAGGTAATCTTGATATTGAATCTGAGCCACAGCCATCAGATCCTGCACTCCAGCAAGGCAAGTAGATGTAGCATTATTTGATCATGTTGCTCCTACTATTTTCAAATTCTAATATATTGTTTGCAAATTCTATGTATGCATTGCTATGTTGTTTTAACTATTGTCGATAGTTCACCTAGTAGATGCATTATCAGTAGGCAAATGTTAATCCTCTACTACTGAGCCTAGGTTTACCTTGCTGTGATTTTGGGTTCGTTGGATGAATCCTTGTCACTTAGTAGTTTACGAGTTGTGCTTAGACATGCTTAGCTATCGGTAGAAATGGGTGGTTATCGACTTGTCGATAACCTTGATCACACAAACTTATTATGATATATATGTTTCAGCCTTGTGCTATGTCTAAATTGAAAAACTAAAACTGAAAAACAAAAAAATTTATACTTGGGCACAATGGTAAGATGGTGTGATCTTTTGGGTGTGATTGGAATGGTGCCCGGGTCAATTAAGGACCAAACATCTTGTGAGTACCTGTTATCCAAGCAATTTGTGCGTGCTAACCACACTAGAGGGAATGAGACCTCTCTTGACTTAGTACTTTGGCGTGTGTTGTCTACGAGTCGCAGGAGGGCGTGTGTGTGTTGCGTTGTGGTAAAATGAAATAATTGTGTGTGGGAGCATTGTAGTTGTTCAAAGAGCTTTACCCCGAGGGGTAGTTGTCCTTTTGGCTTTACAATGTAAGCGTATGGGTTTCTATCCATACGAGCGGCTCGTAGTTGATACACAATATTGGAAATATCTCGTAGGACTTAGCCGTGCCGGCATACCTTTGGAAGTGTGCTTAATCATGTTGTAATAACCCGAATATCAAATAGAGGGGTTATACATTATTCGAGAGAGAAATTACGTAATACCCTGAAAAGCATGACAAGCTAGTAGTCGGGAAGATTATTTATTCGGGAGAGAATTAAATGGAAATTTGGGAAGGACCTTCTAGTAAATACTCAAAATTCAACAGTTGTGAGGGTTTTCGCAGAGTTAACCCAACTGGGCCTTGAGCTGGCCCATGAGGAAAGGGGTGGTCGGCCAGGGGCGCCACTTCCTCCCCAAACCCTAGCCGCACCCCACCCCTCCACTCCCACTCCTCCTCCTCCTCCTCCCCTCCCCCTTGCGCAACCTCCCTCCACCAGCCCCTCCTCCACGGCTTCACCCCTAGTCCTCCATTGTTGCCGGCCAAGAGAAGAAGGAGGAGAAGGAGAACTGCATTGGGGTGGCCGGCCAAGAAGGAAGAGAAGAGGGAAAGAAGAGGGGAGAAGAGAAGGAAGATGGATCCCATCCGGAGTCGCGATCTTCAGCGGCATCTAGGGTAACGAAGACCCTTCCCCCGCTGAATCTTTTGTATTAGAAGCGTTTACGAATTCGTTTTGTGGATCGGTCACCGATTTCTTTTAGATTGCATTCTGTCCAGAATGTTGCATGGACTGTTTCGTGGCTTTAAAGGCAGAATTAGGAGTTTTGGTCTCCTAGAGAGTTGTAGGTTATGTTCGTAGCTTTCAGTGGCCACCAAGATCACCCAAATCCGATTAACGGTCATGAAGTTATGAATGTTTTAGTATTGCTGCTCTGTTAATCTGTCAGTTTTGGGCAGTCTGTAGAAAACTGGTTATTACTGCTAGTTAAAGGGAAAATCAGGGAATCTCAGTATAACGAACAATGTGGGTAATTTCTATACCTTTTCATAGAGATAAAGAACGCGAGATTTGGACCTTCGTAGCAAAAGTTATGGAGGTTTTAGTGTACTGTCCAGAGAACCCGACGTGAATTCTGAGGCCTGATAATTTGGATTGCTAGGGGCAGTAAATGGCAGAATAAAAAGGGCTCACCAACTAAGTTTATTTAGGTAATGTAATTACCTTTCCAGAAAGTCTGAGAACACCTTATTTGAAACCCCTGAGCAGAAAGTTATGTATTTTAGAAGTTGACTGTCCGCCGTGATCACCAAAGCGATCGCTAGGAATTGGAAGATTGGAAAACGTTTGGGAGTTTAGCGAGTTCGTTTGTGTTGTTTTTATGCTTTTGGGTCCAGTATGTTGGTCTTAGATTGGGATATCTTTATGTTCGGTTGGGAGCGTGATTCGGCGGCGCCCTCTTCGCGTCCACTGTACTGCACGCGGTTGAGGCAAGTATTCGGGCTATTATATATGTATGCTTGCATGATGTGATTGTGATGTATCTTGACAGTATAGCCATGCTTGCTTGTTTATGAGATGAGTTCTGTTTTATCTTGATGGTATTAGTTATGGTTAAATGGTTCTACCGCATGTTGCTATTGCTTACATGATAATGAGAAATGATTAAATGTTATTCATGAAGGAATGTTCATGTTTGCTAGTTTAATGAATATATGTGCTATTCATGGATCTTTGGAATGCTACAAATGTCAATGGTGATGAATGCTAGAAGTATGGATGAGTTTATTCATGTATGTCGTTGTTGTGAATCCATATGTATGATGATTTAAAGTTGGTTTATGTGCATCATGCAATCATGTTGGAGGATTGGTCACGTGGTGACTATGCATGTTCGAGTCCCGTCATGTAGATGACGGCTTGAGGTCCCACATTCGTGGAATGTGGGCAATGAGAAAAGAGGTCCCCATCATTATGATGATGGACAAAGGTCCTATCGTGTGGTGTATAGGCTCTTGGTCCCTGTGCTAGAGGGCACGAGCAAGGGTATCTGGCGACGGTTGTATACCCGCACACGGTAAAATGTGAAAAGAGATAAAGTTGAAAAGGTACATTGCATTGGTTGCATTCACATGAGCATGAAGGCTATACTTTGGTGCATTGTTTATCTTGGATTGTTGATGCTATGAGCGATAACTTGCTTAGCCTTATTGGTACTTGCTTGAGTCTTTGGGCTCACTCTTGCTTTGATGTGTTTTAGGTACAACCGCAAGACCGCATGCATGGGAGGAGTAGATGTTTGGATGCACGCACTACCACTCAATCTTAAGAATTACTTATGGATGGTTTGAGTTTGATTAAGCGTAATAATGAGAATAGCAAATTTTGATTATGTTTATGAGATTATCTGCATGCTTGAAAGAACGATTATGAAGATATTGATAAATGCCATGATTAATTGTTGGAACCTCGGTATAGTGACTATACAAAGGAGGTTTTGCCGAAAATTTGTAATTGATCTTAGTTTAGTTTAATTTAATTTTAGTAGCATTCCGGGCTCAATCTTTGGTGAGGTGTTACATGTGGCTTAAAGCGATGCGAGGTGTGGGTACATTGGTACACCCCTGCAGGGTTTGATCTATTCGAATAGCCTCGTCCTAGGTTATGGACATGCTTGGTTAAGCTTTTCAAGAGTTAGACTACAACGTTTTAAAATTAAAACTTGATGGGTGGTATGAATCAGGGATTCATGCTATGTGTGGTGGCTATTGGGTTAGTCAGTTCTAGGTGGTTACTTGGTAATTATTGTTACTCGCTGCTATTTCAATGCTTAAAAACTGAATTGTCTAATTGCTTTCAATCTATTACATTATTGCAAATGAAATTAGCTTTATGCGTACAAACAACCGTATAACCAACATCTTTTGATACAACTTTCATGTAGCTATGTATAGGCTTGTTACTCGTAAGTCTTGCGAGTACATCTTTGTACTCACCTGCATTGCTTGTTGTGTGCAGAGGAAGAAGGTGAGCCCGATGGGCCTCACTTTTGTGAGTTGTGCTGTGGCAGTATGTGGGGCGATTAGCTTGGCGGCCTGGTCGGTTGCCATGTGGTGTTATGTGGCTAACCGGTCGTCTTTTGGTTTAAGCCATCTTATGACATCTTTTGCTTCCGCTGTTACTTGATACTTATGTCATTTGGCCGATCGGCTGTTCTGTAATAACTTATTTTTATGTATGTCTTTTGGTAGACTTGTTATATTATGTTGTATGGAAATGATGCATGCTTTTGTATGATGAATGTGTGCTGCAATTTCTGGGAAGCACATGTCCATCGAGGCACGGATTATTCTGTTTGTGATACTAGGACCAATGGAAGGTTAAGTATTACAAACTTAATAAACTAGGGTCTCATAGAGGACATAATGGTGGAGGTGTTGACTGCAAGGATGACGAAATCGGGAAAAATCAAAATCACCATACCAGAGTTCAAGGGAGGATTAGATCCGGAGGCTTATTTGGAGTGGGAGATGCGTGTCAAATCAATTTTTTGATAACCACGACTACTCTAAAAAAAAAGAAGGTTCGTGTTGCCTCGATTGAGTTCACCGAATACGCTGTTATTTGGTGGGATTAATTGAATTGTCTAAGGGAACATCCTTACACTTGGGAGGCGATGAAACAAGCTATGCGGGAACGATTCATGTCGACATACTATACAAGGACGCTGCATACAAAGCTACGATGGCTTATTCAAGGTGCTAAGTGGGTGAGCGAGTACTATCAAGAGATGCAAGTTCTCATGATCCGTACAAGTGTGTGCGAGTCGGCAGAGGCGATCATGACACGCTTGTTTGAAGGGCTGAATGAAGTTGTGTGGAACCTTGTTGATTTGATGCAATACAACACCGTACAAGAGCAACTTCATCAAGCGGAGCGTGCTAAATAATGGATGAAGGACACTCAAGAAAGGGGTGGTCGAACCACTCACAACTCTTGGAGGCGTCCAATCTTACATGAGTGTGATATGGGATCAACCCCCAAACCGGTTGCATCTACTACACCAGTTCGGACTGCATTCAAGGAAGTTTAAAAAACCATAAGTACCGCGGGCAAAGAAGCATCACATGCCGATTCTAGTGCATTCTCTATGATTAGAACTAGCAACATTAAATACTTCAAGTGCAAGGGCCGGGGTCATATGAAGAAAGTTTGTCCAAATATGAAGACGATGTTATTTACACATGACATCTATGCAACATAGAGCGAAAATGAAGACTTTGAAACTTCTGATGAATATAAAAACTAGAACCAATCATTTGTGAACTAGGGGTTGGTAAGGGTGCTAAGTGATAACACTGTTATTCCCAGGAAGGGACAACGACTTCATATCTTCCAAACTGATTACAAGATCAAAGAGAAGGTATGTAAGCTGATTGTTGTTAACGGGAGTTTAAGCAACATGATTGGTAAGGATGTGGTGGAATCACTCTCAATATACACATGAAGGCATCATAAACCATAGTACATTTAATAGCTCAACAACGTCGGCAAAATCAAGATCACACATAAGGTGAGAGTGCCTCTTACTATTGATGGCTATGTTGATAAGATGGAATGCTATGTGGTACCTATGCATGCTGGACATATCTTGTCGGGATGTCCATGACAATTTTATTTGAATGCTACACATCAAGGACGGTCCAACCGGTACACTTTCATGTACAAAGGAGAATTCCATGGTTTGTTGTCCAAGACTGATGAATAAATCAAGAGTGATTTGGTCGTGGTTAGTAAGAATATTGGAAATAAGCCCCAGATCAAGCTATCTCCTAGACGCACACACACACATACTGGTGGACGCACAGACACATACGAGAGAAGAACTGAGACACATGAGATGACCTTTTTTGTTGTTGCACAAAACCGCACAACTTTTCTGCTCCCCTTTCTTTTTATTCTACTACTCACTCTGAGTACAAGACTTAAAACAACTATTTTAAAGATGCTAGCTACCTTCCCATGATCCTATTTTAACTCTTTATAATACTGATCCATGCAACATGTAGCACACCGCTGCTAGCTCATGCATTGACCAATTATTCTGCACTCCATGCACACTTGATGCATTCCCTAGTCACACTCCACCACAGCACCTGCACACACTATGCACTTGACCATCTGGTTTTCTTGCTGCTGTAGCGCACGACTACATGTCACCATCATGCGCACACCTGCTGCATGCACGCCCTGACCTCAAGCCACACCACCCCGGTATGGCTGTTGCACGTTTGTATGTTGGACTCGGTTTCTACGGCCTCTCGCTGCATCAGCTGCACCAGAACTGGTCCATCATTGACTCTGTGCAAAACTCCTAACTACATGCAACTGGACTTATGTGGTACATAGTGCCATGCAACACATATGCAAATGCTAAAACAATAATACTACGTCTAGATTATTTACTAACAAAGAAGAAGGCCGTGAAGACTACACTAAAACCGAGGACGATTTGCTTCAAGAAGGGGAGGATGATGAGGCCCCAGTGCATCTAATACAATGACGAGTAACTTTAAAATGCCCTCACATGTTTTTTGTAATTTATTTTTTTGTTAGGGTGCTTTTTGTAAAAGCTCGGACTTATGTCCTCACATCTCAATGCATTTAATTCCAAAGGTTTAGGCTTGTATGGCCATGTAAGGAATACGTTCATTTGACCCTCTTAAACTCTTGCAAAAGTGTAAGTTTCAGGCTCCAAGTGCAAAACCGGATGTTTGACCCCCCTAAAGTATCAATACCGGGTATTTTACCAACTCCCAGGCTGTTAGAAGCTAGTTTTAGCTGACGTGGCACCTATTTAGCATCTACGTAGACAAGTGTACTACTCACACGTAAGCACTGGATCACCTCTAGTTAGCTATACAAACATTCCAATGACTAAAAAAATAGGCACTCACATGCCAACCAACAACGACGTGGGGATAAAGTAGAGTTAGTTGTCTATTGTCTATGTGTCATCTCTCTCTCTCTCTCTCTCTGAAAAACAAAACCCCTCTTTCTTCTCCCTCTTCGACCCCTCTCCCTCCCTGCCGCTGGCATCTTGCCAGCTGGCAAAGTGAGGGAGAGGGGTCTATTCTTCATCTACGATGGATGGTTCAATAGTGCCTTCATTGCTGAGGAGGTGGAGCGGTGGTCTTCTCCAACAACTAGTGGCATCTACGAGGGTCTTCATGACTCACACGCGGAAGACATGTACTTAGTTCATCTCACACCTGACCATAAGGGCACTGTTGTAACTTTCTCTTTGCCCAAGAGCAACCTTGTAGTAGCAGGACTCTTGTATTGTTTCTAATAAAATCAAAGGTTTATTATAAAAATGACTAAAAATACAACCGCCGTTGGCCCAAATCTCATCTTCAAACCTATCATCTTCCTCCTCTTCTTTCTCTCCTGCCAATTTCAGCTCCACCTCCTCCCGTCTCCGGCCACCGCTGCCTGCCCCTTCCTCCACCTTTGCCATCGCAAGCTGCCTTGCGGCCACATCACGTGACTGCCACGTAAACCTACTATGGTGTTGGTGTTGATGGCGAGTTCTCGATTTGGGCACTGTTGGATTTAATCTTGTTTTGTTTTTCCCGTGCCGAGTTGTAAATGGAGTAGGGAGGTGTGTGCATGTGTGAGTCGATTTTGGTTTGGGTTTGCGTGAGTGTATATATTGCAGGCCTAGCACCATGTAAATTTGTGTGAGTTGAGTTGAGAAGAAATGACAAAAAGAGGAGCCTTGCTCCCAGAAAGAAATCGAGTGTGTTCTGTTTCACTTTGTTTTGCTTGTTTGTCTCGGCATCGTTTCTATCTGTAGCAGGATCAAAGACAAGGCAATATTTTGCTAGGTGGAAGCATTACGTGAAGAAAAGACAAGAAAGAGACAGGAACAGAGACGAGGCAGGACAGGTGCTGCTACTAGCTGGACACATTGCGTGTAGACATCAAGAGCAGGGGAAGGAGCTGTTTCCAGTCGGGTCACGGCGGAGGACATTAACCAGTGGGTCACATCGAAGCGACAGGACCAATGGGACCCACGTCTAAAACCAAGTGCATCTCTGGACGAAGCGAAGACCGAGCAACACGAGTGTTTTTTTTCTCTGGAACGAAGCCGTGATGGAGCAAAGGAGCGAGCAAAAATTCTAACATTTGGTATCAGAGCCTGTTGATCTTGTTGGCTTCTGAAGATCATGGAGATGAAGAAAGGCAATCTAGTACCGATGGCATATCCACAACTCACGAAGGAAAATTATACAATTTGGGCAATGAAAATGCGTGTAGTTCTACAAGCACATGATGTCTAGGATGCTGCTGAACTGGGTGGCGGTGCATTCAAGAAAGGAGGTGCTGACTACCGGAAGGATCGATTAGCTTTGATAGTGATCTATCAAGCCATCCCAGAAAGCCGGATGTCTACGCTAGCTGGAAAGGACTCTGCCAAATCAACATGGACATCAATTAAAATGGCGAATCTTGCACACGAGCATGTCCGAGAGGCTAAGCTACAGACACTCAAAAGAGACTTTGATGAACTAAATGTAACATCCCAAGTCTTGGTTTGTGTTTCAAATGTAAGAAAATATGTAGAAATTAAAACTTTTCTTGCATTTTGTTGTTGTTTGAATGTTCTAAGAATTCTTGTAAAGGGATTATGGAAATTCAAGATCACAAGTCTCTTTTGACCAAGTCTTGACCCTTTGAAAACTTTTCTAGATAATCTTGTGATCATCCTTTGAAAATATTTTTACTAAATTCTAGGGATGCTGTGTGACTTCTCTGAAAAATTTCATAATTTTTAGAAATTATTTGAATATTTTAGGAGGTCAGTCAAACCAGTTTGACTTTGAGCCAAACCCTAGCTCAGAACCTTAGAAAATTTTTGGAGAAAAATGCTCTGCATAAAAACCTATGAAAATTTTATACAAGATCAATCCTAGAGTTAGCAAGCTCCTGTAAAAATTTCAGAATTTTTGGAGGTTTGCTACCTTGAAAAATTCCCCAAAGTTTCTATTCTCATTTCAAAACCCTAGTCAAGTCTCTATTGGGCTCAGGTCAGACCCGAGCCCAACCACTTGACTTGGTCGAGCCAAGTCATCTAATAGCACTTGGGCTCGGCTCTAAGGCGTGTCCTTTATTAGCCATTGGATCTCTTTTCTACACGCCAGATCTCCTTGAGCTCCCGGACCTCCGAAGGTCTTGTGCAATCTCAGCCGTCCTTCCCAGATCCTACCGCCAAGACCTCCCTCCTTTGGTTCTTCTTCTTCCTTGTGCCCGTACAAGCGTGCGTGCCATGGCAGGAGGGGGGGGGTAGGCACTGGTCACATCCGCGCGTCCTGTTCAACGGCTCTGAGCCCCGCTTTTCAGCTCGTGCAGTGTTTAGCTCGTAGCCTTTTTGTCCTCACCTGCTGTGAGACCCTGGTTTATTTAGCTTGTAGTGCTTAGTCATCCACTGACTCTAACATCACAAACAAAATACACCGTGCCTCGAAAAATGTATACTTCCCAGAATTGCAGTATACACACCCTTTTACAAAATATTGCATCAATTCCATACAACACACAGAACCAAAGCTAAAGCTTTACAAGTCAAAAGACCTACATAGTAGTTATTACAAAGGAGACCAACCGGTCCCCAACAAGCTAAAGAGTTAGAAATAACAGCGGAAGCAAAAATGCCATAAGATGGCTAAGACAAAAGCCAACCGGGTTTCCATACACTCACAAGGCAATCCGGCCGGGCCCGCCAAGCTAGTCGTCCACACCGCAGCAAAACTCACCAAAGTTGATCTCTTAGGGATCAACCTTCTCTGCAACAATTAAGCAAAGCAAATGAGTACAAAAATATACTCGCAAGACTTACGAGTAACAAACCTAGTTACTACTACATGCAGGCTTTAATCAAAGGAGAAGGCTCAAGGTTAATTTTCAGCATAAAGCAAGTTTTATTTGCAATAAGTAATAGTTTGAAGGTAGTTTTAACAATCTAAATTTTATTTGCATAAATAACAGCGAGCAATAATGTAATAACATAAAGACATCCTGGAGATGACCAACCCAATGGCCATCACAACAATAGCACGAATTACCCATTCGTACCACCCACATCAAGTTTTAATTTAAAAGGTTGTAGTCTAGTTCTTGTACGACCTTACCAAGCATGTCCATAACCTAGGACGAGGCTATTCGAATAGTTCAAAACCCTGCAGGGGTGTACCAATGTACCCACACTTCAGACCGCCTTTTTGCCAAGCTATTAAGCACACTTCCTTTGGTATGTCGGCACGGCTAAGTCCTACGAGATATTTCCAATAGACTGCGCTAATCAAGAGCCGCACGTATGGGGGTTAACCCTTAGTGATCTGCCGGCGAAATATGGATCACAAGGACCCAAACGTAGAGTAGAATACACCAGCCTAGGCGGGTGTTCCCCTCCATACAAACTTGTCCATGTTGCATATAGTTAAATATACAACCCACCACGTGACTCATTAATTAACACCCTCCAAAGTACTTAGTCAAGAGAGGTCCCATATCCCTCTAGTGTGGTTAGCACGCAAATATCGATCGGCTTAGTGACACAAGTAACTCGGTCCTTGATGACCCGGGCACCATTCTAGTCACATCCAAAAGCACACCATCTTACCATTGTGCCCAAGTCGAAATTATTATTATTTTTTCATTTTTAGTTTTCACAAATAAACATAGCACAAAGGTTGAACCATAAAATCATAATAAGTTTGTGTGATCAAGGTTATCGACTAAGTCGATAACCGCCCAATTCTACCGGTAACTAAGCATTGCTAAGCATCATATCGCAAAGACAATAAAAAGACCATAAATCATTCACCGGGCTTTAATTCACCAGTGAGGATAATAACCTAGGGCAGTGGTGGGGGTGAAAAATTTCAAGGCAACAATACAATAGGCTTAGCTACCTCTAATCGATAAAAATTAACTTTGACACAAGAAGCATGCATACTTAGTTTTTGCAAACAAGATATTAGACTTTAAAAGTAATAGGAGCAATATGATCAAATGAAGCTACATCTACTTGCCTTGTTGGATATCACTTTCTTGCTGCAGAGGATCACTCACACAATCAACACAATCGTCGGAACCTATCGAAAGAACGAGAAAATCCAATAAAAACGGAGAACACCGAAAGAAACTCAAAAGCCAAAGTCATCCAAAATCAATGAAATTTATACAGCAGGTCGAGCATGATTTTAAATGAATTTAGCAAAAAGAATCATTTGATTTTGATTAAGGATGCAAAAGGTATAGCCTAATTATGTTCAGTCTGCCAAAAAAATCAAAATTAATTACTATCTCTTACTCTTCACGGCATAATTTTTCAGAAAAAATTTGAACTTGAAATTTTTATGGTAGGTAGATATTGACATCCTAAGGTTAGCAAAACCGAGCTTACTTCATTTGGAGTCATAGTGGTTTTTTATGATTTTTGAACTCTAATCATGTACTCAATATCATAATCTGACTCAGGACATAAGGCTAAAGATAATATGAAATGCGAAGCTAATGGAGTACTCACTGGTTTTGCATCATGCATATTAAAACGACGAATGACCTTCTCAATATAAAATTTTTGACTAAGGTATAACTTGTCAGATTGCCTCTCTTATAATCTCCATGCCAAGAATTTTCTTTGCTGCACCTAGGTCCTTCATCTCAAATTCATTACTGAATTGTGCTTTCAGTTTTGCTATTTCTGACTTATCTTTTGCAGCAATCAACATATCATCAACATAGAGAAGCAAATAAATAGCTGAGCCATTACCAGTCTTTCAATAAACACAACTATCATAATCAGACCGCTTAAAATCATGAAAGAGCATAAAAGAGTCGAATCTCTTGTATCATTGCCTAGGAGATTGCTTCAAACCATAAAGAGATTTATTTAATCTACAAATAAGGTGTTCTTTTTCAGAAATAACAAAACCGTCAGGTTGGTCCATATAAATGTCTTCTTCTAACTACCCATGTAAGAATGCAGTTTTGACATCTAATTGCTTAAGTTCATAATCATGCATAGCAACAATACCGAGTAAAGTGCGAATAGAACTATGCTTCACAACTAGGGAAAAGACATCATTAAAATCAATACCTGGAATCTGACTATAACCTTTAGCAACCAATCTTACTTTATACCTTGCTGGTTCAGTAGGAGAAATACCTTCCTTTTTTTGAAAATCCACTTGCAATGAACATGCTTCTTCTCCTTTGGCAATTTCACTAATTCCCAAGTGCTATTCTTTTCAAGTGACTCTATCTCATTATGCATAGCAGTTATCCACTTGTTACAATCAGTGGAGTTAATAGGCGCTCAGAGTGTGATGAAGGTTATGTATTACCTTCAATTTTTTCTGCCACACTAAAAGCATAAGAAATAATATTAACTTCTTCAATCAACCTCTTAGTTGGATTAATCTCCCTCCTAGGTCTGTCCACTTCAATATACCACTGTGATGGCTGCTCAACAATAGAAGTATCCACAACAATAGGTGCATCATGAACAACAATATTTTTCTAATCTGGTGTGTTATCTGAACCAACAAAATGATTCACATGAACACTTGAATTCTGCTTACTCTCAACAGGAACATTAGTAGGCAGTTTATCATGATGCATAGCAGATTCATTAAAGACAACGTTTCTGCTAATCACAACATTATTTGTTTCAGAGTTCCACAACTTATATCGTTTAACACCAGTTTTATAACTAAGAAAGATGCACTTAACAGTTCCAGACTCTAATTTTTCATTATCAACATGAGCATAAGCAGTCAACCAAAAACTCTCAATTCTGAGTAATTTGCTGGGGAACCAGACCATACCTCAATTAGAGTCTTCTTTTCAATTGCAATAGAGGGTGACTGATTAATAAGATAGCAAACAGTAGAAGCGGCTTCAGCCTAAAAACGCGTATGCAAACCTGCATTAGATAACATGCATCGGGCCTTGGAAATAATGGTCATGTTCATATGCTCAGCTACACCGTTTTGTTGAGGATTACCGAGAACAGTGTAATACCTAACAATGCTTTCAGTCTTGCAATATGATTCAAATTCATCAGAACAAAATTTCATCACATTATCAGTGCGAAGTTTGTTTACCTTCTTTTCAGTTTGCCTTTCAACCATAGTCTTCCACTCTTTACATGCTGAAAACGCTTCTGACTTATGCTTCAAAAAATAAGGTCACACTCTTCTAGCGTAATCATCAATAATTGTTAACATATAACAAGTACCTCCTAGTGATGTCTTGCAAGATGGTCCCCATAAATCAAAATACACATAATACAAAATACCTTTTGTAGTATGAACTGCGGTATTGAACCTCACCCTCTTGTGTTTGCCAAACACACAATGCTCACAAAATTTCAGCTTGCCGATGCTATGTCCATCAAGAAGTTCTCTTTTGCTCAATTCTGCCAAACTAATTTCACTCATATGCCCAAGACGCATATGCCAAAGATTAGTAGCATTAAAATCAGATAATGAACTTGAAATTACATCAATATTACCGGATATTATAGTACCTCACAGATGGTACAGATTGACAGATTTAATATCAGCTTTCATCACAACAAGAGAGCCTTTTGATACCTTCAAAACTCCACCTTCACCAGAATACTTGTACCCTTTAGCATCAAGAGTATTCAAAGAGATGAGGTTCCTCTTCAAATCTGGAATGCGCCTCATATCTGTCAAAGTTCCGATAATGCCATCAAACATCTTGATCTGAACTGAACCAATTCCTGCAACCTTACAAGATGAGTTATCATCTATCAACACAGTACCACCTTCAACAGGTTCATAGGTGACAAATCAATCCTTATTAGAACACATATGAAAGGTACATGCGGAATCAATAATCCATTCATCATTGGTCTTAGCACATCCAGCAAAGGCAATAAGAACTTCTCCATCAGAACTATCATCAACAGTAAGAGAGGCTTTACTTTCATCATCTAGTTTACCTTTTGGCTTATAATAGCCAGTTCTCTTTTCTTTATTTTGCAGCTTCCAACATTCAAAGATATCGTGACCACTTTTCTTGTAATATTTACATGACTTGTACTTGCCTCTAGATTTCGTCTGTTTCTTGTAGTTGTTCGAACTTTTGCCTCGAGGTCCATTGTTTGAGTTCTTCTCCTTTTATCCGCCACGAACAAACAAGTCTTGTCCTTTCGAACTTGAATTTTCAGAAGGTACCATCTGTTTCATCTTCTCCTTAGCATGCAAAACTTCATAAACTTTATTAAGAGTGATAGTATCTTTACTATATAATATGGTATCTCTGAAATTTGAAAAAAAATAGGTAGGGAATACAAAAGAATAAGACCCAAATCCCTATCATCATATTTTACCTCTATTAACTCTAGGTCGGCAACGATCTCCTTAAACGCCGAAAGATGATCAAGCACGAATCCTCCTTCTTGCAATTTGTGAGAGTACAACTTCTACTTGAGATGCATCTTGCTTGTGAGATCATTTGTCATACAAATTTGTTCCAGCTTCAGCCATAATGCAGCAGATGTCTTCTCCTTCAAAACCCCCTGCAAAATATTATTTGACAGATAAAGGTGAATATGCGATAAAACCTTACTGTCTTTACGCTTCTAATCTGCAGTCTATGTGGTAGGTTATTTCTCAAATCCTTCTAATGTATCATCCAAATCCATTTGTGCTAGCACAGTTCTCATCTTGACTTGTCACAACAAAAATCTTATGTCTCGACTCAGGAGTGGAAGATCATACTTGAAAGTCGCCATGAGGAATAAATCCTAAAATTGCCGATACTAATCTGTGTAAATATAGTAAAAATCACAATATCTTTGATACACCTCCTGTGTAAGCGAATAAAAAATCTTTGAATCTCCTGATACTCTTCTTGTGTGCACGTAGCAAAGGTTAGCCGGAATATGGATCCTCACGGATTCAACAGGAAAGTGTCTTTGTGATTATTAAAGAAAGATTGGATTCACGTGAATTAAGAAGAAAAGATCTTGGGATCTGTGCTTTTGCTGGACGTGATTTTTGCTTTTGGATCAGAGAGCACTTGTGATTAACTCGGTGATTCTTCTTGGACCCATGCACAGCAAAGAGAACGGCTTGGATTGGTCTGCAGCCTTCGCACGCGCTGCTTTGGATGAAGCGTCGAGGTAAAACCAGAGGAAAACGCGCTGTCTCGGTGGCTGAGGGCATCTCCAATAGTTAGAGACAATATTGTCTCTAACATATGTTACATTATCTTTAGAGACAACATCTTCAATAGACAATCTCTAGTACACTGTCCAACACTTATATTTTATAATTTTTTTTTAAAACGGGCCTACATATCAACTAGAGTAAATTAATGTATCATGTCTTGTTTCGTGTGCATGATCGTCTCTTCAGGAAGAGACGACCTATTCTCTCTCTTCTCCTCCTCTCTCTTCCACGTAGGATTTTGTTGACGTGGCGACGTACGGAGATGCCCTGATGGCGACGTACGGAGACGAAGGCCCGAAGCTAGCGCCGCTTGAACCGAGGCCGACGAAGGACGCGCGCTGGAGACGTGGACTTGCTGTGCGTGACGGCGGCGGCGCTCGGATTGAAACTTATATTTTTTTTATCTCTTAAAACCTTAATCTTTTGTGCTCTGATACCACTTATTAGGAAAGATAGAGACAAAAGAGATACAAATTTTTACATGAAAAACTCTTGTGGAAAAAAACTACGGATGCCAATCGGCGATAATCACTATACGTAGGAGAATTACAATGAGGCGTCTCTCTCTCCCCGTACGACTTACAAGAGGTATCTAAAGAGTAAACGAACTTAGAGTCCAAGTAAGAAACTAATCCGCTAACATATCATATTCGGTGTTCTTCTATATTAGAAATTCGAATCACATATCTCAACACAATCCATCTCTAAAATTTTGTAGCTGTTAATGTCACGCACATGACTATTAAATCAAGGTAGACAACAAACCGTGAGCAGTTTCAATAAATTGCAAGCAGTGGCATGCTAGGAGTTTGTGCTCCAGCCGCCGCAGTGTCGCACGCCGATTCGCTCCTCCCACTCGCGAAGGGCCGTGTGCGGCTACTGCTTGGCGGTGTTCCTGCTCGTCAGCTCCTCCAGGGGCTCGCCGCCACCAAATCCCTGCTCGAGCGTGTGCTTCTGCTCCTCTCGTTGCGCCACCGTGCTCCCGGGGGCCGTCTACGGTGTGCGCATGGGAGACACGGAGAGGTGACCAGGACCGTTGGGAGAGGAGAGGAAGAGCACAGGGGCTGACGGGTGCGCTTCCCCAATATATTTTTTAAATTTATTTGGTGATCACGCTGACAGAGCTGCTGTCTCACCCTAACAAGCTTATGTATCAAAACCTCTTCCACGTTAGAGATTGTTTGAATAAAGAGAGATTAGAACCAATTCTTTCAAATTAAAAAAAAATTAGTTCAAATTCTGAATTAATCCCAAGGAATTGAGCTGGATCATAATATACCCAAACAAACCCTTAGAGTAGAAACCCAGACTTTTGCAAGCTACACACGTGTATATGTACTAGGTTGATTAGTGCGCAACGCCGCGTCGCTGATTTGTTTGTATTCATTCAACCTAGCGCGCCGTAGCACACCGTTGATTTGTTTGTATTCTTTTTGCCACTCGAAACAAGGATTAAATAGGAATGGTGCATAGAGCTATGTGAGAGCCATGAACCACATGGAAATTGTGATGTATGGGATAGCTCCTCCGTATGACTGCCCAAAGGTTTCATACACAAGCAAAATCATCAACTCAATACCCTTGAAAAAATGGCTGCGTCAGTACAATCGATAGTTCTCGACGAATTTGGCGTGGAACACCACAAATCCACGCCAAGTAGCACTATTCTCTGGAGTGTTAGAACATAAATATTGATCTAAACCAGATGATCAATGAAATTAACAGGATCTCATATGTGGTAATTGTAACACCCATAAATCTGTAAACGCGGAAGCGTACCTGATGACTATGCCATTGCTGATGAAGAATTGATCTGAAACAGTAGATGAACAATTATTATGTCTACCTAGGGTTTGATCTTTCCCAGCAAAAGGTAAGCCACAAACTCCAACTACTGATGGGGATAGATGGTATGTCATGAGATACCATGCTAGGAGGACCCGACCCTTATTTATAGCCTTTGGTATGGAATCCTATCCCGTCCCATAATTAGAGATAGATTCCAAATAGGTCTCTACACAGATTTAAAATCTAAGTCCATATTTACCCTAATAGATACTCTAGCTCTTAACAAATATTTAATCACTTTATATATTTGAGCCAACCAAAATAGATAGCTGATATTTATTTAACTCATGTGGGTCCACATAATGGAAATTAATCCGACAATCTCCCACTTGAACTACATGAGTAAGTATATATCAAAGCTTTATGAGCTCCAAAAATGCTATCTATGTTATGAGCATCTTTAAAACAATCCGGTCCATCAATTATATCAACATAGGATCAAAGCGGTCTTCGTCACTTTAAAGCGTAACTAAACCCATCAATGGTCACATATGTCAACATAAAATAACGACATTGATCAAATATGGATGTGTAGCATAGAAATTACATGAGATGTGATCATAACATGCCTATTTCCAACTGGTCCAACTTTATACCTTATGAGATCAAAACATCTTCTCAGAACCAAATGAGAAGACATGAATTCAGAGTAAAAGAACATAAACTTTATTTCTCTAGAGAATATAACTGAAGGTCTTTATACTAAACTGATATTGTCACATGAGCATAAGGAAAAATTACAAACTCCCACTTGAACTGAATTCCATAAGTGAAACCACACCCATATGAGCAACATGCTCGTGGAACACTTTAGGTGTCAAGCCTTTAGTGAACGGATCCGCAATCATGGAGTTTGTACCTATATGCTCAATTAACAATTTACCACTCTGAATTCTTTCTTTCACAACCAGAAACTTAATGTCTATATGCTTAGACTTTGACAAGCTTCTGTTGTTATTAGAATACATAACTGCAGACTTGTTGTCACAATATAACTTTAGTGCTCTATCGACCTGATCCAAAATTCGCAGCTCTGTGACAAAGTTCTGCAATCAAATCCCATGATTTGAAGCCTCATAGCAAGCAACATACTCAGCTGCCATTGTGGACGGAGCAACGAGTGACTGCTTAGCACTTTTCCAAGAAACCGCACCTCCACTAAGCAGATAAATGTAACCTAAAGTGGATTTGTGAGTACTTGGCAATCGGCAAAATCGGAATCAGAATACCCAATGATCTCCAACTGATCCGATTTCCTATATGTGAACATGAAATCCTTCGTCTTTTGCAAATACCGCAACAGCTGTTTTGCTGCGACCTAATGATCCAATCCTGGATCGCTTAAATACCTACTTAGCATTCCAACAAAATATGCTATATCTGCTCTGCATTTTCTTAGCCTCAAAATCATTCTTAGAAAAAAAATTCACTTTTGGCCACAGGGGTATCTAAAGGTTTATAGTTCTGCATGTCAAATCTTTGCAATACCTTATCGATATAGTTCTTTTGTGATAATCTAAGTACACCTTGAGAGCGATCTCGGCATATTTGAATTTCTAATACAAAAGAAGCATCACCAAGATCCTTCATCTCGAAATTTTTAGCTAGAAACCTTTTGGTTTCATACAATATGCCTATATCGTTACAAGCAAGCAATATGTCATCAACATACAGAACCAAACATATGAACTTACTCCCACTGAATTTATGATACACACAATTCTCAACTGTATTTACCTCAAAATCAAAAGAGATAATAACCTCATGAAATTTGTGGTACCATTGCTGGGAAGCCTGTTTGAGCCCATAGATGGATTTCTTTAATTTGCATACCATTTGCTTCGGGTCACCGACTACAAAGTTTTCTGGTTGCTCCATATAAATCGTCTCATCAATGTTTCCATTTTAGAAACACTGTTTTTACATCTATCTGATGAAGCTCAAGATTAAAATGTTCCACAAGTGCTATAATGACCCTAAAAGAGACTTTCGAAGAAACCAGAGAGAAAATATCTTTATAGTCTATGCCTTCCTTTTGAGTATATTCTTTAGCAACAGCTTTATATCTTTCCACATTGCCTTTCGAATCCCGTTTAGTCTTAAATATCTATTTGCAACCAATGGGTTGGTTTCTTTCTTTCTGGCAATGGGACAAGATCCCAAATGTCATTGTCCTTCATGAATTTTAACTCTTCATTTATGGCATTGATCCAATTAATTGAATTTGGGCTTTGTAAGACATTCTCACAAAATTTCACTAAAGCCTCATTCTCCTAAAGAAAGATAATGTAATCATAAGAAATTGCACTTCTTCATACAATCCACATCGATAAGCAAATCGACACATAGCACTGCCCCACACACATAAGCATCAACATTACTTGACAAAATGGATGAGCAAAGAAATCCACCACACCATCGTTTCCCAAAATCATCACCACATCACCACGCCATCCGTCCTCAAAGCCGCATTTGCAATCACCACATATAATCCGAGAAAACATCAATTATGAGACTATGAACGTAAGTAGTTTGTGTTGCTCGCAGATGATGGCTTAAGCTTGCGGCGCTGATCTTGATCTTGATCTGGAAACATTTCTCGTCTCATCATTTTGGGCTCACGGCGATACGTCATGCGTTGTGTTCCCGAAGGCTGAAGGCTTACGTTCTTTTCGGAGAAAATAACCGCGTTATAAACGGGGCATTACATACGTCACCACAGCATATATAATGCTCCTCGACCGGCAGCTACGACACCACCCATCTCGATTCCATCAAATGCTTGTAAATAATATTGCCACTCCTTTTTATTCCTTTGTATCCGTGGCAAAAGTAGTACAAACAAACATTGCCGCTTCAACCCTGATGCAACACGGTAAGTAATATGGCATGTGCATTCTACAGCTCACAAGGCTGCAACAAACAAAACAGTCCAACACGTCAGCCAAGCAGGTAGTACAACAGAAGAAAGGGATCCACCATGAGATGAGGACAATTACCATGTCATGCACAGATTAATCTCTGGTTACTATTTACAGCAGCAACCGTAGGTAGGTTGATAGTATACAGAGCAGGACAGGCATAGCACCGGCCAGCCCTGTTAAAACGGTACTCGGAGCAGCACAAACAGCATGGAACGTGCTAAATCGATGGGTTAAAATGCCATTCCTAGTCAGGTGCCCCTACAGCCCTACTCATTTCAAGGGGCCAACCCTAGTTATGTCAGTCTAGTCCCTCCTCTGCTACTCTGATTCATCATCAGACAAGCACACCACATCCATATCACCATCTGTGTGAGCCCCCGCGCCAGGGGGGTCACTGTTCAACCCAAGACTTGCTGTAAGCCATGCGTCCAACGATGCTGATTCAGAATCTGACTGCTGCATGTCTGGCATGGAAGGCCCAGCACAACTACATGCCAGTGGCACATCCGATGCGGATGAGGATATGCAAGGAGCTGTATTCAAACCTGGCGGTGCTGTTGCTTCTAGAGTTTGATTTGGAATTGATAGCGGCGGCGGTACCTGGTGAGTTGGATGTGAACTTGACGGCTGCAAGGATGCTGGGAGAATTGGGTGTGAACTTGACGGCAATGAGCTTGCTGGGAGAATCGGATGTGACCTTGACGGCAATGAGGTTGCCGGGGGAACTGGATGTGAACTTGACGGCAATGGGGGTGAAGTTGCTGGGGGGACTGGATGTGGACCTGATGGGAAAGAATTTGCTGGCACGACTGGGTGTGACCTTGACATTGCTAAGGTTGCTGGGATGAATGGGCGCGAGCTTGCTGGTGCTGAGTTCGCTGGAGGAACTGCATGTGAACACGATGGTCTTACATTTACTGGGGTCACAGAAGCCAACTGTGTCCTTGCAGATGTGGCCTCCAGCCTAGTTGGAGGCTGCTGCTGATTTGCAGGGGCCATGAAATGTGCCCTTGGCAACCTGAACTGGAGATGAGGAGCAGGTGCACGTGCTAGTTCACTCTGAACTCCATAGCTTCCACGTGGTGGAGGCATGTGACTAAAAGGAGCTGATGTTGATCTGACAAGGTTGCCTGGTATTGAGGGGGGAGGACGGACCACTTGTGAAGATGGCGATGATGAATGAGACACTTGCGGTGATGATGGTGGCCGATCCACCTGTGATGGTTGGACACAATGTCTTGGCACTGGTGGTCGACTAGCTGATGACGAGGCAATTGGCGATGCAGCTGACCCCACCACTGAAGGCCTCATGGGTATTTGCTGAGAATCCTGAGGTGTCCGACGAATTGGAGGGCTTTGGGCTCTTGCTGCAGCTCAAACAAAGAAATGAACATTAGTGCTTGATAAAAAAAAATTGTGAATCAATTGAACTCACAAGTCAGAACTACTGAATAGTTTTTGTTTCAGCGCAACCCTATTCAAAGCCATGAGTGTTTAGCATCTTGTCAAGCATAACAACAAACTGGCCATTGGCGCTCAGAAATAATACACACCACTAACTCATTATGCAAAACGAACTAACAAAGAATATAGATAACCATGCCAAATCATCCGAACACTGGAGAATAAAAAACAAATACCATCTTGTAGAAAATCTACTGAATCTTTGAATGTAAATCTCACGATAAGGAAATTTGGCCCATAGTGTTTCATATCTAACACTGATCATGTCAGAATAATAATTTGGAAGACATCAAATATGACTTCTATATTCATTACCTTGTGTAGCAGATGTTGATATGAATTTGGCCCGAAAATCCTCAGCTAAAAATTGGTTGAGGAGAACTTTCTCGTGCAAATCATCAAGTGTCCTCCGTTGCTGAAGATGAGTGGAATCTTGTTCTTGAAGTAACAAATCATACTTCCGTTTTATCTTCTCTATTTCTTGGCTGCACTCCGTTCGAAGTTGTGATTGCTGTCCATAAGTAAAAGTGAAACCAATGAAAACATGATGAATCCGGAACTAGCATAAGCAGTTCACAATCAAGATGTACGAGCAAGAAGAAACATGCAAACCTTCAGTTCATGGATTTTATTAAGCGAGTCAATGTGTAATTGTAATCTGTGCAACTCATTTTTCAGTGGTTCATCGCCAACTGGTGGGTGATTAAACATCATTGATGCCACTGGAAAGAGTTGTGCAGACTGCGCAGAACCAAGTGTGGCCTCTGGTTGATGACTTGGTTGACCCTGGTCAGGGCGTGTTCTTTCGAGCAGAATATAGGAAACTGGGGTTGATGGTTGCATTTGGGGTCGCAGAGCTGATGCTACACCAAACAGACCTGCTCGTTCTGCTTCTCCTTGTGGAAGTCGTGCTGGTGCCACACTTGGTTGGGCAGACTGAATTACAAGACTTGTCTGAGTTTCAACTCCCCTAGACAATGGCAAGGCAGCCTGGCTGGGCAGAGCAGCCACGGTTGGTGATTCTAAGTGAGGAGGATCTGCAAGAGTAGTGTCACTATTGCCGCCGCTAACTTCCATTGCAGCATCACCTAAATGTTGGCCTGTGCCTCCCTGTAATGGTTGCGAACCAACAACACTCTCTCCCTCAACATGTTCAGTCCTTCTATGGTCACCACTTGAAGACTCCTGATATAATGTTAATGGTATATATGATTAGTTATTCTGGCATCATAAATGTATGCAATAACAATGACAAAAAAAAACTAGTGCAATGATATATACAGCACAGGACTCACACAAAAGTAGTGAATTACCATCAATTAAAAAATGAACACAATGTGCTTAAGCACTGACCCTCATGGAAAGATAGTGCACAAGGTGCATCAACTGGGATATCCACTATTTAAAGTACATTCAAGCAAATGGGTAGAGTAACGCTTGAAAGAGTGTTCCATATGAAAGGGCGAAAGGCAACATACTGCATGCAGTTCTCACTTTTGATGCCTAGCATGCTGTGCAGTCCATGCTGGAAAGGGACTAACAGAGCAAGTAACTATATTAGCATTGCTATATGGGAAGAATGAAAGACACATCCTAGATTTGTCTACTAAACGTTTCTTCAGTCTTTTGCCATCTCACAAAGAACAAGAATTTAAACGACCAATCTACCAACCCTAAAGCCAGCACAGCTCATGAAAACTGAACTGAAGCTTCACTGCACTGTAGTTTTATATATGCACAACATTGATTGCGAAATATGTTACAGTTGACAGGTTGTACATAGATATGTTCCTATGCTAAAAAAAACGACACCTCAAAAAAAGCTAAAATATGACACCTTGTTGTATGGAAATAAAAAGATTATACAAGCAAGCAATATCAGCATTTTGCAGGCGTTTGAGAGAATAAGCCATGCCGTACCTGATTAATTGAATTGTTGATTGCAGGACTAGAACTTAAAGAATGCTGAACAGCCAGAGATTCCCCTCCTTGTGAGTCAATGCCATCAGAACTATCGCGGGCCCGGTTCTCTGACAAACCAACAACTTCTGATGCTGGCCCTCCTTCCGTGTGGATAAGAACTTCAGCACACCCATTTCTCACTGCTTCTGCATTGATTACTTCAGATGGAATCACACTTCGAACCAACGTAATTTCCATCACTGAGGTATCATCCAAAGATGAACAATTTGCCAAAGAAGCTGTATCAACATGGCAACAAAAAACTTCGTCCCTAAAGTGGATGAATTCCTCCATAACAAAATTTGAATCTGGTAAAGGAATGTGTTGATCAAAAGTATGATCTAATTGGCCAGATTTTGCCTCCTTGCAGATTTTTTCCTTCAACTGCGACTCCTTGGTCCACACAGCTGATTGCTGCACCCCCAGCTTCTTACGCTGGCATCTCATGTGCTCCAAAAATGCATATAGAAGCATAGTAAACCATTCAATTATTAGCTTTATTTTCCCATCCCTGTCCTCTGGAGCAATGTGCCTGTCTACGAAGATGTTCCAAAACTAATTTACAAGCATCTCTCAGTTTCACCGCTTCCTTTTGCCTGTGCATGTCCAACATTGCGACCTCATTTGCTTGTTTATCATGGATATTCTTTTCTCTTATGGAGAAAACCATATCAACTAAATTAATTCTTTTCTCCGTGATTCTGTTAAGAAGTTCATCCTTCGATAAATGTTGTTCTGTGTGAGTTCCTGGAATGGACAGCCGTTCTTTCTCTCCTGAAATTATCGTCTCGATCCAAAAATCATGTGGAGCCTCTTGATGTAAACCATTTTCTAAATTACCACCAACAGATATTACCTGGGTAGGGATTGTTCTGTCATTTCTCAATTTAGTTGAGGTCTCCTGCTGGTAAGGTGACATGTTGTTTACTGCAGTCCATTGACTCTGCTTGCTTGTTTCACCTGCTCTACGTGAAAACTTCTTCTTTAGGATCCTTAGCTTCTCATAAACAAACTCAGTGAGCCCTTCATTGCACTCATAGTTCAAGTGTTTTACAGCAAGGGCCAGTGATTCTCTACGACTGACCTTATGCTTTAAGAGAGAAGCAGCACGCCAACACTGAAGTAAAGCATGAAAAGACAATACATTTAGCAATGCACATGTAGTAAAAAAAAATGATACAAAGGATCTTTTTCTAACCAGAGCAATGTTGAATGCGTGCAATATGCCCTTTGGCTCCTGACTGACTTGGTGATTCTTCAAAATATACTCAAGGAATTCCTCACACAAGCATTTAACACTCTCCTGCAAAATTTGTTATCATCCATCCAAGAGTCCAATCAGCTCAGCCAGCAAAATGGCAACTACATTAAATAAAATGTCTTCACGAAATTTTACACTTTCACTAAAATGGTAGGGTAAAAGATGTTCTAATAACTTGGCTGTGTTTTTGCTACACATACAGTATTGCCATTAAGCATGCTGCATTGTTTAGTTTAAGCTCAGTTTATGTTTGCTGATCTATGTTCCAAAACAACCAAACATTTTACTTCTTCCTGGGGATGTATTTGGTTCTTAATATCCTTATTAATCTGAAATGCTAATATGCTTTAAGCTTTCTTACAAACCATTGGCTGGGAAAAAAATGTTCTCCTTATTGAGGGCACAAAAGATAGACCACTACTATTGATCCAAGGAAGATAGTAAACACTTACACACCTAAAAGATAAAATTTGTGCAATAAAAAAAAAATTCAGTTCAATGCTGCCAAATTAGATCTGAAGTATGCGGAGAAAAAAGAGCTCTAACTAATAGCATTGGCATCAGTTGGGCATTGCCAGCACCAACATGGAGATGCTAACCAGGATCATAACCTGATATAAAAGCAGAGTATGCTTAAGATAAACAAGCTGGTAGCAACTAGTAAACATCAATGGATTAAAGATGACGCTGTAAGAATTAAAGGTGTTTCAATTATAAAGAGCAAAAATTATCAAGATCCAACTTGATAAAGAACTCTTTGTAAGGTATGTGTGAGTGTGACACTAAGAGTTATATGTGACACTCAGTTGAAAGCTGAGAAACTTTAGCAACTAAAAGCCTAAAAGAGTATATTCTCTCCTCTACTTGTTGTGACCTAAAATATTTTACTCAAAATTAATAAATTAAAAAGAGTAAACATGACACAGCAATAAAGTCAATATGTTTAGCAGTACCGGCAGTTCCAACAATTTATATAACTTAGACAGCTCTGGCTTCAGTTGGACGTGAAGACCTTTCTGTGTGCCCTGAAGGTTTTCCACCCCTACATAATGGACTGTATCAGAACAATGCAGTACACGCATCTAATACACAACTGTTAATTACAGTTAAAAGTTGTAATACCTAGTTCCTGCCATGTGTCATCAACTGATATTTGATGAGAACTGCATGGGGTATTGTTTTCAGGCAACATCGCATCCTTGTCTTTGTCAGGTAGAACCTTCAGAGATGAATCCATGATTTCACCAATTTTTCTACGTTTCATTCTGGCTTCATCAGTTTCTTCGGCAGGAATTTTTACTTGTTCTTCCATGTTTTGTATCTTTCTACGGCTTCTTTGTGCTGGCTCAGGTATATGTTGCCAATGAGGAGACTTCCCATCTAGCAAATTCAACCAGAAGGTCCAGAACTTTGGCAGATCACCATCAAGTGCAGAGATTCCCTCCCTCTCACCAACTACAACAATGTCTCTAGAATAAAAAGGTCCACTCAGATGAGCTTGCGATATGGTTGAGTTGTTCATTTTAATGCTGACTTCAACCTTAGTGGATAATTTCGTTAAGAACTCCAAAAATACATTATCCATGAACAGTTTGTCGCCATCAGAATGTTTACTTGAGTAGTTATGGTTTTTGAATTCCTCGAGTCTACTGAAGAGAAATGATGCACCCCAACTAAGCAGAGAATGGCTTATGATAGGCATTATATTCTGGATGTTGCTATCAAGAATATGATCATGCTTTGCAAGTATAAGAGCCTTTTCCTCCACTGTACAAGACGAATACAAACGAAAAATGGGCACATGTTCAGATTGTGACTCTATGCTGATCCTCTGGAGGACTCTCAAGTCATTCGCCGGATTCCAGTCACTACCATATATGATGATGGCATCAACAGATGATAATTTAATGCTTGGAACACATGCACGACTATCAATCAAGAAAATAAACCGCCCCTTAGTCTTGTCATTGAACATATTCATTGCTGTCTGTTTCTTTGGCACTAGCAAACCACGTTCTACACGTTCATATGACTCAAAACCGAATCTTTGACGGACAAAATCGTCTAGAATGTCACCCATTGGGTTGCCAGCCCCGCCACCTGACTGCCATATGAAAGAGAGTAACATCAGATTGGACTGACGAGCTTTGGAAAAATGATGAATTGAACATTCCAAAGAAGAGTATCATAGGGATACTTAATTATAACAATGATGAATCAGAGCATATCCAAACAATGAGCTAAATAAGAAATCTAGACATGCACTTGAAAAGGAACACATGTTTGTCAGTAGCTTCCTTTCTAATTGTAAAACACTAAATAAAGCAATGTCTAGCACCTCCCTGCTGTAGAACTCTTATGTGCAGAACTGTATTAAACTGAAACATCTCCTAGGCTTTTAAACGACAGATCTTGAGTTTGTTACTGAGGCAAGATACCTAAAAGTTATTATTACCCAACAATTTGAAAAAATGTGCACTTGAAACCTTTTCTCATATACTAATGTGCATACTTGTGCATAACATTTTGAATAACTTGGTCAATATATGATTAAGGAAGGTAAAAAACTAAAGTACTAATGGTTGCCAAAACTTTGGGCTTAAGTAGTAATGAATCACCCTTCAAAGGAATCAACAGGCAGAAATTGTGCCAAAACTATAACAAGTAAAAACCTTACTGGAGGCATGGTACAATGAATACCTCACCTGGGAAAGAATAAGAACTCTCTGCCCTTTGTTCCTGATCTGTTGGAGCATTTTGTCAAGAAGCAGCAGTTTGCCACTTGCATGCACTCCAATATCTAGAATATCAGTTACAGGGCGACCCTTGGTAAGTGAGTTTTGCAGCGATTGATCTACTAGAAAAGGGTGGTCACAGCACTGTTGCATGATAAGAATGGATGAAGATCAGTAAGACTGTCAGCAGTTATGCACAATGAGTAATTGTGCATGCAGATTCTGTCTAGTCCATCTAATTCCCTACTGTGAAAAAAAAAATCATGCATGCTCAGCAATTTTAAGAGCAAACCTTCCGGAGGGATACAAGAATGTCGCGAAGGGCACCAACACTATCAGTTTTTGAATGTGATCGGAGAGCTGGGGAATTTGAAAGTAAGGTATAACAGTACATTTCTAGCTGCACTCGGGAAAGGCGAGCAGGAACCCAGTACTCCAGAAATTTTGAAGAATCTGCTTTCCGCTCAAATGCAATGTAATGCAC
Organism: Ampelocalamus luodianensis; assembly: GCA_036346255.1. Taxonomy (NCBI): domain Eukaryota; kingdom Viridiplantae; phylum Streptophyta; class Magnoliopsida; order Poales; family Poaceae; genus Ampelocalamus; species Ampelocalamus luodianensis. The sequence goes on from CM070640.1 coordinate 25,933,093, forward strand.
GAGTTTTGCTTTCAGCATGGCTAGGGTGCCAGCTGTATCAGTAGAATCACCATTTGAATTACTGGAAATATCATTTCCTTCAGAGTTGAGGAAAGATAGCAGGTTGATGTACTCAGGAATATTTTCCTGCAAAACAACAGGAGTTAGCACTGGCTATTTGTGGCAGAAAATAAATTTTATAGGGTAAAGTTGTTGACAGCACCTTGAGTGGGGAACTCAAGAGAACCATCCTAAAATCGGTAGTAAGGCGCTTAAGTTGTTCGAGGCATTTTGAAACTCTCGAGCTTTGACAATCGTCCACAATAACCGCCTCCCAACAAAAACATTCCAAGGTTTCAATGTCCTGTGTTATAGTGGAACAAAAAAAGGAAAGCAAAAGGATATACATAACCTTGATAGCTAAACTTCAGGCTTGCATAATACTAATGCAAATAAGAAACAAAAGTTAACTTTGGTATGCCTTTAAATGGTAAGCTACATGAGCTGAGAGTCTGAGACTAACAGAAAACTATTACCTCTAAGATAGCATCTGGGTGGGACAAGAGAACTTGAAACATCACAGAACCATTTTCATAAAACTCCAAATCTTGAATTGATTTGCGCACGTCTTTCTCCCCATTGTACACAACAACATTGATGGATGGAGCCAAGCGATTGAACTTAGCCTCCCACAACGAGAGAAAAGCCAAACTAGAGACAATGAGAAGTGGTCGGCAGACATCAGGCAATATGGACATCGCAAAAAGAATGGTCTTAATTACACGCTCCTGTATAAACGATGAGTTAAATAGTTAAACCTTGAGATGTGGCATAACAGTAAAAGAATCCAGTCACCCAAAACACTACAGCAGTAACAGTCTTACAAGGGCAGTAAAAGATTTAGCCATGCTAATGGCTATAAGCCAATAAGGCAACAACCGACAAAAAATTGAGTAGGCAAAAAATGGAAGAAGAAACCAAATTGTCAGTGAAAACTTATGTTGAAGGTGCAAAAGTTTTTTTTTTTGTTGTTGTGCATAGCTGCTAAAAATATTCAGATAGTTCTACCTGATCATCGACAATAATAGCACCACCAGAATTGCGCCAGAACTCACGGAGTTGAATAACCGAACTCAAATGATCATTATCTAAACCAGGGGGGCACCCATCTGGCAGCCTCTGAAGTTTCTGAAATGGACTTTGCTTAACCTGTAAGGATCAGAGAGCATACTGTTACTCCAAATTGTTAAATTTTTAAGCATTACAGGGTTTTATTTCAGAGATAAATTGTCAACGTATCTATAAAAAATAAAAAATATATCAATCTAGGGCATGTTTGGAACGTAGGAATTTCACAGGAAAATAGTGCAGCTCCCATGGGACTCCTCTGAAATTCCAGCATTCCAAACAGGCCCTAATGCGCACAAGAATGCATACAGAATGAACAACTTTGAAATGATGCAATGAAGTAGCAAAAGGTAAGCAGCAAAAAAATAAATGCAAGTAGCCAACCAAATTTCAGTAAGTCAGAATGATACTGGGTGATGGTATGGAATTACAAAAGGTAAAGGGTGCAAAGAACTAACAAAGTGTCATGGTTGGAATCAAATATCAGCGTCTAGTTGATTGTGAGTTCAGTTAAAGAGTTGTTTAGGAAGCTAAGTTGAGTACGTAAGTTAATAGGAGTCCTAATAAGTTAGGAAGAGGCCAATCGGACAGCTTCTAGCTCTATAAAAGAGCCATCGTGTAATCCTTTTGGGCTGAAGAACAGAATTATCTCTAATTCCCAATCTCACTATTTGTCCGTTCCCTGTCCTGCGCATCTTCTTCCTCTCACGCGTTCTCCTCTCCGCAGCCACAGCTCCTGGGCGCAAGCCAGGCCCTAAGCCGCCTACCTCTCATACATACCCAATACGCTCGCTGCCACAAGGACGTGACACAAAGCGTAAGTCAGAATTATACCTGCTGTTTCATGTAAAAAAAGAATTATACCCACTTAAGGAATTAAGGTGTAGAAGTGCAGAATGTAACATGGAAGGAGAAAGATAATGTTATGGACGCTTTTATTGGCAAAACATATCAGTGACGCAAGCGTTTGCAAGTCAAGGAACTGGCTGGAGTTGGATTGGCTGGAGCTGCTGAAACGTCCGCTGGCGCAGCTGAAGTTGAATACGACTCGGGCTCTGTAGCACATCAGGACATGGCAGTTGTGCCAGTTATGTAATAGCTATTTCATTCAGGGAAGATATAGTTAGCAAGTATTTAGTTCGTATCTCCTTAAGAGATTATTTCCTTAAGAGGTTGAGTCAGTTTTAGCGTAGAGAACGGATATGAATCCGAGTTTGTTTCCTTTTCGAAACCGTGTATTGCTTTCCTGTTTTCGGAAGAACCGAAAGCTATAAAGGAAGCTGCATATGTATTTCGAGAGGCTATCAAAGAAATAGAAGAAAAGTTGTCTCACGTTCTAGGCTTCCACAACATCAGAGCTTCGCCGGCCGACTAGAAGTTCAGCCGAGCGAAGGCGATATTGCCTCAGCCTTGTATCTTCACGTTTTGCATTGTTTGTTTCGCTCACTACCCATGCCATATCAGATAAGGTCAACATACAGTGCAGAAAATTCATTGGTATAGATTTCAATATTGAATGAGAAACTCAGATGTTAAAGTTTCAACTTCTAAAATTTTCAACAGCCATAATTGGTCATCTTGATAAGATAAAATCTAGTAAATAGAAGACATAACTAAGAAAAGTTATGGAGTCAGTAGTGAATTAGAAATTTACAAAATTCAATATATATATATATATATATATATGAGGTGGACTAGCATAGAAATGTGCATATTGCCAACAAATCAAGATGTATAGGCTACGAGCGTAGTCCTTGTCAAATCAAGTTATAGGACATCAATTAAAATGAATAATAACTGTTCTCTAAGGAATACCTTGTTTATTTTTGCAGGATCAGAAGCTTTTCTTGGAGCTTCATGGCGGTTCTCATAGTTCCTTTTGAGCTCCTCAGCCTCAGGCGTACATAAAAATGATGAAGTCTCAAGTTCCCATGTCGCATGCTCATAGCCCAGATCCTTCCATTTCACTAACCATTCGGCATTGCAATATGCAAATTTATCACCGAATGAATTAAAAATCTCTTCAGCTTCTTTTGGAGGCATAAGTGATCTTTTCTTCAATAAGCGGTGTGGTTCAGCCCATTCCTGCCTCCACCTTATTATCTAAGAAACCACATTCAAAGAGGAACCCATCAGCATGTGTACTTTTGCAGAGCTAACAGTTTCCTCTGACAAACAGAAACAAAGAAATTTATCACAGGAGTAACCACCTTTTCTTTTTGAATCCTCTTACTAAATTTGGAGACAAGATCATGACCTCCTGGGGTGCTATCAATTATATCACTTTCTGGAACCCACCGATTATGTACATGAGCCAGATTCTTGTACTTCACAAAATATTGCTTGCTGTTCTGCACTCCTAGAATGGAGAAGCAATAGAATTAATAGATGAATGGAGATAATTCAAGAGGAAGTGCTATATGTTTTATGTTAAACTTACCCTCCTTGACATTCCACAAAGATTCAAAATATTGCTTGCTGTTCTGCACTCCTAGAATGGAGAAGCAATAGAATTAATAGATGAATGGAGATAATTCAAGATGAAGTGATAGTTTTATGTTAAACTTACCCTCCTTGACATCCCACAAAGATTCAACTCCCTCACTGACTGAATATACGCCAAACTGGAGCCTCTTTTTGGTGCATATGCTACACAACCAGATACCTAGAGACAAAAATTCCAAGGGAGGATCCAGACAAGAAAGATGATACTGTCTTGTACAACCTTTTCCATCGCATGACCTGTTACCGAATTAGCAAAACAAAAAAAGTTTAGATATTAAGAACCTTGGACATTAAGTACATGCCATAGAATAATACTGTAATAAAGGTAATTATTATATCCACAGCACAAAATAAAAAAGGAAAGAGGGCACACTACTCCACTCGAGTCCAAGCCCCATCTCTGCACCCCCTCCTCTCATGCCCTACTGCCCACCACTATCCTGTGCCCTACTGCCCACTAATCCCACCACACCGCCGCCTCATTCTCTCCTCCACATCCCTCTTGGGCCTGCTCTCTCTTACCCACTCATGGTGGCTTATGCTGCTCTGTCTCATCCTTGAGCAGTGACCGGCAGCGGTAGTGATGAGGCTGGCTACGGGCGGTGGTGACTCCCCAGCAACCAGATCCAGCGGCAACGGGGCAAGGGACGACGAATTGGCCACTTGGCCCAGATCGAGACTCCACCACCCCACAATCCCCATGTTTCACCGTTTTCCCCTCACCCCTCCTCTGGCGCCTGGACAACTGGGTGAGTAAAATCAGCACATATTTTCTACACTGAAACACAAACAATTTATCATATGGAACACCACTGCAGGATCCTTAGCATAGATATAAGAATGAACAAGATCTACAAAAGTAAAAGAAAATGAGCCCTTGGGTCATCAATTGGCAGGGTGAAGAATTGACTTAGCACAAAAGCTGCTAAAGGAAAATGTTTGGCTTCAATTTTGCATGATCATGTTCTGTTTTCCATGCTAGGGCCACATTTCCATTGTTTCGTTATTAAAAAAAGAACTGGCAACCAATAAAGAGACTGAAATATATTACAGGTGAATTGACTTACTTAAGAATTCCAGGGGTTTCCCTACTTTTGCAAACAACACACATGTACTCATTGCACTCTGTTTCATCATATTGGGTTACTTCAGCCTGCCTTGAAGTACAAGCCCCTTGAATCCCAATGGAATTACCTTCTTCAATTGCCTTCTTGGCCTAGACAGGGTCGAAAGAACATTAACTGCAAATGACTGATTCTATTCCACCAAAACAAAAAACAAATAAAACAATACACAAGCGGCAAAGTTGCTGCAAGACTTATTTGAGTACTACACTACTACCTTTTCGGAATGAATAGTGGACCAAGGCCTATTTGGCGATTCTGGTACAAAACTTTGGCTGCAAAACAGAAGGTGATCACAGAATCAGTTGGGCTACCGAATGCATGCCCAGTGACATCAAGGTAGCATCTATATAGCTAAATGAAAATAAGCATTTATACAAGGACAAGTGAATTACTTTGAATAGCCAGCAGTTTGCTCTCTAGCTTCCATTGCAGGGCTGCTTTCAGCCGCATTATTTTGTGAGCACATATCAATAGGCATATGTGGCTGTGCAAAAATTGACAATACAACTTTTAAGTCCTCTGATACACATGGGAAGATGATAAGAGAAAAGAACAAGGGTGTTACTAAAAATTGCCAACCATAATATTTAAAGGAAACAGGATGTTACAAATAAAACTATCAAACAATAATTGAAGGAACTCAAGTTGGTAAAAGAGCGTATAAAGTATTCTCATCTGGTGGATACTGTGTCCAGTAAGAGTTATAATAACCTAAAGCAGCTCGAGAGGCGGTATAAGACTTCCCAGGTGCAAACAAAGAACAAATAAATGAATTATTGAAATACGTATTTACTTCTACCATGCTATTCAAAAGTTAAGACCTACAAAGGATGAAAGAAGAAAACACCGATACTTCCGGTAATGCCTTGATTTCATCAACAGTACAAACATAGCACTGACACCCTAAAGTATAGAAGATGAATGGTTGCACAAACCTCTGAAATGGGGTCAGATTGCTCAACTTCAATCACCTCGGGAATTTCACGCAAGGCAGAAGTATAACCTTCCAAAAATTTGTTGACAGCCTCACTAAAACGTGCCTGGTTGTCTTGCTCTTGTGCATCGCTTTCTTCATACCCCAAAACAGCGCCATTGTCTTCCACATGCACCTTGGAAGCATTTTCTTCTTCCATTCTGAGAGTAGCAAGAACTACATCGCCAAAGTTAGATATATAGAGATGATGGCATTGGGTTGGGGTGAAAACTAAATATAGAAACATCCCCAAAAAAAAAAAAAAACAAAAAAGAGGATCAAGATTTACAAACTTCAGCTAGCTAAGATGCACCTACACTGCACGCAGCAATAGCATGGCCTCAGAGATGACCATTTGCAACAAACAGATCAACTGGGATAATGAAACAGGCAACTAAACCGTGAAATATCATCCTAGTTGATTGGACAAGCAAGACATGACTTAATATCACAGGGAAATCCAGTACCTGGGGATTTTGCCTTCTCTTCTAATGGCGTGAAGAGTGCTATATAGCTCTTTGAGTTTAGCCTTTTCTGCTGCTTCAATGGCCTGCTACCACTCTCAGTGCCATCATGTTTATTCTCCATTGAGTTTTGTGCATCAATTTGTCTTTTTGCGGTTTTCTTGGGGGTGGCCACTGGAGTAGAATTTCCATTTGAATCATTTGAAGCAGGAGAAACTGCAACGCTATTGTTCTTCACTCTGTTGGACTTTCTTGCGGTACCAGCCTTCCCTTTTGACTCTGCTACTCCTTTTAGCTTCTTTGCTGAGGATTTCGGGGTATCATCCCTGCTGCTGCTGCTGCCCCTTGTAGATTTCTGCGAAGGATGTGTAGAAAGAATGGCAGAACTGGAAGTGGTTGTCACATTAGATTTGTTTCCCCGTGTTTCTCGATTCGACCTCCTAAGGTTTGGTGTCTGCGTATCCCTTGCTTCAGACGAGCTTCTAGTCTCAGTCACACCGGCGGAAGAGGTGGAGGCCATTGTAGACTTGGGGTCTTTTGCTTTGGCAGCGGTGCTGGCCTTCCTTGTGCTGGTACCAGCACCAGTGTCCCCTGCTTGATCTTTCTGTGCCCCTCCTGACCGGGTATTGGCCATCCGCTCCGCTTCGGTAGCAATTAGCGCATTAGGGTAGTGTATCTAAAATAGCGCAATCAGAAGCACCGGGAAAAATTCTTGAGTCGATGAGCATGGTAAGAAATAGTGAAGTAGTCTAATTTCGCCAAGCATAATCAGTGTGACTTGACTTAGAACCACACACAAGCTTTTGTTATCGACACACATTGAATCTGCGGCATGCTGCATTGCTGCACTAACCTAAGCACTCGACCGGACACTCCATTCCCCCCAAAACCCACAATAGCCGCACCCACATGGGGGGTTCAGTTAGTTGAACCCCCAAAAATCTTGGAAAATAAACCGCATCCGCGCCTTGGGTACCAACTGAGATCGATCTTGCGCGCAGAAGAAGAACTTAATCGAACGAACCGTGTGTGGATGGATGGATTAAATTAGGAGGGCGCCACCAAACAGCAAACAAACCAGCAAACTAACTGAACTGGGAGGAAGGAGGATTTGGATTCGATTGCGAACTCTTAGAACAACCAAGCTAGGGTTCCTTACCACCAAAAGAAGGAATCAATCCAAGGCGCGATGGATCTCCACTCCACGCCGCACGAGAGAAGGCTTCGGTGCGGAAGGAAGCCCGTCCCGTCGCCGGCGGCGAGGTCGCCGGTGATGAGGCGCGACAAATTTGCGAGGAAGAGAAGGGCAACAAAATGAGGCTGGGAAGGGAGCAGTTGGGGGATCCGAGAGGAGGAAGAACAGGTGAGGTGAAGGAAGAAGAAGAACAGTGGAGGTGCGCTCTCTCTCTTCGAGTGAATCGCTTGATATATAGGCATCGTCGCTCTATGACATCGTGGGCCCATGTAGGAACTTCATCACGATAACAATTTCGTGAGCAGCTTCTTTTCCAACAAGATCTCCTCCTCCATTTCATAGTTTTTTTTCTTGTGCATCGCCATTTTCCTCTCCTCATAATCCCAGGTTTCCTAGTCGCCGCCGCTGAACGAGAATGCAGCAGATTCCACTCACCCCACTATCCTCTTCGTCGCCGTCGAGTGCGACCGCCTCTCCTAGTGTCGATGGGATCCAATTTGCCAGCAGGCCGACGGTATGGCACAAGTTGAGGACATGCGACACAGATCGTAGCGTAGCTCTCCCGAGCGTGGTGGCGAAGCGAAGAGTGTTGTGTTAGGCCGAGCACTATGGCAAACGCACGACACGGACAGAGGAGTGGAGCTGCGCCGAGTGCCGCAGTAGAGCAGGGACGTGGCTCAGGCCAAACCAAACGAAAGTGTCTCAACATGCTATCATAAATATGAGTTTTTTTTAATCCATAGCAAACCAAGTGCATTCAACTAGTACACGAAGAACAACGAGTTCTAGCCCCTTCCAATTGGAATTAAAGAATCACTATAAATTGGAATTACCAGTAATTAGAATAAACCTCCATGCCTTGCCACGGGTTTACAATGTACAATATTTTGGCAAAATGTTTTCTTAATTTTATTGTGTTGAATTATCTTTACTTTTTAATACAAGGAATCTAGACTCTAAAAGCGTACGACTCTAGAAGTTTGTGGTTTATGGTGGACCCTAATCTCTAAAAGATAATTCTCTATAATTTTGTGGTGGTTTTGTACGATAAAATCTAAATATGCTTGTCGGATGTTTGTCGGACGGCACAAAACATTTGACATGATTTGGCGCTTTCTTAGTAATTCTTTTGAACCTAACCACACGATCGATCCATTTTTGTCTACTCTCTCACGTGGAGTAAACGTGTTCTAGCGATCACCGAGACAACCACAAGAACAACGGAGGCAAGAACTCAGATAATTCCCAATTCTAAGGGATGAAAATGCTTCACTCAAACCCTAGAACAAATAAGTATAATTCTGAATTTTCAAGTTTGAGTCACAAGGAGGGGTACCCTACCTTATATAACACTTTAGGTCGGTGCTACAGTATGGTGGTGCTACATGTGCTACAGTGATATGGCTAGATACAATATATTCTTGTATAGCAAGCAAGCTAGTTAGTAGCGCACCTTTTGACAAAACAAAAATCAAATTGGGTTTGATTTACTCTCGGTCAGACTAGTGTTTGCAAACCGGTCAAACTAGCTTTTATTTGTTTCTTCCAGTGCTGATTTTCGGCTATATTCTTCTCTTAGTTCTTTTGTTTTTGAAGTTGTAGTAGCATATTTTCCTTTGCCTACAAAGCTTCTTCATGAAAGCTTATAATAAGTAAAATAGAGACATTAGGTAGGAATCCATTCTTATGAAAATCAATGTATAGCTTATGGAGGAAAATATTCACCTCTTGATTAATTTGCTTTGCTCTAACTCTAGTGATTGGCCTAGTTGGTGCTGAAGTGTTATTTAGGGAAATTGACAATGTGTGTTTGCTAGGGATATCCTCATGGTAGATTGTTTACAACTAGAGTTACAACTCAATTCAAGTCGTAAAGTTCAATTTTACAACTCACTACTTGATGTCCAAGAAAGATGATGACCTAAGCGCTTACATCATTTTATATTATTACATAACCGATGACCTCAATCATATCCAGACATGTGTGATGACATCATCTGATGGCTGACATATGCGATAACATTATATACTTCATAGCTAAGTATGCTAACATGTACGATGATATCATATATTTGCTGACATAAGTGATGACCTCCGCTAATGTCGATTGCCTTCCTTATCTTTCATTGATGTCATATTAAGGTGGAGTTGTTCATTTTATCTTCATGTGGTGATTGAGGCTACTTGCACAAGAGAGTGCACACAACAACTAATGCAACAACTTGAATCCTTTCTCCCTTGTGGTCCAATGCTTGTATCACTTGAAACCTGAGAACAAGTAATGTAGCACTTTTATGTAGTAGCAAATTCTTATCAGTTTCTAAGTCAAAACTCTTTGAGAAATAAATGCACATATCTCTTGTAGTTGTTTTGTTCTTGCCCTTGTCATTAGGCATTTATATGCTTGCTTTCTTTATTCATAATTTTGTTGTTCTAATACAATTGATTCAATTGGAGCAGTGACTTGAGATGGAGAAGATGTACTTGTGTTCACTACTACGTAAATGACCATCACGCACGGTTCGAATCGTCATCACGCATTTGCCGAACCGCCTCAAAAAGTTGGTCTCTCGATAACAGTGGTTATCACGCACGGTGCAAAACCGCTCAGGATATTTAATATCACGACGGTTTTAAGTAGAACTGCTCAGGATAATTCATTATCGCAGACGGTTCTACTTCCAACCGCTCGTGATAGTATATTTTACTGCATTTGTTCTTAACAAGAACCGCTTGTGATAGTATTATCGACGCATTCTTGTTAAGAACCGCTCGTGATAGTTTTTTCAATCGCAAAAAAACTAAATGTATAGCTTGCAAGTGGCCACAGCTGCCTTCCTTGGCCGCCCGTCTCTTCGCTACCTCCACCGCCTTGGCCGAGCTCCGGTGTTGCACTCCTCAATATAGGAGATGGTGGAGTTGATGAGGAGGAGCACGATGATGCCGACGAGTGCCGCCATCCGACGGGCGGTGGAGTCGTTGGCCATCACGATGGCTATGATCGCCGCCACTTCCATTACCTCAAGAACTTGAGGATCTCGCTCTCCCGTGCACACACGCAAGCACCATGCCACCATTGTTACAACATTACGCAAAAGAAAAGCTCGCAGCTAATCTAATTAGTCAAAACTCACTACTAACCTTCTTTTCTTCAAGCTTGTTGGGGCCGAAGACGGCAATGCGCTGCTCGGGAGGACCAGATGGGGGAGGAGGCCAGCAGAGGGAGGACGCCACACAGTGGAGGAGGAGGACTAGAGGAGGAGGAGGAGGACTGCGGGAGGTTGGAGCACCGGCTATATATAAGGACTCGCTACTCCCGCGCACGCGCTCAAAATTTTCAACTCCCGCCTTGTGAATTACATATCACGCATTTGGTCGTATCACCAACCGTCATGATGAGGTATTTATCACGCATTTGTTCGTGATACTAACCGCTCGTGATACTATCATAGATTCGGTTCTATTAAAAACCATCTATGATATCGAGATTATCATAGACGGTGTTTTAATAGAACCGCTCGTGATACTATCACGCACGTTCTTTAATAGAACCGCTTATGATATCGAGATTATCAGACGCTTGTTAATAGAACCGTTTATGATATTATCGCAGACGGTTCTTTAATAGAACCGCCTATGATATGAGTATCACAAACGGCTTGTATTACAAACCGCTCGTGATAGGCCCGATGACTCCAACATAGACGGTTCTATTTAACCGCTCGTGATAAGGCGCCTACTATAGCTTGTTTTGTAGTAGTGGTTAGAGATATCCTCATCATCCTCCTTTTCTTCAAGAAAAGCTGTCCTCGCCTATTGATATCCTGAAAGTGTACTAAACTAAGATAACAACGTATATGCATTGTATATGTATTTATCATCTGTTTTATCACTCCCTTTGTTTTGCACATGATGATTAGCACAACAGCCATAAGTACAAGTCGTATGACATATATAATGTGTATGTGGAATTAGCATTGACATTCTTATCATTCTTTCTCCTATGAGAAAAAGTCATTCTCAACTTTTGAAAGCATGTAAATAAGTTACTAATGGGTAGCACCGTAACTTCTTATAAATTGCACAATTGACTCATATGATCAGATTTCTCTATTCTAATATCAAAATTATTTAATGTAGACGGAATTTTTTTTTAGTGTCTTCCATACTTCAACTGTGCTACTCTGATTGCTTATACGTGTGTGCGATGCAAACGATGAACAATTAGACAATGTAAATTGTTCTACACAATAAGCATTATTTCTTGGATTCGATTCAAGCTGAACAAAACAAAGCACAAAATATTTTTTTGCCCATTACTTCTAGTTTTAATTCGGCAAGATTATCACATGTAATACATATTCTATACACATAGAACTTGTGTCTACACCATAATCTCCAATCAAATTAAATATGTATTTATAGGTGTAGTTTCTATGCAAACACTTCAAGGACATTATTTTCGAAACTTTTGCGATTATCCTATCTAACTCAATAGGTTTACCAAACATGATATACATAATGAGTCAGCGGGGGATATTCAAGTAAGCACTTCCTTGTGAGTAATTAGTTCAACATGATGAAAATTATTTGCAATTAAATTATCAGGTGGGTCTATCAAGTCAGCATATGTATGTGCAGATGGTTCAATAGCAGCAGGTATACACTCAGCTTTATGTGCACATGGTTCAATTGCGATAGGTATACACTCAGCTTTACTTAACTTTGCATGCTTCACATTCAAATCATCGTCATTATTACCTATTTCAACCTCGTCAGATGATGTAGGTGCTATAGGTTGCATTTCTTCATGATCTAACCACGAGGCAGCAAGCATTTCTTCTCCAACCGTGGTTCACTCCTCATCATTCTTTGCAACTAGTGTGGGCTGTTTAGCATTCAACTCCTCGCCATTGTTAACTTGCACACCAAGAGAAATATAATTATAAGTAGAGATTAAGTTGTTAATTTCAGAAATAACCTCACAGTTGCTATCATCTACTTCTCTCATTTCTTTTCATGTATATCTCTCACTCTCAATTTGGATGCACTTAGCCTCACATATGGTGGAATCACACAACTCACTATTTTTAGTGCTCTTACTCAATTTGGCTATGTGGCTCTTACCCTTGCATGAGTTTTGATGTATCTTATCCTCCAAAGACCCATCATCAACCATGACCTCTTCATATGTTGCGGGTAGTAACAGGGAAGCACTACTCAACACTTCGGTTGAAGGGAAATCCCCGAACATGTCCATGACCATGGACGCGGCTATTCGAATAGAATAATTAACACTTTGCAGAGATTGTACACTTTACCCGCATGATATAACCAGTGTAGCTAGCACCAATCGTAATAGAACCTTTCGAAAGTTTCATCTCAACAATTAACTCTCCCCAATGTGTATACAGTCGACCCTAACCTCACTCACTAGTCTGACACACACCGTTGGACCTGGAGATGGCGAACCACCCACAGATGTGACTTTCAGAATAGTCCACACCTCTACCCATCACTAAACTACTACCTAACTAGTCAATGTCAAAACTCGATAACTTACTAAGTTAGGTCCGTTCCATCAGGCATGTAGTTGTACAATTATGGCTTAGTTCAATGATGCACAAAGTTAAGTCCTTAATTGACCAAGGTGAGACTACCAAAATTCTAGTTAAGTAACTACAATTCACATTCCCCAATCACAAGTCCATCACACCACCAATCCTTTCTACTCGCCTCAGTCTAAATCTTTTCTCACACTGTTGGTTAAGTGCATCACATACCATCAATGAGTAACAACATACAACACACATTATTTTCATAACATGTTCCATAATCATTTAGTTAAGTTTATATCTTGCAACTCAAAATGATATCAATAACCCGTTGCATGGCTAAGCAGACTATTCGTGTCTAACCAACCCACATTGGTACTATGATAGTACCAACTAATAATTAACCAAGCTAGGGTGACAAAAGATCATGATAATACAACGAGCAAAGTGGATATAATTAAATTGATGTATATCTAATCCCAAAACATTCAAATTGGTGAATTAAAAGAAAATCCAGAAAATAAGGCTGACATGTGGGACCTTGGTCTATGGACCAAGTCCACGGCTCTGACTCATGGGTTTATGGCTCATTGGTCTATGGAATAGTGGATCTAACAGGTGGGGTCACATGTCAGTGGATCAGTCCATCGCAAACTAGCTTTATCTAGGATTAGGTTTAGGATTTTGGTATGGGTGGTGCTAACAGGTTAGGTGCTGACGCAGTGCACACGTGGTGACATAGAGGCAGACACGCAAGCAGCCACATCGACTGAAATCGACAGCTGCCATGGCTCGATGACTACAACGGTGACCGGCGGCAAAAGGTGATCATTACTGGCATGCTGAAGCTTCAGTGATCTCATATAGCGGCTCTGATGCGGCGATGGAGGGCGACAAAGGCTTCAACGGCGATGAGGGTGAAGGCAGTGGCTCGAGTTGACATCAAAACAATGGTGGGGTGCTCGACGAGGTCTTGGACACGCGCATTGGGTTCCTGAGACTCTGGCGATGCTAATGGGTAGCACACAGGACCCAATGGTTGTCAGCACCAACTAGAACGCGGTGGTGACGGTGATGTAGAGCGGCGACGAGGGCTTCGACGGTGCGACGGTGCTACGACAATCTTTCGTTGACGAGAAGGTGTGCACTAGGTAGAACACGTCAAGGCAAACCCGGTGGTGTAGACGATGATGACAAGGGATCACTGGCGGCGATGGAATTGAAGAAATCCCGAGACGGCGGTGCTAGGTTTTGATCTCCAAATCTAGTGAAGCGGCAGCGATCTAGGGCGTCGGGCTTTAGGGAATTTGTGGCGGAGGTTGAGGTGATCAGTTTGACACGCACACCAAGGGATTTTATAGCCTGTAGCGGCAAGGCTAAGGGAGAGTCTGAACGCGACACGATGGCGGAGTCTAGGGTGTGCACGGGACGGAGACAATGAATAGTGCATAGAAACAGGCCCGCAAATCAATGGCAAAGGCTAGGTAGAGTTGGCATCACACACACCACGTGTGCGATTGACAGGTGGGTCCCGCCTATCAGCAAACAGTGGCAAAGCGCACGGGCGAGCAAGCTGGCTCGTAAATGGGCTGGTGAAAGTGGGCTGGGCTTTGGAATAGGGTTGGGCTAAGGGAATAGGATTCAACCCAAAGGAATTTCTAAGATTTTAAATAACTTTTCTAGTTTAGAAATACCAAAAAAATCCAAATAGCAAATGAGCTCAGAAAAAAATCCAAAAAATCTAGAAAATATTTCCAAGCATAAAGAACTCAAGTAAAATAGTTTTGGAATTAATTGATGTTCAGATTAGTCACATTAAATTATTTTGACATTTGAAAATTTCATTTGAGTTTGATTAAATTCAAATAATTTTTGGTGAATTTTTCTAAAGGACTATACTACTGAAAAGGTTTTGAAACTCAAAAAATTAGGACGTTATAAACCTCCCCCTTAAAGGAATCTCGACCCCGAGATTTAGGCTAGCTAGAGAAAAGGCTAGGGAACTTGACTTTCATCTCTTCTTCACGCTCCCACATTGCTTCACTTTCTGAGTGATTACTCCACTGAACTTTTACAAAAATAAACGATCTTACTTCTGGTCAAATGCTCTACTACATCCAAAATCTTAACTAGCTGCTCTTTGTATGTAAGATCTTCTTTCAACTAAATTGAATCTAAGGAAGTTTGTTCTGTTGGCACACGAAGACACTTTTTCAACTGTGAGACATGAAAGACATTACGTACTCCTGCTAACGACTGTGGTAGTTTAAGCTGGTAAGCAACTTCTCCTCAACGCTTCACAATCCTAAAAGGATTAACATACCTAGGGGCAAGCTTTCCTTTGGCTTGGAACCTTCTGAAACCTTTAAGAGGAGTAACTCGAAGATAAACAAAATCCTTTGGTTCATAGCTGAGATCACAACGACAATTATCAGCATAACTCTTCAGTCCGGACTGAACTATCTTTAATCTTTCTCTGATCATAGACACTTGGTCTTCTGCTTCTTGAATAATATCAGGTTTGAATACTAAACGTTCGGCTATTTCTTTCCAATTTAGAGGGGTTCTGCATGCACGACCATACAAAGCTTCAAATAGTGATATTTGCAGACTGGCTTGATAACTATTGTTGTACGAGAATTCTGCATAAGGCAAACTCTTTTGCCAACTAGTAGCATGAGCTAGAGCACAAGCTCTCAACATGTCCTCTAATACTTGATTTACTCTTTCAGTTTGCCCATCCGTCTGAGGATGATAAGCAGTACTAAAATTTAGATGAGTCTCCAAAGCTTCATGCAAACTTTGCCAAAAATGCGAGGTAAACTAGGATCCTCGATCTGACAATTCTGGTCATATATATTCTGCAAGATGATCTCCTGAGTAAGTGGTTTTGACTGGTAAGAAATGTACAACTTTCGTTAAACGATCTACTATTACCCAAATGGAATCATAACCCGATTGAGTCCTGGGTAAACCGGTGATAAAATCAATTCCGATCTCTTCCCATTTTCATTCTAGAATTTTCAAGGGTTGTAACAGGCTTGCTGGTCTCTGATGTTTTGCTTTTACTCTCTGACATACATCACATATGGCAACAAATTCTGCGACTTCTCGCTTTAGATTTGGTCACCAAAATTTATTCTTAACATCCTGATACATCTTAGTGCTTTCAGGGTGAATAGAATACTTCGAATCATGATCCACCTTTAAAATTAGCTGTCCCAAGCCATCAACATCAGGCACACAAATACGTGCATTGATCCAAAGCGTGTCCTGTGAGGACCCGGAATATTTACCTAGTAACACTTAACCTCCAATTGGTTCTAGCGTTACTAATTAAACATTCTAAGCCTCGATGGACATATGCTTCCTGCACTGCAAAGATATGTACATCATCACAAAATTACACATCAATTCCATACACATACATCACTAAGTTCAACAACGACATACATAAAGTAAAGTTATTACAAAAGAGAGCCGACCGCCAAATAGAACAATATACAAGAATGACAATGAAGCAAAAGCGCCATAAGATGGCTAGAACAAAAGTCGACCGGTTAGCCAACATAACCCACAAGGCAACCGATCGCCGCTAAGCTAGTCGCCAAGAAGCTACCATAACACAACCGCAAAAGTGAGGCCCTTCGTGCTCACCTTCCTCCTCTCGCAACAAAACAATTAAGCATAGCAACCGAGTACAAAGATTGTCTTTGTACCCGCAAGACTCGACGTGTGGAATAGCGCACCTATTCATAAACTACATGCAAGCTTATTTAGGTGGAGGTCATATGTCTCATTTTGCATGAAGCCAACTTTATTTGCAATAATGTAGTACCTTTTAAAAGCAAGTTTGCAAATTTATTTTGTTATCAAAGTAAATGAAGTAAAGATACATACAAGTAACCACTGGAAGTGACTATCCCAATAGTCACCACAACATAGCACTAATCCCCGATTCGCACTCACCCATCAAGTTTTAATTTAAAAGGTTGTAGTCTAACTCTTGAAAGACCTTGCCAAGCGTGTCCATAACCTAGACGAGGCTATTCGAATAGTTTTAACCCTGCAGGTGTACCAATGTACCCACACTTCGATCGCCTTCAAGCCACAAGCACACTATCAAGGTATGCCACCCGGCTAAGTCCTACGAGACATTTCCAATCTTGTGTATTAACTACGAGCCGCTCATATGGATAGAAACCCATATGCTTACATTGCAAGTCGAAAGACAACCACCATCACGGGAAGCCTTTCTGACACTACAATGCTCCCAAAGACCATCCCTCCCGCGACTCCTCGCGACTGAGCCAATACACGCCAAAGTACTAAGTCAAGAGAGGTCCCATACCCTCTAATGTGGTTAGCACGCTAAAATGCTTGGTTTAGTGTAACAAGATGTTCGGTCCTTGTTGACCCGGCACCATTCCACCACACCCCACAATCACACCATCTTACCATTGTGCCCAAGTCTAAATCATTTTGTTTTTAGTTTTAGTTTTCATAAGTAGACATGGCACAGGTGGAAATCATAAATCATAATAAGTTTTGTAGATCAAGGTTATCGACAAGTCGATAACCGCCATTTCTACCGGCTAAGCATGGCTAAGCAATTAATTCGCAACTACTAAGTGACAAGAGCCCATCCACGAACTCTAAATCACAGCAAGTAACCTAGGCTCATGGTAGTAGAGGATAATCATTTGCTAAGGAAATGCATCTACTAGGCCAACTATTAAAACAAAGTAGCAATGCATACATAGAATTTGGAATCAACATAAATACTTAAAATATCGGGATTAACATGATCAAACCGCTTGCTCGCTTGTCGTTGCTCAATTTGTTGCGGAGGGTCGCTCTGGGTTACCGCAAATGTCGAATCCTGCTTAAAAGGCAAAAGAACCAAGAACAACCAATAAGACTAGCAACACTTAAACAAAAGAGCAAGCAAAAATTATCCAAATATAACTAAATTTATACACAAGGTAGAATACGAATATACCAAGACATAGAAACTGGAAAACCTAATTTGGATTTGTGGTGCAAAAGATATTACTTAAAAACTCATTTTCTACCATAATTAGCAATCAGTAGCAAAAATATTTTCTAGAAAGATTTTGAAGCTGAAATTTTATGGTAGCTACCTACTGGTATAGTGGTAACCCATATAAAATTTTAGGTCATTTGGAGTTAAGATGATTTAGTTATGATTTTTCTAAGTTCTACAACTAGCATATATCATTTCTCAGAACATGAATAAAGACAAAACCTAGATCAATTTAAAGCATGTCTATAGGCCAATTTTACCAGGTTGAGTTTGCCCACTTTGCAACTACAGAGAGGAAGTTATGTGGTTTACAAATTTTTCATGAATTTCTAGACCTCATTTTTCATTAAACAAGATCATGCTATTAAAATCATTTTTCGCTACAACACAGTGGCCTAATTTCATTCTCGATTAAAGTTTATACTATAACAAAGCTACAAAGAATCGAATCATTCAAAAGGAGTTAAAATGACAAAGTTATGCACTTTTGAAATTTGAAACAAAGAAAAGACTTAGGAAACTTAAGCTCTGGAGGTCCAAACGAATCGAAGACAAGGAGAGGTCGGTCGTTAGATCAAGGTCCGACGGCCACGAGCTCGACGACACATACGCACAAGACCTCCTCCTCAGACTGGGAGGTCCGATCGTTGAGATCTGATCCAACGATCACGCACCAGCGCATGCGTACGCCGCACGCAAGGAGGTCTACGCGCTTATCAGAGGTCGTGACCGCCGACGAGTTCGCGGTCCCGAGCACTAGGGGAGGTCCAAAGGCTTTAAATCCACAGAAGGAGGTCTAACCCGTTAGATCTAAATCTAACGGTTTAGACCAGAGGAGGAGGTCCTAGGCGGTCAAGATCTTCCAGAGGGAGGTCTTGATCGGCTGGGATTGACACGAGGAGGTCTTGGATGGCCAAGATCTTCTCGGGGAGGTCCTAAGCGATAGTGTTTTATCGGGAGGAGATCTGGACGGTTCAGATTAGACCTAGGGAGGTCTTGAACGGTCCAGGACAACGCGGAGGGAGGTCGTGTGACTAAAGATTTTACAAATAAAATCCAACGCTCAGATCTAAAGCCGGGAGGTCGCGAACGGCTAAGATCAAGATTGGGGAGGTCCTGAGGGTTTTCTAACAAGGACCGGGGGTGCTCTTTTTGCAAAGAGGACCACGAGGAGGTCTTTTCCAACGAGGACCTCGGGGAGGTCCCGAAGGTGGTTTTTACAAAAATGACCCCGAGGAGGTCTTTTTGCGCAGGAGTGGTCCTAGTGGCTCAGATGGAGTTCCAAGAGGTCTTAAACGGCTAGGATCCAACCCGGGGAGGTCCTAGTGCGAAAGATTTAACACAGAGCCAGATCTAACGGCTAAGAGCTAATCCCATGAGGTCTTTAAAGGCCGAGGTAGAACTAGGAGGTCCGGGACTTAGAAATTTCATGAAACCCACCTACGGCACGCATCTAACTCGGGTGGTCTTAACGGCTATGAACACGCCTAGGAGGTCGGGCTTTAGAAAACACGCCCGGGCCGCCAAGAAGACAAGATTAATGGACAACCTCTGACACCATTAATACTAATCATTTACCTTGTACCGTCCGAGTAAGGCACGGCAAAACACCCGAGTTTAAAGAAGAGCTCGACGCACGCGACATGGACCACGCCAGGAAACCAAGGGCACCACTAAACTCATAAAAACACGCGACCGACTGTGGCTAACCTCGACAGCGCGACGACTGTAACGCCGTGAGCCTGGAGAGGGTAGTAAATAGGTTTTCACAACACCGACAACACTAAAAAGGCTTGCTACGCTTTAATCTAGCTAAACCCCGAGCTAAAAAGGACTAAAGAGGACTCACCAGGGCCAAGGTGAGGTCCAAAGGAACTCTGAGGAGAGGTTGATGCCGAAGGAGGTGCTCGTGACGGTGGTGCTTGCCTGAGTTGGGGAAGACGACAAGACAACTCCAAAGCAAGTTCCCGAATCGCCCACCTCTCAGAGGTTAAACAACACAAGTTAGGGGGACTTGAGCTGACCAAGAGAGCAAAGTGACAGCCAAAAAGGTAATGAGGAACCACTGGAGCCCGGAGGTCTTCAAGGAGAGCTCCAAAAGTGACAATGGAGGCAGGGAGGTGGTGGTGTTCTTGGTGCTTGAGTTTGGGCTCACACTCACGACCGAGAGAGTCTAAACAGCACCAAGTGATGGGGAAAGAACAGGAGGAAGGAACCACTGGCTATACATAGCCAGGCGCTTGGACAAGGCTAGGCAAAAGCCCACTGTGAGCAAAGTCCATGCCCCTGCCATGACTTGCTAGATTTGACAAGAGCAGGTAGGTAGGGAAGACTTCTAGGGCTAGGCTCCTGACACATTTAATGCATGACAGAAAGAGACGTTGGGAAGGACCAAAAGTGTGCCATCGCTCCCAATCGCTCTGTCTCGACACACGCATGGGTGCGGGAAAGCCATGATGACCGCACCTCCGTGAGGTCGTGAGGAGAAGAATGAGCCGAGGGGAGGTCCCGGACGCCCCATATCCTCCGAGGTGGGGAGGTCTTGCGCGCGAGGAGGTCCCGGGAGGTCCTAGGAGCCGTGGGTAGGTCGTGAGCCGACGATGGACATCCCGCGCTTGACCACTCGGCGCCGAGGCGCCAAGAGCTCCTCGATCGGTGGAGAGGTCGTGAGCGGTGGATGGAAATCCAACGGCTAGAACGGGCGCGCACGAGATCGAGCTCGGTGCAGCGGCGACATGGTCCAACCAAGTCGGTTGAGTTGGGCTCGGTCCGAGCCCGAGTCCGACTCAACCAGATTTAGTTTTTCGTTTTGGAAGGAGCTGCTCCTTGGAGGATTGTTTGAGGCAGCAAACCGACTCCAAAAATTATGAAATTTTTACAGGAGCTTGCTAGCTCAAACGAGGACCTAGCATAAAATTTTCAGAGGCTTTGGGGCTGTGGATTTTCCTCCAAAAATTCAACAAGGCACTGGTCCAAGGTTTGAC
Source organism: Ampelocalamus luodianensis (assembly GCA_036346255.1). NCBI lineage: Eukaryota > Viridiplantae > Streptophyta > Magnoliopsida > Poales > Poaceae > Ampelocalamus > Ampelocalamus luodianensis. Next base: position 25,954,050 of record CM070640.1, read on the forward strand.
CAGATTTTGAATTGGTTTGACTGACCTCCAAAAATATTCAAACATTTTCTAAAAATTGTGAAACTTTTCAGAGGAGTCACATACCAACCCAAGAATTTAGGAAAAATATTACAGGAGATTATCACAAGATGGAACAAGGATGATTAAGAAGAATAAGATGTGGGTCGAAATGACTTGTGATCTTTGTATTCCCATAATCTCTTTACAACAATTGTCCAAAGCATGCAGGAAATACAAGATGTAAGAAAAAGTTTTAATTTCCCCTCATTTTCTTACATTTGAAACACAAGCCTAAAATTGGGATGTTACATGTCCCGATCATCCTTAGTGAAATCCTTGAATTTTCTCTCTTCCATCTTGAGCTTAATACCTTTAATCATAGGATCATTTGGTTGGGCAGCACGAATCTGTTTTTCCAATGTAGACCTTACTTCCAAACTAGCCACAAATCCTTCGGCTACAACTTCTAACTTTAACATATGAAATTTCTCATGAAGTTCCATGAAATTCTCTTTTAATTCCAAAGCATTATAGTAGTTCTTATGACTTAAAGCATCTGCAACAACATTGTCTTTATCAGGATGGTAGTGGATTCCGAGATTATAATCCTTTATTAACTCTGATCATGTTCAGGTCAGATTGAGTGAAAATATACTTCAAGCTGTTATGATTTGTGTATACCTCACAGCGATTACCAATAAGATAGTGACGCTAAATTTTCAAGGTATGCAACAACTCTTCCTTCATGCATCGGAATGCAACCTAATCCTTGACACAAAGCATTACAATAGATATCGAAATCATTCTGAATATTTGGTAAAACTAGCATTGACTGATGTCAAATGTTTCTTCAACTCTTGAGAACTTTCCTCGCAAGCTAGAGTCCAAGTGAACTTTTCTCTTTCTTCAACAATTGTGTAAGAGGCTTGACAATCGTTGAAAATCCTTCAATAAAACAATGATAATATCATGTCGTTCCTAAGAAACTATAAATTTGAGTCACTGTCTTAGGCGGCTGTCAGGACCCGGGATTAACATCCCAAATCCTCTGTGCATTTCTGAACTAGTCCCATGATCAGTAGCTAGTTCACACAGTGAACAAATATGGTAACAAATTCATATCACAACTTTATTAATAATCAACAGAATTTATTACAAAAGAGGCTTACAAGCCAATAATAAAGAACACAGTGGAAGACGAAGAAGAAGTAGTAGAGTCCAGCAATCTGCCACAGACAATCGACTGGGGAAGCGGCCTAGTCGTCGAGATCCATACTGGTAGCAAAGTCCTTCTTCTCTGAAATTTGTTTGCATAAAGCAAGTATGAGCACAACTACCGTGCTCGCAAGTTACACCCGTCAAATAACAGAATGACATGCATATATGGATGTAACAAAGGATGGTTTATTGGTTGAATTTGCGTAAAGCAGCATTTTTCCTTAGATACTTGTACTAAGTTCCAAAGCAGTTAGTCTATAACTAAAATTCATTTTATAAATTCTCAATTTTATAGTCAGATAACATTCACACAAGAATGGTGAAAGATACCCTCCTATCACAAGGCTACTTGCCCAAATTTCCCGTTTGGATTGAAATCCAAAACCATTTGATAAAGTTATTTGAAAACAAAACCAAAGTCTAACTTTGAGCAGTTCTGCTAGTATGTCCATAACTGTGGACACGACTATTCGAATAGTTTTACACTCTGCAGAGGTTGTACAACTTTACCCACAAAACATGACTTCTCTAGTTTGTTCGGCATCCGTCGATACCGCCACTCACTACCTTAGGTAAGCAGTCTAGAGCATGTGTCAAGGCCTTTACAAAGCGTCATTCCACCGTAGTCCACCATCTCTAAGGTTTCGTCTCCCCCTTTGGATGGAAATCCGCCGGGCTTAGGGGCCCCCTCTTGAGCCAAGTGGGACAACATAGTCATGAAAGACAACCCACCGAAACAGTTGGATCGACCGAGATGGAACTTTGCAAATTAGTCAGCCAGGTCCCGACCCATACTAGGGACATGTGGTAGTACGGTATGGCTTAGCATCATACACCCGAAGACCGATCCTTATCTGACTTGGACAACTTTCCAACAAAACCCATGGACCTCAACCATACCCGATTGAGCCCGTGCATAAACTTGCACCCCCAACATCCATTATGCCCAAGTCCAAACCATTTTTATTTATTTTATTTTTCAAAGTCATTTATAAACTTCCATAACACACCAATGTCATGGATACAATTTAAACAATAATTGATTTTTGGTTAAAATTCCCCAAATTAAACATGTTTGGTCTATAGACATGGCTAAGCATAATTTTTCTCAAAATGCTCTAGTTCATACTATAGTATCAACTAGGTTTTATCTATGGTGACAATATGTTTGCTTCAATTATCAAAATTGGCCATACAAAAGATTTTAGGCATAACTATAAATTTAAAATAGGGATTTAAATTAATGAATATAAATAAGCATGTAATAATAATAATTTAAAACAGAATATAAATAGTTTGAAATAATAAGATCAATATGATCAAGGGTATAACTTGCCTTGCTTGATTAGGTGATGTTGTTTTCCTTAACAGGTCACCTAGTACTCACAAGTACTTTCTCCAGCTAGTCCAAGTGTACAATCACGATGATCATACAGTCAAAATCAATCCTCTCATAAGCTCTTCCAACAGTGTCGAAATCTGACTCTCCGATGTTGTCGAAATCTATACGCGAAATAAGCCAAATTCAAATAAAATTCAAATAAACTCCAAATTAAATAATTTTGGTTTGGTTGGCTAGATTTTGAATTTAGATAAATTTAGAAATTTGAATGGGCTCAATCGGAGTTCGGATGCAAAAGATATGGGCTTTGGAAGATTGGAATTACATAAAATGATAGAATTAGGGTTTTTCAGAATTATTGGAATTATTTTTGTAAAGAAAATTCGATTTATTGCGCAATATGATGTCATCGGCTGGGAAATCTGAATTTCGGCTGATTTATTTTCCAATGGAAAAACAATACAGTCACTAACATGTGGGCCCGTGGTCAATAGACTAGGACTATGACTGGTCAATGGTCCACCACGGACCCGGTGCATAGCACGGTAACCGGTGGGGTGCGGGGTGGTGTGTGGACAGCTTGACGTGGTGCCACATAGGTAGCCACGTCGGATCTAGAGCTAAGGTGGCGTCCGGGTGGCACCGATGTGGACCAGCCACGTAAGCCCGACACCGGCGGTGATGCGGCAATGAGCCCGCCGACGTTCTACGCCACGGTGAGGTGAGTGGATGGGTGCCACAGAGAGAGGGTGAGGTACTGAACGTGATGCCACCGGGGTTGCACGAATGCGCGGCGGAAAGGTCATAGCGACGAGGTTTAGCGGCGGCGGCGCGGAGTTGTCGACGAAGAAGGAGTTCCGGGGATCTTTGACGTGAGAGGGTGCGCGCACTGGGTCAGCGGTGAAGTGCCGATGTCGAAGAGGTGGTCGCTGTCGCCAATGAGTCCTTGCCGACGTCGGAAATGAAGGTTTCCTGAGCTTCGGGCGACGGAGAGAAAACTTGAAATCAGAGGCGTAGAGAGAGGCGGAGGTGGGGATGTGAGGGGCATCGGGATCGGCGAGAAGAGGCAGAGCTGGGGCGCCTTTAAATAGGCCGAGGGCGAGGCTAAGGCGGCGTAGGGCGCAAGTTGACCGCACGGGATCGCCGACGAAATCGGGGTGATTAAGGCCAGAGATGGAGGGGAAAATGCCAGTAACGGGCACGGGATTGAATGGCGGTTTGACCGTGCAATCGTGTGGAGAAAGGGGGCGAAAATCGCGGCGGAGATGGAGCTCCATGCGCATGGCAATGGCGGCGGGTGTTTGCGGCTGGAGGAGCAAGACACGGGGAGGAAGAAGGCACCGGGCCCACCTGCAGCGAGAGAGAGGGAGAGGGTGAGATGCGTGGGTCTGTTGGCCGTTGGATTTTGATCCAACGGTCATGACCAAAGGATGCGGGAGAGCAGGCCTAAATGGGCCGTGCGCGCGATAAGAAATGGGCCGAGCCAAGGAGGTTTCGGCCCAAAACCTATTCGGGATTTTCTTTTGATTTAGGAATTTAAATAAACCAGTTAATCAAAATAGCATTAGAAATAGTAAATAAAATCCAAAAATTTAGAGAAAATTCACAGAAATTGTCTGAGGTATTTTGAACTTAAATAAAATAGTTTCAACTTATAATTGGCTTTTAATTTTGCAAATAAATTATTTTGGCCTTAAAATATTTAGGAAAAAGCTTTTAAAATTCCAGAAAATTCTAGAAATTAATTAAAATTTTATTTTTCAAATCAAGTCAAATAAAACTTTAAGAACTTCAAATAAATTTTACTTTTGACTTTTTTAAAACTTCAAAAATTCAAATAAAGCAATATAACTCTTTCAAATTTGAGAAAATCCAATAAAATAATAACTTTATTTATTTTTATTTTGGTAACAGCACTTTGGGATGTTACAGTGGCTCCCAATGTAACACTGCTCTAACCTTAATGGGGTCAACTGCTACTCCTTTAGCTATCATTACATGACCAAGGAAATCGACTTCCAGTTTCAAAAAATCACATTTGCTGAACTTAGCATACAACTGATCCTTTCTAATTTTCTCCAATATTGTTCTCAAGTGCTCGACATGTTCTTCTTCTGTCTTGGAATAGACCAAAATATCTTCTGTCTTGGAATAGACCAAAATATCATCAATGAACACTACCACAAACATGTCCAAATATTCGATGAAAACCTTATTCATTATATTCATGAAATATGCAAGGGCATTAGTCAGACCAAAAGACATGACTAAGAACTCATAATGTCTATACCGCGAAGAAAAAATAGTCTTTGGTATATCCTTCGGACAAATTTTCAACTAATGATAATCTGATCACATATCGATCTTTGAGAATACTCCGACTATTTTCATCTGATCAAACAAATCATCTATTCGGGGAAGTGGATACTTATTCTTGTTGGTAACATCATTGAGGGCACGATAATCGATACATATTCTCATACTTTCATCTTTCTTTTTGATAAACAAGACTGACGCTCTCCAAGGCGACGAACTAGGTCTTACTAAACCTTTCTTAAGAAGTTCTTCAATCTATTTCTTCATTTTCACTAACTCATCAACTAGCATCTGATAGGGTCTCTTAGAAATCGGTGCGGTTCCTAGCACTAAATCAATAACGAACTCAATGTCACGATCTGGTGGCATTCTTGGCGAATCTTCTGGAAAAATATTCAGATAATCTCTGGCAACAGGTACATCCTCTAAAGATACTGTCTTCAGACTATTAATTACTAGATGTCCATCACGCACTGTAGTAGCTAAAAACTACACTTTCTTTCCATTGGTACCTTCGATTGTTATGGCTCATCGGCCACAATCTAAAACAGCTTTGTGCTTTAACAGCCAACCCATACCAAGTATGATATCTAAAGTATCGGTGTCCAAGACAATAAAGTTAGCTAGAAATTTAATTCTAGAAATGGGTAACTTAGCTCCTAAACATCCCACTCTAGAGCTTAACTCTGCTCCAGGTGACTGGACTAACAAGGTATGTGTAAGACACATAACTTCCAAATTATTCTTGTTCACAAAAACTCGAGAAACAAACGAATGCGAAGTTCAGAATCAAACAAAATTGACGCAGGTACTGAGTTAACCAAAAACTTACCCAGTATAATGTCAGCTACTTCCTGAGCTCCTTCCAGGCTGACGTGGTTGACATGGCCTCTAACCACGGACTATGGTGTTCCTCCGGCTTGACTAGCAACTTGAGGTGCTCCTCGATTGTTAACTGGTGCTGGCATCTTTGGTTAGGGTGTCTCCAAGGTTGAAACGAACTGGAGTCATTGTTCCCTTTTGAGTGTCCTGGCTCTCGGTAGGTATAGCAAAGTCTCGAGATGTTCTGCTAGTGACCTCCTGGATTGGGGTTGATTGAAGTAGGATTACAAAAATTTTGAGCAGCTGGACGAGGTGCTGGTGTAGGCGTCCTAAACGAATTCTACGGCAGAAAGTGAGTAAACTGCAGAGGAACTGTCCTCGTTCTTTGTTGAGATTGATGACTTCCTTGCCGAGCCATTCTGCACTTACGGTTGTCATCCAACTCCTTGCGCTTATCTTCAAGGATCAAAGCCTTATTGACCAACTCTTGAAAGTCTAGGAAAGTATGAGCAATCAAACTGACTTGTAGTCTGATGTTCAATCCTTTCAAGAAATGACTCTGTCGAGCCTTGTTGGTAGCGACATCTTCTGCAGCATAATGTGCAAGTTGAGAGAACTTGTTGAGGTAATCAGACACTGTCATACCTCCCTACTTAATTGCATGGAACTCATCCTTTTTTTAGGTCTATGATTCCCTCCGGCATATGGTACTGGCGGAAAGCTGGAGAGAATTATTTCCAAGTATTGTTCCGCGGTGTCTCATGTGCAACATAAAAATTCTCCCACCATTCAGCGGCAATTCCTTCCATCTGATGGGTAGCATAAAGGACCTTGTCGTGATCATCGCACTAGGTGATCAACAACTTCCCTTTAATCACTTGAAGCCAATCATCAGCTTCCATTGGCGAAACACTTTCATAAAAAGTCAGTGAGCAAGTCCTCATGAATTCTGCTAACTTAGATTGTCCATGGTGACCATAAGGAGCTAGTGCTACATTGTTGTTGTTGGCTTGGTTCTTATTCATGTTCTGCATCTGATTCATCATTGTATACATCATCTGAGTCTAGGTGGCCATGAATGCTCCAAAGTTCTACAGATCTATCGGTGGTGCTTGGGGTGGAACTGCTCCGCAAGGGTCTATTCACTTCCCTCTGCTCCATTGGTTCTTGATCCACTGGCAGTGGTGTTGCGAGTCTGAACCATCTAGCGGAATCTCGAAGGGTTAGATAAGGTAGCAAGCACAAGGTAAGTTAAGAACTAAGCAGGAGTAGGTTAAACCCAACAAACATGACACAAAGAACTCAACTGAAATAACTATATATTAATAAGGGTCTTAGCTTGGCTACAACAAATGCCTAAGGGATTTTGCAGCTCATACTACACATAAGAAAATGAAAGCGAACCTATCACACAAATCTACCATCTAAAGGATGACACTCCTAATTTTAAGCTGACGCGGCTCTCACACACTGAGCCTCAACTGACTAAGCCTAAACCTCGGCTGACTCAATCACTGAGGTAACCTCCACAACCACGACGACGCTCTTCCCTACCGTAGGCTGGTAGACGAGCATGCATCCTCACGAACTGATCCTGATGTCCTAGAACTGGTGCAACAAGAATAGGCGGCTTGAGTGTAGGACCGACTTGGGCTCCTTAGGCTCCTCGGGCTCCTAAGGCTCCAGAACATACAAAGCTTCCTCCAGCTCTGCAATCCTCTATTATGCAAGTTGCAACATCTCGTAGACTCCCTATAGCTCTGTGGCAATAGTCTCCAAGGCTTCCTTTTGGGTGACGACGAAGTGAGCAAGGTGAACCGCAATAGCATCTTCTTCTCCATTGGTGGACAGGTAGCAGGCTGGAAGATCCATTGTGGAGGTAAGGGGACAAAGGCGAAAAACTGAACCCTTCAACTCATTGGCATAGATGTTGCACACTCGTAGGATGGCAAGACGTGCAGACTCCTAGATTCCTTCAGCCAAGATGATCCTCCGAACGGTGATGTTCCTGGGACAACTAGCCTTGGTATCCTTTCGGGCGTAGATGGTTGTAACATCCCAAGTGTCTTAGAGTTCTTGTAAGTTTTTAAAAGTGAAATAACCATTCGGTTTTGTCGAATCAGTCAAACTTAACCTGAAGACTTTGAAAATCTGGTGATTTAATATGAACTAATCAAACTCCAACTAATGTGAAAACTTGGCTTATTTGAAGTTTATTTGAGCTCTGGCGTTGTTTCTCTCTCTCTGCTTGTTCAGCCCTCTCTAGACCTCCCTTGACCTCTCTGGACCTCCCCTTGTGTCTTTTGTTTGGACTTCCCTTTTAGTCCAAACCTCCTCTCTCTAACGGTTCAGATCTTCCTTGGAGTTTAGACCTCCTTTTGGCCTAGCCCTCCTTCTCTGTTTGAACATCTTTCCTTCGGTTTTGACCTTCTCTTTGGGTCACGACCGCCCCCGAGGTGCTCCAAGCTCGGGTTTGGGTTTCAAACATCCTTAAATTCCAAAATTCCAATTCGTGTTGCTTCTCTCCTTTCAGGACCTCCTCCGTGTTCAATTGGACCTCCTCTGTGTCCATTTGGACCTCCCTCACGTCCGTTTGAGCCTTCCGCTTGATCCAGTCCTCTATCGCTTTTGTACCGTTCGATTTGTGTTGGACGGCACGATCTTGTTGGCACGTTCATCCAGTCCGAACGACCCAATCACTTTGCTCTGTTCGATCGAGATCTGAAGGCCCCAGCTTTCCCCGTGTTTCCCTCGCTATCACTCCGCTCCCCTTGATTCATCTTGACCGTTAGGACCACCCCTTGATTCGTCTTGACCGTCAAGACCTCTCCTTGATTCATCTTGTCCTTAGGACCTCCTGGTTTTTTTTGCAAAGACCACCTTTGCGGTCATGACCTCCTCAGGACCTCCTTGTCCTCAGGACCTCCAGGTCTTTTTGCAAAGACCACCTTTGCGGTCACGACCTCCTTGTCCTTAGGACCTCCTAGTCTTTTTGCAAAGACCACCTTTGCGGGCACGACCTCCCCTTGGTCACGACCACCTCTCCAGTGGGACCACCTTCCCTGGTGCTCTGCTCACCTTCTTTCTCCTCTTGTCATGTTCCAGTACCGTGAGAGTCTATGCGCATTAAATGCTGTTGCGTCGTATTAAATGTTGTCTTTTCCATTGTACCGTTTTGGACTCTACTGTCACCTCCATCATACCTTTATGCATCTGTTATTATTTCTTTTGCCTGCTCTTGTCGCTTCTTTACTTACTCCCGTCGTGTGCATTTAATGTGCCGTCCTCCCTCCCTCAGGACCCTCCCCGTGCCTGTATGAAGCACGAGTGAGACCCTCTGTCTCCTCTTGTTTTCTTGAGTGTTGGACCTCTCCTTCTCAGCTTAGACCTCCTCCCCAAGAACTCCCTCTCCCTTGTTTGAAGTACAGAAGCGAGTGATTCAAGTTCCTCCCTTTGTTTCTGTTCCGTGTCTCTCTTTTAGCTCTAGGTTGTTTCTTTTCTTTGAAGTTTTGTGGATTCGTTTGATTGACTTGGTTTGTTTCGCACGTGTAGAATTCAGGTGTTCTTGGAGAACCTCATAGACCTTCGGGTGGTTCGGTCGGACCTCCTGGGTGGTCCTAGGAGAACACCTCTGGGTGCTCCTGGGCTGGTCCATCACAAGTGGTATCAGAGTGTTCATTGACTGTAGGACGTACCCCCTAGTTAGCATGGTCGATTTAGTCAAGAGTTTTAAAATATATTTTCTAAATCAAACTAACAGAGTAACATGAGTAGCTATTCTTTTCTCATCTTACTCTAATCTGTTCTCATCTTATTTCACTCTTTTCTCATCTTATTCCTAGACTCTCACCCTTACCCCCTCTAGAACTTGTTTCCAAACTTAAATTAACCTTCTTACCTCAGGAATCTCTGTAGGATTGAGCTCTATTTTAGGCCGCCCACCCCTGTAAGGTAAGTAGGAGTGCCTAGAGTGGTCCTCCTTAGCCTAGTGTCGTGTAGTTCGTGTCCTTGGCCTTTTGTTGAGTTTTGTTGCCTCTTAATAGCTTTTTAGCTATTTGTTCCTTTGGGTGTAACCTACTTTTCCCCGGTTAGGTTGATCTGTCTTTCTCCCTTGTTCTTGCTCGCCCCTGTGCTATTCCCTTTTATCTATTGTGCTGTCTTCTCCTCATCTACTAAGCTTGAGAAGCTTTTTGCAGATGGTTCAGACAAGCAGTTCAGCCAGTCAAGAGGAACCAGTGG